>OY829914.1:281365396-282065910 GCA_963691935.1 Nephrotoma guestfalica
GTCGCATTGGTTGCAAATATTTTTAACACATGCATTACGGCATTGGAATGTGCAGATAATAGACGTTAATAAGGCCACAAAAAAAGTTTGCCAGTGATTTCGCCCCAACAATAACTAAAATGTTTCTCCTTTCTTGCAAGCATGGTAAAAATCGGATCGCCTGAAAGAGTGCTATAGTATAGTTTCACTGGCTACTCTTGCATCAGTTTTCGGTTGACGAAGAAGGAACGCTTAAGTTTTATTTCTTTATACCAAAAAAATCTGCGTGCGGAGAACTGCATCCAATTACTAGACGCGGTGAGGGACGGTGCGGATGTAGATCAAAATAATTTGGAACAGGTAGTGATCCTCCCGTCATGATTGTGAATACCATGCGATACTGCACAAGTACAAGCAAAGCGTTTATTATACATTCACATAACCCCGGTTTGCCTTAAATTACATAAGGCTAATGTCCTGTAAAAAAACAATCGATAGCTATGACTTGACAGAAAGCAGTTACAGCAAGTTACATGATACGGTGACTAAGAATATGAGTCTTGTTCTCTGTGGTGATCGAAATATGTCATCCATGCATGAAGAACGGCTAATATACTAGAAACTACCCCAGGGCGCTTTTAAAAGATCGCCAAACTAACAAGAAGGGGTATCCTCTGTACATGCGTAGAGCACTAGAAGAAGGAGAGACAATCAGTAGAATTGGAGGACGCATGCAGAGACCTATGGTTAACAATAGATGGGCGGCCCTCTGCTCCACTCTCCTGTCGAAAATGTTCAACTCTCACATCAATATATAAATAAAGCGGTTATTAGGCTATCTTCAACGTCCGACCCGGTGGTGCAACTAAACAATGGTTAGCAGGTTTACTTCACCGAAGATAATCTTAGAGATTAGACATTATCTAGGACGACTCTTACCACACTATTCTTGATGTGCCAAAATGAAACGTTTTTATCTTACGCTGAAGTACCTCGCTACTACACTTGGAATACGTTGGGAAATAAGTGAAAGTGCCGTTTACAAGGAAGTCCGATCGACGATGGGGCAGGTGTGAATGCGAGGGACGCTCTCGGCGGCATATATACCGTCCACTTTATAGCAACTTTTAATACTATTGTTTTTAAATGCTGCTACATGTAATACAGAAGGAAGGCCCACTAGTTCTCTGGGTCTGGAAATGCTTAGAGAAACCTGCTAGAAAGAGATAGTGTTGTGACGCCCACCGGTAAAAATAAGATAACTATTCGTCATATTATATAGGCGCGCTATATGCGCTTTCTGTTTGTTTAACCTAGTTCATCTATGGAACAAGTACTCAACTGCATTATTAGAGGATATCTCGCATAAATTTCAAGGGGCAAAACAAGGCAGCTATGATTTTTCAGCGAAGCACTGATACTCATTGAGGGCAAAATTATAACAACAACCGGAAAGAAACTGACTGATTTTGGTATGCCTACGCCATAGCATAGTGGCGAGCTTTCAAGCATTCTGAACAGAGAGCTTAACTATGATACGACCGTTTTGAGTGGAATTGTAAAGCTGTGCCGCGATTGCTGCCTAAATAAAGAGAAACTTACCTTACAAAATATTAAAACGTGTTGATCTAACACGAGTAAATCTACTTAGAAGAAATAGAAAACTCCTGAAGTCACAAAGTTTCATCTAGCGCAATTTATTTTCTTCTTTTTAAGCCCGGATTGCAAGATTTCTGGTCCGCTAACAATTTGCATCATGATTAATGCTTATGAGCAATTTGATTTCAAATTTTCATATAGCTCAAAATTTTCCAAATGTTTGCCGTGATTCTACTCTTAGAAGAATTTGAAAACTAGTCAAGTCAAAAAATTTGATGAGTTTTCGATACCAAGCGAGTGATAGAGAAATGAGGGTTTTGACATAAATAGTTATTCTTGTCAAAATAATTGAAGTCTCTTTTTGCCAGAAAATGGTTCTATTGACAAAAACTTAATACCTGATTTACGGAAGTCATGCACTTAAAAAAAAATTATTTGTGTGCAACACATTAATTCAAACTTTGCAATGACTAGATGATGGTTCTAAGCTCGACTAAATGAACCCAGAATAATTGACTCTAATGCTGCACCAGCACTTGTAGACCAAATTCAATGAAAATGGTAGTACAATTTTTTGCAAATTAATTACAACATATTGGCATAGTTGAACCCCCCAAAAACGACCCCTAATGGGTGTAATTCTTCAAAAACAATATTTTTCGTTACAACATGCTTATTGAATTTCTGTTATATTTTGTTGCATCATATTGGGTATGATACTGGCATGTTTTACAAATCAATTACAACACATCGGCATAGTTCTACCAAAAAAACGGCCTCTAAGGGGTGTAATTTAAAAAAAATATATATTTTTCATCACGCCACGCTTTCTGTATTGCGGTCAATTTTTGTTGTATGGCGGGAATGGTACTAGCATTTTTTTACAAAATAATTACAATAAAATGGCATAACTAACCCCCTAGAAAACTACCCGATGATCGATTTTTGTGGGTGGGGGCTTTTGTGATAAACTTAAGAGGTATGACTTTTACAGAGAATTATTATTTTAAAGAGCTGCACTTTTTAGAGGTAGATTCTGGCAATTGAACTATTCAACTTGTTAACACAACATCATTTTGATCGCGTCAGCTAAATTGTACCAGCAAATTGCGTACTTAAAATGAAAATAAGATACCACAAAGCATTATTTAACTATTGACAATTAGAAGTCACTAGAAAAATTATTAGCAGTTAATAGCAACTAGATTTTGTAGGTTTTTGTACGAAAGAAATATATAAGCAGACAAGACATTATCGAGGCAACATCAAGTAAATAAAACCTATATTTATGACGTGTTATACATTTTTTATTGTGAGATTGAAAGAAAGTTAAAATAGGCTACAAAGCCAACAGAATTTGGAGACAATTACGGTGGATTACCAAGTGCATCCATCTCGGATTCAGCGGCATTGTCTTCATAGAAACATTGGCGCCCGAGCAGGGACATGATATTGCACAGTTACAATCGAGAATCATCACTTCAGTACAAATCTAATACGTCAAACATAGAAATATACAGGCAATACAGCAGAAACGGTGAAATTGCTCTGGAAAACACGTGTTAGCGGTCATTTGGCCCACGCCATCAAGTATAACGTGAGTAATCAAACATTTTGAGAACCGTTACTTAATAAAGGCCCCGTTAAGTAATAAGAATCATTACTTAATAGAGACCCCGTTTAATAAAGTAAACTACATATTGTGCGTGCTCAATTTATGCAAAATATTTATCGCTAATTAATTTATAAACATTTTTAAATAATTCTGTGCAAATAATAGTTGAAGTGTGGTGCCAAGCGACAAGTTTTAGTTTCATCCAAACCGCAAGATCAAAGCGCATCGTGTATATTCAAACCAAGCGGAATTTTATAAATCCTTCGACCGTTGTCATTTAATACGGTTTCAAGTGGGTGTGGTTAATCTAAAATAAATAACAAATTCTCACGTTAAGCTGAATAACAATAAACGCGTATACTAACGGTGAGCCTCAAGAAGCAAAGAGCAATAATAAAAGGATCCATGACCAAGCTGCTGACATTCGTAAAGGGCAATATGGTGGCAATCGCTATTCGACATTTATACGTCCACTATTCACGAACGAGACAACTTAACAGGGGCACAAAAGTTCCTGTACTTGAAGGGGCTGCTAAAGGGACAGCCAGTATCGCTCATCCGGCACCTGTCAGTAACAAATGCCAGTTATAATGAGGAGTTGCAGAAGTTGGTTCAAAGGTATGATCGAAAGCGGCAAACAGTTAACGTCTTCATCAAATCATACATGGAACAACAAAGCATTGTGCAGCCAAATGCGTCTAATATAAGAAAACTTGCGGATACATTAGACGACGGGATTAAAGGCTCTTGGTCCTGAGGCAGGATGCAGAGATCCCTGGTTCATATACGTGGCATTACACAAACTGGATAACGAAACCAAATCTCTTTGGGCACGTCAGATGGCCGAAAATGATTTCCCCACAACAGAAGATTTACTTGCATTCCTGGGACGAAGAGTTGATATGATGGAACCAATAAAGGGTTATTCGAGAAAGGGCGGTCCGGTTCATTCAGTTACCATGTAACCAAGTTGGGCATAGAATCTTCGAATGCAGTATTTATGAAGCCATGACAACAACACAGAAGGCAGAAGCTATACAAAGCGGTAACAGGTGTTTCAGTTGTTTAAATGGCAACCATCGAGTACGAGATTGCCAAACATCATACACCTCTGCATGCAGTGAATAAAAAGGAAATCAAGAATGAGCCCCAACCGAAGCTAACAGCGCATGAGATTAGCGTTTCCCCAACAGAAGAAGGAAAGAAAATCAAAGTTGAACCAAAGTTACAAACACACAACACAGTCTATACAGCTGCGCAAGGTATACTTCCGACCGCAATAATCAAAATCAAGGATTGCAGTGGTTAATAACAGACGTATCGAGCTTTGCTAGACTCTGGACTCTGCGTCACAGACATCGTTTATTTCGGAGGAGTGTATGCAAGGTTTACGACTTAGACGCACTAACGCAAGGGTTATGATGAAAGGACTTGGCGAAATGAGTATTGGCACAACACGTGGATCCACTGAACTGGTTATTACGTCGCAAACCAGTTTAACAACATTAACAACACAGTCATTCGTTGTTCCTAAGGTGTCTGGTGTATACAATGAGTTTAAGCAGTCAGAGCAAGATGTTCAAACGTTAAATGGATTAGTACTGGTAGATCCAGCATTCAATAAGCGTGGCCGCATTGACGTGCGGTGTGGACATTTTCTTCAAAGCCTTAAAATCTGAGCAGCACACATTATCTAGTGGGCTAACCATGTTTGGTTGGGTAGTCGCCGGTCGAAGTGTGGAGCAAGCCTATATAATAAAAACAGAAGAGTTGCCGACAAATACAAAAGGATCACCAGAAGAGCAGAAACGTGAAGAACTATTTCATACAACTTCCAGGCAAGACTGGGACAATAAATTTATTGTCAAATTGAGATTCAAGCAACAAGGCACAATGCTTCGTACTTCGTACAATGCCGCGCTGAATCGTTTGAAGTCCATGGAGAGAAGGTTCGAGCGCAATCTAGAATTTGGGAAGTTATATCGAGCATTTATGGCGGATAATGAAAAGCTAGGACACATGCACCGAGTAGAAGGATACGGTAAATCAGGTCGGTACTATCTTCCACACCATGAAGTACTAAAGGCGATCAGCACAACCACCAAGCTCCGAGTTGTCCTCGACGCGTCCACAAAGTTGTCAATTGGTATATCATTGAACGATATTTTGTGTGTTGGACCTACCGTGCAACCACCGTTATTCAATACCCTTTTAAAATTTCGGCAGCATAAGTTCGTGCTTTGTAGAGGTGTGGAGAAAGTGTACCTGATCTGGGTGGCCGCAGAGGATCAAGAATACCAAAATATTTTATGAAGAAGTATTACAACCATAATCGACGGTACGGCATCAGCAGCGTTTTTGGATACCCGTTGTATCAAAGAAATTGTCATCAAACTACAAGAAAATCAACGGAATGCAGCAAATGCCATACAACGAGATATGTATGTGGACGATCCGATGACGGGGGCCAATACGAGAACACAAGTCAAAACTTTGATGAAACAAATTACGAAGGCATTAGACGACCATGGATTTAAGCTGCGAAAGTTAATGACAAATGACGACGCGATTATAGCATTTGTTCAAGGTACAAGTGAGGATACCATGGACATCAAAGAACATGCCGAGCTACAAAAGGTATTTGGTCTTCAGTGGGACCGAAACCGAACTACCAGATCGAGCCACGTATACCAAGCGAACGTTACTATCGGATGTTAGCAGAATTTTTGATCCGCTTGGCTGACTCGCACAGTGTATAATACGCATGAAAATCCTAATTCAAGCAGCGTGGATGCGGGATTTAATCTGGTACGAAGAATTGCTATCGAACATATCGGAAATATTTTAACAAATCAAAGAAGATTTCCCAAGATGGATACAAGCCAGTACCGAACTGAGCTTAATTGGTTTCAGTGACACAAGCGAATATGCATACGCTGCCGTGATATATGCAGTAGTAAAGATAAAGGATGGCCTATGATCCAATATACTTACAGCGAAATCTCGAGTTGCGCCAGTCAAACAGATTACAATACCACGGCTGGAGCTGATGGGTGCCGTATTATTAGCCAATCTTATGAAGTTAGTGGAGTTTTATTGTAGTTTATTTTCACCCTCAGTACAATAAAATGATTTTAAACGGTTGCTCCAATTCGGGGTAGTTTTATAGGGGATTAGTTATGCCATTTTATTGTAATTAATTTGTAAACAAATGATAGGATCATCCTCGCTATACAATAAAAATACATAGAAATACAGAAAGCGTAGTGTAATGAAAATTGTGATGAAAATTTTGAGGGTTGAGCTATTCCAATATGTTGTAATTAATTTGTAAAAAAATACAGTACCGCCCCTAGTTCGATACAACAAATATTAATTGAAATGCCATGAACAATATGGTTTTTGAAGAATTACACTCCTTAGGGGTCCTTTTTTCGAGTTGAACTATGCCGATATGTTGTAATTAATTTGTAAAAAATTGTACTATCATTTTCATTGGATTATGCTACAAGTGCTGGTGCAGCATTAGGGTCATCCAGAATTAAATGATATAATTAATTCCGTTTAAATAAAAAAAACTAAAATATTTTGTTAGTACTGATATTTTAGAACTAGTGATTACGGTAACCAGAAAAAGACTTAGCCAAATAACATGGCAGAATGTAAAGTGATAAAAATCGTTTATAACAGTAATTCCTCACTCATATAACTACGATTTGTTTACTTCTAACTAGTTTACGTGTAGCCTACAACATACATAACGTTTTAGAGAAAACCAACCAGTAAATAACTGAACTTTTTTCGGTAAAAGTTGAAAATTGTGTTTTACTAATAAGGACTGGTAAACTTTAAATTATTGTTTCAAACGTAACTGAAAAAAAAATGATCAAAGGGCTGATCGGCTCTCGTGCATTTAAAAAAAACCCATCCATTTGTCTCACCAAAACAACTCAATCTTGCAGTCTCCGATAGATTAATTTATACCTACTACAATTACAAATTTATTTTCGAGAAGCATTCCCCAATTTACATTTTTATATTTCCCCACATTAATACTAACGACACTAACGTAGTATTTAGTTTTAAAAATTTGATATTTTGAAAATACTGAGTTCGAAAGTAATACAGGGTGTTTTTTTTAAATTAATGTCAGGCTTTAGCTTGGAAACAGTGCCAAATATTAAAATATTACTTGCAATTAAAAATTTATATGGGGACGTTTAGTGGTGACCTTGAAGCTAATTGGTTTGGGAGATATTGACGAAAGTTTTTTTAATAATAGGCCTTTTACCTTTAAGTACACCTCTTTATTAAGCAGTTAAAAATAAATATATAAATATTTTTTATCAAAACAACATTTTTCGTAAAATCTTTGGTTTCAAATCTCTCAGCAATAATTGATCTGCACGAAAGAAAACAATTTTCTCTCAGTTCTAACACAGTATCGTTGGAAAGAGAAATAAAAATAAATAAAATCAATTCGTCGTTGATTTAGCTGTACCTAAATAAAAACTTTTTATAATAAATCACCACTACAGGTCTCCATTCGACACTGAAGAATTTAAATTATCAGTAATTTTTTACTGGCATTCACCCTGTACATAAACAATTAAATTGATATGAATCATACAGCCTTCCTCATCTAACCCATCTACAATAAAAGGGAGATAGACAACTTTTATCCACATAAACAATTTTATGAAATAATTTGTAACATCAAATACATATCTCGAATTTATTTACAAAAAGTAATCTCTCTGGATGAAACATGAATCTGCGCAAAAAGTAAAATTAATTTTCATTATAAATCAAAGAGCAAACTTTTTTGGTCACATTTCCAATTAAAACAATAATTATTTTTATCAAAAGTATAATTTTAACATTGTTTATTATTTACAGGTTAGCGACATTTTTCAATTTTACATACAAAGTTCCAATTTGAACAACAATCATCTCGAAATGGAAGAACAAGATATGGAGTCGTTGCTACATTCAACTCAATACAACGCAACAAAAAACGTATTTCAATTATTTCTAAAAAATAGTTTTACTGTAATTCTAAGTATTTTATTATTACATTTAGTATTTCATATTAAAAATATATAATATAATGATAAATTAAAATAATTATATTAAAAAATCTGGAAAATTGTTTATAGTTATTAAAATAAAATATAATTATAATAGTAAACAAACAAGAAGCAACAAATGGTACTCTAAATTATAACATAAAAAATGAAACAGACACTATTATTAATGAAAACCCAATTATTAATAAACACAAATAATATAATAACATTATATATTATATTTTGTAAATAAAAAAAAAAAGTAAAAATTAAAAAAAAAAATATTTTAAAAAAATTTCCGAATTTTTTAATTTAATATTATTTTAGTATCGCGCACAATTATAATTTTGATTTAATTTTGTTATAAAATACAATAAAATGCTCATAAATATTTCAAATAAAATTTATTTATTTTTATTTTTTTTAAATTCCAAAAAAATCAATTTAATTAAATAAATAAAAAAAAAACAGTATGATGCTCACTCTTTATTATGTATCTGATTTTATTTTATTATTTCAATTTAGTTCAAAGGGAATTTTATTTTTGTAATTTGTAATAAAATATGCAAAAAAAAACAAAAACAAATACTTAATATAATAAAAATATAAAAATAATAAAAATCGGGAAATTAAAATTATAAAAAACTTAAAATAATTAATTTTACTGTATTTTTTTAGTTTGAAAAAATTTAAAATGGGAAATTTTTTTGTTTTTCAATTTATTTAATAAGCTTTTTTCTAGTTAATAAAATTAATTATTTTAAACAAAAATAAAATACATTTTTTAAAAAATTATAAGTTGTTGTGATTTTATGCAATTTTTCAAACTCCCAACAAAAATATGAGAAATAATTTGAGGCAGATTACATTGTGGAAATGGTATAACACGGTTCAGTAAGTGTAGAGTAGGTAAGTTAACTATTTAGCAAGAATACAGGTCAAACTGGAATAAATTACTTACAAGACTGCTTTTTACCTATACATCAATCTATTGAAATACACCGAGGTACCAACTGCCTCTGATCAATTTCATATTTATAACTGTGACATCACACATAAACGATATAAAACTATTTTTTGCTGGCCAGAAACACGGATGAACTAAAACAAAAAAAAACTGATGTAAAGGAACTAAAAATTGTTAAAGAATTCTGAAAGGTTTCAAATTTAGGTAGAACTATAAAATTCAGTAAACCTGCTGCTAACCATTTTTATGCAAATGGGTAAATCACCTGGAATAGTAATGATGTGTGTATCAAACAGTACAAAATAATTCTGTAAGATGTTCCTAGACCATCGCAAAGATCTGCACAAAAGAAATATTAAATAATTTGCTTCTGCCAATTAGTAACCCAATACCACCCGAGTCCTACTATTAGAAAACATTTTTTTTTAAAATTCGACCTTAATCATCAACACAGTTAGCTTCAATACATCCATTTCCAGGGTTCTCCAACCTGTCGGTGTCTTCTTTGTAGAACCATTTAACTGTGGCCTCAAATATACCCAAATCTTTTTCCTTGGAGCGGTTTTCTAAAAGTGCGGTGTTGCTGTATAAGATAGCGGAAATTTCTCAGCGGAAAATAAGAGATTTTGCTACTCGCCGCAAGTGGCAGCGCACTCACAACAAAGAATTTATTTTGTTATATAATTACCAGCGGAAATTTTTTATTCATTTTGTATCTCTTTTTCACTAAATAAAACATCCCAGCGGCATAAAATATTAAAAATGAACTTTAAAATGACAAATTGATTGATCTCCGAAGTAAAAGAACTCGTTAAATGAAATCTTGAAATTTAAGAATATTCCAACTTTCCGCCATTCTAAAAGAATGACGATGATATTTGGATAAAAGTATTGATCAGGGGTCCAAAACTTAGGATACAATTCTTGGATCTCTTCATACTGGACTAAACTAGGCCATTTCATAACCAATGCTTTTTACTCGTAGTCTCAGTATGACCTAAGCTATTAGAAAAACAATCGAAAGTATTGGTTACTAGTGGAAGTTTTTGAGATATTGGCCAAAAACTGAAAATATCTTATATGACCGCAAAAAATCAAAAAATTATAGTGAAAATTCTAATCTATTAATTTAAAAATGGCCTAATTTAGTCCAGCATGAACAGATCCTCGAATTTTGTCCTAAGTTTTGGACCCTTCATCAATACTTTTATCCGAATATCATCGTCATTCTTTTAGAATGGCGGAAAGTCGGAATATTCTTAAATTTCAAGATTTCATTTAACGAGTTCTTTTACTTCGGAGATCAATCAATTTGTCATTTTAAGGATCACTTTTAATATTTTATTCCGATGGGATGTTTTATTTAGTGAAAAAAGAGATACAAAATGAATAAAAAATTTCCGCTGGTAATTATATAACAAAATAAATTTTCTTTTGTGATTGCGCTGCCACTTGTGGCGAATCGCGAAATCTTTTATTTTCCGCTATCTTATACAGCATGCGGCGGATGAAGTAGAAATCCAAACTTCATTACGTGCAATATTGCCATCGAAGCTACCGTCTCATTTCATGGGGCACTGTCTTGATGAAAGGTCACTTTCACTTTCATTGCCGTCAACCGTTGTTTCTTTGAAATTAAATCTTTTAATTTATTGAAATATTTTAATTCTTTGTCCTTGCGTGTAAATGTTTCAAACATCATTGCAAAAATTGAAAGATCTCAAAAAGTTACCAATTCCGTATCATAAATTTCAGCCAAATTTTGCAATTAATTAAGTCAAACTACATTTAATGTATAGAGATTCCTCATTTCCGATAAAATTTAAAAAAATGATCTGAATTATTAGTTTGAAAATTGATTTACAAGATCTTTATTTTTAATCGTTTTATTTTCTTTTACGTAGTAAAAATAATAAAAAAAATCTTGAAAAATTTTGACCTCAGGATGTTTGCAGATTTACCATTCACCATACCGCCGAACTCAAAATAAATAATTTTTAAAAACCTATGTGCGGTGTGTTCGTGGATCCGTACAAACTTAAAGTCTGGGGGTGCTCTACAGCCCGGATACACTGGTCGGAGTGGAATGATATAATTAAGTTATTACCATAAATTGTATGTTGTTCGGGTGAAGTGGCAGCTCTAATATGGGAGCATTTTTTGAAAAATGACTATAAACTAAACAGATCAGTTTTCCAAAACATGACGACACTAAATTATACCTACAGCCGTACGTCATCGATTTGGCTACTGCGTAAGGAAACACATTTAAGGCGAACCGCAAAAGAGTGTAGTAGTGCTTCCGCTCCAGAACAGATAATAAACAAACACAAATTTTTTTCGGTAAAAATTCGGTCCCTGTACAGCCCGAATACGAATTGTTTGGTCGGGATGACACTTCGTACTTACGATTTTTCTATAAATTTAGATATCCTAGTAATTTTTGACCGACATGACGAAACGATGGATTTTCATAAATAAAACCTCATTACACAAAAATTCAGCATCACTACAGCTAGTCAGAATAAAATTTCGTACTCAGTTTTTTTCATATATTTCCAGATCCTTGCGAAATGTAGTGGAAATCTGTGTAACGAAGTTGGCAGCTTCGATGAGAGCTTATCATTTACAAAAAAGGGCAAATAAATAAAAAACCTAAATAAATTTTAAGAATAGATTATCAACCCATCCACCATTTTCTGCAATTTAAGCAGGAATAATGGTTTTTGATTATATAGGGTTTTCCAATAGGAATGATATAATTTTTAAGTGACGTTTCGGCCATTTGTAATATGTCATGATCTGTCATTTTTTGTTTCATTGTATTCAGTAATGTTTACAATTTCATCATGGTGAGATATACGCAAGAACAACGTTTACAAATTGGAATTACAAACGATATTTTTTTAAGAAAATCAAATTCTCCGATGAGGCTCACTTTCATCTGAGTGGTGTGGTAAATAAACAAAACTGTCGATTTTGGTGCGAAGAAAATCCACAAATTATTCATGAAAAACCATTACATTCACCTAAATTGACAGTTTGGTGTGGTTTTTGGTCTGGTGAAATAAATCATCGGTTCGTATTTTTTTCGAAATGAAGCTGGTAACACCGTTACTGTCAATGGAAATCGGTATAGATCGATGATAACCAACTTTTTATGACCGAAATTGGAAGAAGTTGATCTTGACAACATTTGGTTCCAACAAGACGTTCCAACTTTTTATGGCCGAAATTGGAAGAAGTTGATCTTGAAAACATTTGGTTCTAACAAGACGGGGCTACGTGCCACACAGCAGGTGCAACAATTAGTTATTGCGAGAAAAGTTTGGATCATATCACTCTTATTGGAAAACCCTATACATACAGGAAAAAGTATATACGGTAAGTATAATTTTTCGCTCTAGAAATGGAGTTTGGTGTCTTCCAGATCTACGAATACTTTCATCGTTAAAGAAATTCGAGTATTGACAACAACATATTCACCTTCCATTTTTTACAATTCTTTAATATAGTTATCATGTATTCACTAAAATATTGCATGCCGTTGTTGGTTTAGTTTTTTTCTCATTGTATCTATTGAGCGACTCCCAATACAGGTATCGGTAGTTCAAATAATAACCAACATTTCAATTTATTACAGAAATAACTACTTTTTTAAACATTTCCCTTGTGGTATTAGAATCGTAAATTGTAAAGCTATAGCTAATCTGATTACTCGCGATCGTATGTTGGTAAATGTAGCACCACGTGTTTATTCGGCAACTCAAGTGTAGAAGCACACTATTCAAAATGCTTAACGTAACCTGTATGATTGATTGAAACAGCTCCGACTCACTGGAATTATGATCTACTTTACATTATGTTGAATTACAATTTCTGAGGTGCGCCAACAAAAAATGCAAACCAATAGAAATGCAGGTCAATGTTATGTATCCACTTCTGGCAATAAAGTTAAAGCCCAAGAAAGGACTATCAATGGGTCGTAAGAAATGCTGTCTCAACATATTTCATGAACTGTACTCTCTTTCATGAACTGTACTGAGTCGTAAGAAATGCTGTCTCAACATATTTCATGAACTGTACTGAGAGCTGGGCAGCCATAATCCTCGACTTGCTTTTGTGTCACCTAAAAATTTTTTTACAAGTTTATTATTTGGTTTTAAATTTACGCTAATCAGATTGCTTGCAAGAAAAGTCAAACACTTTGAAAAAATACAATTTTACCAAATAGGTGAGATCACACATAGCTAAAAAATTTGTTCGACGACTTCAACAATAACTCCAGATAGGCGCGGAAAACGAACTCCGTCAAACTGACGAGAAACTTTATGTAATCCACGACCTTTTCAATAGCTTCTCGGTTTACGAGAGCCATTACACAAGAAGTGATACAGCTCAAAAATATCGTCAATGTAACCTAACATTATAGAAGATGTACGAGTTATTGTTATATTAATATTATGTGCGAAGATTGATCAGCCGGAGTTGGCTTCAAAATATTCTGAAATTTTACAAAACTCTGAGTGCCGATTTTGTACCAAAAATGACAGCGCGAGGTGAGCAAACCAAATAATGATGTGTCAAATGCGGTTTCGTATTGTTCAAATATTTGAAAATGACAAATCAAAATCACTTGTAAACAATCGGTTCCACTGCTCAAATGCAAGCGAATAGAAAAGGTGAGATAGACGTCAGCATCATATATATTCAACCGGAACTATTTATTTTGGTACTTGCCATCGTAAAATTGACATACAGAAGGCACAGACCAAAACCAAACACAATCATATTCTATAAGCCGGACTATAATCAGCTATGCATGCAGTAATGTCATGTTTTTAACTTCTATTTGAAAATGTCGATGTACGGCCAATAGAAATAGAATATGACACATTTGAAAGATTTTTCGTTTATGTTTACACCAGAATCTACTTAAATTTATACAAACAACAAAACACAAAATAGATTGAATAGATCAAATATATGTAGCCACGCCTCTGTCAAAACTAAAACAATAATGAAGAATAGACTACCTTTTCCTTTTGTTTTATCGCGATCACAATTCACAATGCACTTTTTAATTATATAATAACAAACAAGACACACCCACTAGTTTTTGGTTTTTATTTTTCCCTTTAAACATTTTTTTATGGAAATTTATTTCCACAAACACATGCACAACATCGAGTATAGAAAGAATAAAATTGCATATTCGTATACGCACAATATAGGATGGGCCAAATAATTTTTTTTTAAATGCAATAAAACCAAAAGTTCTCAATATTTTTTCAAATTTATTTTTTCATTGTAAAGAACAATCCTTCCGATTGATCTTTTCATTTTCGATGGTATGCGGCATTATGTCTTCAATGGCAATGCGAATATTGTTCTTGAGAGCGTCAATCGTTGCTGGTTTATCGGCGTAGCACTTATCTTTGACGGCACCACAAAGATAGTCCAACGGCGTCAAATCACAGCTCCGAGGCGGCCAAATCACATAAGCATTTCGGCTGATAATTCGATATTCGAAGACAGTGCGCATTAGATCAATTGAAACGTGTGTTGTGTGGCACGGAGCACCGGCTTGTTGAAACCAAATGTTGCCTATGTCCTCCTCTTCAAGAGCTGGGAACAAACAATCGTTTATCATGGCAGTAGCGCTCACCATTGACAGTAACGGAATTCGTCGTAATGTTGTGCATGAAATGTCCAATTCTTGAGCACGATGACGAGTTGACGTTCCCGGCGACTCACGCACATTCTCGGCTATAGCATCATCATTTTCGGGTGTACGCTTGGTTGGCTGCTTGGTTCGTGTTGGTTTATTAATTAGAAAGCCTGTTTCTTTAACTGTATTCACAAAATAAAGCACATATGGAGTTCTCGGCGCCTCGTTACTTCCGAAATCCGCACGCAATTCTCGCATACATTCTGCAACATTATCATGACTTTGGAAGTAATGCTTCAATATTTCCTAGCGTTGTTCAAGCGAAAACACAACCATTTTCGTTCAGGGGAACGATAAAACTGTCTGTCAAATCAGAAGTGACATAACCCTTACCATACTCAAAACAACCGGTAGTTCAAAAAAATGTTAGACGGCCCACCCTGTACAATTAAATAGAAGTGAAAAAGTTGCATGTGTGTCGCTACAATACGGCTTATAGAATATGATTGTGTTTGGATTTGCACAGACGAATATAAAATTGTATGTAATGCAATGTATATGTACACAAAATTATTGCTCACCTCGCCAGCTCGCGCTGTCATTCTTGGTACAAAATCGACACTCTGAATTTAAAAATTAAACACCCAAACCCGAAAAACTAATATTGCCGAAGAACAAGAAAAACAGGAATTATTGAATGAGCAATAGGGTGTATTTTATAGGGTGTCACATAACCGGTTCAGATTTGACATATCGGTTATTTTGGCTCTGGCAACACTAATTCCATCCTTTCTTTGACATAAACTCAGTATATTATTTCTAGTTGAAAGGAGTCGCTTAACGCTTCCACAAAAGTGGGAAATATTGAAAATTTTCTTCCACAACAAAGACAATTGGTTCGAAATCGCAAGAAAAATTCGTACTAAACTTGGTCAAAATGCGGGACATACACCCAACGGTGTCAAGAAGTTTATGCATAAAGTGCGTGATACCTTTTCGGGCGAGGCGAATTTCCATCTCGGTAGGTTCGTAAACAAACAAAATTCTAGCATTTGGGGATTGGAAAATTCACAAGGATGTGTGGAGAAGCCAATGCATCCATTTCGTGTTACTGTTTGGTGCGGCTTGTGTCGTGGCGGCAATATTGGGCCTACTACCGCCATGCCACACATCGGGCGTCACAATAGCAAAACTGCGTCAAAAATTCGATGGCCCCATTATCAGTCGAAATGGTGAAGTGAATTGGCCGGCAAAGAGCTGTGATTTGACGCCTTTGGATTTTTTTTTGTCGGGCGCCGTGAAGGACAAGTGTTATACGGACAATCCGCGAATGCAATGAATTGAGCATTTGAAAGCCAATATTGAAACAACCATTGCCGAAATAGATCCGCACACAATCCAAAATGTGCTCAGAAATTGGACCAACCGAATGGAGAACGCCAGGGCCAGCCGCGGCTCTCATTTGAATAAATTTGGAAATATATTAAGCCGTTTTTGTTTTTTTAATGATAATAAAATATATATTACAATGATGCCGATAAAGCATTTAAATTTAAGGAGAAACTGTTAACTGCGAATTGCGCCTAATTTAAAGTATTTACCACCATCACGCGAGGCGGATGAGTTTGTAATAATCATCGATTGATTTTATAATTTGCCTCTAAAAATGAAGTAGCCTAATCTTTAAACATTTCTTCTATACTAATTTAAAGTTTAATAACTACACTGTTCATTCTCGACTTAAACACGTAAATTTTATTTTCAAAATCAGTGCTTCGTTCGAGAAACGTTCCATGCATTACGTGATTTTTATACTCGCTACAACCGCCAAGCTGGGTCGACTAGTTGACGTTCAGTGGTCAAACTTCAGTCAACCGATTTTATAAATAATCTGGCATCATCCGTATGTCACCGAAACGCAAGGTTTGCTGAAAACATCGCTGCTGTTCGTAAGAGTGAACGGAAAAGCTTGAGTCAGTTAATTTCTCGTAGTTAACGGGTCTGCACCCGTTATGAGACCCAATAACTTAAGGTAACGGACCATAGATAAATTTCTGTGCTTGCTTATTTTGGTGCTGAAGCAGTTAGAAGTTGACACAAATTTCGCCAAAAAACAGCGACAAAGCCTATTATTGAATATATGGATATGTGAACAAGCCAATTTTTCGAATTTGGTGTCATACCAATCCACACTAGATACACCAGTATAAATTACATCCCGAGAAAGACACTGTTTTGTGCGGATTTTGGTCTGGCGGAATTATCGCTCCTTACCTCTATCAAAACGAAACGGAACAACATTGCCATAATCATCAACGGCGAGCGCGACAGGTCAATGATAAACAAATTTTTGTGGCCTAAACTGAATGATGTAGATACCGACATCATATCGTTTAAACAGGCTACGTGGCACACATGCTTGAAAATATTTTCCATAGACTTCTTGCTTTAAGTCAACATTTTAAATCGCAGGTCTATGCGAATAATCAGCAAGCAGTTGACGGCCCTCAGAGTCAACAAAACGAACGCTATCCAGAAAATTGTATGCATCTAATACAATAAAAAGCGAGCTTACGAAAGGGGTTAATTGCGTAGCGAGACATAATAGTTCGCTAAGGCATTGTGACTATACTTTGTATGTAAGATGAAAGTATTTTCAATATTTTTGTAGTTTGGTCAATACAGTCTGACGGGACGCCCGCGACTGCACTGTGACTACATAATCAGTAAATTATTTAGATCACACTAATTTGTCTTGATCGTAATTTTCCGAGTATATTACATTTTTTTGTAAACAAATATGAAACTTGAGAGACGCTATATTTGGTGGGTGGTTTTTCAACATTAAAACTCAAAATTTTAATAGAATACGTAGAGCAAGAAGCTTGAAGCTCCCTGACATCTCTACAAATTATTTTTAGATAATCCTTATAGACGGCAGAGTCCCCGGCGGGGTGCTAGTATATATTTCCATTCAAATTTTATCCAAATGTAGAATTGCGTGAATGTGTTTTATTTTTTAATTGTTTGTATTTATTTTTAATTATAATGATTTTGTTTGCTCATTGGCAAGATAAGAATTTTACTAAGCGTTGGCTGTGCTCCTCGCACACTGGTTTGCATACCATTCATCGCGTTCGTGTGTTGCGCTGGCGTGGGCATATATTGCATTTTCCTTGCGTTTTTATACGGCCAGATGAATTCCTTTCAGCTACCACTGGAACGAACCTGGGCAAAGAATCAGTTAATTTGCAATCTAACATATCCTCAATGGCAGAACGAACGCCAGATATGCGTGTAACCATCGGATTTAACGCATGTGTGATTGCGCCAATTCGGATTTGTGCGAGATGTCGTATCACGATGGGTATCAATAAAAATGAGATAGGCTGCCAAAGTCATTATATCAACCATGTTGAAGAACATAGCCAGCGGCCATCGATTGGTCTTGCTCTTGCAGGAATATGCTGTTACCCGACAAATGAAATAAAATAGATAGATTGATACCATTGAAACGTGTGATATAAATGCTCACCATCTGATCAGTGGTGTCCATACCGCCTTTCGTCTTGTTATAATCCAATATTATCTGCGGCTAGCCGCTTACATTATCCCCTCTCTTTCATATTAGTTTCTTGGCGATATAGCGTTTGTCCTTGCGCAATATTCCAATGAGGGTCAATTTACGAGTTGCAAGCATTCCAGCCAGAGGCAATGTAGTGAAAAAATTATCAGTGGTGATGTTTCGGCCACTGTTTTCATATGGTTTCACTAACTGAAGAACAACATTCTCACCCATATTACGTGCCCTATCGGCTCAGGGTTACCGGTCCAGATAGATGATGTCGCCTAACGGATAATGTGTTTTCCCGTCGGTGGCCCAAAAAATCTTCCAACCATATTTAGCCGGTTTTGATCGTATGTATTGCTTGAACGATACGCGGCCACGAAACGGAAACAGTTGTTCATCGATTGTAATGCAGGCATGTGGCTTATAATATTTTTGAGATTGTCGTTCATCATCAACCACAATTTTGATATAGGTGCCGCCTTAGCAGTCGCCTTTCTCGCTTCTCGTGTGTTCGCATCATCGAATCGAATTGTTGTCAATATGGCTTTGAAACGTTCTCGGCTCATTGAGGCACGATAAATGCAGTTCGCCTGGCGTGTCCACAGCTCAATTAGAAGTTCGCAATTTGATTTGTGTACACCCATGACCAGCAATAGAGCCAAGAATGCGTCGAATTTGATCTCATCAATATTTTGCCATTGACGTTCATCGCGATGTGGATGTTTTTTATTCAATAAGGCAGCAAGTGCCTGGCCTTTGCGATTGGTATGACGAATGATTACGGTCTTCATTGACTGAGTGAAAATGGAATTGAATGTATTGACCCGAGTGTTCAATCGTTTGATTGTAGGGCCACCTGCGCAAAGACAAGAATAGCAATCTCATCTCACATATAAAGAAATGAAGAACAATGTTGAGATGAATAATATGTACATACCTAATTCACGAAGAACATTGCGAGAATTGGTTTGATAGGTTAAAAATGGTTATTTTGCCCATTCTGTGTCATCGCTGCTGGGGCCATATAATTTGTAGTCAGTGATACATCCTCAGCAGCATCAGAATACACATCTGCATCCTCTTTAATATTCGCGTCGTCCTCAACAGTGGCATTGTATTCTACTGCATAATCTCCCAATTCTTCATCGGATGCATGACCATTCGGCACCCAATCATCATCGTCGGTATAGTGATACGTTTCAAAACGTACAACATTTCCAAACCTTGTCAAATCCAATAATCCTTGCCTGTTGAAAGGCAAATCCTGGCCTGATATTGTTTCACTAATACTTAAAACATTACTACCGGATGGCTCATTCACACTACTTGCTTCCATCGCCGAATGACTTCTCTTTGGTATTTTTTTTTAATAAAACACCCACTATTTGTTCGACAAAATCTATATGCTAATGCAAAAACTCGCCCTCACTGCGCATCTCTCACGACCAAATTGAATCATGTTATGTGTCGCAACGAAAGAAAACAAAACACAATCTATCATATAAGTACACACAAACATGTTTGGCAACACAATTTGCCGTTATAATACTTTTCCGTTTATAATTTTCTCCCCCTCTCTTTAGAAATTACGCTATTCGCCGCAAGTGGCAGCACCACCACAAAAGAAAATTTATTATGCTATCAGCGGAAATTTTTTATTCATTGTGTATCTCTTTTTTCACTAAATAAAACATCCCAGCGGAGTAAAATATTAGAAGTGATCCTTAAAATGATAAATTTATTGATCGCCGAAGTAATGGAACTCGGTGAATGAAATCTTGAAAATTAACAATATTCCGTCGTTTCGCCATTTCTTGAAAAATTACGATGAAATTTGGATAACAATATTGATCAGGGATTTTAAAGCAAGTGTTAGACAAAATTCGAGGATTTGTTCATGCTGGACTAAACTTGGTCATTTCATAACCAATCCTTTTGAAAGTTAAAATTTTTTTATTAATTTATTTTCAGTTTTTGGTCAATATAACAGAAATATCCACTAGTAACCAATACCTTCGGTTGTTTTTCTAATAGCTTAGGCCATGCTCATGACAAACAACGGCCAAACAACCGAATAAAATTAACAAATTTAAATTTTCAAAAAGATTGGTTATTTAATGGCCAAGTTTAGTCCAGTATGAACAGATCCTCGAATTTTGTCCAAAACTTACTTCCAAATGCCTGATCAATATTGTTATCCAAATTTCATTGCCATTCTTTAAGAAAAGACGAAAAGACGGAATATTGTTAAGTTTCAAGATTTCATTTAACGAGTTCCATTACTTCGGAGACCAATCAATTTGTCATTTTAAGGAACACTTTTAATATTTTATTCCGCTGGAATGTTTTATTTAGTGAAAAAAGAGATACAAAGTGAATAAAAAATTTCCGCTGGTAATTATATACCAAAATAAATTCTCTTTTGTGATTGTGCTGCCACTTGGGGCGAATAGCGAAATCTCTTATTTTCCGCTATCTTATACAGCAACAAAACTATGTCGAATAAAATGTTTCAGGACAGATTCTGTGCTTACCAGGATATGTTTTAATATCATTTGGTAAGGGAATCGGAAAAACTATTGCCTTTTCTTCCTTGTGAAAAAATAAAGTAGACCTTTGTTTCTTACTTGACCAGGGTTGTAATTTTATGGTGGTTATATCACAAATTTATATCACTAATGGAGACCTATTTTGTGATTTAAATCCAGACACAAAATCTATAAACACTACCCTGCCAAATGATGTGAATGTTTTTATGAAGTACTTTTTAAGTAGTGATAAACTGGGAAATTATTGAAGTATTTCAAAAAAACTTATATGAATTATATAAAATATAATGAAAGATATTGCAGTCTCTTTTTCATCCAGAATTCATTTGAAGTAAGCTACGACAATTTATTTATATCACGAAATGTAATATAACCACCATAAAATGTCCACCTAGGTTGTTTAATCTTCTGGCAACTCGATATAAATTTAATTGAAAATTGGTCAAATTACGTCTAAAAAATAAGTGTCGATCTACTGGAAAATTAAATCCAATTTCGATTTTTTCTTTGCTTGTACTATAAATTTTGCTTCCTGAAAACCTTTTTACAGGCCTAAATTTGGATCCGTAACATCCTCCATATATCTTGCTCAATCTAATACATTAAACTGCCGATCAAATCGTTTCCAATTTCAAATTGATTGCAATTGTCGACCTTCGCCTCCAGACCGTGGAATTGCACAGGTCGGTTCTTTTTTATAATTTCCGACTTCTCAACTCTTACAGACAGTTTGGTGGTGCTAGTGAACACTTTGTTAAACACAACTCGTAGTTTTAAAATTCATTGCAAATAAAAATTTTGTGATTCTTGTATGTCGATCAATCAGAATTTTATTTCAGCAATTGCATCCTCGTAGATATTAAACCTTTTCAGAATTAGACTAAATTTCCTTCAATATTCGTCGCGTTGCTACTTTTTGGCCAATAATTTTTTTGCATGTAGGATGGTAACCTTACTTACACACATGTCATGAAACATAACTTGCTTTGAAGATATTATCTTGCCACATTCCACAGCCGCGAACACCATTCCAGCTCTATAGTTGGGGTTAGTTTCAACATAGTACAGCATCACTTTTTGATGGTTTTTATCACAGTTAAAAGGTAAATATTTTCTTCTTCTTATTCCTTTATACCCAAGCAAAGGTTGCTTGGCGTTGTTGGTAATGTTTTTCTCTCTAGACTACGAGACCCTCAAGGCAGGTATCGCTATTCATAATATTAACCAAAATTTCAGCATGAGAAATCAAAATTGTTCATAAATTTTTCTGTTGCTATAAGAATTGTAAAGTTATATGTAGTCAAATGAACCAAATTTTATAGAAATTAAAATTTTGATAGTGCTAGGTAGTACTAGACAGCTTTGAATGGTGCCTGAACCAACTCGTGTTTAGTTTGCCTCACAAGTTAGGAACAACACTATCCACAGTGCTTAATGTAGCCTACACGATATACTGAAGAAACTCCGTTTCGCTAACCAAAAATTCTGGGGCTGCGATATGTACATAAAATCTTATTGTTATGTTTTGCTAGACGTAATAGAAAAATATTTTGTATTTGCTTAATTTTTCATCTAAAACGTCAACTTATTTTATCGAGCTTAGACACCCCGCGTTTCGTTTCTCGTAATAATAGAAATTTTATGTTCTTACTACGCTCGTACGAATATGTACGGATATTGTGAAAAATCCTTCATATAAGACAACAGATTTTTTCTAAAGACGAATATATATCAAATCTAAATTAAATGAAATAAAGGAACATAAATTTATGTAGTTTTATTTAAATAATTTCGTATTATATTGCAAAAAATTAAATTTACGAACATTTTCAATTTTTGCTAAAGTGAAAAACACAAAAAAAAAATTAAATAAGAAGAACTATCTCGTATTGCTGTCAAGACTTGAATTTCAAATAGATGAGAGACCATGGCACAAGAGTAGAGTATACCAATAGCATAAAAGTAGAATTTTATTATTTTTTGTAAGAAGTATTTGCTTTTTATAATAGACATTTTGTAATTGAGTCACATTCTAAATCAATGATAATGAATTGTAGTTTCTGTATTAGTTCTGGTACTCGAAATGGAAAATGACATTCTTTTCAAACAAAAGTCGGAAAAACTTTAAGATGAATTTTTGTTCTTTACTTTTTAGCTTTTGTCCAAATTTGTTAAATAAAAGTTTTTAAGTTTTTCTGTTGAGTAAGGAGAATGACTTCTTCTTCGTACGATTATTCTTATATTTTTTAACGAAGAAACTGCTCTGTCTCTGTGTTTTTCGATGTAATTAGTTGTACTTTTAGAATTTATAAATATTTTACCAGATGTAAGTTAAAAGGATTAAACGTTGTTTTGTTTGCTGAAAGATGGATGTGCCGCATTTACAATATTGTTGATTTTAACACTTCAACGGGTTTCCGAGTATTAATTTAATTGAAAATGTCACACTACAGGTCGATTATGAATGAACATCGTAAAGAAATTAGGTACGTGTATACCAATTAAAATATTAACAAAATCACGTTAGCAATTTTGTATTTACACTTAGATATACAGTAAAACTCGCTTACAACGTACGGTCAAGGAACTATATGGTGCGTACGATCTAGACAGGATGTACGTTAAATCAATAATATGAGGGATCAATAAAAATTAGAAAAATAGAAAAATTAAAGATTATTTCAAATGTTTATTCATGTATAAATTTAATTCATATTTAATAAATAAAAAAAAAAAAAAATCATAGCAACTACATATATGTTCATGCGCCATGTTACGTATGTATCTATAACTTTTATAGCCATGACCTTATCAGTTTGTACTAAAATATTTGGTAATCTTTTGTTGCTTCTGAGAAGATTGGTTATGTTTTTGAACGCTTGACTTCCATTAGAAGAAGTTTTTTTAATTCTTCGTAGATTCCCTCAGAACAATATAAAAATGTTTCAATACATCTAAATGGTGCATCAAGTTCGGTATTTGTAGGCATTGATTTCTCGATCTCCTGTTGTTCCACGTCTGATTCTTTTTGCTCAATACTTGATACTACATCTAAAATTTCATTCACCTTAGTCGATTGGGATATAGGAGAATTCGTATCAAGATGATCGTCGCGATGTTTAAAAAATCCTCAATATCTACATTTGTAGTTGACAAAAAATCCTGTGTATATGGGTTGCACCACAAATTGTCGAGTAATATTTCAAACGTCGATTCATTATTTTGAGTTGTGGGGGGAGTGGATATAACTACAGCCTTTTTGAAGCAATTGCATATTGTACTCTCCTTTGCCCTTTCCCAGTCTTTAGCCACAAAATGTACAGCGTCCAGAAGATTTACTTTAATATCCTTGCACGATAGTTCCGGAGATTTATCAACATCAGTTATATTTTTATTTTACAAATAACTTTTATAAAAATCTTTCAAATTTTTTAAGACGCCTAGTTCAATTGGCCGATAAAGTTCTGTTATGTTCGGCGACATAAAAACTAATTTAATTGCTCGTAAATTATCTATATTTGAGTGTGATGGACAGTTGTCAATGATAAAAGCACCTTTCTCTTCTCACTAAAGAACTTGCTATGCATAGCTAAAATATACTCCTCCCATATTGCAGACGTCATCCAGGATTTAGAATTAGCTTTATATTTTAAAGGCAATGTTTTTATGCTTTTAAAACATCTTTCAGACCGATCTGCATTTGCTCCAACATAGTATTGTCACTCTTTCTTTACTATGCTTGCCGCCCGCACACGAATCGTTTTTAAAAGCGAGAGTTTTATATGGAAGCAACTTAAAGAAAAATCCCGTTTCATTGAGATTAAAAATATCTCGTAAATTATAGCCCTCTAAAATAATTGGTAGCCAATTTTTGATCCAATCCTCAGATATGGTCTACTGGAGCATCTGCCTTTTCACCATCAATATTCTTGTCTTCAATATCCAACCATTTGTAGCATTAAATTCTGAAGCTTTCAATAAATTTGCAAATTCTTTCGCTTTTTCTTTTAACAGAGGACCACTAACTGAAATATTTTTTGATCTCATAACCTTATGCCAATTCAATACTGCGTCTCCGTTTTGAAATTTCCCAGTCTTAATTTTTTTTTTCGTTTTGAGGAGCAAGATGCCTGCTCAATGTTTTCTCTATTTTGTACAATGGTTGCCACTGTTGTTTTAGATAATCCAAATAACTCAACAACTTCTGAATAACTTTTTGAATTTTTTGTCACTTCTGCAAAAGTTTCCAATTTCCTTTGTTAATGTTAAACGGGACTAAAACGACGTACGTTATATTCTTACGAGCGGGATACGTTACATCCAATCAAAAATATATAAAAAAAAGTTTGATACTCAAGGGACCGAATAGAACGTACGTTATTTACCGGGTATACGTTAAAGGGTACATTAAAACCGGGTTTGACTGTAATTGAATGCAGTAACGCAGTGTAGATTATAACAGTCATTGCTAAACTGTAATGTACTGAAAGTTCCGATTCAATTCGCCGAATATAGTGGACAGTTTATACCACATAGTTTGTGAAGAATATCAATTCCGATATTAATAAGTTAAATAAAAGAGTTCTGAGATTCTTTAGTAGTGTTGTTGTTAGAATACAGTTTTGGGAATGGTTTTGGGGACAGTAAAAAAACTGTTAAATGAAATTCGATGTACAGTTAGAAAGAAGTTCCTATTAAAATTATATTTAGGTACCCACTTGCAGCTAGTTATGTCCATACGGTTGAGGTTACCATCTGGCAAGATCCGCGTGATCCTCTTTCAACAGCTTACGTCTCTGATAATTTCTATGTATGCTTTCAAATGACATTTTTTTAAATCATAAAGTGGGGCCAATTCTTCCTCTCCCAGACAATGACTATAGCAGTTTCACAAATTTACTTTATATACAACAAGGATATGGATACACATCAACACTGTGCTCTTACTTACGGAACGAAATGTGAAATAATATCAAGTTTACAGATTTCATCCATGAACGCAATCGTCTTGCAAATTTATTAAAAACTGTATAAAAGCAAATGCCATCATTTGAACATAAAATGATCATTAGAGGCGACAAAATACCGTCCGGCGAACATAAAAAATGCATCAATGCTCCAACGCGCAACGAAATTGCTATTGCCATGGTCAAAAGACGGATATCATTTCAACATGATACGTATTACGTTTTACGATAAGAGATCAAATCACATCCTCAAATTCATCCACTTCCTTTCATTTGCTTGAATAAAATAAAAGTTCGTTCCCATGACTGTGCTGACTTACGTGGTGGAATTGTAAATGATGTTGATACTAACTACGTATAAAACACATACGCGAATACGCTCAGGTTGCTATGTCTTATGTTCAAAGACTTGTACCCCGATCTTTTTATAGCATACATCAATCAAGCATACACAATCCAACATGGACTTAGGTTAGAGATTTACTTCTAATTGGGCAATCATCGTTTGAGTGGCATGATCTTATCTTACTGCTAAACTTTTAAATCAAATACTCATAATACTAATGGATTTCTCACCGCTCAAAATTTAATTTTGGTAAAGCACAAAATTACTCAACCTCAAATTGATAGTGGTGTATCAGCCTAGTTACCCTATCTCCAAGATAGGTATTGTTTGCCATGTGGAGCATTGAATTACAATTGAACTTGTATATAAGAAAAATGGAAAAAGACCGAAAAAATATCCTCCAAAGATGAATTAGGAAACACAAACTGGTGATGACGGAGAACCGCAGTACCGGCTACGAACAACCGATGATGGAATACACGCAGCCTCTATCAAAGTCAGCAATGTAACCCATGATGTCAATACTAGCTAGATTGTTTCTTACACTTCGTTACTGTTGAACATATTAAAATCGCATATTAATGTTACTACTGCAACAAAGTTAAATACATTTATGTAAATATGTCAAAAATTCTCCATTCGATGAATTCACGCTATTTCAAATAGGACGTTAGTTCAGCACTAATAATGCTATTTGGTGAATCCTGAGATTTCTGAGAGCTGTGCAACCATCTAATAAAACATTAATTGTCTTTTTTCATTTATATGAAACAGAGTCATTCGCGTAATAATGTTGCGTTATTAGGAAAAGCACGTTTTCGCCGAGACTCAAAACAGTCTCTTACTGAATGACCATACTCTAAAGTGATGAAATTCTTAGCAAACGGTAACGGAGAAATTATTTATCGTGATGTATTGGAAAAGCGTTTCTTCTTAATTTGATATAATAATTAATTAATTTACTTAATTATTTAATTTGATCGCAGAGATTAGACAGCATATCGAGATTATTATCGGGATGCTCAGCATGAACAATCACTGCATTTGAATTCACCAAATTTTTTTTATTAAAATATGACTCAAAATTCATGAATTGCCATTATGCCAATTCATGAATTGCCTATTCAGTCGCAACTCCCCGGTACACCAATCAAATACAAATTAATATTGACACAGTTATTTATGAGGATCGGGCTGTTAATTATCCTCTAGAGATTCTTAATTGTTTGGAGCCATGTGGAACTCCAGCACATAAACTATTTTGAAACCAATAAGTAGTTTACCAATAATGTTTACTTCTGTGTAATTTTTGTCCACCAAAATAATGCAACGGAATACGGCTTTGAGTGAAGAACCTGGTGCAGTTGCGGCTGCAACGCCGAGCAATTCAACTCTTTCACTCATAACTAAATGAGGATATAAGATTTGAACAATTTTGCTAAATTATCTTGGGTATATTTAACTCTCCTTCATGTACAGCACAAAAAACTCTTTAAGCAGAAACCGATTTCGTAATGTTATTTGCTGCCACCGGAGTGAAGTTTATGCCAAAATGACAAAATATACACTGTGCTCTATAAGTACATAGAGTTAAAAAAAAACTCTGCACAATAAATAGAAAATATTTAATTTTTGTGAAAAGTTTCGAGTGAGTTTTGTAATAAGAAATTTATACAACAAAACACACAACGAATCGCACAGAGGTGATCGTAGTGGTTCTGAAGTAGAACTTGACGTAAGAAAATATCTCGTTTATCCACATGCTCGGAAATCTTTGAGATTTTAGTTATTCGCGAGAGAACATCATTGAGTGTAATCCGAAAGATATTAAAAATTTGAAATTATTTAACTCAGCCCCGACGGATCGCAAAGAAATGATCGAAATGGTTGTAAACTTATACGTGATGTAAGAAACAAATCTTATTTATCTCTCGAACAACAAAAATCTTACCTCTCTACATCATGTATTAGTTTATACCCACTTCGTAAATCTCTTTGCGATCCGTAGGGGCTGGGTTAAATAATTCCAAATGTTTAAGAATTTCGGACTACACTCAATGATGTTCTCTCTCGAATACCTCGAATAGCTAAAATCTCACAAATGTCCGACCATGTTGATAAACGAGATGTTTTTCTTACATCAAGTATTACTTCAGAACCGCTACGATTACCTCAGTTTTGATAACAAATCTCATGGTATGCGGCTATATATCGTACCCTCATTAGAACAGTCGCTTTACCTGCAAATTTACTTCTGGAATCGGTTTGGAGTCACGCCACGAGTATCTGCACTGAATTTGGGGTACGAAAATTTGGACACGGCGGACCCTTCAAAGTTTCATCTACTCTCACAGGAGGATCAAAAAACATTAAACACTATTCTAGAACTTTTCCCTTCAAGTGTAAAACTGGAACTGGGCAAAACTATACTAATCTCACATGCTATTAATGTGATCGATGTATCGCCTATAAAGCAAAAATTGATGTATAGGAATTTTATAGGATGCTAAGGTTAGGGGTCATCGAGAAAAGTGAGAGCTCTTGGTGACCCCCGGTTACTTTGGTGCATAAGACAAATGGCTAGACACGGCTCTGTCTGGATGCCTGTGAGGTGAACAGGGTGACCGTCAAAGACGCGTACCCGTTGCCGATTATCTCTGGACTTATGGGTCGCTTGGACCAAACCCGGGTTATATCCACAATTTATCTCAAGGACGTCTTTTGGCAAATCCCGCCTGACCCAAAGTCCAGGGATAAGACGGTATTCAAGGTGCCTGGATGGCCCTTGTATTACTTCACGGTCATGCCATTCGGCTTGTGAAATGCCCCACAGACGTTATGCCGTCTTATGTACCATTCCCTACCCACTACACGATAAGGTTTTTGTATATTTAGATGACCTCGTGATTACCTCAGCCATGCTCACATAACATTTTTCATTGTAGGAGGAAGTGGCTCGACGATTAGCTAGTGCCGGTCTCACAATAAACGTGGCAAAAAACCAATTTATATTAAAGGAGGCAAATTATCTTGGGTATATTGTAGGGAAAGGGTGCATCCGCACAAACCCAGAAAAATGTAGGGCCAATTTAGAATACCCTCTTCCAAAAACCACAAAGCATGTCCGACGTTTTCTGGGAATGAGTGGGTGGTACCGCCGATTTATAAAATTGTTGGCCACTTTAGCAGCTCTCTTAACGGATCTCACGGGGAAGACAGCATTTAATTCATTGAAAGACGCATTGACTTGTGATGCCAGTACCGTCGGCGTAGGCAGTGTATTATTTCAGACATCCATCCGAAATGTATTCTAATTTCGCACAAACTCAACGCCGCGCAAAAAAACTACTCAATAACCGAGCTTGAGTGCTACGCCGCGGTACTGAGCGTTCAAAAGTTTAGACCGTCTATAGAAGGGCATGAATTCACCTGTCCGGGACCTGTCCGGACGGCTCGCCAGATGGAGCTTGAAACTATGCCTACAATTTCTGAATTAGTTATAGAAAAGGATCGGTTAATGTAGTGCCAGACGCAATTTTGCGGGCATTTTGCGATGAACTCGGGCAGCTCAAATTGAATAACGCTACCGTTAATAATCAGGATTCAGTCTTCTCGAAAATAACTCTTATTTCGTCTCCATTGGCAGTTTAATTCCTAACTAAAGCTGGTGACTCCGCGGTTTTACATGTAGACCTTAATTATCCGTCCTTTCAATCCCAAGAGTATGTAGACCTAATTCCGGGTGCTACAAAGTTATCGAATTATCGTCACAATTTTATAATTCGGGATGGAAAGCTATACATTTCACCATCTATGGTTTTCGTTATACTGATTCCTACCTTACTGAGTGGAAAATGGTAGTTCCGGAGGCTTTTTAAGATATTCTAATTGAACCATACGTCCATCCCACCTCTGCTCATATGGGAATTTGTAAAACTATTGAGAGCTTGCAAACAAGCAAACAATGAAAACAAGCTAGTGAATTTCTCTGCCAGACCAACGATGGACGCGCAAGTAGTATCCTCGCGATCTTTCCAAAAGATCTACGTGGATTACCTAGGGCCTTATCCTCGCTCGAAACGAGGAAACTCTTATATCGTAATTGTAGTCGAGTGTTACTCCAAGTTTGTTTTGTTGAAGCCGATGCGGGAAAATTTTGCGTCGTTACTATGCAGTTTTCTGGAGAATGAGGTTTTCCTATTATTTTCGGTCCTTGAGGTTGTCACATCGGACAACGGCAAACAATTTTTGTATACTTTGTTCCAATACCTAATCAGGAAGTACAAGATAACACATATTCGTACCCCGGTTTACTCATCCCAAAGCAATGCCTCTGAACGGGTTAATCGCACGTTGCTAGCAGCTATCCGGTCCTACATCGATGACCGTGAACATACCGAATGGAGTTTACACTTGCAGGAAGTTGCGGCATCACTACGAAATGTTACACATGACACTACTCGATACTCCACACACTACCTAGTTTTCGGCCAACACTTGTCGTTACATGGTTCCGATTACGGTTTACACAGGCTGCTTTTTAAAGACGACGCAATTGAAATCCAAATCATGGATAAATTGAATCAATTGAATTTAGTTAGAGAGAACGTGCAACATTATTTAAAAGTGGCACACGAGAAAGCTGCTCGACATTACAACCTCCATTCGTACAAAGCCAAGCTGCAAACAAGTTTTCAGGTAAATTGTCAGCCAAGTTTATACCAGCCATAATTGAAGCAAAACTCAGTAATGTGCCATACACTGAATGGGAAGTTATTTGGGATTTTCCATGCAAAGGATATTCACGCGTAATAGCGTTCTTTCCAGTTTATTCGTTTTGTATAATTGCCCGGCTTGATAAGACCCTTTCTAAGGTGAGGGTCGTTCCCACGTTTGTAACACCGTCCTTTGACGTCGCGCCGTCACCTTGTAATGTTAATAATAATACGTCGGTGATTTCCTTGTATTTAAATATTGGGACATTTTTGGGTGAGATAGGTTTTGTTCAACCATAACATTCTTGTTGTTGGTGTATAGCTGGATTTTGAGTATATAGGGGCGAAAATGATAGAAAGGAGACAGATAAAAATTGAAAATCGGAGGCGTAAGACACAGAAAAAAAAAATTTGGTTTTTTTGAGTGATATTCATAAGAATGGAAACCAAAAACATTTTCTGGGATACGCAATCGTAAACCGAATAGTGAAAAAATAAAAAAAAAGGAAAAGCTCGAAACAATGTTATTGCTAGTGAGAATATTTTTGTTTGTGGTGCATACAATAAGTTCAAGTGCATATATAATAAGCACGTGAAAAACTGTTTGTTTGGTTTATAATTACGGTACTTCGGAGTGTTGTAACCACAAGGTGGTGATTTTGTTTTGGATTACGAAAATAGAAGTGAAAAAATGTATATTGAGTAATCCGATACAGCTGGGCAATCCGACCTATTTCGCGGGCTTTTTTTGCGGTTGGTGAGAGGTTGAGAGGGGTGGCTACCCGTCCAATCCACTTCGACTCACGCAGGATAACTTGGCCTGAATTTCTCTACGACGATATATGCCGGGTTGAAGGAGAGTTCGAGCGACAAAACTTGGACGTTATCGTAAGCATCCACTGGAAATGCTGCCTGAAAATAGTAACGGGCATTTTACATCAAGAAGGTTGGTACGGGACTCCGTACCAATCAACAGGTACGTGTCATCCACTTGAATTCTTTTCTCGTATCTATAAATTAGTGACTACCACAAAAAAAAATTTATTCGGGGTTTTGCGAGACTGGAACGATTTGCGGCTAGACCGATTAAAGCAGCCCGCTTATATGTATGGTGATTATCGGGACAGTACATAAAGCCATTGTGCCATTTTAATTTATCGTGGATGAACGAGGTCATCAAAGATGCCGCTACTACGAGAAATGCATACTTCACGTTAGTTGAAATTAAGGTTGATTTTTTTTTTTCATTAATCAATTAATTTTTATCGTTCTTTTGATTTTTTTTACAGGTGGTCCTTATTTTCATTAATTGTCGAAACAAAAAAAAGACCAGCTTTTCAAATTTTTTTAAATTTTTGATCGCGTACATTTCTTATGTAACGGTATTGTTTCGTGGGTATTTTTTGTGTTGATGGGACTGTTAGTTCAGTTTTTTTTTCAAATAAGTTAAACATTTCAGATTTCATTACTTTTTTCAATTTTTTTATTTTTGTCATCTCGGGTATTCTTTTCCCCCCTTAATTGTATTTTTTTTGGTTGTTGGTGGTGCACCTTTATCGACGTTCAATTTTGGCTTCTGCTCTTTTCGATTTTTTTTTTTGCTTAGTTCTACTTTAATTATTTTTAATATGAACAATTATAAAGGATTCGTTGCCGTTTATAATTGTTATTTTTTTTTGCAATGTATGCAAGGATTATGCAAGCCTCGACAACTCCCACGCCAAACCTTAAGCCTAGCCGGCTACCAATCATCGCGTCGAAGCCTCTGCATATTCAATCTGTTAACAGCATTTGAAAACTAATTTTAAATTTCGTTACACCATCAATGTTAGAACTTGGTCTACACTATCCTAAAATACATTTATAAAACTAGGAACATTTCTTGGAGTGGTAACAGATAAATTGGAAAATAGATTGAAGTCAAAAACCACAGTTGTTTAAAATACGCTAGACACATTAAAATCATCGGAGTTACAAAAGTAGAAATAATGTCTAAAATAGCATTCCTTAGAGTTTGAACACTTTATTAAACTGTTTAACAATTATCTCGCGTGTTTATCTCAAATTATTAACAAATTGTTTAATCTTTACAAAGACACTATTAGAGGCTTAGGGAATTCCCTAACATAAATGTTAAAGACTGTCTAAAAATGTTTCAATTTCACTACAAGACAAACCAAATCCGAATATTTTTAAATTTAACAGTGCAATATTTTTTAAATTTCTCCTTTCTTCAAAATGCTTTTGGATGGATCCAGTTCAACTTTGACTTTGTGGTTCCTTCAACCGGTTCATGATCCAATATACATTCTTTATCCTAAATTCATTTTCAACAAGCACGGTCTGGATTGTGGTTGTGAAGAAAAGGTATAAACAATTTCTAAGTGAAACTGATAAACATGGGATTAGGTGCTATCAACGAATAAACAAATTTAATTAACAAAATAAATTTCTTTTTTATCAGTTCGTCCCACACCATCGTCGCAGCAACAAGGACATACTACTTGTGCTCTCCACCAGATCACGCCGCACAAAAGCTATCCATCACTGCACGTGGCAAGAGTAGAAAAACTTGATGATGATATTTTTCTTGTATAGTGTAGCCATTTCTTGAGATCAATGGTTTGTAATTGAAGAAATTTGTCTTCTTGTAAATTTCATTGTTACATCGTTTATTGAAACACGTTGCAGATAAAAAATTTGCAATCAAAATGTTTTTGCTAGAGCTCAGAGTACGGTATGTGGAAAATTGTGTCTGCGTGTTCCACATTACATATTTTCATTCGTTCATTAATGCATATTTCAACTATATAACCCTTCGTAACAAAACTTATATAAAAGTCATATCAAACAAGTCAAAACGTTGACGTTTACTATTCTTCCGAGTGAATCAATTTATCAAGAGATTTTAAAACATAAAATAAAATAAAAATCTAGAAAATAATAGCTAAGCGGGAGAGAATTTTGATTCAGGAAGAAATCATAACGGAAAAACTTTTCCTATTTTGACAGTTTTATGGTTTTTGAATTAACACGTTTTTCTATTACTAAATCAAAACAAAAAATAAGATTCTGGGATTTAAAAAAAAAAACAACAAAACGAAATAGTAAAAAATCGTATTTTACATATAAATTAAGCGCAGATGATGCTATGAAATAATAGCACAAAGATTGCAGAAAAAAAAATGAAAATGGAAAATTTTTTATTTTATATTTTCTTCCATATCATTCCATACCATCTGTAGTACACATTCCGTACCATATAAAATCGTTTCATATATCTCAACTGTTTGTGTGGATATGAAAATGTTGGTTTGTGTATACGAGCAGCTATACATAAGTTTAAGAAACGCAAATCTCATCTCATTCATTTTATTGTTTGCCATTAAAATAGTAGTCATAACAATAAAGAACAAAACCGAACGAAACATGAAAAAAAGTTATTATAACTAGAAAACATGATGATGGCTTAATTTCAGACGATCGGCATATATTATCGTATTGTGTGAAGGAGTTATTTGATCCGAATGTAGGATATACACGTACAGGTGAAAATTAATCGAACAGAACTTTAGGTTGTAAGATAAAATGTTAATTTATTTATGCTAGATATATGTTTGCATGCACAGGTTTAATAATTTCTTCAATAAACAAAGCCATAATATCTGAATTTTTATAAGACGATTAAGGTTTCGTGCGCTTGTAACCCAATTAAGGAGTTTTTTAATTTTATTAGCCATTTCGAAATTAAATACCAATTGAAACACAGTCTACAAGATAATCATTTCCATGTATTTGGAATGCTTGTGCTCGTGTTAACAGATTTTATACATGAATTTAGCAAATAATATTCGTTTATTTGATGTCAGTTACATCTGTATTTTACAGAATGCCTTTATCTAGTTAAATAGCGCTTGTGATAAGAGGTTCGATTAAAGGTATTTCGGATTATGATCGTACGTACAAATAATTTTATTACTTTTCAATTCTATATCTTTAGTCTTCTTCCTTATATGCCTCCATTTTATCAGAGTATATTCAAGATAACTGATTAACTTTATTTAGTTTTATGCGAGCCTTAAGATTTGTTTACCTTCACAAGATAATACATTTTTCTTGCTTCGGATCAGAATACATTTGAACTCAAACGAATTATTATGGAGCGTACATTTGGCTGCACTCTCGTTGAAAAACATTCTTTTAATGAGGTGCCAAAATTTGCTACCGAGGCCAACTCTTAGCATTTATACAAATTCGTTGTCAACATTGACTTCAAAAAATTTTAAGCTATTCCAATATTGAAAATTAGATAGAGCTGGTGATCTACGCCAACGCCGACCAGCTATTTCCTAGAACTGGAAAGATGTCACAAACCTGAGCAAAATATTTATTGTAACATGGTTTCATCCATTTCTAATAATAATTCGTCATAACCAACAAAGGTTTAGCCACTTCAAATCCGTAGCGCACCAGATACTTCTAAAAACTAACTCATAATCAACGTGCTCAATCTTCCTTACTTCGAACTCTTACGGATTACTTAACAAGCTTTTTCTGTACATCATAACGTTTCATCGTCATTAACTTAAACCCCTAAAAATTAAACAAACCTAAAATCTTAAATTAGACTATAGTGTCAAAGGGTTGCGCTGCGATTAATACAATAAAATCGAATTCATCCTGTTTGGCAGAGATAGAGAGAAGGCTGAACGTCACTAGTAGGCACAAACCTTCGATTCATAATGTTGATGATCAGGTTTCCAAGAATTGTCAACTGTGTTAAGAAATTTGAGCAAGATTACTTGGGAAGGAGTGCTTATTATAAATACAACATCTTCGAAATACTCTTACTAACCCGTTTTCACAAACATTGATTATTTGTATCTGCAGATATCATGCAAATATACCGAAATAGATTCTGATGGTATCCAAACATAGTAACTACCAGCGAAGGATTGAGAAAATCTATAAATAACACCTAATTAGAAATTGTGAGTTGTTATAGGCTATCATGAATGAAGTTGTTCCACAATCAATATGCTAAAGAATTCTCACCTACCAAGAAGGTTTACGGTTATTGGCGGCCATCAGAATCGGTTGCTGAATAATTGATTCGAGAGGTCACGGTAGTCTTGAAATTCACGGCAACACTTCTACTAAAGCATCGTATTTGGGTGCTTTATGTCGGTCAAAATCACGATCCGGTCAATTTAGACAAAGGTTGTACCAATGAAAACAGATACCTTGCTTTCTTTAGATCTTTCCGACAACTATTCCTCGCCAAGCTTTTGCACACTATCGTTCAACAAATTAACTTGACACAAGTTGATTATACCACATTTCATTTCCAAAGTGAAGAAATTAAGCTTACCTGACTTTTGGTAAAAACTGTCATGTATAAACCAAAATGCTTATTCCTGCTTAAATTTCGGAAAACCAACAAGTTCAACCATTGTTGGTTGAAAATTTAATCCTTAAATTGATTTGAATCTTTAATTCTTCGTAATTTTTTCTAAATGCTAAATTTATCAACATCATTGCAAAAATTGAGAAGGGCCCATGAAAGCTGCCACTTCTGGTACACAAATTTTGCAAGGATCTACCAATTAATTGAAAAAACTGAAGTTTGAAGTTCTACCCGATCAATCGATCTTGCTTATTTTACTACGTAAAAACAGAAAATAAACATATAACAATTTTCTAATGGTCTATGGTTGGTCGCACTGCTTTCTAAGCTTGTGGTAAACGTTTGTCACCAATCGGGATTTATTAATTTTGCTGTAATCTACCAAAAATAATTATATCAACAATAATCACAACTACGCCGATTGGCCGCTATTACACTATCATTATTACCAGGGGGCTGGTATTCTCTGATAGCGATAGCATCCCAGTTAATGGCCGTGCAATCCTAGAGTGCATCCTAAAATGACTAACAACAAATCATGAACTTACTTTACGAGATTCCGTACACATTTGTTGGAAGTTTGACCTAAGGCCATATCAAGTTCAAGTACTCGGCAATGCTGTGCAGTTCACCAAATTTTTGTAATCAAAATTTAATATCTGAGTATAAGCTGTGCACAGTAAACAAGATCATTGTCTTTGTATTCACCCAGTTTCTCTCCCATCATTTCTTGAAACACGGTTAACTGAAATGTTTTACTGATAGCATCGAGTGTATCCCGAATCTGTGATACTTTATAGTAGGTAAAACACACTGGAGATAATTTATTTTTAGACCACGTACCACATACTTCACATAGCTATTGTGTTTAATTTGTCTACGTTCCTTTTACAATTAGCCTAATTCTGGTAAAATAGAATAAACCTATCGCGCCAATTTCGAAACTAGCATATTTTAATCTCCGTTCAACCACCAACTGATTATTAGATTCTTACTTGAACCTCACCAGCTAGTTTCAGCGCCCGCTATAGCCTCAATACTTAAACAGGTGTAGCAATCAGGATTTTTGATCGCAATTTAATACCAATGCGGCCAATTTCCTTCTTCAAAATTTTATTGTTGACTTTATTAGAGTTCTCTATCCTTCAAACCCAATTCTGAAATGTTCGACATTATTCTGTATAGAAAATAGTTTCTCGGCAGACTGCCCAGTATTCTTTCTCTTTTGAATAATGATTGAATATTATGTTTTGAAAATTTGTGATAAAACTGCGCATATATCTCTGCGTCCTTTGCAGCGCTATTCAAGACGAGCATCCTTCATACCTGCAAATATTCCTTCTCATTTCTTTAAATGCCTTGGTCCAGGTTTCAAATTGCAAACATTTTCGGTAGAACAGTAAAGGTTTTGTGAACCGAACATTTGTAAAAATTAACACAGACAGTCACTTACCACGGATGCAAATTGGTTTTGATTTCTTGAATCAATATTATCAATATAGTCGAAATTTGACACGTGATCAGAAAATTTAGAGTCATTTAGAATATTGTCCTCTCTGACAGAATTAAGTTCCTTAAATATAAGTGGTGTGTTGAAAAATCTATTCTCCAAAACTTTTTGTAGAAAGAATTCGACCGAAAATACCGGCATCTTTTAATTATCAGTGTAGATTGGTGTACTTGGTAGTATTTGCTTAAGTTTTATGCAAAACAACTCTTTTCTAGGGTACCCGGATAATCTTTTAAAAAAATTACTGGAAAAATTACGATAATTTCTCTGTTTGTTATAGTTCTAGATAGAGAATAGCGGTAAGTATCGGCGGGTATAACAATTGGACCCACTTTTCTTAAAGGATCTAACTCTCACACGTAGCCTGAAGGAATTGTGAGTGTAGCTGTTTGCAATGTTCATATTTTGAGATTCGTTTTGCAACATGTTTCAACTAGTGAAATATCTATATAGATATAGATTGTCCTAAAATTGGTCCAGAAGATTTAAAAGGTAATGCTAATCTGCATCTTCCGTTTGTTTCTCTCGTTACACTAAATTTTAAGTAATCTCTGCTCGTTTGTTAATTTATAGTCTCTCGTGGTACTCATCCAATAGATGTATGGTCATTTACCTTGTATCATTTACAACATTTACAACATTTGTTCATTCATAGAACAAATTCCAAATACTGCAGTTTCTCGTTTGTTCTTAGTACTTACACCTATTTTTACATAAAAGATTCTCAAATCAGAGAAGTCTGGGTGCCCGATTCTAACAGTATCGCGTACTGTGCCTGATATTATATCTTATATATATTGCGTACAAAATTGCGAATTTCATTTAAATTTCCTACCTTTATGCATAATACGTTCTTTGACAATTAATAAACATCAAATTAATTTGCGAATTTGAATAAAGTTTTAGTGTATTGTGTTGCTGGCACACAGTATTAGAGTTTTTAATCGTTAATGTGCTTTTATGTGTGCTTTAATCGACTAAACTAAATTTAATGTTCAGTTAGGAATTTTCAAGCTTCTTCTATTACTCATTGCACGGCGAGTGAAAGGTGAATTTACGATCTTTGATCAATTTTCATTTAATTTTTCTGTCGTGTACTAACTTCAAATGACATTAATTATTTGTTTACACATAAATCAATAAATAAAAGGCATTAGTTAAAAAACTGCATTTTAGGGACATCTGCTTTTAAATTTCAAGAAATTGTAGGTGATCTTTTATTGTCAATTTCTCGATTAAGGCCACAGTCATCATTGGTTGCTTTTGGCACATTGTGATACCACAGGATCCGACATCATTAAACTCCCTTTAAACCAATCTAGTGCTATTCACATAGCGTAAGAGATCTCGCACATTACAGCTTTCGATATCAGAGAGGCAGTCCACAGTGTATTTGTCCAAGTGATCATGTCTTTTGTCAGCAACCGCAGGACATGAGCATAAGAAATGAACAAGAGTCTCCTCCTCCTCTTCGTCCTTGCAGTTTCTGCAGAAGTCATTTGCATTCAGACCCAGCCTTCTCGCATCATCTCCGAAAAGGCAGTGCCCGGTAAGTACTCTTACAGTTTTACTTAAATCACGCTTCCTTAGTCTGATCAAGATCTTGGATCGCTTCAAGCTCTGCTCAGGCCATACTAGTTTCGCTACTCTGCCAGTCGGACAGACGAGCCACCTGCCAAGGCAGCTGCTTTCCTACGACTAGTTGCTTTCAGCCCAGATATAGGCCTTCCTATAAATTCTCTCCCTGGTTCCAGTTGGTGCGTCGTACTGTACCTTGCTAATTCGTCTGCCTTACAATTTTTCCCAACGTCAGAGTGGCCCGTAACCCAGACCAACTGGATATTAAAGTGTTTATTCTTCTCGGTAAGAGAGACTCCCGCCCGACTATCTACACATATAGTGATTTTAGTCAACGATGCTACACTTTGCTTTAACCAGTTCATGACTTCTTCAATCGCTATAACTTCAGCCTGGTACACGCTGCAGTAATCAGGTAGAAGAAATGATAAATTTACAGTTAATTCCTCACAAAACACACCAGCTCCCACTCTTTCATCGAGCTTGGAGCCGTCGGTGAAGAATTTAACTCCCGGTATTAATAGTGAGGCCATTCTTCCAATTCTCCCTAGAAAGGAGAATCACTTTGAAACGCTTGCTAAAACACAAAAGGGGTGTTATATATAGTCCCAATGCACCAGATCATCTCTCACAGAATTAGCTATAGTTAAGTGCCCTTTTTTCAGGCAATCCCACCCCGAAATCGCTGATAGCCGGGTGATCGTATTGACCGCCATTTGCTTACCGATAACATCCAATGGGAGAACGTACAGCATAACCTCCAAGACACTAGTGAGGGTTGTTTTCAACGCCCCACTAATGAGCAAGCAGGCTACCCTCTGCACCTTTGCCATCATGATCCTGTATGATAATTTCTCCAGAGCTGGCCACCATACACTCAGTGCACCAGCTCCGGTTTCAGACCCCATTTCCTTCCAATGACATTTTTGCAAGAAATGTGTGCTACAATGGCCTACTTCACTCTTTCTGTCGTGTTTGGTTTCCAACTGAGCTAACTGTCGAGAGGGACGCCCAGGAATCTCGCCCTATCAATAAGGATCAGCATAGTACCGTTTATACTTGGTGGGACGATTACCGGAGTTTTATATCTAATAGTAAAAAAGACCAGCTCTGTTTTAGATTGGTTAATCTCCAATCCATATCTTCTGGCCCAACCCGCAGTGACTGATAATGGATTCTGCATCACATCTCTGATTGTATATATATGCTTCCTCGAGACGGCTATCGCTATGTCATTGGCATACGCAGCCACATCTATTCCTTCCCTCTTCAGCCCCAATAGTTATCCATTGATTACTACATTCCAAAGAAGGGGAGAGAGGACACCTCCCTGGGGTGTTCCCCAAACAACGCGCCTTCTAACGGAGACTTCCCCCATCTCCGCTATAACCCTTCTGCTACCTAGCAGGTGACTAATTAGCCTGGTTACAGGATATTCAATCTCAAGTGGCAACAGTACTTCCCTAATTGCCTCCACTTCACGTTGTTGAAAGCGCCCTCGATATCGAGAAACGCCACTAACGAGTGTTCTTGAAAATCCACTGACTTCTCAATTTTCCAAACCAAGATGTGTAATGCGGTGTACAGCTGTGCCCAGCTTCTGGCTACAATTCTCGAACGAATATGGACATTCAGCTTCAGACACCCTTTGGAGATAACCTCCAGCCAAGGAAATAAAATCTCCAAGTTCTTCTGAATTTCTGCTGGCCCGCAGTCAACCTCACTACCTGGGAAGTGAGTTTCCATTAATAGATCAAGAGTCTCTACGGTAGGAACCGGTCATTCGCCACCCGGTTTTATCAGATAGCCTGGAACAGCTGAACTATTAGCGAGAATCTTTCTTAAGCGCGAGGTCTCCGAGGCCCCTTCCATTCTATCACAGAAGAGTCTCCACGAATTCCTTTGCACCTTCAGGATTTTTTCGCTCTATTGAAATCAGACCCACAGGTTTTTCGGCACTCCTCAAGTGCCGAGGTCCACCAAACAGGTTTTTGCTTTCCCCTCAGCTTTGTTAATGGGCAAGCTTCTCTCATAGAGGTATTGCAAGCCTTAATAAGAGTGTCCCCCATTGAATCCAGATCACTACCCATGTCGGGGAGTGCTTGGACTTTGGATGGAATCCTACGCTCCAATACCACTCTATATACGCGCCATACTGTCCTCCGGGGATATCTGAACACGCACCGATTTGTAATTTGGAGATTGAGTTCAAACGTTAGGCACCGATGCCATTTCGCCACCCACCATTCCCTGACCATAGATGAAATAAAATCGAAGACTAGAGTAACATTCAGAACCTCCTGCCTACTGTTAATAATAAAGGTGGTTTGCCGACCTGTATTACTAATAATGAGGTTAGTTCTTAAAATAAAATGGGAAACTAATTCACCCCTGTCATTAATCTCCGGGCTACCCCAGATGATGTGATGTGCGTTCGCGTCACACCCTAGGATAACTCCCAACTTCCTCCTATCCGCATCCAAAACAAGTACCCCTAGTAAATCTGGCGGCACTGGCTCCTCCCGGTCCATGTATGCGGCTGCAAACCTGAATATCTTCCCCTCCGTCTCTATACATACCGCAGTCTTCTCTCAATAGAAAAACATTTATATTATTTTCCACCAGTATACGTGGTCTGCTCTTTTCCGTCCCACAAACGTAAAAAAGGGCGTACCGTTTCGCTCGCTGGCCACAGATGTTGTCGTTTTTAATTCAAGGTTCTTAGGTCAGAACTATCTCCTTCCCTGACTTAGCACAAACCTGATCATTAGTAACAGTATTTATTCACCTTATCGCGACAGCGATGCTTCGTCGGTTAATTGGACCCGACGGAGTCGACGGTATCCTCCGTCTCACTACCTTCGTTGTCCCTAAACTTCAGGAGGTCCACATTTCCCCCCTCAGAGTCCGATGTGCCCCCTCCCTATGCCTAGAGACAGTCGATCTCTAAGATCCCTAGTTAGCCCCTCACTTGGGTTTGCCATTAGCTTCGATGTTCCCTCTGAATATGTACCACTCGTCGCGCTTCCCTCAACCGGCTGGACTTCTTGCTCCTCTACTCCGATTCAGCCGTCGCTGATACAATTCCGCGTCCCTACAAAATGGCGGGGGTCCCGGATGATGTCCAACGACTTTTATGAAACCTAGGATGCGTTATACACTACCCTCTATTTTTCCCCAGTGATGCACTTCTTCTCATGGCTCTCATCCACGATGGCCAGCACTACCTCCTCTTCCTTTACGATATCACTGAAGAGCTTATACCTCTTCGGCTGTGCAACTCTTGGCCCAGTTAACAGATTTCCTCTGCTCTTCCGTTCACTGCTTTTTCGAGACTGTAGCTAGTCTGTCCAAGACACTGAAGGCCAAACGCCTCGTCATGTTTCTCCGAACCGAAGGAGCAATGACTTTCTTATTATTTCCACTAACGCTAGTTCCTGGCTTATCCTATTATCCTATTTAAGGAGGGCTCCTTTAAGGACTGAACAATTATTTTTAGATGGGTTCCCAGCCAGGCTGATCATCGGCACGGTTCGCGTGACACCTTGATCCGACCCATCTGCCACCATTTAGCGTGGCCCGCCTTACACCAAGGTTACTTAATTACCCATTCTTGTTTTCAAGAAAGAGAATCTGGAGGCGGAGGCGATAGTTGGGCAACAACAACGTCCTAACGTTGATGAATTATCAATGTTAAAAATATTTAACATCAAATTCAATTGTAATGTGCCATCGACAACATTCTTATATTGTGCGGTACTGATGGTAAACTAATTCAGCAAGGACCTATTTGGTCACAGTTATATGTAAGATGGTACAACAATATTTTAAGTCAAGGAACCATTATTTTCAATGCCTATAAAGTGTAGTACTATATATTTGCTTGAAAACAACGAAATTGTGCACTGTCATTGTCGATAGATAATCCCGATAAATAAGTCTATTTGATAAAAGATGGCGCACAAAACATATAATATATTGAAATATTCAACATTTTTCGATAGATGTCTCTATGGTTTAGTGATTTTAAATTTAGTTCAAACTTTTAATTTGTAAAATGCTTGTCAAAGTTAGAATTAGATATAATTATTAATGTAATTTCGACGTCATTTGATATGGGGTTAACGTAAAATAATTGAGAGAAGAAATATTTAATTATCTTCTCTTAGGTTGCCTTTTCTTAGGTTGCCTACGTTGTCTACATTGTCAACGTCAGAAACGAAAATAATTACGACATCAGAAACGAAAATAAGTCTACGCGTTCTTTAACAACTCAATTACTATTCTGAGATAAAATTTCTTAAAAATGTGTTTAACTAATGTCGAAGTGCTCTAAAAACTCATCTATCAGTCTATTTCAGGAATGCAAACACCATTTTAGACTACATATATTTTCCCACAAAGCCTAACATTGTTCAATTTTAACCAGATATAAAAAATATACTGACACGTTAGACAGGCATCAAAATACCTCTTGATAACAAACTAGAATATTTATCCAGACCTGCAATTTCTGCTCTCCTTTCAACAAAATTAAAAAATTCCCGTTAAATCTCATTTCCTATATACGATATTACCAAGAAAAAATATTTTAACACCCGATATGGTAGACATGCTTCGTCCTGAAACTATTGTCTGGTCAATGAAATAATGGCCAAAAACCAGAAATTTCTCACGAAGCTTTAAAAAAATTATCTGTCATCTATTTTTATTTAGCATTACACATTTTTCTACTGATCGCATAAAAGTTTCCCACAATAAAATTTCCATTTATAATAATTTTGTTTTTGTGCATTGTGGTTGTTAGAAACAAACAGCAATCAAATAAACGAAAAACTACATTTTTCCGTGTATTTTTATTTTCGGTTTGTGTTGTTTGTTATTTTATTGTTTAGTTTTCCGTACTAAAATTGTTATGTGCTATTTTCTTCTTCATTTTGTTTTTTTACTGTGCGGAGAGTTTTTCTATTTTCCGTTTTCTTATCATATTTTTGTACTGATTTGTTTTATTTTTATTTGTTATGTAAAATTTTGTTTTGTTATGCGATGTCAAGAGTCAGCGGAAAAATAATATAGCGAAAAACTATGAAAAAAACTTTTCTTTTTTTTTTTTGGGGAAAACCAGAAATAAAAGTTTTTGATTTTTATTTATATTTTATTTTTAAATTTGTTTTTTCTTCTATTGTGTAGTTTAAAAATAAATTGATTTTTATAATTTAACACAATAAAAAACTATAAAAATCAGACATGCGGAGAGTGGAAAAAATAATGGAAAACTCTTTTATTTATAATTTATTGACATAAACAATTGATATAATACACAACAACTATAATGAAAAATTAGAAAATTTATTATTATTGTTTGGGTATTGTTGTAACACAACGACTATACAATTATTGCTGCTGTTGTAAAAAATAAAAATTGAACCAACAAGATTTTCATTTTATAAGAATTGGTGCTATTCTGCTACGTTGTGAAAACATCCTGGCGAGACATTAATAAATACAAAAGTGAGAAAATTGTATATATCGCAGTTATTCTACGTACGTATAAATATTTTTTGGAAATAACGGAAAGTGTATATGAACGGTATAAAAAACGACTGAGTATGTAAAAGTTTCAAGCAAAAAAATCGTTTTATAAGTGAATTTTATATTCTGACGAAAAATAATGTAACGTAATTTATTACTTTCCATCGTAATTTAAACTAGACAAATTTCTGTTCACTGCGATGGTGCTGGTACTGGTTCTTCTTATTCGCCTTTCTTGTTGTCGTCTACTTATTTATTGTTAAAGAAAATACATATTTTATAAACAAATATTTTAGTGTACTATTTATGGTTAAGAAAATAGTGTTTTTAGTTTTACGAGTAAGTGTCAGTTTCAAAATTTTTGAGATTGTTCTATTATACACGGTTTGTTAGATTCGTTTATAACGGATTAAGAATAGAAAACTTTGTCTTGCATATTTATGCGATTTGACTATGAATAAGTATTCCAAGCTGAAAATATCTTTCTACATTAATATCCTTTTCTAGTATTCAAATTTTATTTGGGATATATTATGATTAAAATTCAATCCTTTCAGGATTATTATTTTACACCAACTTTGGATGTCTTGCACGAATTCTCTGGTTGTCGCTTTAGTTTCAATCATATACATGATACGAATTCATCAGACGCTAATTTCAGTAATGGAAGCATCACCTCTCCATTATTGCAGATAATTAATTGACCACATTTTGATATTTTTCTAGAAGGTATTTGCATTTATAATATAGCCTACTAACAGTGTTTCTGGAATTGGGAAAATGGTCGGAAAAACCAAACGATATGTAGATTGACCTCGTTACAAATTGTATTTCCTAAAATACCCGGGGCCCCTAGACTTTTCAATGGAATGGTGTTTATCCGTTAGTTTTGATCCAGAACAACTCAAAAGTGCGCTTAGTATTTGGTAGCGGTGTTTCTGGAATTGGAAAAAATGGCTCGGAAAAACCCTATGATATGCAAACAGATCTCGTTACAAACTTGATTTGCTAAAACACCTGGGGCCCCTAGATTTTTCAATGGAATGGTGTTTATCCCTTAGTTTTGATCCAGAGCAACTCAAAAGTGCGCTTAATATTTGGTAGCGGTATTTCTGGAGTTGGGAAAATGCTCTGAAAAACCCAACGATATGCAAATTGACCTCGTTACAAATTGTACCTCCTAAAACACCCGGGGCCCCTAGATTTTTCAATGGAATGGTGTTTATCCCTTAGTTTTGATCCAGAGCAACTGAAAAGTGCGCTTAATATTTGGTAGCGCTATTTCTGGAGTTGGGAAAATTGCTCGGAAAACCCCTACGATCTAAATACTCAAAACTATCGTTCTGGCGCTGAACACAGTTACAATTTTTTTCATTCCCATGTAATGATGTGGCATGTCGTCTACCTGGTTTTGGGAAAGCTACAATATCATTATCAGCGCAATAGTGGGTAAGTTCGCAGATGTAGAATGCCACAAATGCATTGCCAGATGCATTTTTTATCATTCTAATATGACCATATCTCATATCGGTTAAATGGGTTTAAATTCACACAAATTTAGTTGAAACACCATGGAAAATAAAACAATCATTGTGAAGGTGGAAGAAGATATATTTTGCCCATTCCAATAAAGTCATGTGACTTATCGCTCGAAATGTCAAGGAACGAGGAACAATTTTGTTGTCAGTCCTACAACTCTTACAATAGTTATTATAAGGACTTGTATTGCCAAATGAAAGGAATAATTGTTATTATACGGATTGCAATTATCTTACAATGGTTACCTAAGCCGCCATTGTTATTAAAAACTTTTGAGTCAAGTCGTGTTCAAAATAATACTGACACCCAAACACCACTATGGCGCATATAATGCGATAACTCTTCATTACATATTTCAAGCCACTATTGCTTGATTTAAACCAATTTTGGATGAGCGCATGGAAATCATTCTCCTTTTTCCGGCATGCCAGTATGTCTAGCCTCCTGTTTTGAACTTATAACTGAATTAACCATCAAATTTTTAAATTTTCACACGACCCTATAGACCAAATTAAATAGGGTACTGAGGAACTGCCGAAGTAGTGTATAGGCAATTTTAATTTTCATAAATATTTCGACGATTTATTTGTATTAATAATAAACTTATTTAGCACTTCAATCAAGCCCTGGATCCTTACCATTATCAAATATATTGAAGCACCGTTACGGAGCATCCGTTACGGATTTCGGCCCATAATATTATAATCAAAAACTATGCTGCCTAAACTAGACCTCAAATTGTTATGGGGGTTGGGGTTTAAAATTGTAAACCGATTTAACCGAACAATCTGAAACTAAAAAATATTCGATCAATACGTTGTTCGTAGCTTTAGGTAAACATATTTTATTTGAAAAATTGGCAAAGAAGAAAGGCAAAAAGAGGCAAAGAAAATTCGGGTTGAATTTCGATTAACTTCAGGATAAATGCATATTGAAAGAGGCACAATTAAATTTAATTTGACACCAAGATTAACTTGTGCTTTATGCGAGTATTAATTCCCACAAGAACTCTATTTTTATAGTTATCTAATTTCGTATCTCATAATAAATTCACGTCAAATAAACCGCCCTAAACACATAATGATAATAATTTTTCTAATGGTGTCTCAACCACAAAACAACATTCTTGCCACATACATATATCTCCTCAAAAAACCAAAAAGGGTTAAGAAAATTATTATTATCCTTTTTCTGGTTTGTATAATGTCCCGTAACTTGAACGAATTATAACCCAAAACATTCATACACACATACGGAATTACAAATATTTTTTGTATTGTAAATGTTTACGTTTACTGTCAATAAACTGGTTAAGATATTAAATTAAGACCAACATGAGACACAACAAAACAACATCGGGACGGCTGTTTTGTTGTTGTTATAGGTTCATGCGTGAACCCGAATTTCCAAGAACCAACCCATACAACAAAAAAATACTAATTCACATTATTCTTAATTCATTATACTCTTGATATACCTGAAGATCTATGTGCTGTATACGAGACAAAAGGAAATACCGGAAAAAGGACTATTAAGTTCTTGAAAAACAATATCCCTTTTCAATTTCAATTTACCAACTGTAGCACAAAAAATGGTTTAATAAAATTATATCATAAAAATATTATGATACTCTTCTTTTGAACACAAGAGCATTACGCTCCTCCAACAACAAATAAAACGAACGAGTTGAGAATCATTAGTGTCTGCATATTACGTACATTTTTGTAGAGGGATGAGAAAAAGGATATATTATATTTTCCCTCAAGCTTTTTTATATTTATTTATGTTTTTTTGTGCTCTCGGCTTTGGGTCGAGGTTAATGAAAAGTGATATAATTTACACACATACGAGTATATACACACATACAAAAAATAAATAAGTAGCACACAAAAAAAGGATTTCAATTATTAAATAAAATACCAAACAAATTTTCAAGATTCTTTAGACGATGATAAGTTGGAATTCAAACGATCTTCTGTATTACCTCCTACATATAACAACTATCTAAGGCTATCGTTTTTATGTTATTTAATTTTTTGCCATCGCTCAACCCTTCAACCCAAATCTTTATACACACAAAACAATAATAACAAACAAGAAAGCAAATCTCAAAGATAAATAACAAAAAAAACCCATCACCGTATCAATTTTGATAAAGTTGAAAATTTATTGTGCTTTTGCTCTTTTTTGGTGGGGTCTTGTACTATGGAGAGGTGTTTCCCACCCCGGCAATCGAAATTATTTTTTTGTTGTTGTCATAAAAAAAATTAATAACAATAATGATGATGTTGCTGGGAAAATTGTTTAGAAATTTAGAAGAATAACATAAAAACAACACAAAACGACAGGAACAGCAAAAACAACAACCCGAAAAAGACAATTTTCTAATTAAATTAATTAAAACTAGGAGAACGAAAATAAAATTATTTTAAAAATAAAACAAAATCTCAAGACAGTTATAAACGTGAAAAGTATTTCAACGAAAACATTTTTGGTGCGGGAAGGTGTCATTTTTTAAAGGTAGATAATTGAAAATATAATAAAATTTAACGAACGATTTTTTTATATCGCGCTCGTCTTTTTGAATGTTATTTTGATAAGAGTTGTTTTATTTAATAAACCAACAATTTGTTTTATAGGGTTGTGGGAATAATTACTCTTGCTGTACTTACGAAAAATAACAGCAAAAAATTTTGTTGTTTTTTGGGGAGCGGTCTAGGTTTTCTTGCTCCTTTTTTTGGTTAAGTTGACAAGGTATTATGTCGTTTTTGTATAGTACACAGGGACGTTTTTATTGAAAATTGATACTCGTGCCAAAATCATCTTTTTATTTTATATTTTAAATAGGGTATGTTGATTCAAATAATTATGCTGCTATAATGATATTAATGTTTATTGGCTGTATTACTTAAGTCCGTTATTTAATAATCAGTTCCTTCACAAAATATTTAATTATTTTGCAATTGTCTCAATAAGAGGATTTAAGGGGTATTGACGATTGGGAATAATTTTAGACGGTTATTTATTATTTTTGGGGTAATTGAATTAGCTTGAATTCGGTATAGTTGGAAAGGCATAAAATGTTAAATATATTTGAGTTGTAATAAAATTAAAGAGTGAATAAATTACCGCTACAAATAAATTTGCAACAACATCGACCTAGATCACCTAGCCGGAATTGACGATTTTTGACATAAAACTGTTTTTCAACCAAAATTCGGCCCTGCACAATCCAGATGCACTTATTGATCTAGATGAAACTTCATACTCATGCTTTATCAATAAATTAGGAGATTCCAGCAAATTTTGGCTGAAACCGGTCCACCTATATTTTAATTATGAGAAAGCCGACTCTGTACTAAAAAATTCTGAATTAAAATTGTAACAATATCGGGTCTGATTAATTTTCCAAAATTTAAGCTGAATAGTGGATTTTGACAAAAAATGTCTTTAGACTAAGTGTCTGCGTCTCCTCTACATCTCAGCCGAATAATCTGATCGGGAGAAACTTAATACTTAAGCCTTTTTCATAAATTGGAAGATAGTAGATTTGTTGCCGAAATAGTTCTACCAAACGGGACGGCTTCCATACGAGCGTCTTACTTTTTGCCAATATTTTGAAACATTTACAAAAAAAAAAATTAAATGAAAATATTTTAAATTAAATTTCAAACAAAATTAGTTCAAAATATATTTTAAATTTTACAGATTGACTTTCCGGAATAAAACTTAATAAAAATAAAGCTCTAATGGGGGACATCCGCGTACGTACATCTGCTTCCGTAGGAACTGTTTCAATTTTTGCAATAAAGATTAAATTTTTAAGATTGACCGTTTTGGTTTTCCGAAATTTAAACTGGAATAATGAGTTTTGATTTTATAAGGCAATTTTTAGCAAAAATCCCGTGGTTTAATTTTTTGCGTTAGAAATTAAGTGTGGTGTATTCGAGATCTTATGTGCATTTATCTTAAAAAAGAGTTGGATGTTAGCCGCAACAATTACACCCGTTAATTTTTTGTTTTCGTTTATTCTGTAGCGGCTCAAAAAGTAAAAATCCTTTTCACTTCGTGGCACTCCTTGTAGCAAAACTATTTATACTCCGCGCCGCTTAATTACGAGGCATAGCTCGTTTTGCTGAATACAGCTATTTCGCCACCTACATTCTCGAATGTATCGATTATCGATAAATATCGAGAATTAAAATATTCACGAAGGACGTCGAAGGACGAAATTTTTCTATCTTCACCGACCACAAACCACTTACAACAGCTATTGCGTCAAAATCAGAACGTAGTCCCCGGCAATTACGACATCTCGATTACATTGCTCAGTTCACTACCGACATTCATCACATCAAAGGTAAACACAATGTGGTGAGCGACTGTTTGTCTCGTTCTGGTGAAACACTTCTCACAGAATTCAGCGTTTTCTCCTCGACACGAAGGAACTACTTGAACAACAACAACGCGACGACGAATTGCAGAAATTGATTTCAGCACGAACACCGAAATCAAGCGTAAACCTGCAACGGATCGACTTACCAGACAAGCAGAAAATTTGGTGTGAGACTTCTACAGGTAAAAATCGACCCTACGTTCCCCTCAATATGGAAACAAATAAAGATTCAGGTGAAATCGATATTGTGATTATCTCACCTGATGTAGACTGCAACACTGACGTGGATCAGCTTGACGGAAGCATGGATACCGACCAACTACCAGAAGAGGTTCTGCAAAATATTGAAATCTTTTTCAGTGAAGAACAATACGACATCGAGGACGACATTCCATTAGCAGTACTTAGAAAACGAATGCAGCCTGGTTCTCCAGGTAGAATACCAAATGTTTCACCAAAATGGTCAAGTGTAATCGATGATATATCAATTAATACTAAAAAAAACTTTTCCGAAAAGTTACAAAATATGATTCGACAAATTGGTGGTAAACCTCCCGTTGAAGTATTTGAGGTACTTTTTGATGATGAAATTGTGAATCTTATTTTGAAACAAACCCGGCTATATGCAGCACAAAAGAAATAGTCATGGTTTTGTCATCGAAGAAGACGATCTAAAGATTTTTATGGGTATAATGTTTTTAGTGGATACCACTCTTTGCCATGCGAGAGAATGTATTGGATGATGGCTGAGGATACACGAATACCGACCGTGGCAAATAATATGTCTAAAAATTGATTTTTGGATTTAAAGGGACACACTCATTTAGTTGACAACAACCAAATAAACATTCAGGACAAAATAGCTTATATTCGACCTATGATGAACAAATTATGCCAAAAGCTTCAGCAATGTTGGTACATGCACGGAAAAATAACAATCGATGATGCAATGATTAAGTATTTTTGCAGCGTACGGTTTCCTATACGAATTGGAGTTAAAAATTGGATGCTAAAAAAATATAGCTTTGATACGTATTGTGGTGCTAAAAATTTAGAACCTTCCATTAAAAAACATTACCATTGAACTCAAAAGTTGTCCTTGATCTGCTGGAAACTGTCCAACATCCAACGGATCATACCATATATTGATCATTTCTCACTTTTTAGTAGAAAAGGGTTTAAAGCTACTGGCACAGCAGGAAAATTGCATCAAAAATGTCATCTGAAGTCAAGCAAAGACCTAAAGCGAGAAAGCCGGGGATATTTCGATTATAAATATGACTCAGGCAATGGTCTGGTTTTTGTTACATGGAATAACAACGGTGTCGTTACCGTTTGTTCAAATTTTGACACAATTGAACCATTACATCCAGTCAAGCGTTGGTCAGCTGTCGAAAAATAAAGATTAATATTCAACAATCCGTATAAAATGATTGCAGGTTATAATCTAGGTATGGATGGCATTGTTTTGCACAATCAGGCCATCAATGCATATACAATTAAAATTCGAAGCAAGAAATGATGGTGGCTTATTTTCACATTCATGCTTAATACAACTCTGATGAACGTTTTACAAAGTAGTCACGAATTCAAGTGACAATTTGCTTTCGTTTCAGCGGGCTCTAGCTAGACGCTATTTGAGAAAATAGACTGTCAAAAATAATACAAAACTATCATCTGCTACTGTTTAGAATGCCGTCAGAGAGTTGGATGGATCTGCGAACTTTGGGACATTGCGTTGTGCGTAGAATGAGAATGTTTCGAAAAAGCTCATATCTCAAAAATTAGTGTTTCGGTTTTTACCATTGTACTCGTTTGGGTACAGCTTTTTTTAAGTACTTTGAACTATTTTCAATGAATTATAGATATTTTTTTTCTTTATAGCTTCTAAATAAATAAATAAACAAAAAAAAATTATAAATTTTCTTTTTTAAATAAGGGTGGTTTTAAGTGGGTTAACAAAACAGAAGTTACAGAGTAAAAATTGACGAGTATTCATTTAACATAATTGGAATGGTGTAGAGTAGGACCAAAATTATTCGAGAAATGTATAATGATGAGATCTTGTAACGAATGTTGCAGCTTCAACGAGAGATTTCTCAATTTTTGGAATGATGTTGAATAGTTCAGCAGTCACAAATAAACGACTAAGAATTAAAAGATTCAAATACATTTAGAGATTGAATTTCACCAATTGTTGACCTTGTTGACAGTTTTACCAAAAGCCCTGTAAGCTTAATTTTTCGCTTTAGAAATCAAGTGTAGTACATTCGAAACCTATGTATATATTCGTGGTACAAGGAAGTGGGATGTTGGCCACAATATATGCATCTCTACATTTTTTTTTCAAAATTCAGGTACAATTTTTTTCTTTTGTATTGGTTACAACATCGTCGCCTCAGGACTAGAGTACGCTAACTACCAAAATGACATTTTCCGGATTTTGATAGTTTCTTAGGTTTTAAACCATCCTCTTTCGTTTGCGCGTATTTACATTTTAATCACAGTGTCTGTTACTGAGGAAACTGGTTTTATGTTTTCCGCTATCCCCTATTTCACTAAAGCTAAATGCCAACGCGGGGAGGAATTCACTGATGATATGGGGATGCTTCGAAAAACGAGAGAATTTAAAACAGGTTGTGGAGAAAATTGTTCTTATGCATGCCACGAGCAATTTGATTTGAGCAGTTTTGGCAATTAAACTCTAAATCGAAAATTTTGCCAAAATTATAATTAAGATTTCAGTAGAGAGAAAAATAACCAGCAATGCTAACTCGCGTAAGTAAGTATGTTGAAAAGGGTATGTCAAGTATTTTTTACTGACACCTTGGATATTAGTAAAACTAGGGTGCATTATTTGTTTGATCATTTAATTGATACCAACACCAAAACATCGAAATCTCCGGCTTAAGGCAAACACGCGAAAAAAAAACTACCACGAAATAAATTTGATGTTGTTGCTGCTGTTGTAGTCTCATTATTGTCGATCTTCAACCAATAAAATATTTTTGGAACCACAACTTAATTTAAAGAAAATGTATATGATGTATTGTAATGAAACAGATGACCCTGTAAAGTTTTCTTCGTATAAACATATATTTGAACCAAAGTTTAACTTGGATCTTTTCAAAATGATCAAACCGAATACACGGATCACACTCAAAACAAATTGGTAGCAGTAGCGGAGAAAGATACTGACAAGATAAATGTTGAACCAAATGCCCATGTTATGGTAATTGATCTTCAAACTGTATTTGCGTTGCCGAAATCAAATGTTAACTGCTTCTATTACAAGTGAAAACTTTTGTGTTTTAACCTAACTGAATATTGTAGGGATAAGCACCTATTGTATTATCTGTAAAGGGACAAGTCAAGGAAGAGGTGCAAGTGAATTAGCAAGTGCTTTGGACATATGCGTATGTTCCACAGAACCGCAATTTAATTTTATCTTTAAACTTGTTGAACTTCATGAAGAAAAATCCAGGTATTAAACTCAAAGAGCACAAATATTTAAAACCAGGACACGCTCTTCTGCAAAAATTTGATGCTGTGCACAGTACTTTGGAGAAATGTTTGAAAAAATATGAAAATCTACAGTCCAATGGAATTAGTGAGATTACTTGCAACTACCAAATTTTCGAAAGTTAATTTGAAAATCTTATAAATGAGAAGCACTGATTTAATGCCCTTTAGCCAGGCGGCCCAAAAATTTAAATTTCTCGTGTACTCAGTATCTTAAATTATGACATTTAAAGTATGAATCACGGAACTTAATGAATGTTTCATATAAGAGATCTTTTAATGAAAATTTTACAACGGAATATATAACATAGTCAACAAGTAGTTCCAGAAGAACAAGAAGAAACTTGAATCAGGTTCAAATAGATTTTAGTTTCGATGTAGCAATTTTACAGAATGATAACATTAAGATAAGTGAGGAGAAACGCAAGAATTTCTTAAGTCCTCTCGAATTTACAGAACTGTTATTTTTAAGCCTTTTGTTCACTGAATAATAAAATTTGATTTTGTTTGAAACAATTAGTTTGAATTAGCACGTTTGTTTTTACTTTCTAATAAGTTTTATTTTTTAAATCTATTTTTCTAAATTTTTATCATTACGTGTAATTTTGTCTACTAACTGCACGATTAATTGTTAATCTAGATTTACTTTTCCGCTATAACACAGTTTCTTAATGTCATAAAGCGTATTTTAAAAAACTTCTCATTGGAAAATTATTATTTTTAAACAGGTTTTCCCAAAATTAAAATGATTGTGCTTCACTGCTATTCTCACATAATCATTACATTAGAATAATCTGTAAAACTTTGAAATATCGCTTCAGACATGGTCGTAATCACCACGCAAACTTTAATTTTCATTTTTCTCAAAAGAGTAGTTTTGCCGGTTAGCGTACTCTAGTCCTGAGGCGACGACATATGTACCTATTAAATATTTTTTCAACTTGCATCTGAATGTACCTTCCAAAATATAATTTCTGACTACAAAATCATCATTAGCATCTGAGAGAGAACACGTGTGTCATTAAAATAAAATTATCAAAGTGCTTCCTCAATCATAAATTCACAATCATCATAAAACATATTTTTATTCATTTTATTTTCTATGTAATCCAATAATTGTTAAATATATGAACAACAAATCAATACTTTGCTAATTTTGTGTATTTAACACAATAAACCAAAAGATAAATAATTTAATGAAATGCCGACTAAAATCTGGATTTTAGTCTAAGAAAATAAAAATATTAAACTATTAAAAGCTTTTTATTCATTAAAACGTCAAAACTCTTGTCAATTACAATATTGGAAACGTATATATTACTTTCCCTACAGATATTTCTACTCATATCTAACTCAATATTTTCCTGACGAAAAACAAGAAAATTAATAATTACAACTGGTCCCAAAAAACAGATTTTGTTGCTTTCTCGTAAATAATTCATATCATAAAGTTGAATATTGTAGATCTGTATCAAGCTACCAATATAGGAACTTTTCGTATACAAGCAAGATTATAGTTTTGACTTGCTAGGTCAAGTAAGAAAACTATAATAATAATACTAGTAAAGTACTACTAGTAGTAGTAGTAGTAGTAGTGATAATAATAAATTTGATGAGACCATGAGAGCTGGGAATTGGAAATAATAATAAGAAAAAGCAAACAAAACTAATAAAAATTAAGAAAATTGAAAAAAATAATTTTTATTTTCTCAGTTTGGTTTTTCGAGTATGTCTAAACCCTCAATACTGTAGATGCTATATATAGACTGTATCCAAGATTATTGTTGCTATTACTAACATTATTTTTATTGTTATTATCAATATTATATAGACTTTTGTTTCGTTTGTTGTTCTTGTTATTATTTACTGTGTTCAATGAGATAAAATTTATATTTCATTGAATCTGAATTGAATTTAATACTATTTGTAATCAATGATTATTTTATTTTATATTTATAATATTTTTTTGTGTGCTGTCCCATTTTCAATTTTCTTTTAACCTAAAATGTATATACAACAACAAAAAAAATCGGTTTTTTGATAAATAATTTTCTGTTGGTTAGTTTCCTTTTCGCCCATTTATATGATATATATTTTGAACACAATTCGATTTCAAATTTATAATTTTACGGTATAAAATATTTTTCTTTTTCTTCTTGACCCCTGGTGCCTGCAGAGAATTATACAAAATTGGTGATTATCGTTATAAATATGTGCCAAGAGGAAAACGGATTTTAAACACATTTCAAGGGTACTTGTTGATACGAGTACATTGCCATAAGCAAAAGATCAAAATGAAAATTTTCTTTATACATTTTGATTTGGAATTACCAATAAAGTGACTTGTTTACTTATATCTACTGGCCTAGAAGCTAGAAAAAATTGTAAATTAAAAAGAAATTTTAGATGTTGTTACGAATTTCGGGCTTCGATACAGATTTGTAATGGATTTTGCAAATAAAACACCTTTAGCTTTTTCAAAAAATTTGCAATTTAACTATTTATCACTTTGCATCAATATTCATGCTATTATGGTGTGATTCCATTTTTTACTACAATTCCACTGCAAAAATTTGAAAAGTCCCCATAGATGCTGACACGTTCGGTATACAGGTTTTATACCTTATTTTATATTTACAAATTTTTATTTAAATTGAATTATTATTTTATACAATTAATATAAATTTTATTTAATTATATCCAAACTAAATAATTTCTTCTGACTAAATTACCAAATTTTTGTTTGATGTTTTTGTTGTGTAATAAAATTGTTGCCAGATTTTTATTGGCTTCTCAAAATATGGCTCGATATGATTTAAACCAATCAATATGTCGATCACAATAAAAGCTCCCAATCAAACTAAACGGTTAAGTGTCTGATCTGTCGAGGAGCCGTCTAATCTGTCGAGGAGCCGAATTTTGTGAAACGATGCGTCTTTTTATCAAAACTTGTCATTTCCGATAAAATTAAAAAGAAATTATTTAAATAAATTTTGTTTAAAATTTATTGACAATCGGTTTCTTGATGTTATATACTTTTGAAAATATCACTTCCTTTAAATTACTCGGATATATTAGGCAGTATACGAACACAATTTTTGCTGAAAGTAGAATTTTCTCAAATATCGCCAGTTCCGTTTAACCCTCCGTTACTAACGTTAATTTAACTTACAACGTTACTAACGATGGGTCAAATTGACTCATTTTTAAAAAGCCTAATGTTCTGCAACGGTTAATATATTCCACCAATTTTTTTTTTAATTAAACGCTGAGTATAATTATACATAAAAGATAAATTATATTTAATATTTTATTTCAGTCTTCACAAAATGTAAAAGATTTCATTAAAAAAAAATATAAAGGCTTGCTTAAAGCTCTTCTTCGCGCCCTATCAGTCAGAATTTCAAAAGGTTGGAATCGTTCAAAAGCTGGAATTGTCAGCAAAAAAATATTAATTGACAATTTTTGTGTGTATAAAGTATTTTTTTCCAATAATTACCTTTGAAATATGGCTAAATCTAAACTTCTGAATTATCTAATTGAGATGTTCACAAAGAGTGCAGATAACACAGATACCAATCAAATGGCTCCCACAGATAAGTCTATTGCAACTGGAGCAAGTCGTGTTTGTCTTACGATCTTGAGTCGGTTGACAGAGTTGGCATCTATCACGCTTATTCAATTTGAGTTTTTTGGCGATGGATTTTGTGCAAATTTGCTACAACTAAATTTGAGGTTTGTACTCAATTGTTGGATTTTACTCCGTCTATCTATATGTGGTTGCATAAGAGTTAAAGCCAAGGTTTTTAAAAATAATTTTCGTTTATTTCGTTTCGTAATTATATTGTACTGGAGGATTCTCGGTGGATAATATAACTATTCGGCTATTTATACTGGCCAAATTTAATAAGCTGAAGAAAACTACCATTGGCCATCGGTTTGCAGTTCATGCAAAAGTTGTACTATAAAATTCGATTGCTGCCGGTAAAGATTTTGGCCCTTCTGATGTGCATTGTTCTGTGCATCGTAGATAGTAAGATCACACATTACCGACCAAATGGCATAGTGGTTACAGCTCTGGCGTTTGGATCGGGAGGTACCGGGTTCGAATCCCGATAGAGGCAGGATGCAAAGGGAATTTTCATCAACAATTTACGATTTGTGATGAAAAGGAACACATCTATGAGCCCCTGTCGGAGTGCAAAACTCATGGGCCGACCCATCTTCAATGCCAGTATAGCAGCCTATGGAGGCTGGAGCTATGCAACGTGCAGATGGTAATAAAATCGAACCTACATCAGTACGTCCTCGAATTGGCGGATACAGGCGTAAAAGAAAGGACGTAAATAAGCAAACCGCGAAAGAGTTGGGAGAGCCTTGGCCCCCCAGAACAGATAGCAGCGATAAAAAAAAAAGATCACACATTTGCTTTTTTTTGGCACGTATGACAATATAGTGGCTTTCTTCTGGTAACCAAAAATTGTAGATTTAATTGCACGATTTTTTGTAATTGTAAACGACGATGACAACACTCGTTTATTTTTTTTTGATTGTGCCAACTAAAGGCGTGTTTTTTTTCAAGCAGCTCTAGTGCCAGAGGGTAGCTCGTAAACCAATTATCTACTGTGACATTACGTCCAACGTTTTGCAAATGTCTGGTTAAACGTAATATACGATTTGGCTTACTACTCAAAATGTATCGTCCTGGCGGTTACTGTCCACAGTAAACTTCCAGCTTAGATGTGTAAAATGACACGGAATCAACAACAGAGAAAAATTTTCATTCCATATTTCGCTGGTTTATACTGGGTATATATAGCCTAAATGAGCATCTTCCACGAAAGCTTTCTAATTTCTCGTGTACTGTAATAAAAAAACCCACACTATAGTTTTGCTGGCAATTTTCGTTGAATTTTTCGAAGATTTCACGAATTGGAGAAAGTTTATCAACGAAACGACGTCCTATGCGAGTTTCGATGTTGTCAAATCGAATGCACCGCATAAGAAATTGGAAGAGACTGTAGCTCATGGTTGCCGCAAATATTTCGAAACCTGTGCCGTCGGTAGCCCACAAATCTCGTACATGCACATGCGATGATTCATGCAACCCCATTAGATACAACAATTCAGATAAAGCATTAATTTCTCTATAATCGGTGTTGTTTTTTTATAAATAGATTTGTGTGTTCCGCAATATCATAGATGAAAGTAAAGAATAATTGGAAACTATCTAATGGTGTTATAACAGATATCGAAAAATCTGTAAGGTTTGATGACGAACGGAAAATGTTTTCGGTAACTGCCCGTGTATATTTAAATGCGTATTTTCTCCATATTGAGCCATCTTTACCCACTAAATTGCCATCTGGCTCATCATATTCGTCGTTATCTGGATCAAGTTCCTGCTCTGTTTCGGAATCATGATTGCTAAATAGCTCTTAGTCTTCTGTTTCACTAACATTTGACCCATCGACTGGGCCTTCCTCCTCGCTGTCTAACTCGGCTAAGATAGCACGTAGCCGATTTTGCTGACGCTCATAATTATCCACTATCTAAAGTTATCTAAATAAATACTTATTAACTATTTAGTAACATCGGTCAAAATGACCCAGACGCTTTCTAAAATAACTACCCACCTCCTTCGAATTTCAAAACCACACTAAAAATTATTTTGATGTGACAAGTGAAGATTGAGGTTAGATATCAAGTAACATGAAGTTAATCCCATGTTTTTTTTAACTGTCATCGCAGTGGGTCAATTTGACCCAGACGTTTGTAACCAAGGAAGGGTTGGTGAAAAAGTGGTCTGGGCCGGTATAGTTGCAAAATTAACTTGCCATCATTAAGTTGGTAGTCGTTTTTCTCATAGATCATAAACTTTTCAAAAACTTTTCACCTAAAAGCTTCTATTGAAGCTGTCACTTCCGATGAAAAAACAAAAAGTTTTATCGAAGCTGTGACTTCCGCTTGAACAATTTCAGATAAAAAGTACTGAGATCACCCAATTTATGGAGCTTTGGTATGATGTTTCATCCCGATCAATTAGTCCTGTATGAGTTGTATTTTAGTAGAAAAACTTTTTTTTGTGAAAAGTCGTCATATCCGCTTAAAATTTGGATATGGGCCGATATTGATTCAAAATTATAATTTAGAATCTTTTAAAAGTACGAAAAACAGAATTAAGCTCCTATGGAAGGTGTCATTTTCGATGGAAAGATTTCGGTCAAAATTCACTGGAATCTCCCGATGTGTGATAAAAGCTCGTGTCATTCCAGTCAGTCAATTAATTAGACTGATGGAAAACCAGTTTTTTTTAAAACCTCATTTCGGTTTAAATTTTCCAGTTCATTTTTTTGATTTGAACCGAAATTGTTGCAAATTTAACTAAGAAACATTTAGTTCATAATCTTTTTTCACGTAAATGCTATAATTTTCAAAATATTTAGAATAAAATTCCATTAAAAGTGGCCATTTTGGTAGACCGATTTCAGCCAAAAATTAATTAATATTAATAAGTTATTTGGGTCTCCCTTGGATTTATGTGAAAAGTTTATGTATGAAGTTTCATCCCGATCGAAGTTTCATCCCCAGCGAATTTTAAATCTGCAAAAATTTCGACGACATCATTTTGCATGATTAATATACTTACTTTTACTATGTAAGAGAAAGTAAAATGTAAGAATTGCTTCATATACACGTCAAAACCTATTCAACCGTTAATGAGCGATTCACCAACAATGGTGCAAGGTCTTACTTATCAACAGGAGTTGACTATGGTGGGCCGATATACTTTCGACCTTCTAAAAGCAGTGATGTTTAACCAGATGAATCATACATTGCCGAATTTGTGTTCCTGATCACCATGGCAGTGCACCTGGAACTAGCTAGCGATTTGTCAATGGATTTATATATTGCGGCTTTCCATCGGTTTTTATCACGAAATTATAAGTGAAACCTTATCAAATTTCTATGGTGCCGAAAATGACAATGCCAATGAACTGTGCCATATCTTCAATGGCCCTATAATTGGTCCTATAATTAATTGCAAATTCAACCCGCCAATCGGATTAACTAACAGTACAGCCTCACTGACATACCAGAAAATGACAACAATTTTAGCGTCATTTCGAGCGACGAAATAAATCTTTTAACGCAGGTACATTTTTTGATCGGACACCCGCACACCTACCTATCTGGTCAGGACTTGAGTCACTTAAAATCAAATCACTTTCCGCGATGGCAACATCTTCAATGGTCACGGTGGAAATTTAGGAAAAGGGGCACACTATTTATTATCGTTATGAAAAAAAAACAAATAGGCAGTTAAATTCAACCCAATAAAACTATGCGGAACCACATTATTACGGGACAAGACAGTATCGTCCGGGTAGTCGCCGTATAGTTTCTAAACCTGTTAAAACGACCTGTAAAAAATTAACTATTTTTCCAACTGCGGATTAATTTATAATATCACCTTTTTGGGTAGCAGTACATACAGTTTCATCACTAACCCCCCAAATATGATCATAATAAATGGGTTTTTCTATTAAATGGGGCCTAGTAGCATCTCAGAATATACGTCACATAGCATGGTTTATAGGAATTTCTCGGAAAAATTCACAAAATTGTACGTTAGAATTTTAGTACTACAAGGCAAACTTGGTTGGCTGTCATAAACATCCTAAACTCTTAGTATGATAAAAATACACGAATTACTCTTTTTGACGAGGTACTAGACCTTTTCAGAATATACATCACTTAACATGCTGATTTATCGAACAAACTGATTTCATCAAAATGTATTTAACTTTTGTGGCAGTAACCTATTTTTTCTCCAGAATATTAGGCATAATATAATTTGTAGCAAGATCCATCTTATGTTAGTATAAAACATTAAATCAATGGTTTATCCGAATTTATTATTTTATACTACTACCACATGATGGAGAAGGTGCAAAGAACGGCCTGCATGCTTATAAGCGGGGCGCTTCCACCTTATTCCAATCGAATTTTTGGTAAGCAGATGGCAGCCAATGTGACTACAAAACTCTCAGCTGTCTCTCAGTGGAAGTGTCTTCAGGCGAGGCACTCGACGATAGTTAGATCGCTAAGGGAAGAACTGGCGAATCTAGATTGTATTAAACCAATGTTGTGCTTCGATAAAGGTTTTCGAACCATCCGTCCTTCGGGGGAATCCTGGAGGAATGGATTAATACTGGAAAACGAGGCAGTGAAATTTTTCATGGACGGCTTTAAGCTAGACGACAAGGTAGGAGCCGAAGTCATCTGTGAGAAGCTTGATGTTAATACATCTGTTCGTCTCCCTGACTACTGCGGCGTACTTCCAGGCTGAAGTGGTGGCGATCGGGGAAGTTATGACATGATTGAAGCATAACGTGGTATCCGTGAGGGATATCGCAATTTATGCGGACAGTCAGGCGTCGGTCAGGTCACAAGAGACGGTTTGTCTGAAGTCACAGGTAGCACTGGATTGTCGGTCATCTCATAATGAGATGGGCGAGTATTTTAGAATCCAAATATGCTGGGTGTCTGTTCACTCGGACGTCACGGGAAACTGCAGGGCAGATGAAAGCTAGGTACGATACGAGTTTTTGCGGCAGATGAAAGCTAGATACAAAACAAGTTTGACCAAAACTGGACTTGATTCAAGGGACTAGTATCCATGGGAAAATGAGAGGTAGGATTGGTCGTAGGTATTCTGACAGGACACTGCCTTTTGGGGAACATGCGAAAAGGCTGAGTCTACAGACGAATGACTTTTCTAGAACTTAATAAACACATTACGTCACTTTATTTCGCAAAAATAAAAAAAAAAAATTGAACATTTTAATTAAAAAATTTGTTCAAAAAGTTTAAAAATTACTCGATCGATTTCGACTTGTTAGGTCATTATCAGAAGTATCTACTAATTTGTAAAAAAAAAAAATTGAGTTATATAAAGTAGAAATAAGCAAAAAAAAAATAAAAGAAGAAGGGACAAAACTGGCAATAAAATTTAATCTAGTAATTGTTCCAACCATCTGTTGTTTACACGGAACTTGCTAATAAAAAAGGGGGTGGAATAACAGGTAAGTGATTCGGCTGAGTAACAAACTTCAAGGTATATTGAAGTGCATTTAATTACCCGACGTATTAGTCATATTATTAAGAGCGTAAAAATAGAACAGGGAGGGATCCGTAATTGGTGAGAAACGGATTTCTCTCTGTTCGTTAAGGATATTTTGGTTAAGGAAAATGGATTTTCAAATTTCGTAAAATTCTAAGATATCTAAACGTCTGCGTTTGGGTTGTATATGTAACATGTCTAAATTGTTTAAGCTAGCTGTATGATTTTCTAAAGTTAATTGATTATGGAATGTTGATTGATTGCAACCAGATAAATCTTCTTTAGCTCTAATTTTAAATTTGCGCCCAGTCTGTCCAATATAGGAGAAACTACAATCATCGCAATTAATCCTATAAACGCTAGACTAGGAAAAGCGATTACCTCTATAGTTATTATTATTATTATAAAAAGCAAAACTAATATTGGTATAATCGGGCACAATGTTCCTAATCCGTTGGCTTTTTTTTCGTATATACTCTAAGCGACGCCAATTTTCCTGCGTTGGATTATCCGGTGGATAAATACCCGTTAGAGCTTTGCGGTTTAGCTTTTTATTTAATAACTTTAATATAGTCTTAGTTGCATATCCGTTATTCGTTGCTATTTGTAGAATTATATTAAGCTCTCTGTCATAATTTGGATTTGTCAAAGGGATGTTTATTAGTCTTTCAATAAGGGAGTGGAAAGCTGACTTTTTAATATAATGGGCATGGTTTGAAGAACTAGGGATAATATCGGGATTCCGATAAATTTTGAAGTCTAAAGTAGAATTAATCCTGGTTATTGTTATATCTAGAAAATTAATACATTTATTTTCTTCCCTTTCCAACGTAAAATCAATGGTGGGATACTGAGAATTTAACCAAGTAAGGAATGAGTTTAACAGTCTATCAGTTCCATTCCATAGGCAGAGTATGTCATCAACATATCTATACCAAAAGATTATATGACGAAAATAAGGATTGTTGTTTGCTAAAATCATTTGTTCGAAGAAATTCATGAAAATTTCAGCTAACAAAAGTGACAGAGGGGAGCCAATGGGTAGACCATCAGCGAATTTGAAATATGTAATATCAAAGCAGAAATAGTTTTGTTTAATACAAGTCTCAAATACCAACTTCAGTTCACGACTTAAGCCCTCATCTACAACATCCATATCTAAGTAATTACAAACTATTTCAGATAAAGTTTTGATTGGAATAGAAGTGAAAAGACAGACAACGTCAAACGAAACTAGTTTTGAATGTAGTGGAATGTCGACGTCTTGAATTTTGCTAATCAATTCTACCGAGTTCTTAACCGAGTAAGCCGAAACGAAATTCGTATGATCATTGAAAAAGTTTAAACCCTTACATAGCTTGTAGGAGCATTGCAATACGCGACTATTGGTCTAATCGGGATGCTCTCTTTATAGATTTTTTGGTAAACCATAAAGAACCGAGGCAGTTGGATTCATGACAGAGTACTTCCAACCAGTTCCATTAAACAACTTTTGGCATTTGTTGATTCACTTACTGACAAAAGTCTTAAAAGACCTAGTTGAATCCCTACCAAGCGCTATTGCTTTGCTTTCTGTAATAAAATCAGAAATTTTATTACTGTAATCGACTTCTGCAACCACAGTAATTGTATTGCCTTTATCCGCTTTACATGCCATCAGGTCACGGTCACGTGGCTTTTTCTTTATTGCACTAATCACTTTGAGGTTAGTATTAAAAGAAGCAAGAGCGACAAAAGCAGCAGAAGAAGAGATCAATACCTTTCTTTATTTGTAGTGCACATATTGATTTTAGCTGGGTCGGCTGGTCAAATATGACAGCATCTATCTTGCTGTAGCAAGATTCTCGAATGACTGAAGGCTGATTGTATAGGAGGCGTAGGAGCAAAATTAACTCCATTGCTCAGCATTTGAATCTCTGCGCTACTGAAACCGACTGAGGATAATTTCTTAAAACGTGGATGAAATTGGAAACCAGACGAACCACTATTACCTCTATGGTTTAATGGATAATGCTTATCTCGCAACACATCCTGCTTAGCTTTTTGTTTCACATATTGAATATGTGAAATTTTGGATACATCTGTACGAGATTTTTTGTCCAGCCAATCGAACTCAATAGAGTGCATACGAATCGCTAACTCAGGGTGAACAACTTTAAGATGGAGATATAAGTTGTTCCTGGTAGCATACCCTTTATGTAGCTCGTTATTCCTCCAACTACAACGGGCTAGATTGGTAGCTCTTCTTCCCTCTAAAGATTTACTATTGCATTTAATATTAGTACAGTTAGGAAGCAAATTTAATTGTTTACACCTACTATTAAACCATATTTGATTATTATTATAACTAATTCTTACCAACAAACGACGATAAAGCACGGCGAGTGTGGTCAAAACTTTTTGTAGAAGTTGTATGGACGAAGAGGAGGAAGAGACTATAGATCACTTTTTATGTTCGTGACCGGTACTATCAGACAGAAGGCATAAACACTTAGGTATGTACGGTATGGACAGCCGTTTGGAACTCTTGTACTATGTAGTGCGAGATATTTTACGCTACATATGTAGCTATGGATGATTTCAAGAGGATATAAGCGATAGCAGCCACGTCCGATCCATTTGGATTATTAATAATTTGTCCCGCACGCTCGTTCCTCTTGATTTTTTCTTTTTTCTATTATTCTTGAACATTCTATTAAAATCAACCAATATCATGCAAATAAATACTCACAGGTAATCACACAAATCATATCGCCACCTTGTCATATCGCAATAAAAGCAAAGTGGTAGTCCATAGGCGTAGTATATTTTAATACTAAACTTTGGAATATTAGCATGACAGTCAGGCAAACTGTTTGTTCCTGTGTGACTACGGAAGCGTAAAATTCTAGAATACTACTCGCATTTAGATGTAATAATAGATTGTAGATGATATCCCAAGCATGTGTTATACATATATACTTAAGATCGCCGTTTTGGTTGACCGCGGTACGCCTGTTATCATATCATATCATCAAGCATATATTTTGTTGAAGTAGGTTCGCCATTTTAGAATATTTCCCAGGTGTTCAGTAAACTTTAACTTGCTGTGAATTTAGTCTATTGAGCTAGATTAAGCAATAGAAAATCAACAAAAAAAAATTTATTTGTGATAACTGCAAATTTTACATTTTATTAATCAAATCACTTGAACTGGTATCTCTTACAAACTTTTTCTACTTGCTTTCAAATATTATATCGTCACAATTATAAACTGCCAACACTTGTGTGTTCAATAGTTGAAATATGTAGGAACATTTCAACAATAACATCCAATAATTAATTTAAACCGCTTTAAATGGTCTACTTTATTTTCAGTTTTGGCCAAAAATAAAATTCCTCTCCGTGTGGCGGAATTAAAAAAGACTGAAAAGGTATGAACTACTAATGAATACATCGATATAACGTGCATGAATGCATCTCAATTGAATTTCAATACCGAATTTGTACAAAAAATATTTTTTCCATTGTCCCATTTTTTCATGTTTTAAACCATATAGTTACGCGAATTTTCCATTATATACTCTTATCGTACACAGCTAAATTCACAATTCAATAAAAACATGACAAAGTTCTATAAAGCATATAACAAATTTGTATTTTCCATATAGCGACAAACGTAACAAAGCCGAAACACATAAAAACAATTAATTCCCCTTTTTAATTTCTGTTTCACACAGTTTTCAAAGATGTTTTGATCTACCTTTACAAATTTTTACAAAAAAATAAAAAAATCCATCCTGATTTGCATAAAAAAAAATTGTACTCTTGATTGAAATAAAAATTTATTTCCGAAAAGAAATCTATTCTTTAATTGACTTTTCCAACCTCATTTTCTTACATGTACCACCTACCTACATAATTTTCTTCTTCTGTGAATATTTAATTCTAGTTGAGAACCAAAGCACACAATTCGAATGAATGAAAATACTTGGTACATAACAAAAAAATTATGCCAAAAACAAAAGTTATCTATCGACTTAAGTGGAAAACTCATTTTCATTTTTTTTTGTTTTTCGTCCTTTTACTTCATTCTCACATTTTTTTTTTATTTGCTTTTTATTGTAATATTTTAATTGTATGAATGATGATGACTCAGTGGAGGGGATCTGGGTACTCCGCGAATGAAATATTTTTGCATGAATTTAAGCTGAGCGTAGAACTTTTTTTTGTACGATTTTTTTATTTTGCTCCGTACAGTAGTAATGAAATTTGATTTACCTTAGAAAAGTTTTTTTTTATATTCGTGTTGATACTTTATAGAGATTTTTGTATTTAATTTTATGGACACTTGAACGTAATAAAGTTTCATCTGAGTGTTTTAGATCTTCTGTTTATGCATTATATTTTACTTTGTGTGCACTCAAGTAAATTGGCTAAAGAGTTGTGATTCACAAACGGATATTAAGTTTTACTACTTTTTTATGTTGATGCATAAAGATAAAAAAATGTGAGATTTGTACTATGTATAAGGAAGAGCCAAAGTCAAATTGCTTATTACACGGATCGTTTAATAAAAATTATTTATTTGAAATGTTTGTTGGTCCAGTCGAACACTATTCTATCTGAATGCTTTTATTAAAGCTTTCATTGAACGTTAAAATATAATACAATCCCAATCTTCTAAAATACAGCAAGAGACCTTCTGTGTAGATCCAATATATTTTATTGACAATAAAGGAATAACAAAAATTGAAAATTTGATGGATTAATGCGTTGAATAATGTGTAGCTGAACAAGGATCATTTAAAGGGATAAATAAAAATTTAAACGTTACTACTCTTACCGAAGTAATAGTTATTTATATACTGGGCCGTAATTACGAGATCGATTATCTCTATCAAAAACAAAAATTATAGTGAAAAATCGAAACAAAAGATAACCATTAAAAGTGAATAATGAAAGTATCGCTGAAACGTGTCAGTGAAAATAATACCTGTATGTCAGATACCACTCTTTTCCTTATTTATCACGGAAACAAAGCCCACACCCGTGACAACGGGAAATTTGTTCCAATGTAATTTTTAATAGAACATCCGTAACTTTCAAAATTATCATGAATTGTGACGGTTCGCCAGCATTACTTACAATTTTAAGTTAAACTATTGACTATATTTTATCTATTAACGAACAGCCAAGATAGATAATTTGAGATTTTGTAAACCATGAAATCACTTCTTAACGATTCATGAGCTGCAGTGTCTGTTATATTAGTTAACATGATTTTCTGACGTACAAACGACGCCATGTTTGACTTTTAAACGTTTCAACTTTCCCGGAAATCGTCAATATGGCGTTCTGTTGCAGAAATATAGACAAAACTTACAATTTCCAAGTGACTCAAACCGTAGTTCATCATAGGTTAATTTATTCTACCACAGCAATTCGATACAAAAAAACCTATAGCCAAAATAACTAAATATTAGTTTGTAGCAGGCATCTGAATTTCTTAAGTTCTTCATAATATCACTAATCACATCGCCCTGACCTTGTGGATAGTATTGATGTTTGCTAAAGTACCAGACAGACTTTTAGGTATACTCTCCCAGTTAGTGAAACCCACCGGTTTTTGCATTTGTTGAGTTTACTAGAATGGCATACTCTACAATTTTAGACATCAAAGAGATTATGATGGTTCAGTTTAGTTTTTCCATGAAATCCTTCCGTTAAAAAAATTTAAACGTTTTCAATTTTTCAAAGTCAAAATCAATTCGAGTTAACTATTCGTATCGCGCTACCCTGCACATCTTGCCGATCAGACGTCACTTTTGGGCATAAGATTAAATTTAATATTAAAAACAGATCAAGAGATTCTAACACAAATAGGATGTTTCCAACCAAAAACGTAGTAAAGTAATCTTTAAAAATGTTGACCTCGGCATTTTTAAAGATTTCCCATTCGCTATGTTGCCGAAAACCAAAAAAATTGTATCTAAAATAACTCTGTGTATGCGTGTGTTTGTGGTACACCGTGGCGACTACCTCTGCAGGCCAGACAGTTTGACCGATAGAGATAAAACTTCATATTTAAGTTATTTCCATTAATTGAGAGATCCCAGTAAGCTTTGGCTGAACTCGGTTCACTGGATGTGTCAGCTTTTATAGGAGCTTATTCGTTTTTTGCAAATATTTTGAGAAGTATATCATTAACAAAAAAAGTCTATAAACTAAACGATTTCAATTACTCTTGCAACAATTTTAGTCCAGATCATTTCCCAAATTTAAGCAGAAATGACTTTTTGTCCCAAAAAACCTTTTTCGAGAAAAAATTCGGACCTGCATGGATCAGACGGATTAATTAATTTGAGTGAAACTTTTACCTAAGTTGTTTCAACAAATTGGCAGATCACAGTAAATTTTGGACAAACCCGGTGCATCGAAAGTGACATCTTCCTCAGAAGCTTTATCGGGTTTTCCAAATATTTTGAAAAGTCTTTAGCATTTACGCGAAAAACGACAATGAACTAACAGATTCTTAATAAAATTTGCAACTATACCGGTCCAGATCAGTTTTCGAAAATCTCAGCTGAATGATAATTTTTGGCAAAACCAAAGTTTATTGAGATGAATCATTTAGATCATTTTTTTAAATTTTTACAAGAAATGACGAGTTATGATAAAAAATGTATTCCACCCAAATTTGGCATTCCTACAGTTTAGGTGGATTGACTATTCGGAATAAAACTTCATATTTGAGCTTTTTCCATTAATCGGGAGAGCCTTACGAATTTTGGTGGAAATCTGAGTAATGGAAGTGGCAGCTTCAATGGGGACATTTTCAAGTGCTATGCAATTATGTTGAAAAGCTTTGCTTTTACAAAAAACGACAAAGAATTAAAAAATTTCAACAAATTTAAAGGTTTAATTTGTCGCGTTACTAATCTAGAAATGAATATTCGAAAACTGTGTAAACATTGGTGGTAGTCGGGTGTTGGCCACAACAGTCACCGCTCAATTTATTTATGCAGCGGACATGTGAGTGTGGTCTTTCGTTCCTCGAGAAGGTCCTTCTTGTCTCAGGTCGGAATAAGTTCAAGAAGGTAAGATACAAGTGTAGTTCCCTCGTATTTTAATAATTCTACGGGCAAAACGTCAAGACCAGGTGCCTTTCCACTGTGCCTCACTACTGTGCCCTCAAAAAAAATCCTCTAAACCCAACGTAATTTTGAACAAAATTTATGAGTAAGTTAAACTAAGCCGTTTGTTTATCGAAAATGATGGAATTCGGTATTAGGATAAAAATCGGGATTCTAAAATAATGTTGAAGGAATTCGGGAATATAGTAAACTGATGCAGAAAGAGAATGAATGAAGTTTATAAAACGCATACAATTTTGTGTCTAAAACACTGAATTCGAATGTATATTCAATGAACTACTCGAGCCTGTTAGGCTTAACGCTTTTGGTTTTGGTTTGCGAATTTCTTAGGAGACCGCAAAAATTATATCAAGCACATAAAACCTGGCCCGAAAGGTTAACTTCTTCATATTGGCCAGATGAAGGATCTGTTCCAAAGCTATAAACTCTTTAGTTTAAACCACAATACTCTCTCAGTAGTGTCACTTAAACATGAATCAAAAAGGTTAAAAGTAGTTCAGGGAAAACTCCACTACACGCTCAGAAACGTCTTGATCTCTTTTAGAATTGCGTACGAAAACCTACAGCAGGGTGTATCTTACATATAATTTTTTCTACCAAAGAACTAATTTTCGTTCGTTGAAAAGAAATGCAAAATTCTCGGAACGACATTAAAGTTTGTTTCAGTTTATTGATAAGGTGCAGGCGCTATTTGTGCTGGGTTTTAGTAACACCATAACAAAAAACACGAAAATATCATTTTCTATCGGTTTTTGTAATGAAATTTTATTTGTAAGGTAACAATTTAACCTCGGATTATTGAATGATCGGTCCAGTGACTTCTAGCCAGGTCTAGGGCTGCTTCTGAAACGTAGATGCTGCTGCTGCTGAATGAGGCATACTTGCATGCTTAGAAGGGATGATGTCGTTTTTCTGATGTTGATGATATCTTCATTCATTATACAAATTGAGGTTTATCCCAATCATCTGGAAAGCAGTTCTTAAGAAAGCCAATCGGTACTCACTTAGGAAGTATACTCTCATCATAAAAACCCACCAGCATACAAGTTTCATCATATAAACTGAGTTCCATCTCAATGAGTTGTTCTATACTAGTCAGTAGATAGATAGTTAATTTCTCCTGACATTTTATCTTTGTGAGAAGCACATTCGGAACAATCTTTCAAAGCAAGTATCATTTCAAAAAGCAGATAAATTGTGAATTTACAGTAAATTTTTCTCTCTAGAGCCACATTGAACTCATGGTCTTCATTTTAAAGACCAGTTTCATCTGAATTCGTTACTAAATGATTATTTCCGCTAAGTTGGCTACTATCCAAGACCACATATTTCTGAATAGTGTTTTTATATGGTAGTCTACTTCCCTTCTTTAGACTTTCTATTCAAATTTGCCATTTACCTGCCTTTACACCTTAGCTAGGCCATTTCTTAAGCAAGCTTCATCAAATTTGGTATGTTTGATAGAAATGGAATCAAAAAATTATTTTTCGAAGAAGCTCACGATTATGGTTTTCTGCCCGATCGATAATTTTGCAACCAGAAACTTACAGTCAAATCCTTAAAATGCCTTCAAATGAATATTTTAAAAATACAGTTCAATCAGAATCTTACTTAAGCAGATATAATATTAGTGATTTTACTGAATAACACTAGATTGGGTTAAGATAACCAGGAAGGACAATATTTTGTGTCAATTTTATTTCCAATGTAAAATAAATACTGTATATTGTTAAAAAATGGTCTCGCAGTTGATCATATCCCAAAAGTTATCTCCAAAAATCGTTCTTGAATCTCATTTTCATACTATACACCCGGTGTCTTATATGGTTAGTTTTGAAATGGCCTAGTTATGTTTTAGATGGCTATAAACTTTCTCCCGAAAGCATTTTTAATCATATTTTCATTCCACTCACCCAATTTTATAATGATTCATTAAAGAATCGCCTAGCGCCATCCCAACTGACTATATTCAAGAACTGCTTTCGAAAGTAATTTTAGAATCTCATTTCCATCTTGCATACATTATGATCGAGTAGAAAATGGTCTAGTTCCGTTCCACTTGTCCTCATTTTATAACCTCTTCAGAAAATCGTTTTACAATCCAATTTCTACCTTATACATGTCCAATTTCTTCATGACCGATTAAGGATTTATTTAGTTCCACTATAGTTAGCTATATTTCAGGATTTGTGTAAAAAATTAATTTAGTATTTCACTTCCAGCCTATACACCTACTTTCATCATAATTGATTCTGACATGACGTTCTTCCAGTACAGCTCACTACATTACAGCAATTCTTCCAGAGATCATTTAAAAGTTTCATTTTAATCCTGCATAATCTAGGAGGAATTATTTAGAACAGTCCCACTCGATCATATTCGAGAACATTCTAAAAAACTAGCATTCCATTTTCATTCTTACTCAATTTTATTATGATCATTTGTGAAATGACTTAGTTCCAAATTTTACAATTTTTCAGAGCTATACTTCCAAAACTAATATTTATATTCAATTACCATTATATAAACCGAACATAACCGCGACAAATGATCAAAATAACGTGAATCACGACAGAAATCCCTTAGATCAGTAAATCATTAAAGTATTTGTTTTACTGTAGTTTAAATATGTGAAGCAATCCAAAAACAACTTAGTTCTCCTTCAGAGTTGTTCAGGATTTTTCCTAAAATTGATCCTAGATTTTTCCATTTATAAATGATATCTGGAATTCCCTCCCTTTATTAATGAAATAACTTAAACTGCTTGTACTGATACACTGACTAAGTTTCATGATTGAGCCTACTCCCTATCAGCCAGAATCACTCGTAGGAAACCCTCATTTCAACTCTAATTTCAAACGATCAATTTCGAAAAATTTAGTATTTTTTTGATTGATGTTCAGTGATTTCTGGAAATTCTACCTTTTATTAATAAAGTCACTTAAACTAGTTGAAATGAACATTCTGATCATAATTGTGCCTACTCTTTATCAGCCTGAATCGCCAGAACCTAACATATTGTACTGACCATTCATGAATGTGCCTTTCCAGAAATTACCCACGCAAAAATTTTCGAAAGTTTTTGTTTTGAAATGGGGGTTTCCTATGGGTGAGTCTGGCCGACTCCCCGGCACAATCATGAAACTTGGTCAGTGTGTTCAGTACAATCAGTTAAAGTGATTTACTTAATAAAAGGTGGGGATTCCAGAAATAATTTATAAATGGAAAACTCTATGAAAAGTTTTTGGAAAAATTCTGAACAATTCTGAAGGAGACCTAGCGTAAGAGCTATAGCTATTGACATTCTCGATTTTTGATTGAGTTATTGACACTATCACAATATTTAGTATTATTCTCTTTCACGTGAATTAAATTGCTATACTTGATTAGCACATATTAAAGTCTCTATCTCCCTCTAACTCATTAATATTAAATTAGTGGTTAGTTACTTCAGTTTTTCATCAAACGGCGACGTGTGGAACACGTGTGCTCAACAACAGAGAAAAATAGTGTAAATTATTTTACGTTAGATTATTTCTTATTCTAAAAACTAATAAAATTTACCAAAAATATAATTAAATTGTTATCAATAACTGTAACTGAATTTAATGTAGTTTCAATTATTGACTATGGGCTGTCAATTTACATTTATTGTTATAATTATTGGCACAGAAGTGCCGATAACTACACCACTATTGGAACAGTTATTGTCGGTCGGTGAATAAATTCTTATTGGTTCTTATTTATTTAGCTATTGGTTTTAAAATCTTATGTGGCTAAATTTTGTAATTCAGGTTGCTACAATGCCCAAAAAGCGGGGAACATATAGTGAGGCAACACTTCAACAAGCACTTACAGAAACTAAAAATAACCAAATATCAGAAAGCCTGGCTTCTAGAAAAATATAATATTTCTCGTACAACGTTAATTTTCCATTTGGGAGAGCAAATATTTAACTTGACCTCTCTACTATTTTAACAACAAGCGAGGAAACCGCTATCGCATAAAGGCTTGCCATATGCTGAAAAAAGGATTCTCTAAGCGTAAGAAAGACGTTTTCGATGCGTAAAGGAGTTTGTTGAGACCGATAAGAGACTTACTACTTTCAAAAATAATTCTGGAATTTGTGGAACGTAACCCTAATATGAAAATAAGGGTCCCTGACCCAGTCACATAAGCCAGCGCTAAAGTTAGTGCTATATAGTGATATTAAAAAGTGGTTTGAGTGAATATCACACTATTTAAAAGAAACTAATAATTTTAGTATCATGGAATGTCCAGATCGTATCTACAATGGGGATGAAACTAATTTTCTCCTATGCACCAAAACGCGATCAGTGTTATTCGCTAAAGGTGCGCGTAATGTTTATGAAGTTGAGAGAGGGCTGCCAAGTCTAACCTAGCAGTTATCTGTAAATTTAGCGCTAGTGGTAAAACCATCCTACCAATGGTAATTTACCCATGCAAAAGAGTATCAGATGAAATTCGCAAATAATTACCTCAAAGTTGGGCTTTGGGAATTTCTGAAAATGGCTGGATGATCAAGGAAATTTTTTACGAGTACATTTCGAAGCATTATCCGTTCCTTGTCAAAATGAAAATAATCTTTCCGGTAGTGTTTTTTGTCCACGGCCATAGCACACATATCACTTTAATAGTTACCGAATTATGCTTCCGTTTAGGAATTATCATGATAGTATGGTATAAACCAAATGCCACGCGAATCCTACAACCCTGCGACTACGCTGCGTTTAAACCGCAGTTTTTAGGCCAAAAATGATTTACATAGTTGCGAAAGAAAAATTCGGATGCGCCTTTAACCATAGATCATTTTGCTCCTCAGCTTTTACAAATCTTTGGGGGCTGTATTACACGGCAGATCATACAAAATGGTGTCAATGCATGCAGTCTCTATCCATGGAGTTACTCTGCAATAAATTTATCAAAGTGCCTTGGTAAATCATCTGAAAGAAAGAGGTTCTATAATTTTTAAACAATTTCTTGAAATTGTTGACAATTTCTAAATACAGATGTTTGAGTAAATTTTAAAACATCTGCATGAAATTGAAAAGCATGATGACAATTTTAAACTTTTATTCAAAATATTTATGGCCGGTAAAAAAGTAAAGCGAAGTTGTCTAATTGAGCCATTACAAGAAGATGAATATCTAACCAATGAGGACAGCGATCATTTTAATATAAGTGAAATACACGATTTTATATATATTGAGGGGGAAAACTATATTTCCGGTCCACTAGACGACCTGGTCGAAAAATAATTGTTGATAGCGAATACTAATGAGGAGCTTCTGGTTAGCAATACACAAACGGGCGGGGTAATTACGCAGCCGCTTCGCAACCTTCACGATAATATAACTCCAACTAAATCTATTCCATGAGAGGATCCGTTAGCCATGCTGGATGGAAAATAATTATTAATAACGAACAACGTTGAAGAGATTGGTATTATCAATACAGAACTACATGCACATCGTGTTCTGAAATTCTTTCCATTAAACGTTTCTGTATACGATATAACTAACATTGAGGTTACTAGCACTAAAATTCAGCAGCTTCATATTACCCAGGAGAATAGTGTTTCAATCAAATCAATCGAAAACTTTTTTGGATTGGCCTGAAACAGCTGCGAAAGTAGGAACCCAAGCTGCAAAACGAAAAAAGCCATTCGTTCTAACATCGCCTTTGTATATGCAAGCTGAGAGGGAAAAGAAAATGGAAAAACAAAACAGTTATTTAGCAAATTAAAAATCAATTAGAATTAAAAGGCTTAACCAAACCACAGAATTTGTTCAAAAAAAAATCCCAAGACGATGAAACCTAAATCAAAATGCCATGGGCGTTCGAAGGGTCATAACATTAGCAAAATTACAAGAGTAATAATAGTAATATTTATAATTATATTTATAGTTTAGTTTATCAATAAAATATAACTTTTCTTTTATGAATAAATTTCAGATTTATCTTTAGACAAAGCTCCAAATCAAGTTCCCAACGAAACCAGCTCTGAAAATGTACAGGACAATCATGAATACGAGAGAGACTCACTTCTGGTTCATATAGGAAGCAATAAACTTGCTAAAGGCTAAATGTGCTATTGCTACACATATTCGTTTTCGAAAATGCAAACCGTTGGAAAAACACAGATCCCAGATAATGCGGGAATTAAATGTTCATAAACTTGTATGCTCACGAACGTCGAATGCGTCAACGCGATGAAGCTTTATTCATCGATCGAGCGGTAACGAAATCCAATTCCGAGGAATTGCGGGTGTTCAACAAGATCTACGGAGCTTTCGAGTATCACTTGTCGAGAAATTCATTCAAGAAAGCTTTATATAATCTTTTGTAGATACACAGAATAATCATTGAACGAAAAAAACAGATTTTGCGCAAAAATGGAGGACCTCCAAGAAATTTTTTCCAGAAATTGGTATTTAGAGCACAATCTCTGAAATTAAACATTTAACATATTTTCCTTATTTTATGTTGCTTTATGTGCTTGTAGATAATTTTTTTAGTTATCAGTGAATTGTCGTCTTCAGTAAGTTGTTTTTTCCGATGAATTATCAATTTACAATACACCAATGTCATTTTTGGTGATTTGTCGTTTTCGATGAATAAGTTTTCCGGTGAATTGTCGTTATCGATGAATTGTCGTTTTCGGTAAACTATCGTTTACCGGTAAATTGTCGTTTTTAGTTAGTTATCGTTTTACGGTGGACTGTTGTTTTCGATGAATTGTCGTTTTTGGGTAATTGTTGTTTTTGGTGAATTGTTGATTTCAGTGAATCGTTGTTTTCGGCGAAATGTCGTTTTCGGTAAACTACCGTTTTCAGCTATTTGCTGCTAAGTAAATTGTCGTTTTCGGTGAATTACTTTTCGGTGAATTGTCGTGCTACCGAAAATTTATTAGTTATTATTATATTTTTATTGGACTTCTTTGCTTATATTTAAAGTTTCGATTATAACTTTTTGTGGACAATAAAACCAGATAACCAAATTGTATTGTTATTATATGACATGTGAAGGAAAATTTATTTTATGTTATGTCTTTATTATCGGCAATCAATTTCAATAAAGATAAATATGAAAAAGTAACGGCCCTACACAGTTTCGGCGGCCAAACACGCATATATCCCCAACCCTATCAACTATCAGATAGGTACGTAAAAAATCACAACAGTTAAATTATTTATTAATTTTTGATCCCAATCCTGAAAATATGGTTTAAAAAATATTCGTTTAGGTATTAAAACAGGATAATTGTACTTTTCCAAAAAAAAGCATGAAAACTTTTATGCTTTTATGTTTGTTTATTATCTAGGTTCGTATAAAGTACAAACTAATATTTTGAGAAACGAAAAAGTTTGGTGAAATGTTGGTCCGTATGTCTACATGTAGCTATAAACGTGTGTATAGTAAAAGTTTGTGATATATGGATAATAAAATAGAGAAATATGGGAAAGGTATAAAACTAAAATTTTTTATTGAAAGGTCAAACAGTAAAATAATTGAATTTTATTTGATTTTTAGAAGCATGTAGAATTTTCTAGCGCAGAACATATCTACAAACGGCGGATCATCAAATTAGAAAGGGTACTTCGTATTTCGTCATATAAACATATTTTTGTATCTGCAAATTACATTTAGTTTTAACTGGGTTGGAAAGGTGAATGTAAATTTTAAAAAATATTCAAACTGTCGCTAAAATTTTCAATATTTGAGAAAGGGACGTAACAATTTTATCGTATATTGGTAATTGAAAATTAATAAACCGTTCTACCAACGAAATATTTGTTTTATGGCAATAAAAACTAGGAAAACATAGCTGTATTCGATGATTGATTGATTGATTGATTGGACTGGTTCTACCAAGTGCTGGACAAGTGTACCGGATAATACTGCGCTATTTCTACAGCCTGTTTACTTATAAGAATAGGAAGGACAGGAAAGGTATATATTATTTTTTCTTACCGAGCGATCGTACTTCCTTCTCTAAATCAGCAGCCAGATCGGAGATCTATTCGGTGAATATGTCAAACGAATATGATTATATGAAAAATTGAAGTATCGGAGGAGGGAAATTTTATAAAGTTACTAACAATAGTGTTACCCGATTCCTGTTTAAATTAAATTTTAATTCTAATTAATTTTTTTTAGGATGCAGGCAAATATTGCTGTACTTAGATAGTCTTTGTATTTTCGGGGTTCATGGCACTTCTTTAACTAAATTATTTTCTCGGTTGTTCGGGAGACTGTAAATTGGTAAAGGTTTTGGTTAACTTGTTCTAAGTTGAATAAATACTTATCACTGGCTGTCAATTATATTTTTATTATTATTATATTTTTTTGGGGGTGGGGGAAATGTTAGTAACTCATAATAATGAAGTTTTATTTCAGGAAAATTTTTTGTGGATCAGAAAACACCAATTATTGTGCCGTCTTGTGCTTTACTAATTATTGACTACTTAGGTATCTGTAACCGGGTCAAGTCTAACATATCTAATAACTTTTCCTAGCCCTTCGTTTTGTTTTATGTAAAAGAAGTATGGTAGGCCCGGCGTATCCGGAAATCCTGCTTAGCCTTGGCCGTACATTCTAATCAATCAATCAATAAAAATCACACTTATAATAGATTATACCAGTATTTTTCAACCGCGTATTTTCTAAAACACTAAGAAAATTTAATTTTCATTACAACATGCCATACACTCGAGGCTTCAAACGGGTGGCTATAATTTTCCACATATCATTACAAAATTATCGTAAAATTATCATTACCATTTATGTATAAAGTGACAATAATATACCCTCATAGACGAGCAAAGATTATTGTAAATATCAAACTTTACAGAATCGATATGCGAGGAACCATAACAATAAATTGTTCACTTACAACTCCTTTCAACAATTTTATACCTTTGATTTTCGTGAAGAAAATTTTATTTCTCTTTATACAAACATATTCGTGTACGACATAACAACATTATTATCCTGATATATACGGTATACTGATAACCTGTTATATGAATTTTCACATTTTTCTTCTTTCATTTTCAAATATATTATTATAACACAACCGTATTATAGGTATACAATCTACATGAAAAGCTCATAGAATTTTACAATGCTAAAACCATTCAATATGCGAGTACTACTCGTACGTACAATGCAAACAACGAATAGAAAAATTCTAGAATTCATACCGGTAATAACCCTAATTCCTTATATATTTGATTTTGCAATGGAGATGATTTGTGCTCCGCAGGGAACTCATATTATTTTAAACAGGCTCCTTATGTAGATGAATAATTTAGATAAATTTTATCATTTGGAAATGATGTCGCATTATAATATGATAATGATGATTTGGGTCGTTCATATAATCAGGATAATCTTGAGCCAAAGATGAATGGGTCACGTCATATTTTGGATTTAATTTGGTACCTGTATGGAACGTGAAATAGACGTACAATTTATTTTGGATCTTTAAAATCACGTTAAAGAAATTAGATAGTTACACTTCATGATCTGTTGGCAACATTACGAGTAGAGAGTGTGTTGTTTACTGATATTCCACTCTTAATGAATTTTTCCACAGCCCACTGGCCCGCGTGAAAATATTTAGAGCGGCATTGTACCTTCGATGGATAATCGCTATCACTTTTCCTTTTTCTTTGGATTTATACTTAGTATCGAACCGCAGGACGGCTGTTTGTCTATTACGTTGGAACTTACACATAGTTGAACTCATTTCTTTTTTTCACTTGGCAGCTTTATCCTGCTTCACAGGGCTTCTATTTCACCTTCATGAGTATATTGTTCATTATATGCCAATAATGGTTTGTTCATGTTTTTCAGTAAATTTATGTATATCCATGAAACAGCAAAATCGGACATAAACGCAACACTTGAAGCCATGTTTATTTTCAGAAAAACTTTTAGTTTGAATCACTGGTTGCTCGTTTTATGGTATGCCACCGAGCTTATTTATTGTTCATAACTGAGGATCAGTAATGTCGTTTACTAAATGTTTGGCTTACGAAATTAATAAAAATATTATTTTTGTCAGCAAGTTCTATGTCGGTAAGTAGCAAGTACTATGTCTAGAACACAATTCCAAAAAAAGAAATTCTTTGCACTTTATAAACGTAGTTTAAACATCAACCGATCCAACCAATCTGTACTAGAAAATTGAACCGCTTTTAAAAGCTGTAAAGATCACTACTCCATAGACGAGCAGATGATCCGGTATACCGGCCGATGTCCAGCGAGACAATTCGTGAATAATAAGCCAAGACCGGTAGGTTTATAAAACTTCGTCGATACATCCGTTGGACTTGTCGTCGATTTCGAATTATACCAAGGCGACAAGACCAACCTTGGCGATCGGTCGTTGGGTTTGGGACCAGCAGCGGTGCTTCATTTATCAAAAACTTTACCCAGAAGAAGTTTCATTTGTATTGATCGGTACTTTACCACAGTGTCACTAATGTTAAAATTGCTTGACTTAGGATACCGAGCAGCAGGCACATTTTATTTCGACAAGATAGTTTGTTTTTTACTTATTCTAATATTTACTACTAATTAAAAAATATTAAATTTAAGGGCGAGCGGAAAATGGAACGAGGCGAGAGCCAAGATTTTGTGTAAGCAAACGGAACCCATACAATTTCAGCTGTTAAGTGGAAAGATACGAAGTGCGTTACCGCACTATCATCAATCGCGGGTTCTCATCCAACAACAACGGTTAATCGATGGGTTAATAAAAACTCACTCCTATCGCAACATTTTTTGCCCATTACAACGAGCATATGAGTGGGGTAGATTTAATATACCAATTTATGGATTACTACAGGTGCTTCAATAAAACACAAAAATGAACTTTCAGGGCAATCAATCATTTAGTTGATTTAGCTGTAGTAAATGCATGGATGGAGTATCGTCTCGACTCCAAGGCTTATGGTACATCTGAAAAAAAAATTATGGATCTCTTAAATTTTAAAATGGAAGTTGCCAACGGCTTGATAGCCAGCGCCAAAAGGAAGCGATCAGTGGGTAAATAGCGAAGAAGAGAAAATGGAGCCGTCCCGCCCCCCAATGAATATGGCTTCGTCTCTCCCGTGCATCAGCAAACGATATGATGGATATGACCACTGTCCTGTTTTAATAATAAAAATAAAATTCGGTTATGTATTTCTTAAAAACTGTTTAAAACAAATTTCCTTCGGATTAACACACAGATATACGTTACATTTATCGCACCGTATACGGGTACGGGATTTACATGACTCTAAACGACAGCTTCTGGCGGTTGCAAGTGAATGAAGTATACACACTTGCAACCGCCAAAAACCGTCGCTTCCATTGGAGTGTAACTTTTGATTGGCCTTGACATTTTACCTACATCCGTACAACATGAGTTTAACTTATTAATTAATGTTGGGTTAATTTGGTAACGGACGTAGATATAACAACATTTGTGTTCATTACGCTTCAGTCTAAATGGCAACATTTGGTGCCATCACAAAAATATCATATTTTTAATATTCATTGATTTGAATATGAATATTTCATTGGCCATCTTCAACATCGTCGGCCACAATAATTAAACCGGCCGCTTCCAACATCGTCGGTCACATTAATTAAACCGGGCGTGACCAACATCGGCGGCCATATATTATGAAACCGGCTATTTTCAACACATCATCAGAGACCGAGGTGGCACCTTAGTAGACGTGTCTCTGTACATACTCCATTAACTATTTACGGTGCTAGTGCTAATAAAAAATTTTCTTTCCAAAAATAATTATTTTATTTTTAAATTTAATTTTAATTAAAATGTTTTTCACTCTTTCGGTATTTGAGTTTGCGGTTTTTTTTCCTTATTTTTGCTTTCTTGTTTCGGCATGTTGTCTACCTATCATCGATAGTCTACCTATCATCGACAAATGAAATAGACTTGTCAGCGGCATCGAGCACCGGTTTAACAAGGGAGCTCAATATTACGTTAACGCCCACTCAGCTGGCTGGACTTATCAACGATGCTGTAAATATTAATTTGTCTGCCGGTGGCTTTCAAACCCCCACAGCCACTTCATTTTCAAAATCCAAATGTGTGGTTTGAGATACTCGAGCAGCAGTTTGCATTGTCAGAAATTACTAGCGCTGGATGCACGACCCCACGACACATTTGCATTTATAAGCATTAGCCCAAAGAGCAATACACCTTATTCTACATTTATTACATGACTGAGGTGATCTGAGTACTTGGTGAATCAGAAAAGACAAAGCTTAGCAATCTGATGCATGGCTTGAAACTTGAGGACAGGAAGCCACCCCAATTATAGAGTATAATGAAAATGAATGCTGGTGACAATATAAATAAAGCGAGACTCATCATTCTAATCTAAATTCAGCTTTTTCACTTAATTGATCAAGATTCACTTGATATTCTTGAATTCAAAAAAACATTCTTATCGGAGATTTCTAATCAAAATTCTAGATCACGATCTAATTCAAATTCACGAAGTCGTAACAATTTTCGATCTTATTCTAAACTTAACTGTTATCGGAAAAACTCGCCAAATTCTCGAAATTCCTTCAATCCATTTTATGGTGAACCTTCGGCTGATAACAATTTCATTTGCTTGTATCATCATCATTCCGGCACAAAGGCGTTGAAATGTAAACCAAATTGTAATTTCTTATCAATTAACTCCGATAACAATGTTTCAAAAAAATAAATAGTCATTCATAATTGGCGGTGTGCAATGGCGTATCTAAAACTAGTCGCCTCTTAATCTACGAAATTTTTCTTCAGACGCATTTTTTAATTGATACAGGTGCAGATGTCTGAGTGTATGGGACTACATTTTTAAGACTTGACACGGACTGCGCCGTGAATTCTGCTTGGAATTCATAACTGTTGACCTGTTGATGCCTACCATTGTCGCTGATTTTTTGAGGAAAACTGGATTGTTAGTGGATATATAGGGACAGAGGCTCATAGCTCCGTTAACCTCTCTGGGATCGATAAGTCAACAATGGATCAGGGAGTTTTCAACGTGATTTCAAAATTATTAACGGCCATTCAAGGCAACATTAAAATTGGCAATACAAGACATAACGTGACTCACAAAATTTAAGCGAACGGACCGAACGAATTCATCATCGCGAAGATAGAATTGGAAAACATGATGAAACTCGGGATTTGCCGAACTAGTACCAGCCCTTGATCCAGCCCGTTTTACTAAGTACCCAAATTTGAACTTTGTAAAATGACTTTCGGTCTTAGGAATGCAGCACAGTCGTTCCAACGCCTTATGCACTCAGCACTACGCGGACTTGACTTCTATTTTGTATATTTGGACAACGTGTTCATTTCCTCTCGAAATTATCAACCGAAATATTAACCGAAATTATCTTTTCGGGCAATTTGGTAACTGGAAAAGGTATATTACCGTCGCATGAACGGGTTCAAGTTATCAAAAATTTCGAACGACCACGGACTGTTAAACAACCGAAACGCTTTTATGACATGATACAATTTTATCGATGCTTCATTCTGAGTGCTGCTGCTGACCAGGAATTGTTGAATGACTACCAAAAAGGTTACACTAATAACAGTCGAGTTCCAATACTATGGTCAACGGTGGTTTGAACATGGCACGGTGGCATTGAAGCGTTCGATAACTGTAAAATTAAACTTACGGAAGCTACATTACTTATTTATCCATCATCATCAGCACCTCTGGCCATCGTGGTTGACGCTTCCGATACGGCGATCGGAGTGGTGGTTCAGCAGCTTGTATCAGACACTTGGCAACCACTCGGTATCTTTTCAGTACATCTCAATGATACGCAAAAAAGATACAGTGCTTATGATCGTGAACTTCTCGCGGCTTATTCAGGGATTAAACATTTTCGACATCTTCTCGAAGGTCGTTTATTTACGCTTTATGCTGATCATAAGCCATTTGCCTACGCTTTTAATCAGAAACTGAAAAAAGAATCTTCTCTTCAGTTTCGACATTTATAGTTGCATTGGTCAATTAACGACCGATATTCAACACACCTGTGGACTGGATAACGTTGTCGCAGATACTCTTTCACGCAAAAATCAAATTTCTGTTCCCGAAAATATTGATTATGCTTTCATCGCAGATGCTCAGACCAATGACGTGGAACTTCAAGAAATTTTAAGGAGTAACTCTGTTCACAAATTCGAAAAATTTCCAGTTTCTTTCAATTTAAAAAATTGATTTATTGCGATATTTCAACCACTACACCTAGGTCTTTCAATTTCCTTAATTTTCGAAAACAAGTTTTCGAGGATTTTCATAAACTGTCTCAACCTAGCGTCAAAGCTTCCATCAAACTTTTCACTCAGAATGTCATCTGGGTTATCGATTAAAAAAGGCGTTCAAAAGATGGCTCAAAGTTGTGTAGCTTGCCAAAAGGCTAAAATCTCTCGACATACAAAATCTCCACTTAGTATAACTATAAATTAACTTCTCAACGCTTTTCGATTATTCACCTCAATATCATTGGTCTTTTACCAGTTTCTGAAAATCAGCAGTATTACGTTACATTGATTGATAAATACACTCGCTGGTCAGATGCGGTTCCAGTTCCGGATATAACTACTACAACCGTCGTTTGCGCTGTTTACTCACATTGGATAGCTCGCTTTAGTGTTCCAGAGTACATTGTCACGAATCAAGGCATGCAATTTGAATCACAACTTTTTCCCGAACTAGCGAACTTACTTGGTTTTGAACGCAGGAGAATAACTAGTTACAATCCAAAATGTAATGGCACGATCGAGAAATGGCATCGCGTAATCAAGTCTGCCATTATGTGGTACGACCGATCTGATTGGGCTAGTGTTCTTCCTGCAGTCTTACTTGAACTACGAACGATTTACAGTGACGAACTAAAAGCTACTCCAGCTGAACTGGTTCACGGATGTACAACTCGAGTTCCTGGATCATTTTTGCAATCAGACTTTATTACGAACTTAAGACGACATTTTGATGAAATTCGACCTGTCTCGGCTACTCGCCATACTACGGGCAACATTTTCATGGACGGACGCAGTACACAGATCACTGAAACCACCATATACTGGACCGTATTTGGTTATCGATCGTACAGACAAATTTCTCACTTTGGATCTGAACGGACGACCAGCCAATACTTCCAGCGACCTACTCAAACTGTGTTACTCTGACAATCAATCACAAATTACGGACGCACCAACTATACAAAATGAATTACTTTTACCGACTCACGAACCAAAACTCATTATTAACATTACCTACCGAAGGACCGAAAATCCGCTAAAAGGTTCGTTTTTATCTTTCACCAAATCCTAAAACAGTTACAAGATCGGGTCGTGTATCTAGGACTAATACCAGATTCTTACATTTTCGATAGATCTTCAAAAAATTTGGGAGGCGAATATTATGGCGTATTCACCACACCTTGTATCATAAATTCATCATTAAAATTAACTTAATTTGGGTAGCACCTGAGTGGATAGTTGGATATAAACCAACTCCTTGTTATTTTTCAATCATAGAAGCTATAGAAAACAAAATGTTTAGTTTTTTCAACAAGAACTCGTCGTCATCGAAAGATTTTTTCATGTATTTGTCTTCATCAGATGAAGATGATTTTATGGAGAAGCAAACTGAATTATTTCAGAGACCCTCAAGAAATCGTGTAAAGAAATTTGTACACGATGTAGTGGCGAAATATTCAGATGAAGAAGTGAGTTGTGGATATATTTGTATTGCTTTCTTAACTAAATTAATTTAAACAACTGTTTTGTGTTTATAGTTTCGTCGCAATTTTCGAGTATCGCGAGCCACAGCTAACAAGCTTATTCAAAAATATGAGAACTCGGAATTTTACAGAAATTACAAAGCTGGAAGGAAGAATGTAACTGCCGAGCCACAATGTTTAGCATGTTTATGGTTTGCTGGAAATAAAGAGACGTACAGAGAAGTCGCCAATTTGTTTAACGCCTCCGAGTCAGCCGCTCACAAACACCTTACACACTTCTTAACAACAGATAACGAGAAGCTCTAATAATCTGCGGCATTTGAGGATGCAATACAAAATATATTTTACATTTAATTGAAATCTTATTATTTATTTGTATAAGGCAAGGAATTTGTGATGCCAATAACAAATTCCTAGATGTTTTTGTTGGATCTCCGAGCAAAATACACGAATCGCGAATATATAAACTTTCGTATATTTCTGAAAAATTTCCACGAATATACGGAGAATAATACCACATCCTTCGAAATGCGGCCTATTCAATGAGGGAGTTTTTGTTAACGCCATACAAGGATTATGGTAATTTGGCACAAAAACATTCAAACTACAATAAAAAACACAGTCAGATGAGAGTAAAAATCGAAAACACTTTTGGGTTACTGAAACGAAGATTTAGGCACGTTTAGATTTTTTTGAAGTAGAACGAATGTGCAAATTTGTGTTGGGGTGTAGCGTTCTGCATAATTTGTGTATTGAGGATGGTGATCTGTGGGACGAATATGAAAACAATACGATAGAAGTTCGCCAAGCCTTAGAAGAAACTATAGCAAACACGAGCGGAATGAACAAAAATGTAGAAGATGTATCGGAAGCAGTTTTGAAACATTTAGGAGAACTAACACTGAACACTTGTCACAAGTAATCTCCTATACTATTTATTGATGGTGGCTCCGGAGAGGCACTTTCTTTGTCTCTGTCTGGCGTTGAGAAATCTAAACTCGATGATAAAATCAAAATCGTTGTTTTACGGGTAAATAATTTGGCTGCGCATCTAAAGTCTGGCTCTAGCGAATCGTCCTGAGTGACTATATTATCGGACTCGGAATAAATCGCGCCTCTAGTGCGCTATTATTTTCCAGTGACTTTTTCCTCCGCTTCATGATGCATCTGTTTCTAGTTTCTACTTGAAGCCCGAACTACTTTACTCCGAACTCATTCTTCAAAGCTTCAGAGAGAAAGTTCTATAAACATCTTTTTTACGAAATTTCTTCATTGGCCCGATGTGGGAAATGTTCGCTGTATATGGCTAACATGAATTTCGTTTGTCCTGTTGTCCACTTCTGTGTTACAATCTCGGACATCGAGCTTTCGGTGCTATTTAAAATTATATTATTATCACATGATTTATTTATTTGTTTGGGTGGTGTTTGCTCTCGGTTTTGTATTGGGGTGGAGTGGATGTTTGCACTTGAAGTTGGAATGTGATCCCGCGTAAATGATATATCCATCAACCCACTATGTGTGCTATTTGTACCGCTTGATGTCTGTTGGCTTACTGCGGTCACAGTTTGTGTGGCACTTGCACTTTGCGTACAATTAACAGATGCTTGTTGGCTCGACTCACTTTGCATTGCGGAATATAGCTCCAACACCTTGCCGTTTGCTTTTAAAAGTTAAATTAAAACTTAAAACTCTGCTTTCTAGATAAGCCACACCATTTTGTCCAAAACAAAACCATTTTCATCCAGTAATACAACATAATTCGATAAATCATCGAAAAACTCCATTGCAATTCTTATTCGTAAAGCACAATTTATTTTAATTATACACAAAAAATGGCGTCTCTACAAAATAATGGCGTTATTGACGTTTCTACAGAAATTGGTATTAGTTCCAACAAAAAATTGATTTAGGAAAAAATCCAAATTTCTTAAAATTGATTTACATAAAAAAGTCAATTTTTCTGTCAAATATAGGTTGATTCAGCAAAAGCGCCGGATTTAAATTTGCCGCCATTTTGTTAATACGAATTGTACGGTGATTTTTGTAATGTGTTTTTACAATAATTAAACGTTGTTGGTTTGAAAACTTTTCCATTTTCTTAAATCGCGTGGTCTGTATGTGACAACTGTCAAATAAAATCACCGTACAACTCGTATTAACAAAATGGCGGCAATTTTAAATCCGGCGCTCTTGCTGAGACATCCTTTAGAACGAAAATCCGTCAAATTTTTTTCATGTTGTTTGGTAAATAGATGAGCTTATGAATTTGTTTGATTTTGGCGCAAATATATGACAGCTACACATAACTAATATAAAGAAAAACGAGACTAGATATTAAAAGTGTAGATAAAATAAATTGTAATAGTTTTTATTGATGTATTTACTGCATGGTAACGTATGTTGTCAGACGGTCTGAATGGGTTAAAGAAAATTTTTACAAAATAATTAGAACATTTTTATTTAATTTAAAACCCAAAAAACCAAAAAAAAATGTCGGTAAATATGCTAATCGATATTTCAGTACAACCATTTTCATAAAAGTTATTATCTAAACAAATTTATTACAAGTTAATCATTAAACCCGAAACCTACACAACGCAAACTTTCTTTTGAACCGCGTGGGTTTATCAATTTTCGAGTTAAATTTCTAAATTATTTTTCTGTTAATTTGCTGCTGTGTACCTAGAAAAATAGGATATGATATTTATTTTTTTTTTGTGTATAAATCCCAATTCGCAAAAAATAAAAATATTTTATTGATTTCATGGCAGATGTAATACGAGATTAAATACAAGCCGGCTAAACCAAATCGATATAAAACCAATCAAATGTTGCAAGAAAGAGGTAATTCGCAGACAACCATTTTTTTAGATCTTTAAGATAAGCTGATTTGTATAAATTATTGATTGGCTCAAATGTGCATCCTTGTAAAATCTCCTTTATTTAAAATTCATAAATAATCCAATATAATAATAGATTGAGACTGTTTACAAAACGATCAAATTTCATCGACAAAATCGAAAATTATTTTGTCAACTTCTTGGTTCTTCAGTTTGACTTGTTTTGTTTAACATCATAATTTTTGTTTTGTTTAAATTTAAATATTATTATGTCTCATATTTCCAAATACCATATTATAGGAAATAATAAATATACGAAAGCTCATCTACCCTTCGTGCTTTTAATACCGTAACCAAATAATCGTATAATAAATATAAAAATTGAATTTGATCGACATTTTGACAACTTAACAGCCAAAATCTTGCTCATTAATTATAATCAAAAATATGTAATCTTCCCTATTTTTATAACAATTATTGTTTATCTATAGAGAAAGCCTCTTTTCACTATGCGGTTCGTTTACTATATATAGTAGAGTATCGCATAAATATAACCGACAAATTGCCATTTAAGCGTTACAATTTCCAACAATAAATTTTATTGATTTATCTCTCTTCTTTGCTTTGTATGTGCGTATTTAGACACCGCAAAAATTGTAAGGAAACGCGTGAAAACGAAAACGAGCGATTTTTTCATTTAATTTAACCCAAAACCCACAAAATATTATTGTTAGCGATAATTTTTCATAATAAACATAGCTAAAGGTGAATAAAGAACGAATATATAAGTATATTATGTATACATGCACACACACACACACATAGACACAGCAGTACATAATGTGAAGATGTAATCACTTTGATGACTTGAAGGAACATGATATGTCTGAGAAATCATCAAATTCTTAGGTTGTGAAATTTTGTGGTGTTGTGTTGTATACATAATCTAAATAAAACACCTTGTAGGCATATTATCTAAATTAAACATAACATTTTGTTTTCCTTTTTGTGTTTTCCTTTTTATTTTATCTTCATTTGGGTGTGCTTTTGTTTTTATTGCTACAGTATATTATATAGGTAAGTCTTATATTTATTACCTATATTATTATAGCGAACACGAGATTAAATCTTTCGAGAAAATAACGTTACTTAACAATAAAATTATCAGCTAATCAGAAGAACAAATAGATTTAGAGTTTCAGAAATTTGGTGGAAATTGTATTCGATCTGATTGCAAAGTTGTGAAAGTCTAATTTACATTCCGCGTTAAATATATATTCCTACACACTTAGACAATTTGCAGCGTTAACGATGTAATCCTTGCTGCCTCTATACGTAGGAATCGTGTATCACGTTTATGTACAATGAAAATTAGTCAAAATACCGTTACGAGCTACGACTGCCCGACTAGCATCTGCGCTTGGTATATTCGCAGCAGTATTATTGGTGTGGGCCTATTCTCTCTTGAGAAATTTTTTTTTTCGACATCTTCAGTCATTACAATTCGTCCACTTCGGAACCAAAATATTATGTTAACAAGTAAGTCTTGTAATTGTGGATCAGCCAATAGTTCAGTAAAATGCCGTTGCTTGTCTTGGCCGAAACGCTGAGCACCACTCAAAGCATCGCAGTTGTCGCATGAGGTGGAATATAATATGTGTTGTGAACACAACATGCATATACATCATCAGTCTGCTGCACATCCGAATACCATATACCACCGGTATAATTTAATTTTAATTGTAATATAAGCACTTTTGGTATTTACATACTTTTGTATTTTTTGAATGTGAAGCCCTCCCTCTACGGTAGCAAGTTTATCTTAGTGAGAGAATATAAACCCCTTACGTTTATTAAAATTTCTGAAAAAACTCGAAAATCCTTAGATGGCGTCTCGAACTGGAGAATTTTGATTACGAAGTGATTTATAAGGAAGGCAAAGCCAACGTTGTGGCCGACGCCCTTAGTAGACTTCCAATAGATGAAACTAAATTAAATCTAAACAAAGAAATCAGATAATGCTTCAATGCATAATAATACACCAAATAGTGACTCAGACGTAGACACGGTACATTCCGCCAACACCTCGAATGACCACCATATTAATTTTGCAGAACGACCTATTAATTTTTATGACAACCAAATAATTCTCTCACTGTCCGAATTAGATACCATAATTACTGAAGAAGTATTCCCGAAAATGAACAGAATAATAATAATAAAGCAAGAATTTAGAAAAGAGGATATCATTCAATATTTCAAAAAATTTCATAACGAAAGGCAGTCTGCAATTTGAGCTCCGGAAATCCTATACGGAATCCTAATTATTCAGGAAGCATGTAGAGAGAATTTTGCAAAAAATGGACACTGTGTTCGTCGCTAAAATGGTCGAGGACGTGACTAACGAGGACCGTCGAATCTCAATTATAGTAAAAGAACACGAAAGGGCTCATAGGGGCACAAAATAAATGGAAAATCAGATTAAAATGTCGTCTTCTTCGCTAAGATGGCCAGTAATATAAAAATTCAAATTAATTCCTGTACTATTTGTAATAAACACAAGTACGATACAAAGCCGTACAATATAAAAATTTCACCTAGGCCAATTACAACAAAACCTTTAGAAAGACTACATATTGATATATTCAGTATCAATAGAACAAGTTTCCCATATATAATTGATGCTTTCTCAAAGCATTTGCAGATGGTTTTCATAAACACAAAAAACCTCACAGACATAACGGCAGCCCTAACGAAGTATTTTACTCTCTTTGGAATACCACATTCTATTGTCTCAGATCACGAGACCACTTTCCAATCCACACAATTCAAAAACTTTTTTAGTAAACTAAACATTAAATTGGAGTACGCCTCCTCATCGGAGTCCAACGGACAAGTGGAAAGGGCACATGCGACGCTAATTGAGATCGTTAACACCAACAAAATGAAAATCTCAAGCCCCCGAATACTATAACACGGTACACTCTTCTACAGGCTTCACGCCAAATGAGGTGATCTTTAATCAAAGCAACCTCATAAACCCAAAAGAAATTCAGACTCAAGCTAAAAATATTTTCCAAAGCGTGAGTAACAATTTACAACTAGCGGTAAGTCGAATGTTTAAACAAAATAATAAAACCGAAAATCCGCCAGAATTATCAGAAGGGCAGGTAGTGTTTTTAAAACCAAACGTAAGAGCGAAAGCCCAACCTAGAGGGATTCAGACAGATATAAAAAATGCTAATATTTTTAAGAAGTTCTAGGTCAAGTTAATCTTTAGCGAAAGTATGAGCTAATTCTATTGGGGATATTGGGGATAAATATGACGAGGAAAACCATACATAGAACGTTTATTTATTCATATGAGCGCGATCAATACTTCGATTCCATAAATTTTAATCTAGCACGGGTCATCCATGTGGCTACAATTTTGAGGAAGTGCTAGGTCTAGTTAATCTTTAGCGAGAGTATAAGAAAATTCTATCGGGGGTATTGGGGATAAATATGACGAGGAAAATCATACATTAAACGTTTATTTATTCTCATGAGCGTGATCAATACTTCGATTCTATAAATCTTATTCCAGCACGGGTCATCCATGTGGATACTATTTTGAGGAAGTGCTAGGCCTAGGTAATCTTTAGCGAAAGTAGGAGAAAATTCTGTTGAGGATATCGGGGATAAATATGACGAGGAAAACCATACATAGAACGTTTATTTATTCATATGAGCGCGGTCAATACTTCGATTCCATAAATTTTAATCTAGCACGGGTCATCCAGGTGGCTACTATTTTTAGGAAGTGCTAGGCCTAGCTAATCTTTAGCGAAAGTATGAGAAAATTCTATTGGGGATATCGGGGATAAATATGACGAGGAAAACCATACATAGAACGTTTATTTATTCATATGAGCGCGATCAATACTTCGATTCCATAAATCTTAATCTAGCACGGGTCATCCATGTGGCTACTATTTTGGGGAAGTGCTAGGTCTAGTTAATCTTTAGCGAAAGTATGAGAAAATTCTATTGGGGATATCGGGGATAAATATGACGAGAAAAACCATACATAGAACGTTTATTTATTCATATGAGCACGATCAATACTTCGATTCCATAAATCTTAATCTAGCACGGGTCATCCATGTGGCTACTATTTTGAGAAAGTCTAGGTCCAGTTTATACTTAGCGAAAGTATGAGAAAATTCTATTGGGGATATCGGGGATAAATATGACGAGAAAAACCATACATAGAACGTTTATTTATTCATATGAGCACGATCAATACTTCGATTCCATAAATTTTAATCTAGCACGGGTCATCCATGTGGCTACAATTTCCAGGAAGTGCTAGGTCTAGTTAATCTTTAGCGAGAGTATAAGAAAATTCTATCGGGGGTATTGGGGATAAATATGACGAGGAAAATCATACATTAAACGTTTATTTATTCTCATGAGCGTGATCAATACTTCGATTCTATAAATCTTATTCCAGCACGGGTCATCCATGTGGATACTATTTTGAGGAAGTGCTAGGCCTAGGTAATCTTTAGCGAAAGTAGGAGAAAATTCTGTTGAGGATATCGGGGATAAATATGACGAGGAAAACCATACATAGAACGTTTATTTATTCATATGAGCGCGGTCAATACTTCGATTCCATAAATTTTAATCTAGCACGGGTCATCCAGGTGGCTACTATTTTTAGGAAGTGCTAGGCCTAGCTAATCTTTAGCGAAAGTATGAGAAAATTCTATTGGGGATATCGGGGATAAATATGACGAGGAAAACCATACATAGAACGTTTATTTATTCATATGAGCGCGATCAATACTTCGATTCCATAAATCTTAATCTAGCACGGGTCATCCATGTGGCTACTATTTTGGGGAAGTGCTAGGTCTAGTTAATCTTTAGCGAAAGTATGAGAAAATTCTATTGGGGATATCGGGGATAAATATGACGAGGAAAACCATACATAGAACGTTTATTTTTTATATCTATCTGAATCCCTCTTGGTTGGGCTTTCGCTCTTATGTTTGGTTTTAAAAACACTACCTGCCCTTCTGATAATTCTGGCGGATTTCGTTTTTATTATTTTGTTTAAACATTCGACTTACCGCTAGTTGTAAATTGTTACTCAAGCTTTGGAAAATATTTTTAGCTTGAGTCGGAATTCCCCGATATCCCTAATAGAATTTTTTGATACTTTCGCTAAAGATTAACTAGACCTAGCACTTCCTAAAAATAGTAGCCACATGGATGACCCGTGCACGATTAAGATTTATAGAATCGAAGTATTGATCGCGCTCATATGAATAAATATAAAAAGATTTTTGCAATGGGAAAAGCGAGCCGTTAACTTTTATAATTGATGCGAATAGAATTTTTATGTTAAATTTTTTGTTTGTAAATTTTTTTTATTTAGATTTTTGGAACTGACATTTTTCTGTTGTCATGTTTCTATTATTATCAACTCATTATTGATGTTTATTTTCAATAATTTGATTGATTACCTATTTTAAATCAATTGTTGAATGATTTACTAATACTATCAAAGGTTTCAGTTTTAGGAAAGTTTTAGGAAATTCTTCACCACCACACTGCTTGTCAGTTTCCGGCATATAATGAAGCATCGAACGAATGTCTTTCTTTTTTCAATCGACATTTTATAATTAAAAATGCATACGCCAACGGTGGGTATAATGAAAACGGTTCGCTTAGATACATTTTCTTCGAGTATCTGACAACTTAACTATGTAGTCAGGTGGTTATTATTTCCTTGCCGTGTCTTTGCCTGTATTTAAGGTCTGTCTAAATAAGGTTTGCCGTTGATGTAAAAGGCGGAAAATTTAATCAAATCGACGCAGCATTATAATTTTTAAAATCATTACGCGTCATTTGTAAATCTTTGAGTTTTATTTTCGTACAATTCATATTAATAAACTTTCTGATTAAGCCTACTGGACTGTATATTTCCGTATAATGTCGCATGTATTATCCGATTGTGCAATGAACGGCATCAATTTCCTGGGTTTGAGAGTGTCCAGCCTCGGAAAACTTTTGTTGAATTTCAACAATATGGGAGTGTTTCTCCATAAAATTTAAAATGACCAATCACGTTACACGGTTGCGATTCTGCGGAATGCAGGAATCGGACCAAAGTATGATTTTGTGAATCGTAAGATTATTGGTCACAAATTGTTCCAGTATATTAATTAATGATGATGCCAGGGCGTTTTGCTTCCTGCCATATCGCACAGTACGAAATTTTATTTAAATTGGAGTGCACATTTAAGTTATACACAGAAAACTAGCGCCTATAAAAGAAATTAGATACTTCAGCTTGAGGTAAGGGAAACACGCTTTGTAGATCATAACAGATCACGGCTGTTAAGTGGTCTATTAAATTTCGATCAGTATTTCTGTTTGCTTTTGCCATCTGATGGTTTTCCCGGTGTAACTCAAAATGTTGTTTTTCGGATGGAGAAGGATTGGTGATGTTATTATAAGCCACACACCGGTCACATTAGTCTTTTTTGGTTTCAAAAAAGACAAAATAAATTCTTTATTAAACACTTTCTTGTAAATGTTCAGTTTTACTGGACCATTTGCACCACTATTGTATAATGAGTAAATTCTGTTTATTGTCAATCCGGTTTCTAAATATTGCCTCGTATAATTGGCTCTGCAATAATGTGAATCCATAACAGGGAAACTTTTGATATGGTCCCTTACTCGGTTAAGTTTTTCCTCCAGAATCTTAAATTTGATGTGCTTTCCGTGTTGTGAAGGAGTATGTGTACCAAATTTAGTGGATTTCGTTTTGTAGAAATGATATATTCGATTTTGGCTTATGGCGAGTGTTTTAAGGAAAAACATGTATAGTGTCGTTCAAAGTATGCAATACTTTGAACGACACTGATTGCGTTTGAAAATAATATTAAAACGATCATTCTTCTTAAATTTACATTTTTAGAACGTTGACGTCCCTTCGGCACCCTCCGTGAAAATTTGGAAATGAATTCTAGTTTATCTGGCCGTCAAACTCCAAAATAATTTATGCATTTTTAGTTGATCTCTTTCATTAAAATTTTCGTTGCATTTAAAGCTACACTCGTTGGTACATCCATCATCTTAATGACCACGTAGGTCGTCTTAAATGACCTTTTGCATCTTCATATTGTTTTCCTTAGTGTTTTTTTCAATGTGGTCCTGAGCAACGTGGACAATGTGCTGCAGTCACTTTCTCATATGATTTCACCCATTGTGTCTCGATGAAAATCAGCAAGTGGTCAACCTTCGGTATCTCCGCACTAATTGCTCCGCATTAATACTCGTAATGTACTATGGATACAGTCCAGTTTCCCAGCTCAACGATTCGTTCTGGTTTTCTTGCAGCATGAGTGAATCATGATAGACCACAGAAAAGGAAATATAAAAACGAAAAGCTGAAATAGGAAAAGGGAAGGGAATAAATGACGCATGGATCATCCGTACGAAATTTAATTGTGATATATCAATAATAGCCCAGATATCGATGAAATGCATATCTGGGATATTCGCTGATCAATCAAGGATTTGAATACCGTGGATCCTTAAATATTCGGTTACTTTTTTCGCCGTATGGCTCGGGTCCTTGTCATGCATAAAAACCGCATCCCCAATGAATTTTCATTCATAGTCGGTACCAGTTGTGATTGTATAACAGTTAAATATCGATTCGTGTTCATTATTTCGTTTACTACATAAAGTGGAAAGAGTCCTTTTGATGATATTGCTGACCAAATTATGACTCTAACTGGTTGCTCGACGTGCTGTTGATGGTAAATATTACTCTCCTTTTGATTTATGAACGGTCCTGGATATTGCTAGTCTCGTCACTGAAAAGGTCTACGTCTTACTGTTCTTTCCGATATTTCCGCGCTAATGTTACAAATTGTACCTCTCAGAGACTTAATGGATAACGTTCTATCTTCTGAAGCTTTCCGCCTTTCTGTTGAAGACTGGGATGTTACTTTTTGCGAAAATTTGCTGACGTATGATGAGCTCACTCCTGTTTTCTGGGTTATTTGCACATGCGTATACTGGCCTACTTCCAAATACGTCGAAATGTTGGCTCTGGTTACAGCACCGATGTCCTTTGCTTTACCCATAGTGAATTTTACTAATATTACAAAAAACACTTTCACTTTCACTTTACAAAGTCACAAACGAGACTGAAATTCTTCAGGTAAATACTAATTCTAAAATTCTACCTAGTTCCCATAAAATCGGAAGAATTCGGAGGTCAAACAAACAGAACAATAAATACTCTCAGGTATTATTGACTCCTAAAAGGCGTATTTTTAGGGTATATTAAATTTTTATTGTACGAATTCCTTGGATTTGTCGATATCGATACCGTAATGACATGTCAGCTTTACAAAAGGTTGCAGTTCGGTCTTTGAAACTCACATTACCATGAATTTTGTATGAGGTGGTAATAATTTGGCTACATCTGTATATTCCACACCAAATTTTTAGCAAACCGCATTGTTTATTTTTTTCGATTCAACCACTAGCACTTTAATTTAAAATTCCTTTCCAATATTAATTTTATGCCAATAAAAGACATCTTGTAAAGTAAGTAAATTATCATTTGAAACATATTAAATTTTTTTAAATTGTTGATGCTAAATTTAATACACAAAACTTTCAATTCTGAAATCGGACCCAAAATTTATATTTTGAAAGGATCCTATTTTCTGAAGCATCTACGAATAATAATAAATTAGTTCACATTTCAAGGCACAAAGCATCACTACCGTAGCGTTCCAATGTAACTGTAGAAAATGTTACGAGATGAATTAAATCCAAGCCCCAGCAATTAAATTTTCAATGATAATAAATTTGTGAAAATTACATCCTTGATTAAGTCACGACAGAACATACAATTAATATTGAAATCAAATAACTTCAATTTAATCTTTGTAAGTCGAATAAGCGAACCCCAAACTTGTTAAATGTGAGCACGATATTAAAAAATTAATGATGATGGTGGTGATATTACAGTGTTGATATGTCAATCATATTGAAAAGTTAATTAAAACGGAAAATATAACCTAGCCTTATGGCCAAAACATTCTATACCATTTAATCACACTCAAATCCCACATAACATATTCATTCACATTTAAGTAATAGAAAAATCAATCAAAATAAAGTTATATCAGCCGATTTTCGGATAAACCGAAATTTTCTGGATTTTCTACTATCCTACATTTTCTATACTAAATACTCTCTATATATGATACATGATTTATATACAACAATTATTATATTGTATACGATTTGAAAATCCATATAAATATATATAGAATTTTTTGTTAATGTTTGTTGAAACGAAAACATATTTAAGAAGAAAACCCCAAATTAATTGTCAATCAATCTAACCAATAAACATTCCAATCAAATTAATTTAACCAACAATGAGTGGAAAACGAATCGAATTTATTTTCATCATCAACGAAATCATTATCCTTATATATTTTGACGTTTATATCACAAATCCGTATAATATAACAATATTTTGAAACAAACAACAACATTTTATGAACGCACAAAATTCAATATTCTATCTCCTTTAAATCAAATAAAAAAACATAAAAATAGATTCCAATTTTCATTGTTGTTTCTCGCATTTTTTTTATTTATTTCGGAAAATAATATTCCGAAATCGAAATTCGATTTCGATTTTTTATTTTTTGCGATTTTGATTTTTTTTTTTTTACAAAAAACACAGAGAACAAAATAAATAAACTCAAATTATCTTCTCAATTGGTTATCTATGTATCGATATGTATATGTGTATGTTATATTATTTTTTTTATTTCATTTGAAGGACCCTCTGGGAATAGAATCGAGAAGGAAAAAAAAAGTATATACGACTCGATATACACCACTCGATTGACTCAATATTTTCTTTCTTCTGTGTGCGCTCTGTTTTCAATTTTGCTTGTTCTTCTAGGAATTTAATATGAACAGATATGTTTTTGTACCATCTTCGCATTTTCTTCTTATCCCGTGTTTCTTATTTCGGGCGATATAAATTTTCTGCTGTTAAACCTTTTTCAAATTTTTCTTGTCTTTTGGTGTTGTCTTAAATAAATATTGAAGCTTTATGTATACACTTTAAATTGACTTTAGATTCCTCTTTATAAAGGATATCCCTTTTGCTGTGTCAAATTTGACGTTACATTCAAATCTTCTTTATTATAATGCAGTACTCAATTTTCTGGGAAAATTATTCCTCACTAAACATGCTCAGGGTATCATGTTTCACTCAGTGATTTTGTTGTACAAGGATGATGTGATTTATTAACATAATCTATTAAACGAATTCTGAAGTATTTAGCTCAGTCTTTTTTATAATTTTAAAAGTAGTTCTACTAATCGGAAAGCCTTCGACTGCTACCTTTGATGATAGTGAAGTTTGTGCTAAAAAATTATCCACAGCTGGCCGTTTTGAACATCTTTATCTTTTAATTATTATGCCGCGTCGTTCCTTACCATAAATAACTAATAAATTATCATCTAACAAGTAGTCCTTGGTTCTTGGTGAATATTGCTCTAAGGTGGACACTACAGGAAATTCTAATCCTATTATTCACCATCGCTTTTAGTTTGCCCATGTATTTCCTAGTTGTTTCACTTCAGCTAATACTCAATTCCAAGTTTTGGAAAAGAACGGATCTGCTGCGGATACCAATATAACGACCTTCTTGTTTTATCATAGGTACTTAGCTCAGTGTATGCCCAATCCTTCTCCGATTTTGTTTCTTAATATGACGTTCAATTTCGATTCATCTTTTTATTGTAGAAGTTCTTTGTTTGTTATCTTGTTTGACGAGAATCGTCTTACCAACCTGCTAAGGCATTTATTTACACATACTACGTGTGTTTACATGTTCGACAGCCAAACAGCTGTACTAATTTTACGCAAGTTGCTTTGTATCTCTGATAGGTTAGGCATATCCCAGATCTTATGAAGCTTCTACTATTTTGCTTATTTTTGCTTCAGTACAAGGTATTAACATCTTCCATTGTTTCATGGTTGATGTGTATCGGTGTGTGAATGTTTCTTGTTCAGTCTTATGGTCATTGTCTTTCTGATTTTAATTTTGAGACAGATTTACTGATAATTGTTATCTTCTAGATTTTTGCAATAGCAGACATGAATTGTCTGTGTAATCCAGATCATTTAGTTTGTTTACTGGGTCCCACTGGATGCCAATCGCTATCGACTTATTTATTTTATACATTTCTTTGTCCAATACTATTAGGAACAGTAGTTGGAGATAGTACGCATCCTTGCCCGACTTCTCGCGTATTATACAATAGTATTAGTCACTCTGCTTCCTCTTGTATTGAACTCCACCATTTATTGTTTAAAATTTCTTTGATGGTTATATTCATTGGAATGCTTATTTTGCTTTGTGCCTGGCAGATTGTGCGATTGATAGAATATAGATATATAATCAAATTTGCGAGAACAGGCATGTGGTAACTTTCATTCTTTGGATTGTTTGATGGTAAGGAAAAGTCTGTTGTCGTGATATGAACAATTTCATTCTGATCTAAAATCAGCTTCTTTATTCCTTATACTGGTGGCACACAAAAATTATCATTGGTAAAATATCATATAATGTCATAACGGACGAAGGAGATTCTTCGTCCGTTATGATATTCTCTACAGTTGCCTTTCTTCGGTATTGTTATGGTTAAGTTCTCTTTATATTTCTATGGAATTGTACTAGTATTCCGTATTTTTTCTAGTATTGGAGTTAGATTGGTTACATTTACAGCTGCATTACTATTCTTGGGCTTCTGGATAACACTTTTAACTTCCCGCACCATTGTGATGATTGTTGATTGAATCAATATAGTTGCCATCAGCATGTTCATGATGTTATTCACATTATTTTCTATTCCGTTGTCCTCAAAGAATTCTTTGTAATTAGCTTTTGATTTTCTGTAGTTAGGACTGAATCCACAATTTACTTTCAAATTATTAATTTTCAGGGATATATAAAGACTATAACGGTATATAATATTGAGTAATCTATTCGAAAATGTTGGTTAGAACTTGTGGACATCTTTACGATCGGCGGTATAAAAAAATAAATTTGTTAAATATTTAAAAATTTGTACATTTAATTAACCAAAACACGGTTCATCATATGCGAGTTATGTAGACTACAAATCTATTAAAACGGGTTCGTCGCTTGGTTAGGAATGTCAATTTAAAATCCAATTGGAGAAATTGCTAAAATCTTGTAGAAGGAAATAATAATATTTTTGTCAAGATCACGGACCATCAAAATTCCAAAAATTATTGTTAGACTCACTATAATTGACCTATTTTCGCTCCATAGACAGAAAGTATTATAAGTTGTCGCAAAATGTAGACGAGATTCCGTGGACATCTTTTATAATCTTTCATAATACCAAATATAGTCGAAAGGAATGAGTTTAAAGGATTTAAAGGATTTAATTTAATTTAAAGGCTTTTTTTTTTAAATATTAAAGTCCAAGTTATCTATCAGCATTCAATCTATGGTCTACGCTTTTTTGACACCAACGTACATACGAAGTGGCAGTTTTCGTAATGGCTTGTTCAGTTTTTGCAATGACGTTGAAAAGTTTGAAAAGTGCAGCATTTACAAAAAACCACAAGAAATTTAAGTATTTATTTAAATTTAAAAATTAAATTTACAACAGGGATTGTGCTTGTTGGTTTTCTGAAATTTTAGTAGAAGTAATGATTTTTTATAATACGAGTAAAAGGCAGTTTTTGTCGAAAATCTGGTAGAATTAATTTTTCGCGTTGGAAATTAATTGTAGTATATTCGAGATCTATGTACATTCATGGTAAAAGAATGTCGGTTGATGGCCATAACATAACCACCCCACCATTATTTTCTATTTTAGGATTTTACTGTTTTTGGTAGTTCTTAATAAATCTTAATGTCATTCTTATCCTAAAAATTCAAAATTTGTATAGAACCTGTAAACTATATTTGTCAGCAAAACAAGGTATGATACCTTTTTTTGCATATTTATCGAAAAAACTATTTATTAATTTAATTTTAATAATTTTGCCACACCTATAAAAGAAATTCTATAATACCCTAAACCTAAACATATCTAAGCAAATAATTGTACCTGACGATCTTTCTAATATTGAAATTTATATACCTTTCTGTGTTCTTAATTAAATATTGCACTAAAAAAGGTCGAGGTAAGACATTTATAGGTGTATTCCGAATTGTAATCGATAGAGAAATTATTTTTAAAACTACCTGAGAAATTATAAGAAGTATAATATGCCAACTCTTATTATTTTTGCAGACGGGATGTTAATATACCCCACAAAACTTTATAAATTTACGATAAGTCCGCACAAACACTATATACTATATATTTAAGTATTTTATATAGTGTGGTATAGTAGTGCCAGTTCCACGGGAAAACTTTTCAATTTTTTAGTCAGCAAGGAACTATTATTATTTAAAACTTGTCTATAAATTAATACACAACTCTCTCACAATTTTACTTTATTATATTTTGTGCTTTCAAAAAAAGCTCAAAGAATTGTGAAATTTATATAAATAATTTTTACTTAATTTTATTTTTTACTGTTAAACTTTCATATAATTTACTATAGTTATTTTAATTTTTTTTGTGTTGGTTGGGGTTAGTTAAAAAGCTGGAATATAAAAAAAAAGTTTTTTTTTTGTTTAAACAAAAAATTATTGGGAAAAAAAACATTTTCTGCTGGGAATAACCGAAATAAAATTTTAAAAACTTTTTTCTCCAGTTTTGGTTTTTAGATTTTTTTTTATCCAGGTTTTTCGACTCAATATTTTTTTCTCGTTTTTAGAAAATATTCCCAAATGATGAATTTATATATTGTAATTTGTATTTTTTTGCTCAAAAAAAAACTGAGATGTAAACGAAATGTATGTTCAGGAATGTTTAAACTTCTTATATTGATTTATATTGAAAACCACATTGAACATTTTCATCTCGTTTTTCTTTTGTATTCAGTACTTATTTTTATAAATGTGCAGAAGACATAGGGAAATCCTGTAAGGTAATATAAAATAATAAAAATTAATCAAAAAAATAAGAAACTCTGTTCTTCCTGTTTTTGTTAAAATAGCTCTAAGGTTTTATAAGAGAAATATGATCTGTGTTTTGGAAATGTTCTGACACCCGAGATTTATTTAAAATCACACACCTACCTAAATATTTGCAAATGACGTTAATTATTTTAAGTGTGTTGATGCTATCATATTTATCGTTGGCGAGAAGTATTTCCTAAAACTGTTTAAATGTTATTTGAATTTTTGTAGCAAAAATTCACGTATCCAGAATTGAGATGTTTTTACGTCTAGGTGAGGTTACCAAGACGTTGAAACTTTGGTTTCGAACTAATGAAACTTGAATTTTTCATTTTAAAAAATTTGGTGGTGTCATCAGTGAACTACAAAAATTTTGAAAATACTTTGCACTTGTACGAGTATTAGTTGAGAATAAAATATACAAAATCCATGATATTTTTTCAATCTGGATTCTGTGTTAATATTTATTACGTAGGACGTTTTAAATAAAAATGCATGCATTTCTGTTATTAAGGCCAGCTCAACAGGTGCATGTATAAACTACTAACTAAAATTTAGGATACTAGAAGGTTCATTAACCTGTTTGTTTTGTATTTCCTGACTTCCGCTGTGCATATGCGTTAAATAACAGAATATTTGTTGCTGTAATTTAAGTCTTATTTTGTTTGTGTTTTGATACATACCAAGAAGAATGAATAAAATAAATTAGGACAACTTAAATTACCAACCTGCTTGTTCTCTTCTATAATTGAAATTATAAAGTTTTATTTAATGGACAAGTGGTCAGAGCTCCCACCAGAGGTAAGCGCACTACTCATTAATTAAAACTATTCAATAAGAAAAATTCTAATTCAATCTGTGATTGAAATTATTCATATATTCTAGGATTAGACTGTTCATTCGGTGATGAAGAGTTCTAAAAAGTTAACCTTCTCAACAAGGAATTTAAAGATTCAATTACTCCGATATTTCTAACGGACCTCGTCTTAGCGGAAAATAGGTTGAATTGGTTTAAGTCTGCTTAAGCGGAAATTTTAATATACTTTTCAAAAATTTGGTTTACTTCGGTAGTTAGGATTAGAGATATTTGAACATTGTCACCACGTTACATGACAAAAATTGTTTTTCAAGTTTCCCTATGTTTCGGATCTAATTTTTTTGAATTATCATTGGCCTACTAACTGGATAATAACCTGGTCGGCCTACATCTTGCCTACATTAATACTAAATTTCAACGACGCCATGATAACCATCATCAATTAAAGCTCCTAGACTATTAAACAAACAACTAAAGTTCTAAACTTTAGTTCAAACAATTCAAGAGAAATTCAAGAAAAATTATTCCTTGTGATTGACAACGTCCCAGAAGTAAGAAATCTCAACTCAGGAGAGAATGGAATTTGAAGAGTTCTTTCAAGAAATATTTTGAGCGCAACCTAGATGGAAGAGACACGTCAGAATATTAGAGCTTTAAAGAAAGTTAACAAAGGATGTATCATGCGGTCAAATGCATTGCCAGTTCTTCACAAATACATCGACCTAAGCACATGAAGTTAATTCGAGCAAAACATGAAGATATCAAAATAATTCAAAGCTGTTACCAACACCACCAAACAACAATCGACAAATACAATTAGACACAATTAAAAAGCTTCGTTGGATAAACTACACCAGCGGTGCTAAGAATGAATTTTATGTTTGTTATGCCTCTATTCAATCATATGCTGCAGTGGTGTATTCTACCAACAACTAAATGGTCCTTCAACAGGCATGTTAGAAATATGTTAGGTTATATAGCAGCCTTATGTCGTTTAAGTAACATCTGCCATATTTGCTGTGAATTGTTCAGTAGTGTATGGCAAATCACCATGCAAGGTTAAAGCGTTGTGCAATGTGTGCAAATTATCATACTATATTTTCAAAATCAGTGCTTTAGTCAAGAAACATTCGCGCATACGTGATTTTTATGCTAGCCAGTCCTACCGGGTCGACTATTCGACGTTTAGTATCCAAATTCTACCGAAACGCAAGATCTGCTGAAAACGTGAGGCATTTCTGCGACTTGGCAATGTGGCGAATGTTGCAACAGATTTTCGGTCCAGAACTTAAGGTAAACGACCATAGACAACACCGTGTGTTAGCTGATTGAGCGACGAAGCCATTTATGGTTGAATGGGTATGTCAACAAGCAAAATTGTCGGGTTTAGGGCAACATTATTCCACACGAGATAGACCAGTAAAAATGCATCGTAAAATGTCACTGTTTGGTGCGGATTTTGAACTGGCGGAATCATCGCTCCATACTTTATCTAAACGAAAATGGCTTTGACATATCCGTTAACGGGGAGCGTTATAGATCGCTGACAAGCAATTTCTTGTGACCTAGACTGGATGATATGGATACCGACGATACGTGGTTTCAAAGAATGGCGCTACATGCTACACATCTTATGTTACGATGGAGACACTGTGCGAGTGATTTAAGGGCATGGTTATCTCTCGCGCAGCGACCTGTACTGGTCACCGGGATAGTGCGATTCAACGCCCTCGACTTCTCCTTTGGCGCTATCTTAAATCGCAAGTTTATACGAATAAACCTCAACAATTAATGCCTTCAAAGTCAACATAACAAACGCCATCCAGCAAATTCAGCTAGATTTATGCCAGAAAATCAACAAAAATTAACCTCCTGAATACGTGCCACCATGCAAAGCACATGTGAACGATGCGTGTGAATTCCATACATAGTGCCATAAAAAAATCTTTTAAATAAAAAAAATTGAGTTGAGATCTACACACAACTTCTTTTATTTATATATAAATATCGAGCGTCCTTATTGAAAGACCTTTTATATGAATAAACGCGTATAACTTAAAAAATGAAAAACAAACTTAACATTTTAAGTTTATGTTATTTGTTCAAATAGCCATAATTCTTTGCTCAGTAAGCCGCTAAAATGCGCGGTGTTTAAAAACATCGAAAACTCGAAAAACGAACATTTTTAATGCATAGTATAAATATGTGCCTAAATGTCCTTAATCCTAACTACCAGTAAGCCTAATTTTGAAAATTGTGTTTGGTTTCCAAATGGTCAGACTAAGACCTTGTAACGACACCGATAGCAACTACCGGGCGTTAACAGAAATTGTTACCCACTTAGAGGCTTCGCGGCGGTCATCTTGAGCCCGGCTGGAGCTCAGGGTAATGGGAGTGGGGTTTCGCGAAGCATAAGTGGGTCTTGTTAGACAATTTCTGTTAACGCCCGGTACTAGCTATCGGTGTCGTTACAGTGGTGCCCAAAAACTTCGGTTTTAACCATTTTATGGTTAAATTTTCTTTTTCTTATACATTCATATACATTCGCATTCCGATTCCAATTTTTTTATGTCGATCCGGAATGTTAGTTTTAATGTATAGATTTCCAACACCTTTTAAGATTATCATTTCCCTATTTTCTCTAATTTTTTTCCCCCTTTTCCCGTATAATTTCTTTAATTTCATTTTTTGACCATGCCTTAAATCCATTTCCAGTAATGTAGACCTTTGTGGCAGATTTCAAATCTGAAGTTAAAAATTTCTATTTTGTTTAATAATAAAAAGGCATTGATCCGAAAATTATTTTCCCGTTGACCTCAATGCTAGTTTTCTTTATTATTAAAGTATTCAATATTTTAACTATACGGGTTATATAAAATATTTCATCGACATTGATGTTGACCTTATATTATCCGTGTAGTTAAGTCCCATCCTTTTTCCTCTCCTTAGTAATTTTTTTCCCGCTCCTAGAAATATCCGGCCCAGGCAATGATATAAACCTGTTCGGGTTTTACTAACTTTTACTTTCTGTATGCTTCTGTCGCATCCTCCCAAGCGTATCTACATTCAGAACTTAATTCAGAGAAAAACCAGCGATCGATACACAATAATTGTTTAATAATAATCAGATTTTCTTTTTATTTTAACCTGGTGCAAATTATTATTCTTCATTAAAGAAATTACAGTTATTTTGTTTTAAGAACAGTATTGTCCCTAGTCAATACGATTTTATTTTATAATTATATTATTTATTTTATAACATATTATAATTTTTGATCATTTTTTTTAAATAAATAGTAAATTAATATTGTAAATTATACCCAGCAAAAGCGAATTCCTTTTAGCATTTTACTACTTATAATTATTCCAAGATGTCGTTCACATTCAAACTCTCTACATTTGGAAAGTGACGAATTTCGTATTGAGTGCGAATTGCGTCAAATAAGTGGTTCAATCAAGATTCAACTTAAGACATTAGATGATCGTTTCAGGAATGAGCAAAATAACGTTGCCCAGAGTCCTCGCGAACCTCATAATGGAGCAAAAAAAATATCCTCACAACGAGCTTGCACTCTGTGCTTCTAAACTACAACATCTGAAATCAGATCTTTTAAACTTTTTGGACAATCGTCCGGACGACGCAGATGAACTGGACGTATATGCTTCACGATTGACGCATATCCGGGATCGTCTGAGTCGTTGGAAACTGTTCCTGATGTATTTGCTGCCAGTCTTCCTTATGCAAAGAATTGTCAAGGTTTGCTTGATACTGTGTGTTCACCATAAACGATATTCAGACGATGTTAATTCATCTATCACAGGAATACAGGCAATTAATATTCAAGAATTTGTTATCGAACAAAAAGACAGGCTGTCCTGGTGCATCAAGAAACACAACCTGTTTCAATCGACCAGGATAAAACGGTTGCCCAAAAAGAACAACGAGATCTCGAAAGATTTCTACACCAAAACAAACAAATCTAATCGCGCCACCTGAAATGTCAAAGGTGCAAATTTATCCAAACAAACGATCAGAGTTTTCCCTTACTATAACATAAACATTTCCCTTTTAATCAAACCTATGTGACGCCCCATTTAAATCAATTGATTCCATACACTCAATCTTTACAATTACCTCTTGGTCCACCAACGGGATGTAAACTATGCACAGTCGACGGTAATGTGATTCCACCTGGTATACATGTTGGAAATGGTTCTATAGAGATGATCAACCCAACGGAACGACAAATACGCACCCTCAAAATAACGTGCCACCTATTAATCAATCATCTACCATTTTATCAACTCCTAAATCGCCGGATCACACCCCAGTTTATAAGTGGAAAATCAAATTTGACGGGTTGTTCTTCTAGTATAGCCGTGGAAAATTTCTTTTTAAGAATCGAGCATTTGGCATTGACTCACAACGTGCCGTTGCACAGCTACTAAATGATATTATCTTCCTGCTGGATGGGCCAGCACAGGAACACTACTGACTCACTACTGGATTATTGGGCAGCACCCGAGTTGTACTTGGCCTCAGCTGCGAAATTCCTTCTTACACCGTTTTCAGGATAGAAGAACCGATGTTGATATTCGCAAACTGATTAACAATATAAAACAAAAACCCGATGAATCCTTCGTTGATTTTTATTATGATATCCTGACCTTAGCAACGCCGATGAAGATTCCTTTGGCTGAGAGTGAACTGCTAGAAATTTAAAAAAAGAACATGCGACTGAGCTTGATTGTTCATCTAGCGGGAAGGCCCGTTTTTTCAGTATCCGACTTGGTTAGCACATGTATTTACACAGAGGACGCGTGGAAGAGTATTGGGTACATGCCAAAATTGCATGCAAATACCGTTCATACAATGTTCAGGAGTTGTCTCAATTGAACCTTGGTTTCTTCGGCTCGAGATCATGCGATTCCTAATTCATCGGCCCCACGTTGGGCGCCACTCAAAAATCAGAACTCCACTCCCATCACCCTGAGCTCCAGCCGGGCTCAAGATGACCGCCTCGAAGCCTCTAAGTGGGTAACAATTTCTGTTAACGCCGGTAGTAGCTACCGGTGTCGTTACAACCTACTCAAAATAAATTTCCGCTAAAATGCGCGGTGTTTAAAAATATCGGAAAACTCGGAAATGGATCGTTTTTAATGCATCGTTAAATGTGTAGCCAAATATCCTTAATCCTAACTGCCAGTAAGCCTAAATATTGAAAATTGTGTTTGATTTTCCCATTTTTCCGCTAATGCGCGGTTTTTAAAAATTTCGGAATACTCGGAAATGGATCGTTTTTAATGCATCGTATAATCCAGACATTTTGGTTGTGTTGTTGTTGGTTCTAGGGATAACTTTGTATTGAGGAAAATATTCACAACCGTTGTTTTACAGGTGTGTTTATTCACAACCGTTGTTTTACAGGTGTGTTACCAAAAAAATGTAAATTTGTATTTTATGACTATTGTAACGCAACCATATACAATAATTTTGGATATACCGCTAATCAGCTATAAACATTTGTAATTTCCATGTGCCCACACAGCAGCCCACACATACACAAATAGCAAACAAATTATAAACTTCGGTGGAAAATTATTATTTTTTAATTATTATTAGCAATTTTTTCCATTGTAGGAAAATGTTTTGTGTTGATTCACCGAACTATTAATTATGGGTTTACATTAACAACAAAAAAATTGGTAATTTGTTTTTATTATTTTCCATGTTTTTAATTGAATTTTTCAGTTTGACCAGAATATAATGTAAATGCCTACATACTTGTTCACAATATCGATTGTTTAATGTGTGCGAGCGTACCAAAGGCTATCGTATACAATTTTTTTTTCATATAATCAATATTTCGCTGTGCAATACCAATAATTGAAAATGTGCTAATTTTTAGGTTATCGAAAATAATATTTTATATTATAAATATCGTAATTAGAATAATTTTAAACTATTACAAACATTTCAGGTCGCTTAAAAAATTATAAAATTGTACTAGGGGCTTCTGAATATACGAAACAGATTTCAAAATCTAAAGTTCTTTTGGTAGTTTAAGATTTTTTAGAGCATATTGGAATGAATAATGGTGGAATCTTAATATGAGTTCTGAGTGTAATGAAAATTCGCTAATTTTAATGAAACTTAAAGCGAGAGAAATGTCTCAACCTATTAGAGTTAACCAGAGTTTCATGGATAGGAATACATAATATATGAATACATCAATGCGTGCTATCTGTAAAGTATGCAAATTTGATTTACTTGGGTTATTACCACTTTTGGTGAAAGCATGGCATAAAACAAATAGTAAAATGTTAGAAAAACGAGATCATCCCCTCGATAAGCCAATATGCCTCATCTAGCAGCAGTGTGCACCTTCCACCAGCCCAGACTCTTGGCTAAATTTATGACTAATTAATCTGAAAATAATCGGATAATATAAACTGTCGCTTTGTTGACATGTTGGCGCCGAAAATAGTGTAGACAATTTATTTTGGCGTAGACAATTGTAACGGAATTCCTAAATTTATCGCCTTACAATATTATCGCTGCAAGTTGTTTGTAGTAAATACATAACTAAATTTTATACCTACCGAAATTTCCATGCTAATTTATGATATTTTTGATGAGATACGAATCCAATAAGAATATACTAGACCATTGCATGTATTAGTTTATACACAGTTAAACACATTGTTGATAGCGGCAGCTCTACGACATTAGAAAGAGATGAAACACTCGCCATGTTTTTTCAAATAAGAAAAAAATTAAAAATTCATTTCGTCTCTTTCTAATGACATTCAGCTCACTCGCTCTTTAATATATAACTCATATTGGATTCCGATTTATATGATGAGTGTTTGATTATTTAATTAAATTTTTCTAAAACCATTTCATGAAAATATAAATATTAATTTGGATCAAACAATTAAATTTTCCATCGCCAGATTTATGTTTAAGTAAAACTCGATTATTAAAAAAAAATAAGTGGCACACTATAAAATTCCAATAACTACACATAGTAAAGTCTATACCAACCGAATTGGTGCCTTAGAAGGCACAATGCTACCTTGCAAATAAAATAGCTTTGATTTCCAAACGGATTGGTCTCGAAATATTTTTTTGAGTAAAACTCGTTCATTGAATTCGTTGAGTAGCCAATAACAACACATCGTAGAGTTTGTACCAAAATTTCATTATACATTGATAACTCCTATGGACTTAGCCTTTCAAATGATATTCTACTTGTGTGACGTCGACAATGTAGAGAATGTAGACGATGTCGACAATTATTGTTTCTGTTATCAATCAAAAAAATTCTATGATTTATTTGTTTATTTAACCATTTCGACTCCATGGAATTTATTCTTACACCACATATGAAAAACTTGAACCCAAGCTTTTATATGGCAATTACCTACTCCCATGTATATAATATATGATGCTTTACTCGGGAACGGAATGATCGGAAAATGGATAGTTCTTACATATAATTTATTTGGGTTAGTATACAATTATTGCGAAAATGGTCAGAAACCTATGTTAAAAAGTAGAACTTAATGAACTTTGGATGTTGAGAGTGAGATCGGCAATGGAGGTTTGGGTTTTAATGAGTTTCAGCAGATACTCTTGATTTGCTTTTCCCTTCTGTAATTCGTCTTCATAATGTTCTGCGCCACGACTGTCCATTATACCAAATAGTGCATTTGCAATATTGCCTACAATGATGACAGCCCCTCTTTTTTGTCTGGTATTCCCATTATGATGCATTGTCATCTTGATTAATCCTATGCCCGGATGCAGTTTAACAGTTCGTCCTAGAGACCAACTAGTTGGAGGAAGATTAGTGTCCTTGAATAAAACAACATCACCTAATTTTACAGATGGTTGTTGGAGGTTCCATTTACATCGCCTCTGAAGGCTTGATAAGTGATCCCTTGACCAATGCTTCCAAAACTGTTCTTCAAGTTTTTGTACAAATTTTCAGTATTGCAATGAAGTTATGTTTTCCTTTCCATTATAGAGGTTACGGTTGCTAATTCTTCGTAGGTTAATATACTTTCACCAATTACTCACTTGAGATGATGTTTCATTGACTTGACAACTGCTTTCCAAAGCCCTCCGAAATGTGATGCTGAAGGTGGTATAAGGTGTCCTGTCGTACCATCCTTGGCTAACGTGTTTTGAAGTTGTGGAATTGCCTGTTTAATTGATTCGGTTATTTTCTTTGTTAATATTGATCGAGCTCCGACGAAGCCAGTTCCATTATCTGAATATATATGTCGACAGACCCGTCTTCGAGCGATGAACCTTTTGAAAGCCGCCTCGAAGGCGATCGAAGTCTGATCGCTTATTATTTCTAAGTGTATTGCCGTGATTGAAAAGAAGACGAATACTGCAATGTATCCCTTGTAGGATTTCACGCGTCTTCCTTTTGAAACTCGAACTTGAATAGGCCTTGCAAAGTCTACGCCAGTGTGTGTAAGAGAACGTGAGAGAACAATATTCTTTCCTTCGGTAGGTCTGCCATTAGTTGAGTCGACCTCCTACTCGAAGTAACCCGTGTTTGTCAATGAAATGGTTGCATTTTTTTGACACTGTTCCGTGTTTGAGTATAACGTTACTTTGTTCTGGAAATTCCTTTTGCTGGAATATTCCGCATAGCTCCTCCTGTGATTCTTGGAGCTTCTTGCCTGCTGGTATGGTGCATTGTCGTGTAATGTCTTGTACTTTTTACATCTCAAAGGGTGTAACTTTGATGAAACGTCGGCAATAGCTGATGAAGTGAAATATTTTATTCACATCTGATTTTGTTTCTAATAGCTGGCCAAAAGAATTATTTGTTGAAAAATTTGCCACGATACTCACTCGTTTTAATTAAATGTCTATATTTTGGCTCCGTGACACATTTCACATTTATTATGTCAGTTGGGGCCGTGATATTTTTGTAAACATCTTCTACATAAATCGTTAGCCTTAGCAGCCAGGGTCCTCTTTGTTATCGTCAATTAATCAAACTTGGAAATTCCAAGTTCCAGCAAGTACACAGCTCGTGATTATGACCACAATGATCACAGCAAGATGATGGAAACGTCAGTACTACGTGAGTTGCTTGTTTTTGGATATTCTGTTGTGGTGGTTCCTTTTTCTAAATGATCCTATCTCTAGCAACTTTAGCTAGATGATGCAATCTTGATTCAAGAAATTCAAATAAACTTTTGATCGTTTGAACTTATTTTGGTGCTTTAATGCTGGTTTCGTACAAACGGTGTGTTTCTGCGTCCAGCTTCCTTGAGAGTATGGTTATTACAAAGATACTCCAGTGTTCTGTCTGGATTCCCAAATTGGTGAGAGCATGTATGCACTTTACGGCATTATCATGGATTGTTCGCAGTCCATTTGCCGATTCTACCGTTAAGGTAGGTAAATCCAATCATGTGTTGGCCAACATCCTTTTGTCTTTATATCTTTTGACGAGAGTACTTCATGCGGTGATATAATTTTCTCAAAACAATGCTAAATGGCGGAATAGCTTCGCTGCTTGCCCTCGGACTACCGAAATTAGGTAATACTTTTGTTCGTTGGCTAGCTCTTCATTGGTATGAACAGTTCTATTGAATAGACTATAGAAGTCTGTCCATTTCTTATAGTCTTCGTATAATAAGAAAATTTCCAATATTGGTAACTTTATTTTGGGGATATTCTTTATGTTGTCATTACAAGTGTTTGAGCTGCTCAACCCATTATCCAGCTACATTCTTGTTTTTCAATAAAAATTATTTCGTATTTGGTTTGAATGTTGTCGAAAACGTTTTTTACTAAATACTCGTCAAACAAATTCTCCTTTTCAGCTTCTGCAATAATATTTTCGTGATTATTGTAGAATGAGTTCCATGCGTCTGTTAGCTGCTTTAATTTCAGCTCGCAATATACTTTACTAGATTTTAGCGTTGAAGCGTAACCCCTATTTTGTTAAGGGTTTCTTTCAACATCTCAGCTTTGGCTGGTTTAAATTTGTAGCGTTTGTTCTATTTTTTTTAGGGTAGATGATCCAGTGGTTTCCTCATCTTCCTCAAATGGGCCTTTTGTTTATCTTCTTTAGATTGGGTTGCTGTTAATTCTTCTTTGATTTTGAGAAGCATGGATTTCGTCTCTTCAATTACCATCTGAACTTGCTTATGATATTCTTATGGATAAACATCGGGTAATGTGTGTATCAATTCTGCGTTTGTTGTGCAGAATTTGTCGTACAGAAGTTGAAGGTTAACGAGGTGTTCTTCGCAGTATTTTATAGTTTTTCTGTGAGGCCCCTCGTTTTTCATGTTGATTTTGATTAATTTTCCTGTAGTAGTTTGCTGGCACAAGATTTTACCGAATCCATGTTGTTCGTGTATTAGAGCAATTCTTGAATTTCCAACGTGCTGTTCGTATTGTTACTCAAAGGACTAATGCTTCTCCTAGTGTCTTCAATGGAGAAATAATTTTGTTGATTATTTGATTTTGAATAATTAATAATAATGCCTATTGCCAGGTCGTTTTAATTATTAGAGATAATACTTTAAGGAGTATTGTAAAAGTAAATGTGATTTATTTAATCGATCTATTAAAGTATCGCTAAATATACAAAATGAATTATGCTAATTCTTTTACCTTGTATTAACACGTTTAAGTAAATTGAGTCACGTTGTTGAGCATATTAAATTACAAAAAACTATTTGTCAAATACACTGTTCGGCTGAACAATTACGTTTGTAAACCAATTAGAGTTGTTAAAATAAACTACTTTGCGCTTCGGTTCTCCAATGAACAAAATCATCACTACGCGATAAAAAAGCACCAGTTGATGGAAGATTAAAAAAAGCTATCACATAGTGCAAATTTTATTCTGGTAAAACCACTCAAATACCTCAATATTTTTATGAAGCCTGTAAATCCAGCAGGCAAATACATTTGCATGTGCCGCCATATTTGTACACCGCCCTTTTTCTGAAGAAACGGATGTTAAACGCAATAACCTACATTGTCTACGAATATACTACATACCTTATGAATTGTTGACATTGTCTACGCCAAAATGAATTGCCTACACTATTTTCAACACCAACATTTCGAAAATTCCAGATTACGCGTAGACGCACAACACTGGTTATCATTATTGGAATAAAATAATTTCAAAAATTAAGACAAATCGAAAAATATTCGGGTGTATATTTTGTTGGCAGCTATATCCTGGCCGCCAGTTTTTTCCATGACACCATATTGCAGTGGGACAAGAATTTGCATTCGATACTTTAGAAAACGGTTCTTGCGGGCCACTAGTTAATAGTTTTCGGCTAAAAATCTAAGCTGTCTAAATTATCTGCATTTTAAAGTAACCTACAACGGCGCATAGTAACGAACTGTTACATTTCATTTTGTTAAATGCAGACTCAGTACCAACGGATTTAAGCATCAATACAAGCTCAATAAAAGTATAGTACCCGTATGAAGTACGAGTTGTAATTGTAATCAATCTACTGGATAATATGTAACGCTAAAAGTTTACCGTCTTACGACCGTATACCCTAACGCTAAAGAAATTTGTCCCCATTTCATGCACTAACCCCATGTGCGGCTTTGATTCCCGCAGCTCAGTCTTGTAGGGGATGTGGTCGTGGGTTTTTGGGGTTAGACGAAATGCGGGACCTAGATTACCGCACAATAACAAAAGAGAAAGAGAAAGATGGCCTAATATTTACCATCTAAAGGTTGAAAAAAAAATGAAAAGTGGGGTCCTCAGACCCAAAACTGGCGGGTCCTACATATCTCAAGCGGATGTTTTACCCACGGTTGTTAATTCTGGTTTCTTAGGGTAACATAATTACCCTAAGAAATATGCACCAAAAAAAAAAATATTAATAGAGAAGCTTAACGATTAGTGGTTTAATGGCGTGGAGGAGGTCCTCAGCAGAAAGAGGGTGTCCCGCCTATGGGCAGGGTTACTTTCGATGCCCTCGCTTCTAGCAAGACTCAGCTTTGCTAGAAGCAACTAAGGAACCTCGCCACGATTAGAATGGTTAGTATCTCTACTGCACTAAAATCATACTTACCAAAAAAAAGAAAATTTAGTCTGCAAAGCACTAGACTAAAAACTCGCACTTTTAATTTACCTCCCGGATCAGTCTTTCAATGTATGTATTTCACTAACGTTTATTTTAAATTTTTAAATTAATGAACAAAAATTTTCTTTGGTGTCAAAAATAAATCAAACTTGCAACACTCCCACAAAACGAATTTTTTGGATATTTCACATTTATTGGCACTTGATTTGATTTATTCCCCGATTACATCAATTTATTTATGTAACTTAATGAACACTGTATAGTATCACGAGATAATAAACACATCCAATTTTCTTAATTAAATTTATTTCAGATTAATTTATACTTTTTTTTTTAAAATTATTATTGTATTTCACTAAATTTTACACATGTTAACAAACGCATTTTATTTTAGATATCAGGAAATTACCCAAAAAGAAACTGAACTCTCTACCTCTTCTAAACACAGCTGCACGGCTGACTGTCTAGCACGCAACTCTCTACCTCTTCTAAACACAGCTGCACGGCTGACTGTCTAGCACGCAACTCCCCCTTCTTTCTTTCCGTTGTACATTTTATACCAAAAATTGAAAACAAATTATTGTACATTCATCAAAATGTACGAACGCAAAAACGTACAACAACGTGACATTGATTTTCGCTTACTCAATGCACGCGCAAAAATTTATTTACATCAACAAAAAATCAATCGATCGAAAGGTGCAATTGTAGGTATTTTCAATAGCAAAGTTTTTTTTCAAGCCATTTACCTCAAGACATATCGATGCAAAAATAAATTGATAATGTTGCATTATATATTATTATGGTTTACGTTTATTCACCTACTGCATGGATATATACAGTAATCTGAGTAACATAAGCAACCAATAACAATGCGAAATACGGCATGGTAATTTCTTTTGGTAGAATTTGAGGTATCACCTCGAAGGTTATGCCGTATGTTAAAATTTGATGTTTGGGTTGATAACGGAACTGAATAAAATTCCGTTACAGCGTGGGGAAAACCCAAACCCTGAGATGAAAAGGGATCTCATGCCCTAATGAAAGGAGGACAGGAGTAGAAATTCAGTTTCCTTACATCCCACGTGGGGAACTCCCACACCCTGAGCTAGTCTCAGTGCCGGGCTGTCTAAATTAAACACCTAACCTATATCTAAATATCTAAATTATAACTATGGGCTACTAATTATTACTACCAATAAGCATTAAATGTCTAACCCTACGTCCTATCCTTGTTATCAGATCAGGTTTCCCTGCGCCCCCTCAGCCTGGTTTCCGCCTTCCCGTGGTGTTGGCCGTTGCCTTATTGGTCCCCGTTGTCTCCACGGTCTATTCCAGAGTTTGCATCCCAAGAGTAACAGAATTAAGGTTAGTACCAAAGCTGCCCCAGTGCCCGTATAGTTCCCAATGTGATGCCAATTGACTTGGGACCACGGTTCCTCTCTTTTTAGTTCTTGGATGGTTTGCTGTAGTTCGGACACCTCGACCTCTAACGCATTGGCGGGGAATGTTAATGTACGCCTCTCTGTTTTCTGCGTGAGGTTGAATCTTGGAACAACATCAGCACGGATTACTGTTTTGTAAGTAGTCGTGGCCTTAATGACCACCGAGGCCCCCCTCAAACTACAGCCAGGGTCTAGTGATAGAATTCCGCTCCCGTTCATAGCCACTGCCTGAGATTGTTCCTGGCATTCCAGATCAAAGACTACTTCGCGGGGTAGTACCATGATCCACCGGTTATCCTTTAATGGGTGAATGTAAATCGAAGGTAGTGCTGTTCGTATGGGGCATCGGCTCGGTTGCTCATTGGCATGTGAGAGCAACGCCATTTCACAATGCTCATCTTGACTTTCAATCTTGTACGTTGGTCCTCCTGCTTTGCAAATTACCGTTCCTTCTTCCCAGCGTCTACACTCGCCCAACCTTTTTGCAGAGATTGGTTGGTACCACACTCTAGAGCGGCTAACCAAAACATACTGGTATTGTGGCTCGAGGTAAGCATACCCCCTTTGGTATCTTGTTGGAACCGGGATGGGGTGAAATATCTGGTACTCTTCCCCCTGGATAAGAGGTACCTGAACTTCGAAAATAATCTGATCCTCGATGATTGCTGCCTTGGTCTCCAGTAACCGATATACATTGATCCAGTGTGCTCTTGAACTAGGAACTTGCAGGTTCGTGGGGATCTGCTTACTTATTTCCCATAGTTGTTTTGCAAACTGCGAAGGAGGTAACAATCGCACACTTGCTCTCCCATGATGTACATCCGAGAGTATATCTATCAGGTCTCCTTGGACATCCTTATACATCCAAATGGCCGCAGATAGCTGGAATAACACGTCCATATACTCTTCATGCACCATCACAGACTCGATTTCCTCCTGGATTACCCGATAATGCTTTTCCATTGCCTCATGCTCCTTACGGATAATGTTTCCGGTCAAATCTAATACATGCATTTGCTGTTGGAGCATGGTTTGTGTTTTTAGTACACCGGTATTCAGGTGTTTGATTTGCTCCTGATACCTCTGAGCATCCCGTTGGCCCAACACTCCGATTATGTCCCCTGCTAAATCTCCGAGGAAATCCAAAGGAGCCCTCTTTTCCCGTCCGTGTTGTGCTTGGAGAAGCCTATTACTGTCCTCGATTTGGTCCATCAAGTAAGCTATCGGACTTAACAACGCCTCGCAATGTCTAACGTACCTGGTCGCATTGGCGTTTTCTGCACATGTCGCTCGGAGATGTTCTTGCGTTAGTCTCATGTGCTCCCACTCCCTCCAGTAGCTCGATAAGTTATAGTACCCCACTATGGTCCAAATGTTGGTGGATAGTTTGGCCGTACCTTCCTCAGCAAAGTATATACCCGGCTCAGTCTGAAACTCTTGGAACTGCAAACCCTGATTGCTCAGACTCGCTGCTGCCACCAGTATCGTCGTTAGCCTCAAACACCAGTTGAAAATACCCATTTCTAGACATGAGATAACAAGCATAAGACCGTTGTGCTGATGAATGGCGCTAACCCAATCCCACTTTGCTGAACCATGTGCATGGAATGTGATTGGGTCAACCTCATCCTTTCCTTAATCTTAAGTTAGTTTATATCGATTTATATAAAATTTGTGTAAAATATATTAACTTAGCTACTACTCTAACTATCATGAGAGGAGGGCGCCAAATCAATTTTACTTCCACAGAAGAACAACTGTAGTAACTAAATTGAGTCAGCCTCATTCTCTCATTTAACTCAATTCTCTTAAACTAATACCGGTATCCTCTAACCGCGCGGGGAATACCGATCTTCACTTTACCGTTACATCACCTATGTAAATGCCCAATTATACATAGATGGTCTAATGGGAAAGTGGATGGCGTATGCGTCTGTTTTCTACGGCGGCGCTTCCAATTTCGATATAAAGTTTTCACTAGCGATTTCCAGTTGTAATACACTTCGTAAACGGACGTAAGTTTCACATAGTCCAATAACGCCCTAATGCCGTGCTCAGTCTCACAATGCCACTTCCGATTTCGAAAGTTCGGAGTCGATTGTAATACTGCGGCGGTTATAACGTTATTGGCCATTAACTTTAACCTTTTTTGGATGTTTTTCATTACTCTAAAATTAGCCCTGCTTCTTAACGAATCAGCTTGAACTACCGGGAACACTTCTTTATCACTATGTTTGTTGTAGGAATGTGAATTAGATTTATTAAATTTTTGCCAAATTAATTGACGGTCCTTGGTTGTGGAAATTGAACCCACTTTAATTGCACCTGGCCTTGATTCTAACATTAGAATGTTTGGTGGTAAACATCTAAGATATTTTGTTGTTAGTACTAAATTCAAAGGATTTATGTAAAAATGGTAAGTCATTGACGAAGTAACCTTGATTAAATCAGAAAGGAAAGTCGTCGATAATTTAATTACCTTAGCTGGTGGACTTGAAATGATTTCGATCGATTTGATGGTATTTCCTATCTGTAGTTTACATTTACCTCTGATTATTAACCTTTTATCTCTAACTCGACCGTTCTTTTTATCTTTAACATATTCCAAAGAAAACCTTTTGGAAAATTCCCCTTCAAAGTTAGCTAGGGTTTCATTTTTGGAAGTGCGTGATGTACATTGTTCTATTGCCGATGAACATGTTATTTGTGCTGCTTTAGGTGATGATTCTCTACTTACTTTATGTTGAGTTAATCGACCAATTCTTTCGGCTGACGACGATTCAACGTCCACTTCCGTCTTGCGCATAGACGGTTGTTCGTAAAATGCCTCTGCCCTCAAATTTTTGCACACACGTTGGTTTTGATCTAATTTTTGAACTATCCGTGCATTTTGCTTACGTGTTCGTTCATCTTTAAAATAATTCCTTCGCGAAGGGTTCGAGTGTAATGAGTTTTGGCTATGTGCAATTTTCTCCAAATCTAATTTCGCCCTAGATTCATCTGAGATGATTTTCAAATAATATAAGCGTCTTGCAGCTACTTGTAACTTATCGGTTACTTTTATAAATGCTAGTAATTCCCACAGATCCCTTACAGCCAAGATCATCTCATTGATTATCTCTTGTAAAGGGAGTGTAAGCCGGATACGATCTAATCTACCTTGAATGTGTAGCAACTTTGTTGACACCACTGGCAATTGCTCATCCGCCGTAATAACTCCATTCGTTATTTGGCGGAACAAATGTTTGACACCTTCCAGCTTGTGAAAACATGTCACTATTTCTTGTTTAGGAGATCTGACTGCAGTTTCATGTACAACAAGATTATTCCCCTTAAGGTTCACCTGTTCTTCCACCAATTCTCTTTTCAAAGCGAGAGCCGCTTTATGGTAAGACACGACGGGGATCTTTCGACATTCACATTCGATTAAGAACTCGTCACTGTCTAGATGTTCTACCTTCATTTTTCAAAACAAAACCTTCCACTAAAGAAAACTAAACTAAACTAAACTGATCAAAAACATTAATTTAAAATTCAAATGAAATCAATAACAACCATGGGTAATATCCCCCTTCAATGAATAGATTCCGCCAACTTGGATAAAAATAAGGATAAGATAAAGGCATTGAAATTGAAATTTTGATGAAATTATTTCCTTGTTCCCTTTGATGCAGCGGTAGTCTTAACCTGACATACAAGGTGATCCTCGCTGCTATGGTGAACTTGGAAACAGATGACATTTATGGTACCCAATAGACCATGGCAAGTTTGTTGTCCCCTTTTCTGCAGCTGGCAGTCTTACCCTGAACTCAGCAGAGGAGCTCACCTACATGGGTGACAAAAACGTTACCATGTAAGTCAACTGATGTTGATGAGACCTTTGCAGGCCTCTAACAACAGCTGCTATTGCTGTCTATTGGGGATGATAACACGCCGGTTATCACCAAGGATTTCAACAGTGTGTGGTATAATAGTGTTTAGCTTATGTCCGAAACCTCATCAATATCCGTTCACTGATAGAAAACCGGATTGGACAGCTAAACACATTATACCCTGAACGCGCCTACAACTAGCAATGGGAGGACTGGCAACCCCATCCCGGAGGATGATAAATTTTTAAATGAAACGACAAAGTGGAATTTGCGCAATAACCTAACTATACACTGCTTGTTGGAAATCCATATTTTGAATAATAAAATTTGCCACAACTCGTAATAATTTCTTATAACCATTGTGGAATCAAACCGTAGGAAAATTTAGTGACAGTCGTGCAACTTACTTTAGGATGCGGAAAAGTAGTTTTAGTATCTGAGAAATGTGCAGCTCTTAATACCCCCGGTCTTATCACTCGGCAAGGAAAGAGATGATGCACATTGTTTCAAGGAAAAACCCTTTTCACCCTTACTAACATCCGTTGCACCACTGGTTGTTGTACACGGTACAGAAAACCGTACAACTGGATTATTGTTTGAGTTCGGTTATCAACGCATGCTCCAGCCTTCCCACCACATTAGATGAATTCTTAAACTCCTATAACTACCACGAATGTTGGTTTATCCCCCGGAGTGCGGGTTGGGACATGCCACGGATAAACCATCCATTCGGGGATCTAGCATAGAAACTCAACTATCATCAATCTCTGTCGGTACGCGTATGACCCACCACGTATTAGGTCAGGCTTGCCGCTGCCATACTCGTATCGATAGAAATTTACATCTAACAATGATAAAAACCAAGCACACTGTTTTTTTAAACCGATTTAAATTTTATTTAGAAGTATTTAACAATTTTTGAACATTATCCAAAAAGTAATGTCGAATATTAATTTAGACGAGAGTGTGAGGGGATCCTCAATTGAATTTCTTAGACTTATTGTGGTATTTGTTACCAGAATTTTTGGGCCGAATTATGGCCCCGTTTGGGCGCCACTGTAACGCTAAAAGTTTACCGTCTTACGACCGTATACCCTAACGCTAAAGAAATTTGTCCCCATTTCATGCACTAACCCCATGTGCGGCTTTGATTCCCGCAGCTCAGTCTTGTAGGGGATGTGGTCGTGGGTTTTTGGGGTTAGACGAAATGCGGGACCTAGATTACCGCACAATAACAAAAGAGAAAGAGAAAGATGGCCTAATATTTACCATCTAAAGGTTGAAAAAAAAATGAAAAGTGGGGTCCTCAGACCCAAAACTGGCGGGTCCTACATATCTCAAGCGGATGTTTTACCCACGGTTGTTAATTCTGGTTTCTTAGGGTAACATAATTACCCTAAGAAATATGCACCAAAAAAAAAAATATTAATAGAGAAGCTTAACGATTAGTGGTTTAATGGCGTGGAGGAGGTCCTCAGCAGAAAGAGGGTGTCCCGCCTATGGGCAGGGTTACTTTCGATGCCCTCGCTTCTAGCAAGACTCAGCTTTGCTAGAAGCAACTAAGGAACCTCGCCACGATTAGAATGGTTAGTATCTCTACTGCACTAAAATCATACTTACCAAAAAAAAGAAAATTTAGTCTGCAAAGCACTAGACTAAAAACTCGCACTTTTAATTTACCTCCCGGATCAGTCTTTCAATGTATGTATTTCACTAACGTTTATTTTAAATTTTTAAATTAATGAACAAAAATTTTCTTTGGTGTCAAAAATAAATCAAACTTGCAACACTCCCACAAAACGAATTTTTTGGATATTTCACATTTATTGGCACTTGATTTGATTTATTCCCCGATTACATCAATTTATTTATGTAACTTAATGAACACTGTATAGTATCACGAGATAATAAACACATCCAATTTTCTTAATTAAATTTATTTCAGATTAATTTATACTTTTTTTTTTAAAATTATTATTGTATTTCACTAAATTTTACACATGTTAACAAACGCATTTTATTTTAGATATCAGGAAATTACCCAAAAAGAAACTGAACTCTCTACCTCTTCTAAACACAGCTGCACGGCTGACTGTCTAGCACGCAACTCTCTACCTCTTCTAAACACAGCTGCACGGCTGACTGTCTAGCACGCAACTCCCCCTTCTTTCTTTCCGTTGTACATTTTATACCAAAAATTGAAAACAAATTATTGTACATTCATCAAAATGTACGAACGCAAAAACGTACAACAACGTGACATTGATTTTCGCTTACTCAATGCACGCGCAAAAATTTATTTACATCAACAAAAAATCAATCGATCGAAAGGTGCAATTGTAGGTATTTTCAATAGCAAAGTTTTTTTTCAAGCCATTTACCTCAAGACATATCGATGCAAAAATAAATTGATAATGTTGCATTATATATTATTATGGTTTACGTTTATTCACCTACTGCATGGATATATACAGTAATCTGAGTAACATAAGCAACCAATAACAATGCGAAATACGGCATGGTAATTTCTTTTGGTAGAATTTGAGGTATCACCTCGAAGGTTATGCCGTATGTTAAAATTTGATGTTTGGGTTGATAACGGAACTGAATAAAATTCCGTTACAAATACATATTCATCGACGTATTCGGAGGAGTGAGGACGGAGGAGTTGCCTGCAAACTAGTAATCAACGTTGCTATTTTGGGGAGATCTGATTAAATTATCGTGAACAAAATTATAATATCGTTAACCGTATGATTCAATGACCCCCCTCATCATCATTAACTGTAAAGTATATTGCATATCGTTTTTGATTGTTTAAAATTTATTGGCTAGTTTTTTTATTTTTATTCATACATAAATGATTTTCGATCGGTAGCATAAATGGAAAGTATGTGCTAATGGTTCGTACCCATTTTAGGAGGAATGGATGAATGAAGTGATATTGTCATTTTATATGGGTTTAATACTTTAATTTACATTTTCAATTCGTTTTGATATAATCACACTTTATTCATTGTTTTAAACATGGCTGGTGTTTAATGGTGGATAACAGGACCCTCGCCCGATAACGAGCTACCATTAAATAGTGTGGGACCATCGTTATAGCAGATCAAACATCAAACGAGTTATCAGGCAACGAAGATTAATCAGGATATTGAATTTTACTAAATCTATGATGCAGTCATAACCTCAATCTACTAAATTTGTTTAAAAAATAGTCTAGTTTCAGAAAAATTCGCTCCAATTTACCGTACTCGTATCTCTCCATTTATCTCGAAAATTTTAGCCATGTGCAAATGAGGATTTAGCGAAAATCCTAACATACGGCTAATACCCAAATTTTTATCAGAGTTGGAACATCATGACGGGCCAAAATCAATCGTAAAATCTTTAGGCACTCTATAGGTTTGAGAGAATTCTTAATTTTTTTTTTTGAGTATTTACTTCAAATTTCATTTATTACAGTTTATACAGGGTAGGCCAAATAAATTTTTTTGAACTATCGTTTTTTTAGTATGGTAAGGGTTATGTCACTTCTGATTTGACAGAAAGTTAGTTTTATACTACCAGTGAACGAAAATGGTTGTGTATTCGGTTCGCTGAGTGGGTTTGCGGTCGTCTCAAAGAAGATGCCGATTTTGGCAAAAAATCATCTTTTCGGATGAGGCGCATTTCCATCTTGACGGCTATGTAAACAAACAGAATTGTCGCATTTGGGGCATGGAGAACCCGCACGTGATCGTAGAGAAGCCGATGCATCCTCAACGAGTGACTGTTTGGTGCTGATTTTGGTCCGGTGGCATCATTGGGCCATTTTTCTTTGAAAATGAGGACGGAGCCACCGTTACTGTCAATGGTGAGCGCTACCGCGCTCCACCCATGATAAACGATTTTTTGTTCCCGGCACTTGAACATAGGCAGGGGGACATAGGCAACATTTGGTTCCAACAAGACGGCGCTCCGTGCCACACAGCACACGTTCCAATTGATCTTTTGCGCAGTGTCTTCGAAGATCCAATTATCAGCCGAAATGCTGATGTGATTTGGCCGCCTCGGAGCTGTGGAATCTTGGACTATTATCGTTGGAATATTATGTTTGAGATACCGTCAAAGGTAAGTGTTACGCCTTTAAACCGGCAACGATGGATGCTCTCAAGAACAATATTCGCATTGCCATTAAAGACATAATGCCGCAAACCATCGAAAATGTGCTCAAAAATTGAACCGACCGTATGGGGTACATCAAGGCCAGCCGAGGCAGTCATATGAATGAAATAGTATTCAATAATTAATCGGAAGGATTGTTCTTTACAATGAAGGTAGGTTTTAGTGGTAAGCTAAAATTTACACTACTTTTAACAAGTATAACACTCCTAATTTATTGTATAATTTAAAAATCCTGAGACGGGATGAAATCCTAGGATGGGATGAAATTAGTGTTACCCGATGGTCATTTTTGTTTTTCCTGGGATGAAAAACTGGGATAACTTCACATACTTAGCACCGTAGTCATTCTTTTTTGTCTACATTGACGTAAATTAAGCTTCTCAAACTGTAATTAATTCAAAAAACTAAATAAACATAAACATTTGAGTTTTTGTTTCCAACGTAGGTACCAACCGAGTTTGGAAACGATTGGAAATAGAAATTTTAAAGAATCATATTTTAACCGGATGAGAGTGTTGTCATATTTTCGAACTGAAGAGCCTAACAATAAATCTTGTGCCTATTTTAGACATATAAAACTAGCAATATGATTGATAAACGATAACTTTTTGCGAATTTATACAGGTTTCCGTATACAACATTATAATTAAATATTTTCGCATGTACGTCATAAACATGTGTAAGTTATATTTCCGTAAAACTCATTAAAATTCTGAACACCAGATGACACGAAAACAATTTCTCAAGTAAACGCGCTTTCAAATCCACTTCACATATATAAAATATAAAACACCTCTTGACTTTAAATATTAAAATTTTAATTACATAACTCACATGTTGGATATAAATATATAAAAATAAGAATTTCCCTAATCAATTTTATTTGTTGTTGTCGTGAAAATTACGTACGAAAACTTTTTAATTTGCCACACACACACACTCAACTCAACTGTATTTTACCATTTCAATGTGTGCTAAAAAGTAAATTTTTCATTTTTTTCTTATTTCGTTTCGATTGAATTGTTGCGGTGTTGTTGTTGTTTTCCCTCCGTGATAATATTTTCACTCTACCCGATTAAATTAGAATGAAAATTATAAGTAAACATTTGAATCATATGTTATTGTATATACTTTGCTGAGCTGTATACATATATAATACGTAAATAAAGTAAAGAAAACATGAAAATTGGTGGGAAATTTTCGAAAAACTTTTATCGCAGCAGATGAAATATTTTCAAACTTTATTTTTAATTTTTTTTTGTAACTTAACTAAACTTACATTATATTTTGCATGAAAAGTAAATTGAGGAGGAAAACCGAATTTAAAAATAAAATAATAATAATTTTTATTTTTATTTTGCTAAATAAAATAAACGTAATCGATTATTTCGTTTTGGGGTAAAATCTACTCTGGTTTTTGAATTTACCATTTTCCGTGATGTTTCCGCATACACGTCTCAGTACATTCGTATTAAACATTAAACGAATATGTTTTGTGTTAAAGGAAAAAAAATAAAATAAATAAAATAAATAAATAAAAGGGTTCAAGGATAATCTCGTATATTTAATATGAATAATTTTAGAAAACAGGAGTACCAGAAAAATAAAAATAAAAGGATTGAATGAAAGAATTTTACAAAGTTTAATCTCATTTTCTTATTATTTTATGGGTTCAAAATTTGTTTTTGAAGGTTGATTAATATTTATTTTTTTTTAATTTTTAAGTTAAATTAATTTGGAATATTATAAATTTCAAGATTATTCTCTTTCTTCCTGTATGTATATACGAGTATGTTAGATGGATTTAAAATGAAAAACGAAAAAAAAATCGTATTAATTTAGCATCCTTCTCGATTTTGGGTTAACATTACCGTATATAAAGTATGTGTGTAGGAATGATGAAAATTCAAAATTGGCTGCTTACGTTTAACGATTTTACTGAAAGACTTAAATCTATTTAATTTCCTTTCTATTAAGCATCAGATATACATATTTCTGACGTATGTTTTAAGAAGCGCTCGTTTTCCTATTGGCTAAATACTGTTCAACATATTTTTTCTGAATAATAATGAGACTTAATGTTGGAGCAGTAAAGTACACCTACAAAATTTTATTGTTTAGCCAAAAATAATAAACTCCACTTGGAATGAATAACATTGCATTTCCAGGTAAACATTGTGTTAAGCATAAACAATTAGATGTGCTTGTTTTGTGGGTACGGGCTAAGCTAATTGGAGTAGCTTACAATCTCATCAAGTTTAAATTTTGTATATAATTACAACAAATACACATTTTGTAAAATCAGATTTAACCTATGAGGTTTCTGTTAAGCACACACAAATAGTTTGGTCATGTAAGCATTAAGGTTTTCAGTTTTTTATAACCAGTTCAGCTTTAACTGCACACAAAAAACTCGAAAATAAAATAAGAAGGGATGAAGGGAGGTGGGGATGATTATGTTGTGGCCACCAACCCCCTTTCTTTTAACAAGAACGTACATAGGCCTTGAATACAACGCACTTAATTTCTAAAGCGAAAATTAAATTTTCTGGATTTTTCCGGAAGACAACCAAGGTCAACCCTTGTAGAAAATTTAATCTTTAAATTCACTTAATCTTTTCGATTTTTGTCGTTTTCTAGCTATAATTTCCAACATCATTGAACAAATTTAAAAAGCGCCCGCACGGATGCTTCCACTTCCGCCCCATAAATTTAAAAGAAAAAAGATTTGGTATGCAGTTTCATACCAAAACATCAATCTGCCTGGACAGTAACAATGTCGGTTTATAAAGTGATTATTTTTATTCAAAATTTCGTTTCAATTCGTTTTTCTTCGTAACTTGTCAAAATAATTGCAAAAAACGAAAAACCATCCATGTTTTATAAAAAATCATCATTTATGCTTAATCTTTGCAAAACTGACGTGGACCGATGTTGTTGCAAATTTGATGGACTTGAAGGCCAGCTGCAATATTTGGTGGAACATAGACCTTTAGTCAATGCACATCACAACTTTTTTTACTTCGTCGATATAGCGGAAGGTAAATCTGCAATAAACTAAGGTTAATTAACATTGTCATGATGATCTAAAGTATGACCATTACAAAAATCTTCTATTTGAAGTTTATTGTACTGTGTCCATTACACATAGTGAATTTCTTGTAATATATCAAGAAATCGGCCTAACAATGTGCGTAACGTGCACATTGCTATAAGTAATTGGCAACCAAACTATTTTGTTTTCCAAACTTTTCAGTAACCCAGGGCTGTCCAAATCAATTTCGATTGAAAATAAAATGGGTTTGAAATGGAGTTGATTGAAGTTTGATTTTAAATAGTGCCCCTTCAGCCTAGGATACCCAGAGGGCTTAAACTGTCTCTGTGTATATTTAGGTAGCACCTAGATAGCCGCATCCACGTTACAGTGGCGGATACTGATTCCGCAGTAGCAAAGTTATTTTAGAATTGGCAGTAGCAAAGATGCCGCCAAATGCATACCCTTCGGAGGCTGGCCCAATTTATTAAGGGGTAGGCCGCTTAACCGAACTTGGACGGAAATATAAGCAAAAATAAAAGGAATACTAGCTCCATGAAAAAAGGATTTCCAATATGAAGAATTAGAATGAGAAACAAATTAAATGTTAAACCGGTATAAAAGGTCAGAAATGATAGAAACTTTACGATCAACTTCAAAAGAAGTTCTAGAGCCAGTTAACCGTCACCTCGTAGTGAGGGCGGAATTGACTGTGGTTGTTTTTGTTTTATTTAAATTTAAAATGATTTTTTTTAAATTTAGGCTAGTACTTTTAGGATGTATTTAAGTAATAATGTAGCTGGAACTATTGTATACAGATGAACTGACCAGCGATAATTGTTCTTGAAGAACCCCATAAACATGAGCGATGAGGCTTTCTTTGTGCCCCGCTATTTGCGCATATCCACTTCACGAGGCGATAGTGTGCTTCAAGAAGTTTGGGTACATTCATAAATTGCTGAGATCTCGAATAGGGGCTAGTTTAACTGTAGACGAGTTGAAACCAGTTTTTTACACCAAACTACTTCATGTTTTAGGTTGAATCGAACGTAGTTCTAATTCTGTAATATTCGACGATATAATTGTCGAGATGAGATAAGCATGAAATAAACTAAGGGATATTTGATGGTCCATAATATGGCACAATATAACACTGCGAGAACCCGATAATGAATTAAACAAATTAGTAGTGGTGTCCCACGAAACCATATAGTACTATACTGGGAATTAGCGATTTCGCGCAAGATCAGCGGAGGAGTGCGCTGGTGCCACCAATTGGCACATTAGACGAACTAAAGCTATTGCATAAATTGATCCAGGAGCAATGTCTGTTAAATAAGTCAGTAGTGATTCCACCATCAGCACCACGATTAAACGATTCATATAGTTCGGTTAAAAAAACATCAGATATATCATTTCCGAGCCGCACGCAAGAATTACATAATAATGAGGTAGTTCAACCCAAAGTTAGTAATAAACCATCGCGACAAGTATCACAAATGACGTTACGATCAACGATAAACCCAAATTTCGTATGTGGTTCTAATAACATATCATCAAGCATCTCACCGTCAACGTGTATCTTAAAAGACGATAGAAAATTTTCGGGTGGTGTAAGTAACCATGTTGTCGAAACGATGCAACAAGTTACCTTAGCTCCCAGATCACCGAAAGAAACTAGTGTTATACTGAAGTAGATCTCAGTTATGCGAAGCAAGAGAAGGACCTGAGTTGTAGTAAGCGGCTTGCAGATGGTAGTATGTGTTCTGATACATCACTATCAATAGGCCTAGTATCGCCACCCAGTAACAAGATTGCTCAATTAATTGGTGACTCATTATCCATCAAATTAGGAAATGAAATTAAAACAAAATCTTACAAAAGTAAGAAGGGCTCATCGCGCAGTAAGAAGAAGAGATGTAACTTGCACAAGCCATTATCATGCAGATCCCACAAAAGGCAATTAAAAACTGCATAAAAATCAAAGCAGTTTATAATCCAACAGGTCGATATTGCAGCAATCCCTTGTAAACCTTATTATAGCAATAACGTAAGGATTACACAAGGCAGATTGCATGCCATCCATTAGGCTAAGTGACTGCAATTATTTTAGAGTTTTGCTATTATTTTTTTCTCCCTCTTTCTAAAGAATCAATATAACATGGAATGGATTAGAATTTGGTTATGAGGCAGTTTGCTTAGTCAGGCGGCAGCTGGAGGGGCAATTTTCGAAACATTTACCGAACAACCGGGTATCTTTATGGAACAAATTATGTTAGCGTATCTAACCCACGAAAGTTGGAAACTTATTCTGCATTATAACCTGACCAACTATTGGCATGAGTGGGATCGCATCAGTACAACTGTGTTCCATCTAGCCGCATGGTGTACTGCAATTGATTGGAGGCAAATAAATGGACCTCAGATCGATAACCTGAGTCACACGGTCCAAGGGTTTGGGATTTTGATACAGACGATGAAACACTTAATGGAAGAGGTGGAAGATCGCAATCGAATCTTGAGAGACTCCAGCAGGAAGAGGCGAGCACCTTTCGAGTTTATGGGTAATTTGATGAGTGATCTGTTTGGGGTGATGGGTCAGAGAGACGCAGATAAGTATGCAACACAAATAACAGAACTGCAGGTCGGGAAGATCCAAAAAAAAGAGCTGATTGATAAGCAAACACATGTGTTGGACGTAACGTCAAATGTTATTCATAGACAGCATGAACAAATAACAAACCCATCAACTTATTGGACTTACTTCCATAAATATTAACACATTTGCAGGAAATGCAAGAGGCTTTAATAGACGGGAAGATTGACCTGCATCAGGGGCATATAGTTACGCAGCTGATAACACCACAACAGCTCAAAGAACAGTAGGAGAAGTGGTGCCTGATTAGTTAGTGAGCAGATAATATTCGAGCTAAACATAGCGTTGTTGGGACAGTTAGTGTTTCAAGTATACCGAGTCTATCCAGTACTTACCATCGACGAAGATCGGATGATGTATATTTAACCAACTTTCACTGTATTTCTGGTGGATCTTCAACGAATATGGTATTACCCAATCACACCAGAGATTTTGAGACAGTGCGAGCTGTCGATGCAGTCAGAAGTGATCTATTACCAGCAAAATGCCATATACACAGTGCAGGGAGACCTGCAGCCATCTGCATTGCGACTATTACAACATCAGAAGCAAACAATGAAGAAGCCGTGAACTAAGCAAATTAATCTTCCAGTTGCAAAGTAGTCAGTAATCGGCACACCATGCGCAATCTTCCAACATGTTGGTTCGTAGGATAAGGGTTTGCTGTTAGGAATATTTAATGTTAGTTAGTAATAGTTAATCTAAGGAACTAGGTAATAAGGTAGTAATAACTAGGTTAAGGGTTCAGCTTTGAGGTTATCTCAGGGTATGGGGCGTCCGCAACGTTGGGCGTCCCTTCTAAATAGAGCATGAAATCTCTTTTCATCTCAGGGATTATGTTTTCCCCACTCTGTAAAAGAAATGTATTCAATTCTTTTACTGACTGTCATGTTTTCATTTTTAAATTTTTGTTCATTTAATTGAAGGTTACATAATTCATCCACATTAGAGTATTTTATGTGCCGCGGTTAAATGAACTCAAATATGTTCATGAACCTAATTTGATTATGTCGTTTATGCACATATTAAAATCTAAATTTTCTTGACACATATGCATAGGTAAATGATAATGACCGATGCAAAAATTGGAAATTGATATCCATTTTTTTATAAATTGGTTAAGAGTGAATTTTCAAGGACAAAAAAAAGTATTATTTCCAACTCTCAACGTTCTCATGGAAAAATTAGAAAACCGCGGTTGGAGTTTGTTGGTTGTGAGATATGTGGTCATTTTTGCTAATTTCCTTTTTGTTGTGTTAAAGTTTTTTTTGTATAAAGTTGGAATTTGTTTTTTGTTGATAGTGATAAGAGTAAATAAAGTAGTGGTTGTAGAACCAATTTCTATTATTTTTCTTGTTTTTTTGAGTTTTTTTTTGGTTTTTATTTTTGCGTACACATTTTTGATTTGCTAAGTAAAGGAGTGTAAGTTGTTTAACATAAAACTAAATAACGATACTGGGTTGCTACCGGCAGCTTGTGAAAAAGAAATTGTTGATGCTAAGCGGCTCTTTACTTTTCACCGACCTAGATAGCATACCACTATCATCAACTATGCTAACACAACTCACCCCATTAGGGCCTATGGGCCAAATTAAGTTAGGTTGTGTTTGTGTAAACGTTTTACGGTTACAACCACAACGTTTTGCCCAAACGATGGATGATAGGTTGATTCACTATTTCGGGGTCCTAATACCCCAATTTACATCCCCCCCCCTAGTTTATTTAATTATTTTTCTATCTTAATGCGGTAAACTAGGTTTGTTATCTGGGTACCCCAAAACCCATGTCGTTCCCCTCTACCCGACTGAGCTGCGAGAAACAATGCCGCATGGAGTACCAGGCAGATAATGGCAATTCTGTGAAACTGGGTTGGCCCTTGGCGGTAGCTAAAGTTTAACCCGTTTCACACGTAGAAGCAATTAACTCTAAAACAATACCTAGATAAATCAAGACAGAAAGGTTAAGGTAGCAGAGTACGAACTGGGATCTTTAATTAATGGTGTCATCAACGGTTTACCGACGAGGATAGCATTGATCGTCCAATTAAATTTATTACTTGAGAACTTCATCAAAACTGTGACAAAAAATTATTTTAGAATCAACCAAAAGGGTCATCAAATATAAGATGCTGTAAATATCATTTAGAAAGAAAATGTTGAAACTGGCAAGCAAGAAAAAATCAATAAAAGTGGAGCAAATTAAAAAAAATCGATTTTTGTGTTTATTTCCCGTGTTGTGACAAAACAATCAAATTTATTAACAGTATTTATAATTTTATTAAAAACGTTAATTTTTTGCACAATATAAATAAAATTAAAAGTTTAAAAATATTCGTACACAGTAAATAAAATGTTTCTTTTTTGTAACAACAATAATATTTAAAATTAGAGACCGGTTTCGGATTTCATCCATAATTAGTCAAAAATGAAATTATATGAAATTTTTTAAACTTCTAATTTTGGTCAAAAAATTAACGTTTCTAATAAAATTATAAATACTGTTCATAAACAAAAGAGTTGAGTTAAAATAGAGCTGTTTAAAAAATCAGTGGTCTAATATGCATTGAAAAAATGTCAAGGTTTACACAGAAATATGCGTGAAGTCCGCCAGAAAGCAGCACGCCCAAGTAAATTGTGCAAACTGTGTTAATTGCAATAAGCTACATCCCGCTAACTACATAAGATGTGAACAATTGAAAGAGCTACAAAGATACTAAGAGGCATGAGAGCTCTTAACATTCGGCTAGCTAACAAGAAAAATACCTTGAAGTGCCAAGTAACAGGTTTCATAAACAAAACTCTCTAAATAAAATGCATCAAACCTCCATTAAAATATTGCTAACAACCACCAATAAAACATTAGAAATGCTATACGCTATATCGGACTCATCCAAACTAACTATTGCACATTGTTTAAATCATTTAGATCAAGTTTCATAATCAAAGGTGATTTTTGGAAAAAAAACCTACTAAGGATCAATAGTGCCCTCTAGAAATGGATGATGGCTGTTTGCAATAGAACGACTATGAAGTTGTGACTTTCATTCTGGAGATAAACTAATTTATTCAATCTTCCTAGAAGATATTCAAGTGGATTACTCAAAGTGGAAACTTTAATGCATGACAATATGCAAATAACTATTATCTATTTACCTAAATGAAACATTAGAGTGCGTGCTATAATCATATAGTCGTTATCAAAATTGCATGCTGATAATTTTAAATCATCTCCAAATTTTTCAATTTCTCTACTACATATCGTAAGCTATTGTTTTTCAGTCGTGCCTCACTCTGTTCAATTGTTTCAGCATTTGATTCAGATAATTGATAACGTAATATGCCTCGTACAATATTTCAAACTCAATAGTATTCTCTTCTGTTCAATGAGACGATGTTGTTCTAAATTTCTGACAATTACATCTATACAAAGATAAATTTTTGGATCCACTCCCTTCAACAACAGTGTTTCCCCATATGTGTTATAAGTGTTATAAGTGTAGTACCAACCAATCAAATAATTACAAGACATAATTACTTGATAGCTTTTATTAAGCGTCAATGTTGAATACTTATGAACAATAGATGTCTATATATAATTACTGAACTCGGATTATAATTTATTTAAATTGGGTCTAATATTGAGTTATATTTAAATCACAGTCAAAATTTTGTTTTTGTCAAACATTGTTGTTGTTGTCAAAATAAACATGGCCGATAATAATACATAAAATACTTATGAGCGCTAGGTGTCTATATATAATTACTGAACTCGGATTATAATTTGTTCAAATTGGGATTTACATTGAATTATATTCAAAACACAGTCAACATTTTGTTGTTGTCAATTATAGTTGTTGTTGTCAAAATAAACATGGCCGGTAATAACACATTAAATACTTATGAGCGCTAGATGTCTATATAGAATTACTGAACTCGGATTATAACTTGTTCAAATTGGGATTTACATTGAATTATATTTAAATCACAGTCAACATTTTGTTGTTGTCAATTATAGTTGTTGTTGTCAAAATAAACATGGCCGATAATAACACATTTAATACTTATGAGCGCTAGATGTCTATATAGAATTACTGAACTAGGATTATAATTTGTTCAAACTGGGATTTACATTGAATTATATTTAAATTACAGTCAACATTTTGTAGTTGTCAATTATAGTTGTTGTTATCAAAATAAACATGGCCGATAATAACACATTAAATACTTATGAGCGTTGATGTCTATATAGAATTACTGAACTATGATTATGATTTGTTCAAACTGGGATTTACATTGAATTATATTTAAATCACAGTCAACATTTTGTTGTTGTCAATTATAGTTGTTGTTGTCAAAATAAACATGGCCGGTAATAACACATTAAATACTTATGAGCGCTAGATGTCTATATAGAATTACTGAACTCGGATTATAATGTGTTCAAATTGGGATTTACATTGAATTATATTTAAATTAAAGTCCACATTTTGTTGTTGTCAATTATAGTTGTTGTTGTCAAAATAAACATGGCCGATAATAACACATTAAATACTTATGAGCGCTAGATGTCTATATAGAATTACTTAACTAGGATTATAATTTGTTCAAACTGGGATTTACATTGAACTATATTTAAATTACAGTCCACATTTTGTTGTTGCCAATTATAGTTGTTGTTGTCAAATTAAACATGGCCGATAATAACACGTTAAATACTTATGAGAGCTAGATGTCTACATATAACTACTGAGCTCGGATTAAAATTTGTTCAAATTGCGATTTACATTGAATTATATTTTAATCACGGTCAACATTCTGTTGTTGTCAATTATAGTTGTTGTTGTCAAAATAAACATGGCCGATAATAACACATTAAATTCTTATGAGCGCTAGATGTCTATATAGAATTACTCAACTAGGATTATAATTTGTTCAAATTGGGATTCACATTGAATTATATTTAAATTACAGTCCACATTTTGTTGTTGTCAATTATAGTTGTTGTTGTCAAAATAAACATGGCCGATAATAACACATTAAATACTTATGAGCGCTAGATTTCTATATAGAATTACTGAACTCGGATTATAATTTGTTCAAACTGGGATTTACATTGAATTATATTTAAATCACAGTCCACATTTTGTTGTTGTCAATTATAGTTGTTGTTGTCAAAATAAACATGGCCGATAATAACACATTTAATACTTATGAGCGTTAGATGTTCATATAGAATTACTGAACTCGGATTATAATTTGTTCAAACTGGGATTTACATTGAATTATATTTAAATCACAGTCAACATTTTGTTGTTGTCAATTATAGTTGTTGTTGTCAAAATAAATATGGCTGATAATAACACATTAAATACTTATGAGCGCTAGATGTTTATATAGAATTACTGAACTAGGATTATAATTTGTTCAAACTGGGATTTACATTGAATTATATTTAAATTACAGTCCACATTTTGTTGTTGTCAAACATCGTTGTTGTTGTCAAAATAAACATGGCTGACAATAACACATAAAATACTAGTGAGGAAAAAATGTCTATATAATTTTATTGTTACTAAATTCGAATTTATCAATAACCAGTGTGTGATCGTCTTAATGTTTGGCTGTCATTTTTAAGATCGACCGACGATATGTTTATAAAAGCTTTAACAAGTGTCTGATATTCACGTTACTTCTCTTCAGTATCTACATATATACGGTGATGTAGAGATCCTTATTGATAAACGAACTTTGGCATTCGAGGTGATGAGAAAATACGATTGTTTTATCGTAGTTTTTGCATTTGTGGAGTCGGTTATTCGAGTGTGCTTACAGTTGGGGTTATGATGCACGAAATTATGCAATTCGAGTTCTTCTTGGTTTTCAAATTAGCTGAAAATGTATTCATTTATTAACGAAAATGTAAATTAATCATTTTGTGCCCACCATTGTTGACATTTTTTTCACAAAACATTTAAACAGTCAGTCAGGATCATGGATGGAACTGTGCAACAGAAGGATGTATATAGCATAAAAAACTGCAATTTATATAATTAAGATTCAGTACGACAACGAATTATGTTTTTAAATTTAACAAGCTCGTGGTCTATGTATTGTGCTGTTCTAGATTAGAGTTGTCAAATTTGGTGTCAAATTTACAACCAAAAATATTCCTCAACCACCCTTAAGACAAATATGTCATTAACATAAACATTACATTTTTAATAAACTAAGTTTAACTATTTGTGTCCTTATTGTATCGGCTGCCATTGGTTTGCGACTGCATAATTTGTCATTTGCTTACTATTTTGGTTTTATACAATTCGACCAAATGTTGATTAATATAATTTTCGTAGATCTGACACTTAACAAATAAGCCTAATTGCTAATAATGTATATACGTAAGTAAGTTAATTGTCGTAAAAGAAAATCAACCAGTTCGTTTTGTACTTTTGTGTCGAATTAAGAAATTTCATTAAGTTGTAATTAGACTTCATATCACCAAGTTTCCGAGACTCCCGGTACAAAATTGTATAACTATTCATTAATAAAGAATCTTTTTCAGGGCTAACAACTACAAAAATTCTTGTTTTCAATATATGTGATGCCTATTCAAGTGAAAACTTCAATGACTATTGATCAAAATATATACTTAAATCTGCATTGAAAAACCAAGAAAAGAAAATTTATTCTAATGCAACAAGGAGTTAGATAAATTGTATCATGTTAAAACTGAACTATTGTAATACTAAAATCTAGCACACAATAAATAAATAAATAGTTTTTTTTCTGTTACTCAAATTATACAACAAATCAATACGAAGTGTATGTATTTCTAAATATAGCGCTGCTCTTCTATATGTACAGACGATATAATTGTATAGAATTAGATCAAATTAAAATTCCCATATGTTTGTTTTTCCAGATAATTTTTATTTCCTACTCGAATATTATATTCAACAAGAATTTTATAACAATAAACCATTTTAAAAATAAAATTAAAAAAATATTTAAATTTTATTTACACAAACACAAAAAAATATATACATAATCAATTATGTATAAGAACTATTATGCATGCATGCACAAAATCTAAATCAACATTAACAAAATTGCATTTTATTTATCGGAAAAAAGATTTCGAATTCTCGCAATAAAAAATTTAAAAATCAAATAGAACAGGTAACTGGACTGCACGTTCAAAACCAGATACAAATTAAAAGAGTTTGATTCATGTTAAGTTTCTGTAGAGGGGCTAAACAAATTCTAATTTAGCTAATTGAACATAAATTATTCTTTGTGGTGCAACAAATACCTGCAATATTTTTAGAACTGTCTATAAAACATATTTCAGTAGATCCATTCTTTATTTGAAAGCTCATTTTTTGCGGTTAGTCAGTTTTAACACCACCGGACACGCACTTCGGTTTTAAATGAATCTTAAATTGTTGAACATCTCTACAAACAAACAAATATTTTATTTTAAATTTTTATTTAAATGTCTTTCTCTCTCTCTCTCTCACTCTCTCTCTCTCTCTCTCTCTCTCTCTCTCTCCTACAAAGTAGTAAGATTTGAATATTGAAAGATCTTTGTAAAATAACTACATCAATGTACGATCAATACGATCTTCATCGATTTTGGGAAAATTTATTTATCGCCATTTTTTTCATGATACACAATGAAACGAAAAATTAAATCTATTCTGATTTGCTTGAAATTAAGATGACCGAGAAAATCTTACTAAATTCTTTACTGATCGTATAACAAAATTGTTCGTAAAAATGTCTCTAATTGGATCGATCATGAAAAGAATCTGCAAAGAAAATTTTTCTTTTTTTATGTATTAGTGGTGCGTTAACGTATAGTGAGTTAATGTATAAATAAAATTTTAAAAATTTTGTGTCTCGTCATTTTTAAATTCGTTAAATTTTAAAAACCACAGTACTAAAAGCCTACACAAATATCGTGTAACAATTTTGGAATACTCGTATATGGCAACAGTACAAATATTTACACTACTGATTGAAATAAATCCACATCTTGGAGCCTTATTGATTATATGTATAGCCACCTACATATTGCATTCGCTAAAAGCTGTCCGGGCCCAATTTATATCCGTTAATTTTTTCTTAATATTCGGACTCCCAAGTATTTACATTCTATAGTTTTCGGGTTCAAGTAGAGGAAGCAAAATCTGTAGAGGAAGACTAAACAAAATCTGTAAGAAAAATCTTTAAAAAAACCCTAAAACCAATTTTCGAACCCCAAGTACTTAAACCACAAAATTTTCGAGTCCAAGTATATCGACCTCTAACAAAAGACTTTGAACAAAATGGGGTTTTAACAAAACTATTTCGTTAAATGAGTTTTTACATTGTTTTTATTGTTGTTGGTTGTGAATCTAGCCAAATTATTCAAAAATTCAAAAAATAATAGTTGTAGACTCCAAGTACCCCAAAATCTTCGAGCCTAAGTCGATCTCTAACGGAAGATTTTAAGCAAAATGGGCTCACAACAAAACTATTTCGATAAAAGAAATTTTGCATTGATTTGATTCAAACCAAACTAGACAAAAAAATCGTACTCCAAGTACTTACACTCTAAAATTGTCTCGTTTAAGCGTATCGATCTCTATACCGGAAGACTTTGACCAAAATGGGTTTCCTACATTCATACTTTGCAAAAATAGGCCACACTTTTTAGTGGCGATCATTTTCGGACTTTTTCGTTCTAATTATGATAAAACGAACGGATCGAAAGGAGGCACTCTATCGATCCGCATATAGTCATGTGGCCTATTGTTTCCAAGTTAAACAGTTTTAGTCCATTTATCTAGGTGTGCTATATGGGAGAATCTCCATGATTCGCCCCACAGAATTTCCATTTTCGGACTTTTTCGTTCCAACTATAATAAAACGAGCTAATCAAAATGAAGCACCCTGATGATCTTGGCGAAGTTTTATAGCTTTAATCTATTTCACTATGTATGTGGCGTTGTGCCAAAATCTTCAGGATTCGATGAAAAGGTTTTTCTTTCTAACTATAATAATACGAACAGGCCAAAATAGAGCACCCTGACGATGCGCATAGGCATGTAGCGTACTTCTGCGAAGTACAGATTTAGTCTATTGCACTATGTAAGTGGCCATGTGCCAAAATGTCTAGCATTCAATTTGCGGACTTTTTCGTTACAATTATGCATAATAAAAGGACCCAAAAAGGGCACCTTGATGATTCCTGCCTAGGCATGTGGCGTATTTTTCCACAATTAGCTGCCTTGGTCGGTTGCAATATGTTAGTGGCTATGTGCCCAAAAAATCGTAAATTCGCTTTACAGAATTTCAAATTGCAGATTTTTTCGTTCTAAACATAGATATAGTCTACTGCACTATGTAAGGCTATGTGCCAAAATCTCCAGGATCAACTCCACAAAATTTTTGTTTACATAATTTTCCGTTATAGTTATGAAAAATGAACAATCCAAGGTAGAGCATCCCGACGATCCACAGAGACTTGTTGCGTTTTTTCAAAAATTGGACAGCTCTAGTCTATTGCACTGTGTAGGTGGCTTTGTAGCCAAACACCAATATTTCATAAAAAAATTATTTTTCTGGTATGCTATTGCTGATGTATCCGAAACATTTGCTCAACCATTGAGGATTTGCTAATTTTAAATTAAGAAACCGAATTAAAACACTGACCCTTCTTTCCATAATCAATGAACGAGCGTTTGGAAACTGTTTGAGCACTGGCCTAACTTAATGCTTTTATTACTCCATTAGCTCCTATAATTCCGTCACTGCCAAACGATCAGCCAACATGACTTCACATACAAAATAAAATTGAGTAAACAATCTAGATGCTCCTGCACCCTCCAAAATTAAACTTGGTCAGTAAATTGGAAAGTGACTAAAAAATGTTAAAGAGAAAGTAGGCCGCAAGTGTTTAAACAGATAACGGTTAATATGGCACAGCAATCACTCCATTTCTGGCCAACAAAACATTAATGCAACTAACGTCAGACTACCTTGGAATATGTCCAAATGCGGCAGACATAGTAAGACTTCATTTCTATGTTGATCGGTTGATGTCCAGGACAATAATCTAAAATATATGTCCTAAGAATTATCAAGGTAAATTTGGTTTGCATGTTTGGAATGAGAAAAGTTATGGATTCAGCCAACGCAAGCGAGTCCCTAGCAATTATATTTTCAATCCAAACTGATTCAATCCAATTGGATGGTTATGATGGTTCGATCCAATTGGATGGTTATGTTCAATAACAATAAAAAATAAATTACAATTTGAAAGACTTTGGCTTAGTAGATTGGAATGGTTTTTGCCGGATCCACTATATGTAAGTTATGCTTCAATAACAAGTAACCTAGTAAGACTGGCAGAAACCCGTATATATACCATAAATAGTGGCTATACACCAAAAGTCAGGAGTTGGAATTCATGGTTTTGCGGACGCTTTAGTAAAGATATGGACTGCAGTTGCATATAAATAGCAGCGTACAACAAAATCTGGCTACAAGAAAATTCTGTCAATCCTGCAAAAAAAAATGTAGCCAATTTGGTACTTTACGTCGATAGACATAAGGTGGACACTTTAGGACACATCCTAAAAAAAAAGTAGAAGGTCAATTAGAAATGCAAACATGAAGTTTAGAGGAGCCGAATAGGCATGAACTGCCTCACTTTGATTACTAAAAATCTAATTGCGAAGGATTACTCTAAGGGAGTGCGTGAGCTGAAACTTCAGTCAGTGGTTAACGCTCGGGCACTGTTTTGCTTGGACGTCAAATATTTGTTCAGGACTTGCTAAAATCAAATCCTGAATGTTGGTAAGTTAATCCTTATACTGTATACCTCAACTTCTACGCCTTTTCTATTGCATACAACAAAGGTTACTGGCCTGCTTCGTAAATTTTGCTAAATCTAAAATCTCCAAAGGCAATGCAACGAACAGTTACATTGAGTATTAGTGGGGCACTCGGAAGCAGACTTACCCAAACACTGCAAATTCTCTTTCAACTCAAGCTCGACGTTGGACGTATAGACATTGTAGGAATTCAAATGGCAACCTATACAAGACACTCATCTATTCTATTTAATATTCGCATATTTTGAACCTAACGTTCCCGCCTCTATAATCCCTGCATATTGTTTATCAATCTGAACTAATGTCAATAATTGAAGACTTAGGCTGCGACTGATGTATAATATAATAGCACTATTCTCATTGTTACAATGACAACAACAGTCGGGGTTGAATCAAAACGATAAAATCACATTTCCTTCTATTTAAAGTAGACCAGAATTGGCTTGTCATATCATATGGCAGACTACTTCAATATCCGCCTAATATAGGTACCAGGGAACTCCATATTATACGGGAGATATAAAGGTTAATGAGCTCTCTCGTCTAGATACAACTAGCCTCATCTCATCAAGCAGGGTAAATGTTAAAATACCGATCACTACGTGTAAACAAATATTTCAATACGGAGCTGTGAGACTAATAAACTTCAAATGCTCTATTAGTAAATGATGAAACATTTCATTATTGTTGTAAATGTTAATCCAACATACTGTCTCATAGAAGCAAACGTTTTTACTCCATTTATTTTACAAGAGTTCCCGTTTAGCGCTTAGTAGAATAAAATTTCTTATAGCTGCCCTCCTAACAGTTTTGGCTAACATTAGAAGGATGGATAAACATGAAGTTAATTCACATCCTCGTTGTAATCTCAGAATGGTTTCAATGAGTAGGAATATTAATTCATGTGGTTGGCTAAGGAGTACTGTTATACCGGTCCTTTGAAACTCTTCGCGATTAGTCAGGTTGATCTTTTGGAATGTTGTGAAGTCCCGTGTACGTAAAATAAATTTTTTAAAGCCATAGAATTTCAAAGAGATCCTGCCCAGGGAGTGATTGCATTGCAATTATTTTGGCGAGAATGCTGTGTCGCAAGGTACTATGAAAACTTTAAGACGAAGAATAAATGATTTTTGACTTAGGAATAAATTATATAGAAAGTACGATAGCAGATCATTGATGAAAATCAGATAGATTTGGAGACAAGAAGAGTTATAGGATGGTATCATAGGATACCATCATCAATCACCACCGGGATTTTGCGATGAAAGCACTCAATATAAGAAATTAGAAAGATAGGTAGAGACCAAAGGTACTCGCTGTACACAGAAACACAATCTTCTAAAAAGTATCAAACACTGCATACCGACCTTCACAATTACCAATGATGCGTCGTCCGCAGGTATAACTGTATTACATCTGTAGTCTGCTCAGTCCAATATATTCTAGAGGCGACATTTTTTTTTAGCAAGTAATCTCGTCCCAGTGCCTATGTATGTAACATAAATTTAATTTGGAAAATTATGCCGTTGGTATAGAATATATTCATGTCGCTAATCATTGGAAAAGGTTCTGAAGAATATCACAAACCGAAACGTGTCACAATAAACTTTGTGGCATTGATATTAGTTAAATTTTGCGCAAATAGGTGGTACAGAAATTTTGTTATCATTAGTTTAGTTCATAATTCACCGTTTTGGCGCTGGCAGCAAAAAGTGTGAAAAATATTATTTGCAGTATTTTCGTTCAGAAATCCATTTAAAAATAAATGTTTGCAAAATCATTAAAAAATCAGAATTTTTACGAACACAATATACTTTTAAAAGTACCAAAATGTTTTGGACGAAAAATCTATTACCAGCATTTGCAACTTCTGTTTAATTTGCTAATTTGGTTTTAGAATAGAATGAGACGCGATTAGGAGAAATGGTAATGTGAATAAGATCATAATCAGGGACAATAAAAATTATACTTTTATAAAATTATTTCTTACTTTGACTCGTAAGTAGGAGTATATCACGATACAAAATCAAACATACCACTAAGGCCGAACGAGAAACCAATTATATAAAAAACACAATTTTTGGGGTGTTTTCGAATTTTTTTAATAATGCGAGTACAAACAATAATGTAATTTTATAGATAGAAAGATATATTTGCTGTTAAAGTTGAAAAACTTACTGAAATATATTTAAGGCACTTTTGGTTCTGATTATTAAAAGTGAATTTACTTTGTGTGGTGACTTTTTTGTTACTGAACCGTTCATTTGTGGTAGTTTCCTGACAATTTTGAAACAATAGTTTAGGCGGGAAACTTTATGAAGTATTGGTAAATCGCAAAAGCAGTATTTCAAATATTTTTTCTTAACTGAAACTAAATTAAAAAAAATATTTTTATAGTGGAAAATGGAAAATGATATTATTTGCATCATCACTTATTACTTCGTGCGTTTTTGCTTCTAGTTATCTCATTATGCTATAAAACCGTTCTAATTAAGAAGTTTAGGAACCAAACCACAATGAATGCGGGTATAACCACCACAACAACTACAGCAATCAAGATTACAAATACAATCACAACAACAGCCAAAACTACAATTAGATATTCAACCAATCTGGACATATTTACCGTTGGTTCTACCTTTCCAGTTCGAAAAATAGAACCAACTTATTAAATTTAAATGTTTTTTTTATTATCTGTCAATTAAAAACAAGATAACATTTGTCTGACATTTTAACTAAATTGGCCTACCTAGATTCGAACGGGTAATCAGCTAAATGTTCATGGTACAAATTTATAATTTTAGTCTACATCACATGATTTGTTACAGGGAGTTACTATTTATGCTAATTTTACTTATTTGCCAACAACAAGTTTGTCTGCGGATTGTTAAATTTTTAATGACTAAGGACAAATCAGATATCAAACCACCATCTCTGCTAAATTACTGTACATTTGTCGTCAGCAGTTAAAAAATTTCTGCGCTTCATTGATACAAGATTAAACACAGAATCAGCTTTATTGTAGATTTATTGTATAATTGATGTGCATTTTGAAATGGTGACATACAAATGTCCCACATATTAAAAAAAAAAATTGCCCCAAAAAGCCAAATATTACTAAATTGTTTCTTTATGATGTGATTTAATCTTAAAACAGCGCCGACGAATAAATAGAAAACATCATCACGATATCGCTGTAGCTAACAGAACAAGAGCGTCAGCGTATGGCGACGGAAAACCACCAAAAACGACATAACCACGACAAATTATAAAAATTGTTTATGTTTTGTATTTTTGGCACATGACGTTGGGGCGTTCGGCTACTAAGTTGAAAAAATAGTTAATAATATGACGGTTAAGTTGGCAACAATTCCGGCGATCAAAATAGAAAAAGACTCTAAATTTATTTCAACGAAAAAATTTCCGACTATTCTTGTGAAATAAAAGACACTTGTTTGTGTAAAAAACGAAAGAATGTTTTATTCAATCTATGCTCCTACGGAAGCTATAACCATCGCTAATCGTTTAGGCAATAAACGGATTCCCCAAAGCAAGAAGTCTGGTTATTTTGAGGCAATCCAATCATCGACCCATTTTTTGACGTTTTCAAGTAGTAATCAGTGAGAGCAATATCTTTTGAATACGGCGAGTGTGGTTTAATTTCCCAGTTCTGTCTGTCCAAGTAGATTTTTGGCCTAGCGTTGTCATGTTGCAAAATAATCTTATCGTGCCTTTGGTCCCATTCCGGTCGTTTTTAAGCTAGAGCTTGCTTTAAAGCCAACAGTTGTCATCGATAAGATTGTCTCGTAATGGTTTCACGCTCAATCAGCGGCTCATAATAAACGACCACCTTCATATCCCACCAAATACAAACCATAACCTTCGAACCATGGATATTTGGTTTTGGCGTCGACGACCCTGGTTTGCGCTTTGTATTGTCATAATGGATCCACTTTTCATCCCCAGTGATGATCCGATGCAAAAATTTCTTCCTTTGTTGTCGTTGAAGCAACAATTCGCACATGGTTTTCCGACGTTCCATGTCCTGTTCTTTCAATTTGTGTGGCACCCAATTTCCCAGCTTCTGAACCAATCCCATTGCATGTATACGTTGCTAAACACATTGTTGAGTAAGTTACAACTCTTCTGTATCAACATTTCTATAATTTTAAGGGGCTGGTCTCCGAATTTTACAGGCATAATTATGTTGTAAAATTTCCTATTATCTTCTTCACGGAAATGAGTTTAGGAAAGTGATTATATGAAATTGGTCACATACCAGAATCCATAGGGTCCGTCCTCTAGTTCAAGACGATGCTTATTATAAGATTCCACATCATTCTTTCAATCGGATTGAAACATTGAATTGGAATTCTCTAACAAAATTAGCTAGTTTTAGTAATATTTTTGTAAAGATCAGCCCTCTCGGTCCAGGTGCACCTAAAAATATTTTTTTTAAATGTCGTTTTTAAAATTTATCAAAGAAATTCTTACACTCAAGTCTTGGAGATAGTGACCACGCATTGTTAATCCCAATTTAAACAAATTTTAATCCGAGTTCAGTTATTATATTTAGACATCTTGCGCTCATAAGTACTTTATGTGTTATTTTCGCCCATGTTTATTTTGACAACAACAACAATGTTTGACATCAACAAAACTTTCACTATGGTTTAAATATAATTCAATGTTAGATTCAATTTCAACAAATTATAACCCGAGTTCAGTAATTATATATAGACATCTAATGCTCATAAGCACTTTATGTGTTATTTTCGGCTATGTTTATTTTGACAACAACAACAATGTTTGACAACAACAAAACTTTGACTATGGTTTAAATATAATTCAATGTTAGATTCAATTTCAACAAATTATAATCCGAGTTCAGTAATTATATATAGACATCTAATGCTCATAAGCACTTTATGTGTTATTTTCGCCCATGTTTATTTTGACAACAACAACAATGTTTGACAACAACAAAAGTTTGACTATGGTTTAAATATAATTCAAAGTTAGATTCAATTTGAACAAATTATAATCCGAGTTCAGTAATTATATATAGACATCTACTGCTCATAAGCACTTTATGTGTTATTTTCGGCCATGTTTATTTTGACAACAACAACAATGATTGACAAAAACAAAACTTTGACTATGGTTTAAATATAATTCAATGTTAGATTCAATTTCAACAAATTATAATCCGAGTTCAGTAATTATATATAGACATCTAATGCTCATAAGCACTTTATGTGTTATTTTCCCCCATGTTTATTTTGACAACAACAACCATGTTTGACAACAACAAAACTTTGACTGTGGTTTAAATATAATTGAATGTTAGATTCAATTTCAACAAATTATAATCCGAGTTCAGTAATTATATATAGACATCTACTGCTCATAAGCACTTTATGTGTTATTTTCCCCCATGTTTATTTTGACAACAACAACCATGTTTGACAACAACAAAACTTTGACTATGGTTTAAATATAATTCAATGTTAGATTCAATTTGAACAAATTATAATCCGAGTTCAGTAATTATATATAGACATCTAATGCTCATAAGCACTTTATGTGTTATTTTCGGCTATGTTTATTTTGACAACAACAACAATGTTTGACAACAACAAAACTTTGACTATGGTTTAAATATAATTCAATGTTAGATTCAATTTCAACAAATTATAATCCGAGTTCAGTAATTATATATAGACATCTAATGCTCATAAGCACTTTATGTGTTATTTTCGCCCATGTTTATTTTGACAACAACAACAATGTTTGACAACAACAAAAGTTTGACTATGGTTTAAATATAATTCAAAGTTAGATTCAATTTGAACAAATTATAATCCGAGTTCAGTAATTATATATAGACATCTACTGCTCATAAGCACTTTATGTGTTATTTTCGGCCATGTTTATTTTGACAACAACAACAATGATTGACAAAAACAAAACTTTGACTATGGTTTAAATATAATTCAATGTTAGATTCAATTTCAACAAATTATAATCCGAGTTCAGTAATTATATATAGACATCTAATGCTCATAAGCACTTTATGTGTTATTTTCCCCCATGTTTATTTTGACAACAACAACCATGTTTGACAACAACAAAACTTTGACTGTGGTTTAAATATAATTGAATGTTAGATTCAATTTCAACAAATTATAATCCGAGTTCAGTAATTATATATAGACATCTACTGCTCATAAGCACTTTATGTGTTATTTTCGGCCATGTTTATTTTGACAACAACAACAATGTTTGACAACAACAAAACTTTGACTATGGTTTAAATATAATTCAATGTTAGATTCAATTTGAACAAATTATAATCCGAGTTCAGTAATTATATATAGACATCTAATGCTCCTAAGCACTTTATGTGTTATTTTCGCCCATGTTTATTTTGACAACAACAACAATGTTTGACATCAACAAAACTTTCACTATGGTTTAAATATAATTCAATGTTAGATTCAATTTCAACAAATTATAACCCGAGTTCAGTAATTATATATAGACATCTAATGCTCATAAGCACTTTATGTGTTATTTTCGGCTATGTTTATTTTGACAACAACAACAATGTTTGACAACAACAAAACTTTGACTATGGTTTAAATATAATTCAATGTTAGATTCAATTTGAACAAATTATAATCCGAGTTCAGTAATTATATATAGACATCTAATGCTCATAAGCACTTTATGTGTTATTTTCGCCCATGTTTATTTTGACAACAACAACAATGTTTGACAACAACAAAACTTTGACTATGGTTTAAATATAATTCAATGTTAGATTCAATTTGAACAAATTATAATCCGAGTTCAGTAATTATATATAGACATCTACTGCTCATAAGCACTTTATGTGTTATTTTCGCCCATGTTTATTTTGACAACAACAAGAATGTTTGACAACAACAAAACTTTGACTATGGTTTACATATAATTCAATGTTTGATTCAATTTCAACAAATTATAATCCGAGTTCAGTAATTATATATAGACATCTACTGCTCATAAGCACTTTATGTGTTATTTTCGCCCATGTTTATTTTGACAACAACAACAATGTTTGACAACAACAAAACTTTGACTATGGTTTAAATATAATTCAATGTTAGATTCAATTTTAACAAATTATAATCCGAGTTCAGTAATTATATATAGACATCTAATGCTCATAAGCACTTTATGTGTTATTTTCGCCCATGTTTATTTTGACAACAACAACAATGTTTGACAACAACAAAACTTTGACTATGGTTTAAATATAATTCAATGTTAGATTCAATTTCAACAAATTATAATCCGAGTTCAGTAATTATATATAGACATCTACTTCTCATAAGCACTTTATGTGTTATTTTCGCCCATGTTTATTTTGACAACAACAACAATGTTTGACAACAACAAAACTTTGACTATGGTTTAAATATAATTCAATCTTTGATTCAATTTCAACAAATTATAATCCGAGTTCAGTAATTATATATAGACATCTACTGCTCATAAGCACTTTATGTGTTATTTTCGCCCATGTTTATTTTGACAACAACAACAATGTTTGAACACAACAAAACTTTGACTATGGTTTAAATATAATTCAATGTTTGATTCAATTTCAACAAATTATAATCCGAGTTCAGTAATTATATATAGACATCTACTGCTCATAAGCACTTTATGTGTTATTTTCGCCCATGTTTATTTTGACAACAACAAAACTTTGACTATGGTTTACATATAATTCAATGTTTGATTCAATTTCAACAAATTATAATCCGAGTTCAGTAATTATATATAGACATCTACTGTTCATAAGCACTTTATGTGTTATTTTCGCCCATGTTTATTTTGACAACAACAACAATGTTTGACAACAACAAAACTTTGACTATGGTTTAAATATAATTCAATGTTAGATTCAATTTGAACAAATTATAATCCGAGTTCAGTAATTATATATAGACATCTACTTCTCATAAGCACTTTATGTGTTATTTTCGCCCATGTTTATTTTGACAACAACAACAATGTTTGACATCAACAAAACTTTCACTATGGTTTAAATATAATTCAATGTTAGATTCAATTTGAACAAATTATAATCCGAGTTCAGTAATTATATATAGACATCTAATGCTCATAAGCACTTTATGTGTTATTTTCGGCTATGTTTATTTTGACAACAACAACAATGTTTGACAACAACAAAACTTTGACTATGGTTTAAATATAATTCAATGTTAGATTCAATTTCAACAAATTATAATCCGAGTTCAGTAATTATATATAGACATCTAATGCTCATAAGCACTTTATGTGTTATTTTCGCCCATGTTTATTTTGACAACAACAACAATGTTTGACAACAACAAAAGTTTGACTATGGTTTAAATATAATTCAAAGTTAGATTCAATTTGAACAAATTATAATCCGAGTTCAGTAATTATATATAGACATCTACTGCTCATAAGCACTTTATGTGTTATTTTCGGCCATGTTTATTTTGACAACAACAACAATGATTGACAAAAACAAAACTTTGACTATGGTTTAAATATAATTCAATGTTAGATTCAATTTCAACAAATTATAATCCGAGTTCAGTAATTATATATAGACATCTAATGCTCATAAGCACTTTATGTGTTATTTTCCCCCATGTTTATTTTGACAACAACAACCATGTTTGACAACAACAAAACTTTGACTGTGGTTTAAATATAATTGAATGTTAGATTCAATTTCAACAAATTATAATCCGAGTTCAGTAATTATATATAGACATCTACTGCTCATAAGCACTTTATGTGTTATTTTCGGCCATGTTTATTTTGACAACAACAACAATGTTTGACAACAACAAAACTTTGACTATGGTTTAAATATAATTCAATGTTAGATTCAATTTGAACAAATTATAATCCGAGTTCAGTAATTATATATAGACATCTAATGCTCCTAAGCACTTTATGTGTTATTTTCGCCCATGTTTATTTTGACAACAACAACAATGTTTGACATCAACAAAACTTTCACTATGGTTTAAATATAATTCAATGTTAGATTCAATTTCAACAAATTATAACCCGAGTTCAGTAATTATATATAGACATCTAATGCTCATAAGCACTTTATGTGTTATTTTCGGCTATGTTTATTTTGACAACAACAACAATGTTTGACAACAACAAAACTTTGACTATGGTTTAAATATAATTCAATGTTAGATTCAATTTGAACAAATTATAATCCGAGTTCAGTAATTATATATAGACATCTAATGCTCATAAGCACTTTATGTGTTATTTTCGCCCATGTTTATTTTGACAACAACAACAATGTTTGACAACAACAAAACTTTGACTATGGTTTAAATATAATTCAATGTTAGATTCAATTTGAACAAATTATAATCCGAGTTCAGTAATTATATATAGACATCTACTGCTCATAAGCACTTTATGTGTTATTTTCGCCCATGTTTATTTTGACAACAACAAGAATGTTTGACAACAACAAAACTTTGACTATGGTTTACATATAATTCAATGTTTGATTCAATTTCAACAAATTATAATCCGAGTTCAGTAATTATATATAGACATCTACTGCTCATAAGCACTTTATGTGTTATTTTCGCCCATGTTTATTTTGACAACAACAACAATGTTTGACAACAACAAAACTTTGACTATGGTTTAAATATAATTCAATGTTAGATTCAATTTTAACAAATTATAATCCGAGTTCAGTAATTATATATAGACATCTAATGCTCATAAGCACTTTATGTGTTATTTTCGCCCATGTTTATTTTGACAACAACAACAATGTTTGACAACAACAAAACTTTGACTATGGTTTAAATATAATTCAATGTTAGATTCAATTTCAACAAATTATAATCCGAGTTCAGTAATTATATATAGACATCTAATGCTCATAAGCACTTTATGTGTTATTTTCGCCCATGTTTATTTTGACAACAACAACAATGTTTGACAACAACAAAACTTTCACTATGGTTTAAATATAATTCAACATTAGATTCAATTTCAACAAATTATAATCCGAGTTCAGTAATTATATATAGACATCTTCTGCTCATAAGCACTTTATGTGTTATTTTCGCCCATGTTTATTTTGACAACAACAACAATGTTTGACAACAACAAAACTTTCACTATGGTTTAAATATAATTCAATGTTAGATTCAATTTGAACAAATTATAATCCGAGTTCAGTAATTATATATAGACATCTACTGCTCATAAGCACTTTATGTGTTATTTTCGGCCATGTTTATTTTGACAACAACAACAATGATTGACAAAAACAAAACTTTGACTATGGTTTAAATATAATTCAATGTTAGATTCAATTTCAACAAATTATAATCCGAGATCAGGAATTATATATAGACATCTAATGCTCATAAGCACTTTATGTGTTATTTTCGCCCATGTTTATTTTGACAACAACAACAATGTTTGACAACAACAAAACTTTGACTGTGGTTTAAATATAATTCAATGTTAGATTCAATTTCAACAAATTATAATCCGAGTTCAGTAATTATATATAGACATCTACTGCTCATAAGCACTTTATGTGTTATTTTCGCCCATGTTTATTTTGACAACAACAACAATGTTTGACAACAACAAAACTTTCACTATGGTTTAAATATAATTCAATGTTAGATTCAATTTCAACAAATTATAATCCGAGTTCAGTAATTATAACGGGTGATTTTTTAAGAGCTTGAGAACTTTTTTTTAAAAAAAAACGCATAAAATTTGCAAAATCTCATCGGTTCTTTATTTGAAACGTTAGATTGGTCCATGACATTTACTTTTTGAAGATAATTTCATTTAAATGTTGACCGCGGCTGCGTCTTAGGTGGTCCATTCGGAAAGTCCAATTTTGGGCAACTTTTTCGAGCATTTCGGCCGGAATAGCCCGAATTTCTTCGGAAATGTTGTCTTCCAAAACTGGAATAGTTGCTGGCTTATTTCTGTAGACTTTAGACTTGACGTAGCCCCACAAAAAATAGTCTAAAGGCGTCAAATCGCATGATCTTGGTGCCCAACTTACCGGGCCATTTCTTGAGATGAATTGTTCTCCGAAGTTTTCCCTCAAAATGGCCATAGAATCGCGAGCTGTGTGGCATGTAGCGCCATCTTGTTGAAACCACATGTCAACTAAGTTCAGTTCTTCCATTTTTGGCAACAAAAAGTTTGTTAGCATCGAACGATAGCGATCGCCATTCACCGTAACGTTGCGTCCAACAGCATCTTTGAAAAAATACGGTCCAATGATTCCACCAGCGTACAAACCACACCAAACAGTGCATTTTTCGGGATGCATGGGCAGTTCTTGAACGGCTTCTGGTTGCTCTTCACTCCAAATGCGGCAATTTTGCTTATTTACGTAGCCATTCAACCAGAAATGAGCCTCATCGCTGAACAAAATTTGTCGATAAAAAAGCGGATTTTCTGCCAACTTTTCTAGGGCCCATTCACTGAAAATTCGACGTTGTGGCAGATCGTTCGGCTTCAGTTCTTGCAGGAGCTGTATTTTATACGGTTTTACACCAAGATCTTTGCGTAAAATCTTCCATGTCGTCGAATAACACAAACCCAATTGCTGCGAACGGCGACGAATCGACATTTCACGGTCTTCAGCAACACTCTCAGAAACAGACGCAATATTCTCTTCTGTACGCACTGTACGCATTCGTGTGGTTGGTTTAATGTCCAATAAAGTAAACTGAGTGCGAAACTTGGTCACAATCGCATTAATTGTTTGCTCACTTGGTCGATTATGTAGACCATAAATCGGACGTAAATCGCGAAACACTTTTCGAACCGAACACTGATTTTTGTAATATAATTCAATTATTTGCAAGCGTTGCTCGTTAGTAAGTCTATTCATTATGAAATGTCAAAGCATACTGAGCATCTTTCTCTTTGACACCTTGTCTGAAATCCCGCGTGATCTGTCAAATACTAATGCATGAAAATCCTAACCACAAAAAAATCACCCTTTATATAGACATCTAATGCTCATAAGCACTTTATGTGTTATTTTCGCCCATGTTTATTTTGACAACAACAACAATGTTTGACAACAACAAAACTTTGACTATGGTTTAAATATAATTCAATGTTAGATTCAATTTGAACAAATTATAATCCGAGTTCAGTAATTATATATAGACATCTACTGCTCATAAGCACTTTATGTGTTATTTTCGGCCATGTTTATTTTGACAACAACAACAATGATTGACAAAAACAAAACTTTGACTATGGTTTAAATATAATTCAATGTTAGATTCAATTTCAACAAATTATAATCCGAGATCAGGAATTATATATAGACATCTAATGCTCATAAGCACTTTATGTGTTATTTTCGCCCATGTTTATTTTGACAACAACAACAATGTTTGACAACAACAAAACTTTGACTGTGGTTTAAATATAATTCAATGTTAGATTCAATTTCAACAAATTATAATCCGAGTTCAGTAATTATATATAGACATCTACTGCTCCTAAGCACTTTATGTGTTATTTTCGCCCATGTTTATTTTGACAACAACAACAATGTTTGACAACAACAAAACTTTCACTATGGTTTAAATATAATTCAACGTTAGATTCAATTTCAACAAATTATAATCCGAGTTCAGTAATTATATATAGACATCTACTGCTCATAAGCACTTTATGTGTTATTTTCGCCCATGTTTATTTTGACAACAACAACAATGTTTGACAACAACAAAACTTTGACTATGGTTTAAATATAATTCAATGTTAGATTCAATTTCAACAAATTATAATCCGAGTTCAGTAATTATATATAGACATCTAATGCTCATAAGCACTTTATGTGTTATTTTCGCCAATGTTTATTTTGACAACAACAACAATGTTTGACAACAACAAAACTTTCACTATGGTTTAAATATAATTCAACGTTAGATTCAATTTCAACAAATTATAATCCGAGTTCAGTAATTATATATAGACATCTACTGCTCCTAAGCACTTTATGTGTCATTTTCGCCCATGTTTATTTTGACAACAACAACAATGTTTGACAACAACAAAACTTTCACTATGGTATAAATATAATTCAATGTTAGATTCAATTTCAACAAATTATAATCCGAGTTCAGTAATTATATATAGACATCTACTGCTCATAAGCACTTTATGTGTTATTTTCGCCCATGTTTATTTTGACAACAACAACAATGTTTGACAACAACAAAACTTTCACTATGGTTTAAATATAATTCAATGTTAGATTCAATTTGAACAAATTATAATCCGAGTTCAGTAATTATATATAGACATCTACTGCTCATAAGCACTTTATGTGTTATTTTCGCCCATGTTTATTTTGACAACAACAACAATGTTTGACAACAACAAAACTTTGACTATGGTTTAAATATAATTCAATGTTAGATTCAATTTCAACAAATTATAATCCGAGTTCAGTAATTATATATAGACATCTACTGCTCATAAGCACTTTATGTGTTATTTTCGCCCATGTTTATTTTGACAACAACAACAATGTTTGACAACAACAAAACTTTGACTATGGTTTAAATATAATTCAATGTTAGATTCAGTTTGAACAAATTATAATCCGAGTTCAGTAATTATATATAGACATCTACTGCTCATAAGCACTTTATGTGTTATTTTCGCCCATGTTTATTTTGACAACAACAACAATGTTTGACAACAACAAAACTTTGACTATGGTTTAAATATAATTCAATGTTAGATTCAATTTCAACAAATTATATCCGAGTTCTGTAATTATATATAGACATCTACTGCTCCTAAGCACTTTATGTGTTATTTTCGCCCATGTTTATTTTGACAACAACAACAACAATGTTTGACAACAACAAAACTTTGACTATGGTTTAAATATAATTCAATGTTAGATTCAATTTCAACAAATTATAATCCGAGTTCAGTAATTATATATAGACATCTACTGCTCCTAAGCACTTTATGTGTTATTTTCGCCCATGTTTATTTTGACAACAACAACAATGTTTGACAACAACAAAACTTTGACTATGGTTTAAATATAATTCAATGTTAGATTCAATTTCAACAAATTATAATCCGAGTTCGGTAATTATATATAGACATCTACTGCTCATAAGCACTTTATGTGTTATTTTCGCCCATGTTTGTTTTGACAACAACAACAATGTTTGACAACAACAAAACTTTGACTATGGTTTAAATATAATTCAATGTTAGATTCAATTCGAACAAATTATAATCCGAGTTCAGTAATTATAAATATATAGACATCTAATGCTCATAAGCACTTTATGTGTTATTTTCGTCCATGTTTATTTTGACAACAACAACAATGTTTGGCAACAACAAAACTTTGACTATGGTTTAAATATAATTCAATGTTAGATTCAATTTGAACAAATTATAATCCGAGTTCAGTAATTATATATAGACATCTAATGCTCATAAGCACTTTATGTGTTATTTTCGCCCATGTTTATTTTGACAAGAACAACAATGTTTGACAACAACAAAACTGTGACTATTGTTTAAATATAATTCAATGTTAGATTCAATTTGAACAAATTATAATCCGAGTTCAGTAATTATATATAACATCTAATGCTCATAAGCACTTTATGTGTTATTTTCGCCCATGTTTATTTTGACAACAACAACAATGTTTGACAACAACAAAACTTTGACTATGGTTTAAATATAATTCAATGTTTGATTCAATTTCAACAAATTATAATCCGAGTTCAGTAATTATATATAGACATCTACTGCTCATAAGCACTTTATGTGTTATTTTCGCCCATGTTTATTTTGACAACAACAACAATGTTTGACAACAACAAAACTTTGACTATGGTTTAAATATAATTCAATGTTTGATTCAATTTCAACAAATTATAATCCGAGTTCAGTAATTATATATAGACATCTACTGCTCATAAGCACTTTATGTGTTATTTTCGCCCATGTTTATTTTGACAACAACAACAATGTTTGACAACAACAAAACTTTGACTATGGTTTAAATATAATTCAATGTTAGATTCAATTTGAACAAATTATAATCCGAGTTCAGTAATTATATATAGACATCTACTTCTCATAAGCACTTTATGTGTTATTTTCGCCCATGTTTATTTTGACAACAACAACAATGTTTGACAACAACAAAACTTTGACTATGGTTTAAATATAATTCAATCTTTGATTCAATTTCAACAAATTATAATCCGAGTTCAGTAATTATATATAGACATCTACTGCTCATAAGCACTTTATGTGTTATTTTCGCCCATGTTTATTTTGACAACAACAACAATGTTTGAACACAACAAAACTTTGACTATGGTTTAAATATAATTCAATGTTTGATTCAATTTCAACAAATTATAATCCGAGTTCAGTAATTATATATAGACATCTACTGCTCATAAGCACTTTATGTGTTATTTTCGCCCATGTTTATTTTGACAACAACAAAACTTTGACTATGGTTTACATATAATTCAATGTTTGATTCAATTTCAACAAATTATAATCCGAGTTCAGTAATTATATATAGACATCTACTGTTCATAAGCACTTTATGTGTTATTTTCGCCCATGTTTATTTTGACAACAACAACAATGTTTGACAACAACAAAACTTTGACTATGGTTTAAATATAATTCAATGTTAGATTCAATTTGAACAAATTATAATCCGAGTTCAGTAATTATATATAGACATCTACTTCTCATAAGCACTTTATGTGTTATTTTCGCCCATGTTTATTTTGACAACAACAACAATGTTTGACAACAACAAAACTTTGACTATGGTTTACATATAATTCAATGTTTGATTCAATTTCAACAAATTATAATCCGAGTTCAGTAATTATATATAGACATCTACTGCTCATAAGCACTTTATGTGTTATTTTCGCCCATGTTTATTTTGACAACAACAACAATGTTTGACAACAACAAAACTTTGACTATGGTTTAAATATAATTCAATGTTTGATTCAATTTCAACAAATTATAATCCGAGTTCAGTAATTATATATAGACATCTACTGCTCATAAGCACTTTATGTGTTATTTTCGCCCATGTTTATTTTGACAACAACAACAATGTTTGACAACAACAAAACTTTGACTATGGTTTAAATATAATTCAATGTTAGATTCAATTTCAACAAGTTATAATCCGAGTTCAGTAGTTATATATAGACATCTACTTCTCATAAGCACTTTATGTGTTATTTTCGCCCATGTTTATTTTGACAACAACAACAATGTTTGACAACAACAAAACTTTGACTTTGGTTTAAATATAATTCAATGTTTGATTCAATTTCAACAAATTATAATCCGAGTTCAGTAATTATATATAGACATCTACTGCTCATAAGCACTTTATGTGTTATTTTCGCCCATGTTTATTTTGACAACAACAAGAATGTTTGACAACAACAAAACTTTGACTATGGTTTACATATAATTCAATGTTTGATTCAATTTCAACAAATTATAATCCGAGTTCAGTAATTATATATAGACATCTACTGCTCATAAGCACTTTATGTGTTATTTTCGCCCATGTTTATTTTGACAACAACAACAATGTTTGACAACAACAAAACTTTGACTATGGTTTAAATATAATTCAATGTTTGATTCAATTTCAACAAATTATAATCCGAGTTCAGTAATTATATATAGACATCTACTGCTCATAAGCACTTTATGTGTTATTTTCGCCCATGTTTATTTTGACAACAACAACAATGTTTGACAACAACAAAACTTTGACTATGGTTTAAATATAATTCAATGTTAGATTCAATTTGAACAAATTATAATCCGAGTTCAGTAATTATATATAGACATCTACTGCTCATAAGCACTTTATGTGTTATTTTCGCCCATGTTTATTTTGACAACAACAAGAATGTTTGACAACAACAAAACTTTGACTATGGTTTACATATAATTCAATGTTTGATTCAATTTCAACAAATTATAATCCGAGTTCAGTAATTATATATAGACATCTACTGCTCATAAGCACTTTATGTGTTATTTTCGCCCATGTTTATTTTGACAACAACAACAATGTTTGACAACAACAAAACTTTGACTATGGTTTAAATATAATTCAATGTTTGATTCAATTTCAACAAATTATAATCCGAGTTCAGTAATTATATATAGACATCTACTGCTCATAAGCACTTTATGTGTTATTTTCGCCCATGTTTATTTTGACAACAACAACAATGTTTGACAACAACAAAACTTTGACTATGGTTTAAATATAATTCAATGTTAGATTCAATTTCAACAAATTATAATCCGAGTTCAGTAATTATATATAGACATCTACTGCTCATAAGCACTTTATGTGTTATTTTCGCCCATGTTTATTTTGACAACAACAACAATGATTGACAACAACAAAACTTTGACTATGGTTTAAATATACTTCAATGTTAGATTCAATTTGAACAAATTATAATCCAAGTTCAGTAATTATATATAGACATCTACTTCTCATAAGCACTTAATGTGTTATTTTCGCCCATGTTTATTTTGACAACAACAACAATGTTTGACAACAACAAAATTTTGACTATTTCAACAAATTATAATCCGAGTTCAGTAATTATATATAGACATCTACTGCTCATAAGCACTTTATGTGTTATTTTCGCCCATGTTTATTTTGACAACAACAACAATGTTTGACAACAACAAAACTTTGACTATGGTTTAAATATAATTCAATGATTGATTCAATTTCAACAAATTATAATCCGAGTTCAGTAATTATATATAGACATCTACTGCTCATAAGCACTTTATGTGTTATTTTCGCCCATGTTTATTTTGACAACAACAACAATGTTTGACAACAACAAAACTTTGACTATGGTTTACATATAATTCAATGTTTGATTCAATTTCAACAAATTATAATCCGAGTTCAGTAATTATATATAGACATCTACTGTTCATAAGCACTTTATGTGTTATTTTCGCCCATGTTTATTTTGACAACAACAACAATGTTTGACAACAACAAAACTTTGACTATGGTTTAAATATAATTCAATGTTAGATTCAATTTGAACAAATTATAATCCGAGTTCAGTAATTATATATAGACATCTACTTCTCATAAGCACTTTATGTGTTATTTTCGCCCATGTTTATTTTGACAACAACAACAATGTTTGACAACAACAAAACTTTGACTATGGTTTACATATAATTCAATGTTTGATTCAATTTCAACAAATTATAATCCGAGTTCAGTAATTATATATAGACATCTACTGCTCATAAGCACTTTATGTGTTATTTTCGCCCATGTTTATTTTGACAACAACAACAATGTTTGACAACAACAAAACTTTGACTATGGTTTAAATATAATTCAATGTTTGATTCAATTTCAACAAATTATAATCCGAGTTCAGTAATTATATATAGACATCTACTGCTCATAAGCACTTTATGTGTTATTTTCGCCCATGTTTATTTTGACAACAACAACAATGTTTGACAACAACAAAACTTTGACTATGGTTTAAATATAATTCAATGTTAGATTCAATTTCAACAAGTTATAATCCGAGTTCAGTAGTTATATATAGACATCTACTTCTCATAAGCACTTTATGTGTTATTTTCGCCCATGTTTATTTTGACAACAACAACAATGTTTGACAACAACAAAACTTTGACTTTGGTTTAAATATAATTCAATGTTTGATTCAATTTCAACAAATTATAATCCGAGTTCAGTAATTATATATAGACATCTACTGCTCATAAGCACTTTATGTGTTATTTTCGCCCATGTTTATTTTGACAACAACAAGAATGTTTGACAACAACAAAACTTTGACTATGGTTTACATATAATTCAATGTTTGATTCAATTTCAACAAATTATAATCCGAGTTCAGTAATTATATATAGACATCTACTGCTCATAAGCACTTTATGTGTTATTTTCGCCCATGTTTATTTTGACAACAACAACAATGTTTGACAACAACAAAACTTTGACTATGGTTTAAATATAATTCAATGTTTGATTCAATTTCAACAAATTATAATCCGAGTTCAGTAATTATATATAGACATCTACTGCTCATAAGCACTTTATGTGTTATTTTCGCCCATGTTTATTTTGACAACAACAACAATGTTTGACAACAACAAAACTTTGACTATGGTTTAAATATAATTCAATGTTAGATTCAATTTGAACAAATTATAATCCGAGTTCAGTAATTATATATAGACATCTACTGCTCATAAGCACTTTATGTGTTATTTTCGCCCATGTTTATTTTGACAACAACAAGAATGTTTGACAACAACAAAACTTTGACTATGGTTTACATATAATTCAATGTTTGATTCAATTTCAACAAATTATAATCCGAGTTCAGTAATTATATATAGACATCTACTGCTCATAAGCACTTTATGTGTTATTTTCGCCCATGTTTATTTTGACAACAACAACAATGTTTGACAACAACAAAACTTTGACTATGGTTTAAATATAATTCAATGTTTGATTCAATTTCAACAAATTATAATCCGAGTTCAGTAATTATATATAGACATCTACTGCTCATAAGCACTTTATGTGTTATTTTCGCCCATGTTTATTTTGACAACAACAACAATGTTTGACAACAACAAAACTTTGACTATGGTTTAAATATAATTCAATGTTAGATTCAATTTCAACAAATTATAATCCGAGTTCAGTAATTATATATAGACATCTACTGCTCATAAGCACTTTATGTGTTATTTTCGCCCATGTTTATTTTGACAACAACAACAATGATTGACAACAACAAAACTTTGACTATGGTTTAAATATACTTCAATGTTAGATTCAATTTGAACAAATTATAATCCAAGTTCAGTAATTATATATAGACATCTACTTCTCATAAGCACTTAATGTGTTATTTTCGCCCATGTTTATTTTGACAACAACAACAATGTTTGACAACAACAAAATTTTGACTATTTCAACAAATTATAATCCGAGTTCAGTAATTATATATAGACATCTACTGCTCATAAGCACTTTATGTGTTATTTTCGCCCATGTTTATTTTGACAACAACAACAATGTTTGACAACAACAAAACTTTGACTATGGTTTAAATATAATTCAATGATTGATTCAATTTCAACAAATTATAATCCGAGTTCAGTAATTATATATAGACATCTACTGCTCATAAGCACTTTATGTGTTATTTTCGCCCATGTTTATTTTGACAACAACAACAATGTTTGACAACAACAAAACTTTGACTATGGTTTACATATAATTCAATGTTTGATTCAATTTCAACAAATTATAATCCGAGTTCAGTAATTATATATAGACATCTACTGCTCATAAGCACTTTATGTGTTATTTTCGCCCATGTTTATTTTGACAACAACAACAATGTTTGACAACAACAAAACTTTGACTATGGTTTAAATATAATTCAATGTTTGATTCAATTTCAACAAATTATAATCCGAGTTCAGTAATTATATATAGACATCTACTGCTCATAAGCACTTTATGTGTTATTTTCGCCCATGTTTATTTTGACAACAACAACAATGTTTGACAACAACAAAACTTTGACTATGGTTTAAATATAATTCAATGTTTGATTCAATTTCAACAAATTATAATCCGAGTTCAGTAATTATATATAGACATCTACTGCTCATAAGCACTTTATGTGTTATTTTCGCCCATGTTTATTTTGACAACAACAACAATGTTTGACAACAACAAAACTTTGACTATGGTTTAAATATAATTCAATGTTTGATTCAATTTCAACAAATTATAATCCGAGTTCAGTAATTATATATAGACATCTACTGCTCATAAGCACTTTATGTGTTATTTTCGCCCATGTTTATTTTGACAACAACAACAATGTTTGACAACAACAAAACTTTGACTATGGTTTAAATATAATTCAATGTTTGATTCAATTTCAACAAATTATAATCCGAGTTCAGTAATTATATATAGACATCTACTGCTCATAAGCACTTTATGTGTTATTTTCGCCCATGTTTATTTTGACAACAACAACAATGTTTGACAACAACAAAACTTTGACTATGGTTTAAATATAATTCAATGTTTGATTCAATTTCAACAAATTATAATCCGAGTTCAGTAATTATATATAGACATCTACTGCTCATAAGCACTTTATGTGTTATTTTCGCCCATGTTTATTTTGACAACAACAACAATGTTTGACAACAACAAAACTTTGACTATGGTTTAAATATAATTCAATGTGAGATTCAATTTCAACAAATTATAATCCGAGTTCAGTAATTATATGAAGACATCTAATGCTCATAAGCACTTTATGTGTTATTTTCGCCCATGTTTATTTTGACAACAACAACAATGTTTGACAACAACAAAACTTTGACTATGGTTTAAATATAATTCAATGTTAGATTCAATTTCAACAAATTATAATCCGAGTTCAGTAATTATATATAGACATCTACTGCTCATAAGCACTTTATGTGTTATTTTCGCCCATGTTTATTTTGACAACAACAACAATGTTTGACAACAACAAAACTTTGACTATGGTTTAAATATAATTCAATGTTAGATTCAATTTCAACAAATTATAATCCGAGTTCAGTAATTATATATAGACATCTAATGCTCATAAGCACTTTATGTGTTATTTTCGCCCATGTTTATTTTGACAACAACAACAATGTTTGACAACAACAAAACGTTGACTATGGTTTACATATAATTCAATGTTAGATTCAATTTCAACAAATTAAAATCCGAGTTCAGTAATTATATATAGACATCTACTGCTCATAAGCACTTTATGTGTTATTTTCGCCCATGTTTATTTTGACAACAACAACAATGTTTGACAACAACAAAACTTTGACTATGGTTTAAATATAATTCAATATTAGACTCAATTTCAGCAAATTATAATCCGAGTTCAGTAATTATATATAGACATCTTGTGCTTATAAATACTTTATGTGTTATTATCCGGCTATGTTTATTTTGACAACAACAACAATGTTTGACAACAACAAAACTTTGACTATGGTTTAAATATAATTCAATGTTTGATTCAATTTCAACAAATTATAATCCGAGTTCAGTAATTATATATAGACATCTACTGCTCATAAGCACTTTATGTGTTATTTTCGCCCATGTTTATTTTGACAACAACAACAATGTTTGACAACAACAAAACTTTGACTATGGTTTAAATATAATTCAATGTTTGATTCAATTTCAACAAATTATAATCCGAGTTCAGTAATTATATATAGACATCTACTGCTCATAAGCACTTTATGTGTTATTTTCGCCCATGTTTATTTTGACAACAACAACAATGTTTGACAACAACAAAACTTTGACTATGGTTTAAATATACTTCAATGTTAGATTCAATTTGAACAAATTATAATCCGAGTTCAGTAATTATATATAGACATCTACTGCTCATAAGCACTTTATGTGTTATTTTCGCCCATGTTTATTTTGACAACAACAACAATGTTTGACAACAACAAAACTTTGACTATGGTTTAAATATAATTCAATGTTTGATTCAATTTCAACAAATTATAATCCGAGTTCAGTAATTATATATAGACATCTACTGCTCATAAGCACTTTATGTGTTATTTTCGCCCATGTTTATTTTGACAACAACAACAATGTTTGACAACAACAAAACTTTGACTATGGTTTAAATATAATTCAATGTTAGATTCAATTTCAACAAATTATAATCCGAGTTCAGTAGTTATATATAGACATCTAATGCTCATAAGCACTTTATGTGTTATTTTCGCCCATGTTTATTTTGACAACAACAACAATGTTTGACAACAACAAAACTTTGACTATGGTTTAAATATAATTCAATGTTAGATTCAATTTCAACAAATTATAATCCGAGTTCAGTAATTATATATAGACATCTAATGCTCATAATCACTTTATGTGTTATTATCGGCCATGTTTATTTTGACAACAACAACAATGTTTGACAACAACAAAACTTTGACTATGGTTTACATATAATTCAATGTTAGATTCAATTTCAACAAATTATAATCCGAGTTCAGTAATTATATATAGACATCTAATGCTCATAAGCACTTTATGTGTTATTTTCGCCCATGTTTATTTTGACAACAACAAGAATGTTTGACAACAATAAAACTTTGACTATGGTTTACATATAATTCAATGTTAGATTCAATTTCAACAAATTATAATCCGAGTTCAGTAATTATATATAGACATCTAATGCTCATAATCACTTTATGTGTTATTATCGGCCATGTTTATTTTGACAACAACAACAATGTTTGACAACAACAAAACTTTGACTATGGTTTACATATAATTCAATGTTAGATTCAATTTCAACAAATTATAATCCGAGTTCAGTAATTATATATAGACATCTAATGCTCATAATCACTTTATGTGTTATTATCGGCCATGTTTATTTTGACAACAACAACAATGTTTGACAACAACAAAACTTTGACTATGGTTTACATATAATTCAATGTTAGATTCAATTTCAACAAATTATAATCCGAGTTCAGTAATTATATATAGACATCTAATGCTCATAATCACTTTATGTGTTATTATCGGCCATGTTTATTTTGACAACAACAACAATGTTTGACAACAACAAAACTTTGACTATGGTTTACATATAATTCAATGTTAGATTCAATTTCAACAAATTATAATCCGAGTTCAGTAATTATATATAGACATCTAATGCTCATAAGCACTTTATGTGTTATTTTCGCCCATGTTTATTTTGACAACAACAACAATGTTTGACAACAACAAAACTTTGACTATGGTTTAAATATAATTCAATGTTAGATTCAATTTCAACAAATTATAATCCGAGTTCAGTAATTATATATAGACATCTAATGCTCATAATCACTTTATGTGTTATTATCGGCCATGTTTATTTTGACAACAACAACAATGTTTGACAACAACAAAACTTTGACTATGGTTTACATATAATTCAATGTTAGATTCAATTTCAACAAATTATAATCCGAGTTCAGTAATTATATATAGACATCTAATGCTCATAAGCACTTTATGTGTTATTTTCGCCCATGTTTATTTTGACAACAACAAGAATGTTTGACAACAATAAAACTTTGACTATGGTTTACATATAATTCAATGTTAGATTCAATTTCAACAAATTATAATCCGAGTTCAGTAATTATATATAGACATCTAATGCTCATAATCACTTTATGTGTTATTATCGGCCATGTTTATTTTGACAACAACAACAATGTTTGACAACAACAAAACTTTGACTATGGTTTACATATAATTCAATGTTAGATTCAATTTCAACAAATTATAATCCGAGTTCAGTAATTATATATAGACATCTAATGCTCATAAGCACTTTATGTGTTATTTTCGCCCATGTTTATTTTGACAACAACAAGAATATTTGACAACAATAAAACTTTGACTATGGTTTACATATAATTCAATGTTAGATTCAATTTCAACAAATTATAATCCGAGTTCAGTAATTATATATAGACATCTAATGCTCATAATCACTTTATGTGTTATTATCGGCCATGTTTATTTTGACAACAACAACAATGTTTGACAACAACAAAACTTTGACTATGGTTTACATATAATTCAATGTTAGATTCAATTTCAACAAATTATAATCCGAGTTCAGTAATTATATATAGACATCTAATGCTCATAAGCACTTTATGTGTTATTTTCGCCCATGTTTATTTTGACAACAACAAGAATGTTTGACAACAATAAAACTTTGACTATGGTTTACATATAATTCAATGTTAGATTCAATTTCAACAAATTATAATCCGAGTTCAGTAATTATATATAGACATCTAATGCTCATAAGCACTTTATGTGTTATTTTCGCCCATGTTTATTTTGACAACAACAAGAATGTTTGACAACAACAAAACTTTGACTATGGTTTAAATATAATTCAATGTTAGATTCAATTTCAACAAATTATAATCCGAGTTCAGTAATTATATATAGACATCTAATGCTCATAATCACTTTATGTGTTATTATCGGCCATGTTTATTTTGACAACAACAAGAATGTTTGACAACAATAAAACTTTGACTATGGTTTACATATAATTCAATGTTAGATTCAATTTCAACAAATTATAATCCGAGTTCAGTAATTATATATAGACATCTAATGCTCATAATCACTTTATGTGTTATTATCGGCCATGTTTATTTTGACAACAACAACAATGTTTGACAACAACAAAACTTTGACTATGGTTTACATATAATTCAATGTTAGATTCAATTTCAACAAATTATAATCCGAGTTCAGTAATTATATATAGACATCTAATGCTCATAAGCACTTTATGTGTTATTTTCGCCCATGTTTATTTTGACAACAACAAGAATGTTTGACAACAATAAAACTTCGACTATGGTTTACATATAATTCAATGTTAGATTCAATTTCAACAAATTATAATCCGAGTTCAGTAATTATATATAGACATCTAATGCTCATAATCACTTTATGTGTTATTATCGGCCATGTTTATTTTGACAACAACAACAATGTTTGACAACAACAAAACTTTGACTATGGTTTACATATAATTCAATGTTAGATTCAATTTCAACAAATTATAATCCGAGTTCAGTAATTATATATAGACATCTAATGCTCATAATCACTTTATGTGTTATTATCGGCCATGTTTATTTTGACAACAACAACAATGTTTGACAACAACAAAACTTTGACTATGGTTTACATATAATTCAATGTTAGATTCAATTTCAACAAATTATAATCCGAGTTCAGTAATTATATATAGACATCTAATGCTCATAATCACTTTATGTGTTATTATCGGCCATGTTTATTTTGACAACAACAACAATGTTTGACAACAACAAAACTTTGACTATGGTTTACATATAATTCAATGTTAGATTCAATTTCAACAAATTATAATCCGAGTTCAGTAATTATATATAGACATCTAATGCTCATAAGCACTTTATGTGTTATTTTCGCCCATGTTTATTTTGACAACAACAACAATGTTTGACAACAACAAAACTTTGACTATGGTTTAAATATAATTCAATGTTAGATTCAATTTCAACAAATTATAATCCGAGTTCAGTAATTATATATAGACATCTAATGCTCATAATCACTTTATGTGTTATTATCGGCCATGTTTATTTTGACAACAACAACAATGTTTGACAACAACAAAACTTTGACTATGGTTTACATATAATTCAATGTTAGATTCAATTTCAACAAATTATAATCCGAGTTCAGTAATTATATATAGACATCTAATGCTCATAAGCACTTTATGTGTTATTTTCGCCCATGTTTATTTTGACAACAACAAGAATGTTTGACAACAATAAAACTTTGACTATGGTTTACATATAATTCAATGTTAGATTCAATTTCAACAAATTATAATCCGAGTTCAGTAATTATATATAGACATCTAATGCTCATAATCACTTTATGTGTTATTATCGGCCATGTTTATTTTGACAACAACAACAATGTTTGACAACAACAAAACTTTGACTATGGTTTACATATAATTCAATGTTAGATTCAATTTCAACAAATTATAATCCGAGTTCAGTAATTATATATAGACATCTAATGCTCATAAGCACTTTATGTGTTATTTTCGCCCATGTTTATTTTGACAACAACAAGAATGTTTGACAACAATAAAACTTTGACTATGGTTTACATATAATTCAATGTTAGATTCAATTTCAACAAATTATAATCCGAGTTCAGTAATTATATATAGACATCTAATGCTCATAATCACTTTATGTGTTATTATCGGCCATGTTTATTTTGACAACAACAACAATGTTTGACAACAACAAAACTTTGACTATGGTTTACATATAATTCAATGTTAGATTCAATTTCAACAAATTATAATCCGAGTTCAGTAATTATATATAGACATCTAATGCTCATAAGCACTTTATGTGTTATTTTCGCCCATGTTTATTTTGACAACAACAAGAATGTTTGACAACAATAAAACTTTGACTATGGTTTACATATAATTCAATGTTAGATTCAATTTCAACAAATTATAATCCGAGTTCAGTAATTATATATAGACATCTAATGCTCATAAGCACTTTATGTGTTATTTTCGCCCATGTTTATTTTGACAACAACAAGAATGTTTGACAACAACAAAACTTTGACTATGGTTTAAATATAATTCAATGTTAGATTCAATTTCAACAAATTATAATCCGAGTTCAGTAATTATATATAGACATCTAATGCTCATAATCACTTTATGTGTTATTATCGGCCATGTTTATTTTGACAACAACAACAATGTTTGACAACAACAAAACTTTGACTATGGTTTACATATAATTCAATGTTAGATTCAATTTCAACAAATTATAATCCGAGTTCAGTAATTATATATAGACATCTAATGCTCATAAGCACTTTATGTGTTATTTTCGCCCATGTTTATTTTGACAACAACAAGAATGTTTGACAACAATAAAACTTTGACTATGGTTTACATATAATTCAATGTTAGATTCAATTTCAACAAATTATAATCCGAGTTCAGTAATTATATATAGACATCTAATGCTCATAATCACTTTATGTGTTATTATCGGCCATGTTTATTTTGACAACAACAACAATGTTTGACAACAACAAAACTTTGACTATGGTTTACATATAATTCAATGTTAGATTCAATTTCAACAAATTATAATCCGAGTTCAGTAATTATATATAGACATCTAATGCTCATAATCACTTTATGTGTTATTATCGGCCATGTTTATTTTGACAACAACAACAATGTTTGACAACAACAAAACTTTGACTATGGTTTACATATAATTCAATGTTAGATTCAATTTCAACAAATTATAATCCGAGTTCAGTAATTATATATAGACATCTAATGCTCATAAGCACTTTATGTGTTATTTTCGCCCATGTTTATTTTGACAACAACAACAATGTTTGACAACAACAAAACTTTGACTATGGTTTAAATATAATTCAATGTTAGATTCAATTTCAACAAATTATAATCCGAGTTCAGTAATTATATATAGACATCTAATGCTCATAATCACTTTATGTGTTATTATCGGCCATGTTTATTTTGACAACAACAACAATGTTTGACAACAACAAAACTTTGACTATGGTTTACATATAATTCAATGTTAGATTCAATTTCAACAAATTATAATCCGAGTTCAGTAATTATATATAGACATCTAATGCTCATAAGCACTTTATGTGTTATTTTCGCCCATGTTTATTTTGACAACAACAAGAATGTTTGACAACAATAAAACTTTGACTATGGTTTACATATAATTCAATGTTAGATTCAATTTCAACAAATTATAATCCGAGTTCAGTAATTATATATAGACATCTAATGCTCATAATCACTTTATGTGTTATTATCGGCCATGTTTATTTTGACAACAACAACAATGTTTGACAACAACAAAACTTTGACTATGGTTTACATATAATTCAATGTTAGATTCAATTTCAACAAATTATAATCCGAGTTCAGTAATTATATATAGACATCTAATGCTCATAAGCACTTTATGTGTTATTTTCGCCCATGTTTATTTTGACAACAACAAGAATGTTTGACAACAATAAAACTTTGACTATGGTTTACATATAATTCAATGTTAGATTCAATTTCAACAAATTATAATCCGAGTTCAGTAATTATATATAGACATCTAATGCTCATAATCACTTTATGTGTTATTATCGGCCATGTTTATTTTGACAACAACAACAATGTTTGACAACAACAAAACTTTGACTATGGTTTACATATAATTCAATGTTAGATTCAATTTCAACAAATTATAATCCGAGTTCAGTAATTATATATAGACATCTAATGCTCATAAGCACTTTATGTGTTATTTTCGCCCATGTTTATTTTGACAACAACAAGAATGTTTGACAACAATAAAACTTTGACTATGGTTTACATATAATTCAATGTTAGATTCAATTTCAACAAATTATAATCCGAGTTCAGTAATTATATATAGACATCTAATGCTCATAATCACTTTATGTGTTATTATCGGCCATGTTTATTTTGACAACAACAACAATGTTTGACAACAACAAAACTTTGACTATGGTTTACATATAATTCAATGTTAGATTCAATTTCAACAAATTATAATCCGAGTTCAGTAATTATATATAGACATCTAATGCTCATAAGCACTTTATGTGTTATTTTCGCCCATGTTTATTTTGACAACAACAAGAATGTTTGACAACAATAAAACTTTGACTATGGTTTACATATAATTCAATGTTAGATTCAATTTCAACAAATTATAATCCGAGTTCAGTAATTATATATAGACATCTAATGCTCATAATCACTTTATGTGTTATTATCGGCCATGTTTATTTTGACAACAACAACAATGTTTGACAACAACAAAACTTTGACTATGGTTTACATATAATTCAATGTTAGATTCAATTTCAACAAATTATAATCCGAGTTCAGTAATTATATATAGACATCTAATGCTCATAATCACTTTATGTGTTATTATCGGCCATGTTTATTTTGACAACAACAACAATGTTTGACAACAACAAAACTTTGACTATGGTTTACATATAATTCAATGTTAGATTCAATTTCAACAAATTATAATCCGAGTTCAGTAATTATATATAGACATCTAATGCTCATAAGCACTTTATGTGTTATTTTCGCCCATGTTTATTTTGACAACAACAACAATGTTTGACAACAACAAAACTTTGACTATGGTTTAAATATAATTCAATGTTAGATTCAATTTCAACAAATTATAATCCGAGTTCAGTAATTATATATAGACATCTAATGCTCATAATCACTTTATGTGTTATTATCGGCCATGTTTATTTTGACAACAACAACAATGTTTGACAACAACAAAACTTTGACTATGGTTTACATATAATTCAATGTTAGATTCAATTTCAACAAATTATAATCCGAGTTCAGTAATTATATATAGACATCTAATGCTCATAAGCACTTTATGTGTTATTTTCGCCCATGTTTATTTTGACAACAACAAGAATGTTTGACAACAATAAAACTTTGACTATGGTTTACATATAATTCAATGTTAGATTCAATTTCAACAAATTATAATCCGAGTTCAGTAATTATATATAGACATCTAATGCTCATAATCACTTTATGTGTTATTATCGGCCATGTTTATTTTGACAACAACAACAATGTTTGACAACAACAAAACTTTGACTATGGTTTACATATAATTCAATGTTAGATTCAATTTCAACAAATTATAATCCGAGTTCAGTAATTATATATAGACATCTAATGCTCATAAGCACTTTATGTGTTATTTTCGCCCATGTTTATTTTGACAACAACAAGAATGTTTGACAACAATAAAACTTTGACTATGGTTTACATATAATTCAATGTTAGATTCAATTTCAACAAATTATAATCCGAGTTCAGTAATTATATATAGACATCTACTGCTCATAAGCACTTTATGTGTTATTTTCGCCCATGTTTATTTTGACAACAACAAGAATGTTTGACAACAACAAAACTTTGACTATGGTTTAAATATAATTCAATGTTAGATTCAATTTCAACAAATTATAATCCGAGTTCAGTAATTATATATAGACATCTAATGCTCATAAGCACTTTATGTGTTATTTTCGCCCATGTTTATTTTGACAACAACAACAATGTTTGACAACAATAAAACTTTGACTATGGTTTACATATAATTCAATGTTAGATTCAATTTCAACAAATTATAATCCGAGTTCAGTAATTATATATAGACATCTAATGCTCATAATCACTTTATGTGTTATTATCGGCCATGTTTATTTTGACAACAACAACAATGTTTGACAACAATAAAACTTTGACTATGGTTTACATATAATTCAATGTTAGATTCAATTTCAACAAATTATAATCCGAGTTCAGTAATTATATATAGACATCTAATGCTCATAATCACTTTAAGTGTTATTATCGGCCATGTTTATTTTGACAACAACAACAATGTTTGACAACAACAAAACTTTGACTATGGTTTACATATAATTCAATGTTAGATTCAATTTCAACAAATTATAATCCGAGTTCAGTAATTATATATAGACATCTAATGCTCATAAGCACTTTATGTGTTATTTTCGCCCATGTTTATTTTGACAACAACAAGAATGTTTGACAACAACAAAACTTTGACTATGGTTTAAATATAATTCAATGTTTGATTCAATTTCAACAAATTATAATCCGAGTTCAGTAATTATATATAGACATCTACTGCTCATAAGCACTTTATGTGTTATTTTCGCCCATGTTTATTTTGACAAAAACAACAATGTTTGACAACAACAAAACTTTGACTATGGTTTAAATATAATTCAATGTTAGATTCAATTTCAACAAATTATAATCCGAGTTCAGTAGTTATATATAGACATCTAATGCTCATAAGCACTTTATGTGTTATTTTCGCCCATGTTTATTTTGACAACAACAACAATGTTTGACAACAACAAAACTTTGACTATGGTTTAAATATAATTCAATGTTAGATTCAATTTGAACAAATTATAATCCGAGTTCAGTAATTATATATAGACATCTAATGCTCATAATCACTTTATGTGTTATTATCGGCCATGTTTATTTTGACAACAACAACAATGTTTGACAACAACAAAACTTTGACTATGGTTTACATATAATTCAATGTTAGATTCAATTTCAACAAATTATAATCCGAGTTCAGTAATTATATATAGACATCTAATGCTCATAATCACTTTATGTGTTATTATCGGCCATGTTTATTTTGACAACAACAACAATGTTTGACAACAACAAAACTTTGACTATGGTTTACATATAATTCAATGTTAGATTCAATTTCAACAAATTATAATCCGAGTTCAGTAATTATATATAGACATCTAATGCTCATAATCACTTTATGTGTTATTATCGGCCATGTTTATTTTGACAACAACAACAATGTTTGACAACAACAAAACTTTGACTATGGTTTACATATAATTCAATGTTAGATTCAATTTCAACAAATTATAATCCGAGTTCAGTAATTATATATAGACATCTAATGCTCATAAGCACTTTATGTGTTATTTTCGCCCATGTTTATTTTGACAACAACAACAATGTTTGACAACAACAAAACTTTGACTATGGTTTAAATATAATTCAATGTTAGATTCAATTTCAACAAATTATAATCCGAGTTCAGTAATTATATATAGACATCTAATGCTCATAATCACTTTATGTGTTATTATCGGCCATGTTTATTTTGACAAGAACAACAATGTTTGACAACAACAAAATTTTGACTATGGTTTACATATAATTCAATGTTAGATTCAATTTCAACAAATTATAATCCGAGTTCAGTAATTATATATAGACATCTAATGCTCATAAGCACTTTATGTGTTATTTTCGCCCATGTTTATTTTGACAACAACAACAATGTTTGACAACAATAAAACTTTGACTATGGTTTACATATAATTCAATGTTAGATTCAATTTCAACAAATTATAATCCGAGTTCAGTAATTATATATAGACATCTAATGCTCATAATCACTTTATGTGTTATTATCGGCCATGTTTATTTTGACAACAACAACAATGTTTGACAACAACAAAACTTTGACTATGGTTTACATATAATTCAATGTTAGATTCAATTTCAACAAATTATAATCCGAGTTCAGTAATTATATATAGACATCTAATGCTCATAAGCACTTTATGTGTTATTTTCGCCCATGTTTATTTTGACAACAACAAGAATGTTTGACAACAACAAAACTTTGACTATGGTTTACATATAATTCAATGTTAGATTCAATTTCAACAAATTATAATCCGAGTTCAGTAATTATATATAGACATCTAATGCTCATAAGCACTTTATGTGTTATTTTCGCCCATGTTTATTTTGACAACAACAACAATGTTTGACAACAATAAAACTTTGACTATGGTTTACATATAATTCAATGTTAGATTCAATTTCAACAAATTATAATCCGAGTTCAGTAATTATATATAGACATCTAATGCTCATAATCACTTTATGTGTTATTATCGGCCATGTTATTTTGACAACAACAACAATGTTTGACAACAATAAAACTTTGACTATGGTTTACATATAATTCAATGTTAGATTCAATTTCAACAAATTATAATCCGAGTTCAGTAATTATATATAGACATCTAATGCTCATAATCACTTTATGTGTTATTATCGGCCATGTTTATTTTGACAACAACAACAATGTTTGACAACAACAAAACTTTGACTATGGTTTACATATAATTCAATGGTTAGATTCAATTTCAACAAATTATAATCCGAGTTCAGTAATTATATATAGACATCTAATGCTCATAAGCACTTTATGTGTTATTTTCGCCCATGTTTATTTTGACAACAACAAGAATGTTTGACAACAACAAAACTTTGACTATGGTTTAAATATAATTCAATGTTTGATTCAATTCAACAAATTATAATCCGAGTTCAGTAATTATATATAGACATCTACTGCTCATAAGCACTTTATGTGTTATTTTCGCCCATGTTTATTTTGACAACAACAACAATGTTTGACAACAACAAAACTTTGACCTATGGTTTAAATATAATTCAATGTTAGATTCAATTTCAACAAATTATAATCCGAGTTCAGTAGTTATATATAGACATCTAATGCTCATAAGCACTTTATGTGTTATTTTCGCCCATGTTTATTTTTGACAACAACAACAATGTTTGACAACAACAAAACTTTGACTATGGTTTAAATATAATTCAATGTTAGATTCAATTTCAACAAATTATAATCCGAGTCAGTAATTATATATAGACATCTAATGCTCATAATCACTTTATGTGTTATTATCGCCATGTTTATTTTGCCAACAACAACAATGTTTGACAACAACAAAACTTTGACTATGGTTTACAATAATTCAATGTTAGATTCAATTTCAACAAATTATAATCCGAGTTCAGTAATTATATATAGACATCTAATGCTCATAAGCACTTTATGTGTTATTTTCGCCCATGTTTATTTTGACAACAACAAGAATGTTTGACAACAATAAAACTTTGACTATGGTTTACATATAATTCAATGTTAGATTCAATTTTCAACAAAATTATAATCCGAGTTCAGTAAATATATATAGACATCTAATGCTCATAATCACTTTATGTGTTATTATCGGCCATGTTTATTTTGACAACACAACAATGTTTGACAACAACAAAACTTTGACTATGGTTTACATATAATTCAATGTTAGATTCAATTTCAACAAATTATAATCCGAGTTCAGTAATTATATATAGACATCTAATGCTCATAATCACTTATGTGTTATTATCGGCCATGTTTATTTTTGACAACAACAACAATGTTTGACAACACAAAACTTTGACTATGGTTTACATATAATTCAATGTTAGATTCAATTTCAACAAATTATAATCCGAGTTCAGTAATCTATATATAGACATCTAATGCTCATAATCACTTTATGTGTTATTATCGGCCATGTTATTTTGACAACAACAACAATGTTTGACAACAACAAAACTTTGACTATGGTTTACATATAATTCAATGTTAGATTCAATTTCAACAAATTATAATCCGAGTTCAGTAATTATATATAGACATCTAATGCTCATAATCACTTTATGTGTTATTATCGGCCATGTTTATTTTGACAACAAACAACAATGTTTGACAACAACAAAACTTTGACTATGGTTTACATATAATTCAATGTTAGATTCAATTTCAACAAATTATAATCCGAGTTCAGTAATTATATATAGACATCTAATGCTCATAAGCACTTTATGTGTTATTTTCGCCCATGTTTATTTTGACAACAACAAGAATGTTTGACAACAACAAAACTTTGACTATGGTTTACATATAATTCAATGTTAGATTCAATTTCAACAAATTATAATCCGAGTTCAGTAATTATATATAGACATCTAATGCTCATAAGCACTTTATGTGTTATTTTCGCCATGTTTATTTTGACAACAACAACAATGTTTGACAACAATAAAACTTTGACTATGGTTTTACATATAATTCAATGTTAGATTCGAATTTCAACAAATTATAATCCGAGTTCAGTAATTATATATAGACATCTAATGCTCATAATCACTTTATGTGTTATTATCGGCCATGTTTATTTTGACAAGCACAACTACAATGTTGACAACAATAAAACTTTGACTATGGTTTACATATATTCAATGTTAGATTCAATTTCAACAAATTATAAGCCGAGTTCAGTAATTATATATAGACATCTAATGCTCATAATCACTTTATGTGTTATTATCGGCATGTTTATTTTGACAACAACAACAATGTTTGACAACAACAAACTTTGACTATGGTTTACATATAATTCAATGTTAGATTCAATTTCAACAAATTATAATCCGAGTTCAGTAATTATATATAGACATCTAATGCTCATAAGCACTTTTATGTGTTATTTTCGCCCATGTTTATTTTGACAACAACAAGAATGTTTTGACAACAACAAACTTTGACTATGGTTTAAATATAATTCAATGTTTGATTCAATTTCAACAAATTATAATCCGAGTTCAGTAATTATATATAGACATCTACTGCTCATAAGCACTTTATGTGTTATTTTCGCCCATGTTTATTTTGACAAACAACAACAATGTTTGACAACAACAAAACTTTGACTATGGTTTAAATATAATTCAATGTTAGATTCAATTTCAACAAATTATAATCCGAGTTCAGTAGTTATTATATAGACATCTAATGCTCATAAGCACTTTATGTGTTATTTTCGCCCATGTTTATTTTGACAACAACAACAATGTTTGACAACAACAAAACTTGACTATGGTTTAAATATAATTCAATGTTAGATTCAATTTCAACAAATAATAATCCGAGTTCAGTAATTATATATAGACATCTAATGATCATAATCACTTTATGTGTTATTATCGGCCATGTTTATTTTGACAACAACAACAATGTTTGACAACAAACAAAACTTTGACTATGGTTTACATATAATTCAATGTTAGATTCAATTTCAACAAATTATAATCCGAGTTCAGTAATTATATAGTAGACAGCGAGATGCCATGAATCACTTTATGTTGTTATTTCGGCCAATGTTATTTTGACCAACACAAGCAATTTTTGACTACATAAAACTTGACTATGGTTTACAATAAGGTCAATGTTAGATTCATTCAACAAATTATAATCCGAGTTCAGTAATTATATATAGACATCTAATCTCATAATCACTTGAATGTGTTATTATCGGCCATGTTATTTTGACAAACAACAACGAATTGTTTGACAACAAAAAACTTTGACTATGGTTTACATATAATTTCAATGTTAGATTCAATTTCAAACAAATTATATTCCGGGTTCAGTAGATGTATATATAGACATCTAATGCTCATAATCACTTTATGTGGTATTATCGGCCAATGTTTATTTTGACAACAACATACAATGTTGGACAACAACAAAATCTTTGGTACTAGGGATTTAACATATAATGCAATGTTGATTCAATTTCAAACCAAATTAGAATCCCGAGTTCAGTACTTATATTATAGACATCTAATGCTCATAATCACAGTATGTGTTATTATCGGCCATGTTTATTTTGTACAACATCAACAATGTTTGGACAACAACAAAACGTTGACATATGGTATTGTAACATATAATTCAATGTTAGATTCAATTTCAAACAATAGTATAATCCGAGTCAGTAATTATATATAGACATCTAATGCTCATTAACTCTTTATGTGTCTGGTGGTTACCCATGGGAGAGGTTGGACATCAACAACAATGGTTTGACAATCAACTATACTAGGGGACAGTATGGGTTTACGAGTATAATTGGCTATGGTATGTTTGTCTATTTCAACAAATTATAATCCGAGTTCAGTAACTTATATATAGACATCTAATGCTCATAAGCACTTTATGTGTGACAACAATAAAACTTTGACTATGGTTTACATATAATTCAATGTTAGATTCAATTTCAACAAATTATAATCCGAGTTCAGTAATTATATATAGACATCTAATGCTCATAATCACTTTATGTGTTATTATCGGCCATGTTTATTTTGACAACAACAACAATGTTTGACAACAACAAAACTTTGACTATGGTTTACATATAATTCAATGTTAGATTCAATTTCAACAAATTATAATCCGAGTTCAGTAATTATATATAGACATCTAATGCTCATAATCACTTTATGTGTTATTATCGGCCATGTTTATTTTGACAACAACAACAATGTTTGACAACAACAAAACTTTGACTATGGTTTACATATAATTCAATGTTAGATTCAATTTCAACAAATTATAATCCGAGTTCAGTAATTATATATAGACATCTAATGCTCATAAGCACTTTATGTGTTATTTTCGCCCATGTTTATTTTGACAACAACAAGAATGTTTGACAAGAATAAAACTTTGACTATGGTTTACATATAATTCAATGTTAGATTCAATTTCAACAAATTATAATCCGAGTTCAGTAATTATATATAGACATCTAATGCTCATAATCACTTTATGTGTTATTATCGGCCATGTTTATTTTGACAACAACAACAATGTTTGACAACAACAAAACTTTGACTATGGTTTAAATATAATTCAATGTTAGATTCAATTTCAACAAATTATAATCCGAGTTCAGTAATTATATATAGACATCTAATGCTCATAATCACTTTATGTGTTATTATCGGCCATGTTTATTTTGACAACAACAACAATGTTTGACAACAACAAAACTTTGACTATGGTTTACATATAATTCAATGTTAGATTCAATTTCAACAAATTATAATCCGAGTTCAGTAATTATATATAGACATCTAATGCTCATAAGCACTTTATGTGTTATTTTCGCCCATGTTTATTTTGACAACAACAAGAATGTTTGACAACAATAAAACTTTGACTATGGTTTACATATAATTCAATGTTAGATTCAATTTCAACAAATTATAATCCGAGTTCAGTAATTATATATAGACATCTAATGCTCATAATCACTTTATGTGTTATTATCGGCCATGTTTATTTTGACAACAACAACAATGTTTGACAACAACAAAACTTTGACTATGGTTTACATATAATTCAATGTTAGATTCAATTTCAACAAATTATAATCCGAGTTCAGTAATTATATATAGACATCTAATGCTCATAAGCACTTTATGTGTTATTTTCGCCCATGTTTATTTTGACAACAACAAGAATGTTTGACAACAACAAAACTTTGACTATGGTTTAAATATAATTCAATGTTAGATTCAATTTCAACAAATTATAATCCGAGTTCAGTAATTATATATAGACATCTAATGCTCATAAGCACTTTATGTGTTATTTTCGCCCATGTTTATTTTGACAACAACAACAATGTTTGACAACAATAAAACTTTGACTATGGTTTACATATAATTCAATGTTAGATTCAATTTCAACAAATTATAATCCGAGTTCAGTAATTATATATAGACATCTAATGCTCATAATCACTTTATGTGTTATTATCGGCCATGTTTATTTTGACAACAACAACAATGTTTGACAACAATAAAACTTTGACTATGGTTTACATATAATTCAATGTTAGATTCAATTTCAACAAATTATAATCCGAGTTCAGTAATTATATATAGACATCTAATGCTCATAAGCACTTTATGTGTTATTTTCGCCCATGTTTAATTTGACAACAACAACAATGTTTGACAACAACAAAACTTTGACTATGGTTTAAATATAATTCAATTTCAACAAATTATAATCCGAGTTCAGTAATTATATATAGACATTTTGTGCTCATAAGTACTTTAGGTGTTATTTTCGGCCATGTTTATTTTGACAACAACAACAATGTTTGCCAGAAAGTACCATCCTGACAAATGTAAATATTTTATTTTGTCTCTTGTTAGTTTTGAACCAAATTTGATCATTTTGTATCAAATACCGTTGTAAAATTTGATCTTATGTACGGTTTTATTCAAATAGTGCATACTCGAAATCATCAAAACCAAAGTTTGTCGTATTTATATTTTTAAAATAAAATTAAAACATTGATTAAAGAACCACTTTTGGCTAATGATATTAAACTGAATTGTAAGTAGAATGTAAGTAGCTACGTTAAATTATTTTAAGCATGTAAATTTATTTTTGAAAATATAATCCAAACATTACTCTTAAATATAATTATTTAAAGATTTAAAAACCAAATATAAAATTAGACGAACTCTTGTATCAAGATGATCGTACAGCGTTTTATAAATTTACACGAGATATATTTACATAAAGATTCCATGTGTTGCAATGTGTCGACCTGATTTATTCATGTCCAAGTAAACCGTGCGAAATTAGAATGTGAAAATATTACATATTACTTATCGCCAGGTTAAAGTGACGTACCACGTAACGGAGCCCGTTGGAGCTAGGCCAACATACTTCCGGAATTTTCCTTGTTGTAACGGTTACGAAAAACTTCATTTGCATTCTTAAAAATTTAATGGTTAAAAATTTAAATATTTATTCGACATTTTATTGCCTAAATAAATTAATAAATTTGACATCATGACCGAGTTACCTAAACACCAGTCAGTTCTACTTCTAATTTTGGAAGTTTAAAGTATTTATTCAAAATACAGTTCAATTTGTTTTTCTCGAATTGCTGAACTAACGAATTGAATAAACTTTTATTTAACAAAAAATTATCTCCTAGCTTTCTGTAAATATACAACCCAAAATTATAAAACATGATTAAACATAACAATAAAATCTTCCAGCATTGTGGTCTACTTGAAAGAAATCTAAAATCTAAAATGCTAACGATATTATTATGAAATGTCAATTAATTGTTACCATGTAAAACATACTACAGTAAACAACAACCAGTAGATTATATTTGTACATAATATTTACAAAATGATAAAATGAAATCTAATGTTTACAACCTACAACATAATCTATGTACGATATGTAATGTATACCAAGTTATGTAACATTAGAATACATTTCAAGCTATGCATATATGTATGTATGTACAAACAATAATTATTGTTATAATTTCGGTTACGGAATATAGAACAATGGACATTTAATCAATTTCATAAAATTGAATGTCATTTTTAACGTCGAAGCGTACAATAATAATTTGTTTGTGTAATCATGACGAAATAAAAGATTCGATGATATAATGTCACCGCATTGTAATAATATTAAGAAATTAATATTTATTTATATCGTTAATAATTCCAATATACATTTATCAAGCTAATTTTTTATCACATTTCAAAAATGTTTATTAATGTTATAGAAAATTAAATATGACACGAGCAATAATTTTTATAGTGTGGAATTGTGTCTAAACTAAAATAAATTTTTATTTGGCAGAGACATCTACCAAAAGTGTTTATAATCTGTGGCATTTTATAAGGTTGTACGAAATTTTGCTAGATGACTCCACTATAAACAAAGTGGATAAAAGGAAACTTGAAAAGGATATTCTAAGCTCGTAATTGTATATGAATTCCGCCATCTATAGAAAAATAAAGGGAAATTTATGTACTACAAAACAAGGTTGGAATAAAGGATGAAAAATTAGTTTCCACATTTTTATTTATTTATATAAATTTTTATGAGTACAGTGCTGTTGAGCGAATGTTCGGATGGTAAGGTGTTGAATTATAATTTACAAAGAGAAAACATTGAATTTACGTAAAAGATGAAACTCCATGATAGAAAACAGAAGCTGATTATGCGATTAATGAGAATCGACAGCTTTATTTAGTGATAATAATGTTTTAATTCAATTTTGCATATCGTCCGAGCTGATTATTTACTTGCACAGACAAAACACACTGCACTTGCACACTCTACAAAAATGAAATCTGAACAAAATATTACATTTCCTACAATAATAAGCAAATTAATTTAAAAATAATAATAAACTACAGTCTTCCTCCGAATATACATCCGAAAGGTTCAAACAAAATGTATCTGCTGCGCTCCATTCGGTGTTCATCCGCCTGTTCCGCCCGTTTTGTAAAACATAAGGCATTTTATCTTCATGGTGATGAAGAAGACATAAGATGAATAGGGTCAGCTTTTCATGTTTTATCTTTCTCTAGTAAGCACTTCTTAGTTTCGACAACTCTTTAAGTCTAGCAATACTTAGTGCGCACCGCGAACGCGACAAATTTTTCACAAGATTCCTTATGTAAGGAAACTAAAGTCATTAAATGTCTGACTGAATTAAAATTAAATTAAAATGATCGCCACATCGTAACCACTATTCCAAAAGTTTACACAAAGGTCACACCATGCCACAATCCATCGAAAAATTCCATCCACCCTCATAACAGACGCCCATCGTGGGACTGTCTACACAGGCCCCCTGTTATCCGTTCATTATCGTAGCCTCGTCTATGTAACATATAACCAAGCAGATATTTCAACTTGTATATTTTATATTACAGCATTTGCAAATATGAAAAACATAGACTTAGAAAATATTTTATCAATACTTACTTTTTATGTTTCTTGGCAACTTGTTAAAAGTATTTCGAAAAACTTTCCAACGGTTAACTAATATGCCAAAAACGTTTTCTATTAAACGCGTGCCCCGGAAAATCGATAATTAAATATTTTCTTTGTCTCGTTCAAGTTCCTGGATGAGACGCCCACATTATATTGTTGTGCAAAGTAAAGACGGTATCCCTAATAAAATAATGTGGAAACAGTAGTGTGCTTTTGGTAAAACTCCCTCTGTGGATATCGGTAGTTAAGTTTTTTGGATGCGCCGGCCAAATTTTGGAAATTTGAAAACTCTTAAAACTAAAAATAAATCTGTTATATATTCTAATAGTTACCTTCGTCACTTTCACTATCACTTTCACGCAATATGTGTGATAGTTCGCATCGCAAATGGTAAGCAAGATAATGCTAAACGTTTTCACATAATTGTAAAAATCAGACCTTGATCGAGGCGGGCATTAGATTGCAATCTGATTGCCATTTAAAATGCCAACACAGTTAGGCATATTCAATTTGATGTTAAACCTTTCGATATTTTGCTAGTAATAAGCACTGTTTGGAGCTATCACATACATTGGGGACACAATTTTCCATTCAATCATGCAGGTAGATCTATCCATTTTGAAGGAGCAGGCAAGAAATTTTGTCGTTACACGTTGCGAAATGAAACTAAAAAGAATTATTTACATTAATCAGAAAATCTACAAAGCGCCTTTAAAATTTAATTCAATATTCTTACGTGAACGTCAATTGGGCGCTGAATCGAATGTTTAGTTAAATTCCCTTAAGTAAGTTAAGTTTAAGGATTAAACTTCATCACCAACATCAAGTAAACATTGCTTGGATTAGGAAAATTTTGCAGGACCGCTTGGGTAACATCATATGGAATGGAACGAAACCTCCCCCGAGACATGCCAGTATGTCTGACTCAGCAGCCCAGAATATTTGGAGCTCAGATTGAGTTTACCAAATCATGTTCATTAATTCGAAATCAACACTGATATAACAGAAACGAATACTAAAGGAAATAATACAAACAGGCAGTCAACACAAATATCGAATAACATTGGTTATCGAACACGGACACGAATTGTAAACTGGAACATCAGAACTCAAGGTTTAGCCACAACTTGAGAAAGAATAAACGCGGTATAACATCATAAAAACTGGCGAGTGGAACAGACACCGGGAAAAGCTAAAATGAAAGAGGGTTCAACAACCTACCAACCAATAGCATAGCAAACACTTTGTTTGGTTCAATCTGAGTGCAACTCGGCTTAAAAAGAGTTTACGATCTGAGAAAAAGGGATTAATTAACTGCTGAATGTTAGAGATTATTATTTTTATTACATCTGGTGAATTTATTAATATGTGTATAGTAAATCATTTTCATTTAGTTTGTGCCTTGATAAACAGCCCTTGTTATTGAAGATTATCGCCACCGTTTACGCTTTCCTTATCTTCACAATCCCATCCACATAAAATGCCACTTAATTGGAATTTAAATAACATTTCAGTGGTGTATTATGTTTTAAGCCGTCTATTGAAATCATGCACAACGTGTTAGAGTTTTTAATGCAATGTGCCTGACATCGATATTTTTGACTAAATTTCCAACTAACTAAATTGGTGATTAGTTCCTACTATAGTCTTTTATAGATCTCTTCTATGCTATACAATGTGTAGATGGTTCAACGTAAAGCGAATCTATAGCCGTTAGTCCTCGATTTGACAGGCAACTGCGTAAGGAAGAATACAACCCAGAACAGATTTAAAATAACAAAAAAAACGTTTGCGCTTTGAGAAAATTATCCAATAGAATGAAGCTCGTTTTTGATGGTGCGTTTATAAATCATTTAGCAAGTTTTCTTATATCCTCATAAGATCAAATTACCAAAACGGTTCTCTGTATGTTTTTGGTTAATAAAAATTGATCTATTGTTGTTTACAAAATCATTCAATTAGTTCTCGAAATTGTAGAAACACAATTTTCCAATCGGTTAGTTTCGCCGCGATACGGTTTAAAAGGCAGTGTTTTACAATTAAGTACGAATGAAATGCAACTGTGATCTGTCGTCAGAAATTCTATAGTTATTTTTCAATTTCGAACTAAATCACATTTTAACAAAGAACGCACCTTTGGTGTAATGAATTGGTGTGAATTTACACCAATTCATAACACCAAAGGTGCATTTTTACTTAAATTTGTAAGCTCTTCAGACCGTAAAATCAATCGGGGGTGTGAAACAACTCTTAATAGTAGGCGTTCTATGTTAAAAGGTGATATAGTTTGAAACTGGATGATAACTATAGAAATTCTGACGACAGAGCCGTACTCGTTTTAAACCGTATCGCGACAAAACTAACCGATTGCGAAATTGTGTTTCTACACAACCAGCTACAAGGGCAATATATTTTTACTACTACTCTAAGTTACAAAAGCTCTTAGTTCAAATAATTTCATCAGTTCGTAAGATCATTTAAGCTGAGTGGCACAAACAATTTTCTAAAAGGAAAATTTGTTTACTCCTCAATTTCTTCGATTAAATTTAGAATTCAAAGGAGTTTCGGTAACTTGGAGATATAAGTTTTTGCTTTACTATACTTGACTCTTCGGTCAATAAGTTCCGAGTCTATCTACTAAAATCACATTTTTTTGTTGTTGCAAATTCCGTGATACAGTCATTTTGACCCTTTTCTAATATGTTGATGCCTTTTTTATAGAACGATTATATTCGTTGGCCTCAAAATAGGTATTTGTTCCTGCTATAACTTCAACATTTGACGCACATATCTTCCCCGCAGCTAAATCGGAAGTATACAGTGGATAAGGAAGTAATTTGTATTTCAATTCACGCAATTTTGCAATCGTAGCTAACGACTTATTTCACGATGCATTGTCTTGGTGAAATATTACTTTTTTGCCTTTAAACACATCTTTCTTTAAATACACCAATAATGCTGTTTAATATTTTCTGTTCATGGTCTTACATTTTTTAACATACCCGACAAATAAAATAGCTCGCGCATCCCAAAATACGGAAGCCAAAATTTTAATGGCCGACATTATTATTTTTTGTCGCTTTGGATGCCTTTACCCCCTGCTTTTCGCACCCAGCTGATATACGATTTGATTCCGGAGTGGTGTAGTGGTCGATCCTTGTTTCATCCTTTGTCACATATCGAGGAAAAAAATCCTGTATTTTGTGGCTAAGCAGCTCTGAAGCATCGGGGGGTTGCTGTTTTTGATTCAATAACTGCTGAATTCAGGCAACCAGAGAGTTCAACATCGTCGATGTTGATACAAGCTCGTTTAAGCTGAGCATACCAAGGTTTTACGGTTGCTTTCGATGGACCATAAAGTTCGTTTATTACATACTTTGCTTCAACGATATTTTCTCTCATCAAAAACCAGTTTTTAATCAACACACGAAATTAATTATTTCCCCTTGTTTTTAAAATAACAAAAGTAAAGTAACCTATGTGTCATTCTCGGAACCTATTGCCCGACGTATATTGAATTTAGAAGGTTGAGTGTCATGAGAAACAACAAAATTAAACTTGTTTGCAGTCTTCACGGAACGAGATTATGAAGTTGGATTTTTTTTTTACCAACTTGAACATAGTCACACATGAGATTTGTTCAAAAAATTCGTTTACGGCTGTCATGCGAGTCATATGTTTGCTGTTGATTTGTAGTTATTGTGGTTTACTTTCAATTTCTGATTGGTTTGCGATTAGTTGGAGCTTTATTTTATATTTTATCGAATTAACGTATATTTGTGGATTGCATATAGAATATTCGATTTTATATATAGCACAATTTATAAATAGCAAAAAATTTGTAGCCAAACAGTTGTGGCAAAATAAAATTTTTGGTACTCACCAACTAGAAGCTTCAAAAATTCTGTGGTATAATAGCGAAAATTTCAATAGTCTATATAATAAATAAAATGTTCTTTTAATTTAATTTGTTTTAGAAAAATTATGCAAGCGACGTGGATATGCGGCAAGCCAAACTTATAGCCCGTGGATTTCCAAAACGAAAACCATTTGACGGCGTTGATAATACGAGTATTGTAGTTGTTGCCTCTGGCAAAGACAACAACCGCTGTTAATTTAGCAGTAACACTTGGTAGTTTAGGTAAAAAGGTCGGTTTACTGGATCGTGACATATTTGGCCCCTCCGTGCCATTACTAATAATTACCAATGAAAAACCTTAAGTGAACAACTGTAACAATATGATACCGATAATAAGTTATGAGGTTAAATGTATGCCAATGGAATTAATTATGGACCATTAATTATGTCTGCACTAAAGCAGCTATTAAAGGGAATATTTTGTAATAAACTTGATATATTATTCGTGGATACACCAACTGGAACTGGTGATATACACCTTTATTTAGCCCAAAATGTTCCGGCGTTGTGCTGGTCAATATGCCACAAACAGCAGCGTTACAGGTTACAGATCGAGGTGCGAAAAATTATCCAACATTGGGCGTTCCTATAATCGGATTAGTCGAAAATATGAGTTACATGGTGTGTCCCAATTGATTAACGGAAATAGATTTATTCGCTAACACGATCGAGAAAAATTGTAATGAAATGGAGACAACAATTTTAGGAAGTATGGAAAATGTGATAAATAAACAACAACAACAAATATGTGAGCACAATTATTGGTCATATTTCAGTTTATTTTTTGTCACTATATGTTGGTAGGACCAAGCTTATTTGCTCAAAAGATGGAAATTTTTCAATTAAATTTGGATTAAATGGGGCGGGTCTAGTTGGATTAAAAATAATCCCGCTCGGTGAAGGCGCCTTTAAAGAAGATTGTACATGTCAAATTTTTCTCTTATGAACATGTTCACTTGGTAGAAGAAACCAACTCGTTTACCGCGACACGTATAAACCTAGATTTCAAACTTTTTGGTCTCAATAACTATCTTGAACCACTAATTTTAAATTTAGTAAGCGGCCGACCAAAAATTGTTTGTTACTATTCCTGTTTTGACTTTATGTGGCGAATATTAATTTACTAGTTAAATAATTTAAATATTCGTTTAGAGAGCGATGCACATTTTTATTCGGCAAACACATATTAATGACATGACCAATATTAGAATTTTAATTAAAACCATATTTTGTAATTAAAAACGAACCTACTACACCAAATAAAAATTTAATATCATGAACTTAATTACAAATTTTGGTTATACGCGTTGTTCGTCTAGCCTAAAATCGTGTTTTTTATAAATGAATGTACCTATAGCTATTTACATATTAATACATTGCTGTATTTGTATTTAATTAGTGCTGGTAATAAAAACAAATTAAAAATCGATATTAAATTAATTTGGTTTTCGTTATCATACGATAGGTACAACATTTTAATTATTTTTATGCTGCCGTTTACGTACGTGCTTTGGTACGTGGTGGGTAATCCATTATTACATTATAACCCGTCTTATTTTCTTCAACCTAGGCGATGATAATTGAAGTAGTCTAGTATAGTGCCTGATGTAAGCTGAAAAGTTGCACTTAGACTTCGAAAATGGCCATGTTGATAATTAAAAAGTGCTTTATGATTTATTATGTTGAAAATGTATTTTACTTTCTATTCTATAATAAAATAAAGTATGCAGTTATGCACTCGTACAGACATGATGAAAAATGTTGACCTCGAAATTTTTGCAGATTTATCAAAAACATTGTGATCAGGATAAAACTTCATAGTTATGCTTTTCCTACAAATTGAGAGATCCCTGTGACTTTTGGCTGAAATCGGTCCAAGAGATGGCCGTGTGAAGGTGGCAGCTTCCAAAATAGATTTTTCGGTATTTGCTAAATATTTTGCAAGGAACGTGCAAAAATTCAGTCCCAATACAGACAAGATGGATTGATTGATCGAAATAAAACTTCATAATTAAGCTTTTTCATAAATCTGGAGATCCCAGTGCTATTTGGCTATAATCGGTCAACCGAAAGTGGCACTTTTCCTTACGATATTTTCGTTTCTTTCAAAGATTTTGAAATGTATCTTTATTATGATAAAATCGACTATGCACTAAAAGATTTTAACTTAATTTGGTTATAAATGAAGCTTGCAACAATATTCGTAAGCTTTTCCATAAACTGGGATATCCATAGGAGCTTTTTGTTTTTTGCAAATATTTTGAAACTACTCGTATATATCATTTACGAGTAAACGATTTAAATAAACATATTGTAAATCAAATTTCATCCAGAATTAGTACAGACCATGTTTTAAATTTTACTGGAAATGACGAGATTTGACAAAAAAAGCTTTATTTCAAACAAATTTTACAGACCAGGTGCGCTATTCGGAATAAAACTTATTTCTAAAGCTTTTCCCATGAATTGGGAGATCCAAGCAATATGTGGTGAACATCTGTGTACCAGAAGTAGCAGCTTTCGTAGTAGCTTTTTCATTTTATGTAATGAAGTATTAACTTTTAACAACGGAAATTTGAACAGGAATAATGGTTTTTGATTATGCAAAACAGTTTTAATCACAAATTAGGTAGGCTCAATTTTTCGCTTTAGAATTTACGTGTATTCGAGATCTATGTAAATTTGTCGTAAAAAAAAATTCATGTATCGGCCATCAAAATTACACCTTTCCATTATTTTGTATACAAATGTTTGTCCGTTAGTAACTTTGGAAAGCGTGTAATGTTTTCCTTTTCAAAATTTTGTAAAAATTCAAATCAAAATAAAACCACAGAGTGGACCATAAGTCACTGAAGGTTTTTTAGTGTTATGACTTTTTATTTAACACCAAAAATTCGCCATCAGAAAATCAATTAACCCTTAAAAGCACACATTGGGATAGGTAGGTTTAGGTTTTTTTTTAGGTTTCAGTGGTTGCTTACTGCACACTTAGGCCAATTTTTAGGCCCATTGTGATACCACTCATTCACTCCACATCATTAACCCACCCTACTTCACCTGCTCACACAACTACAGTATACCACCTGCACATTGCAAGCTCCATGTCAACCTGTACATTGACATGGAAGGTGGGTCGGCGCGTGACACGGAATTCTGCACTCCATCAGAGGGTCTTAGTTGTATTTATTAGCATCACCGATCGTAATCGATGATGAAAATTCGATTTGCATATAGCCTCTGATGGGATTCGAACCCAGCACCTCCCGGTCCAAGTGCCGAAGCTTTAACCACTGCACCACTTGTCCGGTACACATTGGGATAAATAAACAAATTTGTGTGAGATCTTAGAAATCGGGATTATATACGATGAAGTTAAATAAAAATGAAGTTTGCTTTGACGGTTTTCCGGAAAATGTAGAAAAATCACATGTATGGAATTCCATGCAATGTGCATTACATGACACAATTTATTTAACTTTTAAAATCTTATTTATATTTGTATTTTATTTCAGTCTTTAATTTAAAAAATTATCACTTCTATTTCAAAACTAGTTAATAAATAATACAAGAAAGTCTCAGACTTAAAACCTAAAGCGTATAAATTCATTTGATATATTTATTACTGGGTATTTATTGTTATGCTACTTAGTATGAAACTCTAAGAAACAGTTTCGGTTTTTGTTCAGCCACAAGAACACATTACTTTTTATGCATTTGAAGTCTGTAAAATACTTACAGGAGCCGTTTTGAGATTTGTTTGTTTTTTTATCGTTGTAGATACGGAAGTGTAATACTAGATCTGTTCGAACATCTCGAGAAGGAATGGGGCTGGCACGACACTTTTTGCTCTTTAGATCTAGTACTTTTTGATTCCTAGAAGAGGAATATATTGGAATAGAACTATCACAACGGGAAAATGATTCAGATAGTTCTATTCGATAGCTTGGCAATGTTTTTTTTTATTTGAAACCATTTTTTGATTTCATTGTTATTTTGTGGCGTCCAATAAAAGAATCGATTAAATCAACGCCCTCATATTTTATTATTATATTCGTGTATTATGTTTGGACAAGTAATTGTGACGCGACGATTTTTTTCTGTTATATCTAGCGGTTGTTTGAATTGGTTGAATTTCTGTAAACGTTGACGCGAGTGTTATAACTTTGTTGTCTTTCCAAGAAACAACGCACAATGATGCACTTTCAAGAAATAAGTGGCACATCTTTACCCATACATGCTCCACATGCCTTTTTTCCATATTTGGAAGTTTATTATTTGGAATTCGATCCTTCTTTATAGTCCCTACACATCTAACTCCCAACTTATCTAGTTCAACTAGAAGTGAAATGGATGTGTAGCAATTATCAAAGTATATTTGATGGTTATTGTGTCTTGAAATGTCCCGTAGTAATCAAATGACTTCGTTCGCAGAAGCACCTAAATTTGTCTCTGACTGGAAACGTTTTTTATTCTCCAATCCTGTGCATACTTCAAAAATATACATAAAACCAGATATTCCAGAAAGTACATACATTTTATAGCCCCACTTTTGGGCTTTAGCTGGAGTATATTGTCACAAGCTGTTTTTGGTCCTGCTCATTTACAAATGAATACTCTTCACAGGGAATTTTTTTAAATTCTTTTAACAATTCGTATATAAGCAGTTTATAGAGTTTGTCGAAATTAACGGCATTTTGAGGTGGTACTTTATCATTTTGATTGAAGTGTAATGTTCGTTTGATACTTTCAAATTTTTTTTAGCTCATCGTGTTTTGAATGAGAACATTTCCCACAATCGGTATCCAATAACTTCGTACTGTGTGTACTTTTCGTCTTGATGATAGTATAGAAATCCCAATCAATTAGTAAACATCTAGTTTATTGATATTTATTCCAAAATGGTGTTCAGTGCTATAATAGTTTGATTGCTGTACAATTTTTTCTACAATATTTTCATTGAAAAAATATTTAAAAAATTGCAGCAGTGTAGTTAATCTACGAATAGTGCTAGGTAAATCTGAATCACCAATAAACCTAACTTTTTCACGATCATGTTCAAACGTTGTGTCCTTCCAAATAATTTTTGATTATGCATTTTTTAGTTCGCAGACCTCCTCGTTTACATTGGGTAATGTGATTCGTGTGCTGTCTTCAAAGAAAACATCTATTGGAATATTTTCCAAGTCAAACAAATTCTCATTAGCATTTTCCTCAGCAGCAGGAATTAAATCACCATCCAAGATTTGTTGAATTTCTCAATGTACAATTTTTCGATTTTCTTGGTCGTCAAAACCGTTTTCAGAATCATTCCAACCATTGATACGAAGCGGAATGACTCAAAATTTGCGAACCCAAGACAATATCGAAAGAGTTTGGGCTAAAATTGTTGATTTCTTGAGCTTCGTAACACTCAATAAATGTGGTTTCAACAAAATAGAGCTACAGTCCATACTGCTATGGTAACAATTTACTTACAACTAAACTTGGTTGGTCAACGTATTATTTCAATATTTGGAGATATTCGATTTAACAGAATCAATATTCTTTGCGGGGGATATTGCATAGTTCATAGTATACGCAAATAAACCACAAAAACTGGAGGAATTAAAAACCAACACACTTAATGTAATTAATGCCATTGATCCTATGGTACTTAGATTCAGTTATGAACGAGGTCCTGCAAAGAGCAATATTTTGCGAGGAGGACATCTAAATAATAATAATTTTAAAAATATTTTTTTTACTCCATTAACGAAACTATATATTGTAATTACAGTTTTTAATTTTGAATAAAACATAGAAAAGTCGCAGCAAAAAAAACACCTTCAGTAACTTAAGGCCCAACCGATAAAACACTTAGTCTATAATACAAGTTTAATTTAATACCTGAATTTTGAATTTATAAATAATTTCTTTAAATAATAATAACGAGGTAATAGGAATTTTAAATTTGACCGTTGATTTTCAAAATATGAAAAATTTTAATTGAAATTTGTGGCAAGTTAGAAAATAAAAATTAATAAAAAAACTTAACATAACCCGATTTTATTTCGAAATAATCTAAAAACAATAAAATAATTTGAAGTTTCTGCTACCCGGGAACATCGGAATTTTTATGACTAAAACTTAAAGAGTAATGCGTTCGGAGATATTTTAAAAATTTACGATTAAACGTACTTGTAAATTGTAGATCTGTACAATTAGCATCAATATACTATGGACGTTCCACGTTTTTATTTTTAGTGATAAAAAATGTTAATGTTCCCTGGTAGATTCTTAGATCATTCCATAATAAAGTCTCGTTTAGAAACAGGTTTTTTGGATTTTTTTTTAATTTCAGCACACTTGGGCTTTGTTAAATCAAGTTGAGAATTTTAAAATTCCTTGAATTTGGATTTTCAAATTAAATTTAGTATATTGTAAATGAAATCCAGAACTTTTAAATTCAAATTAAAGGTTTGTTAACATTCAGCATTATCCATAAATATATATCCACAAACTCACCAAAAACTAGAGAAATCCAAAAAAAAATAGCATTATTCACCGATGAGCATTTATTTGTTTACGTAATATAAGTTTAATTGCAAATTAAGGCTTTTTTAAATAAATTTCGGAATTTTAAAAATCAAGTTTGGGGTTTTCCAAATCATATTCAGAACCTTAAATATCAAATTTGGGCTTTTCAAAAATCCAGTATTTTTAAAATCCATTTCAGTGTTTCTATAAACCTATGCATATGTTACCACTTTTCTTAAAATTCGATGTTAGTAGGCTACTAATAGACAAATGATATTTTTTTCTGAATAAATACATAAAATAAGGGCCTTATTTAATCTTTCGGCCATATTTTATTTCATTTGCTATAAAAAATATATATTAGTAGACGAATCTGGTTTTAATTACCATATGCATCCATCAGAAGTACGATTTCCAGGATTTTTCAAATTCGGGCTTTTTCCAATAAAATTTCTATTTTGTAAAACGAATTCAGAATTTTGGAAGTCAATTTTTAAAAATCAAATTCAATGTTTGTAACTGTTTCTCCTAAACTTGGAAATCACGCCTGCTCACTTCGTAATTCTACCAGTAAGAGAACGCAACGTGTCTCTAATAGCAGCTATGAATATTCACGAAATGCTTTTTATTTCAAATTCGGGCTTTTTCAAATAAAATTCACAATTCAATTCAATTTTAAAAATCAAATTCAGCATTCTCACAATCAAATTAGGCTTTCTAAAATTCAAATTAGTGCTTTTTTAAATCAAATTCAGTACTTCGTTCATCAAATTCACAATTTTGGAAGTCAAATTCAGTTTTTTAATAATCAAATTCACTGTTTATATATGAAAAACCTATATTATGGTTTCAACAAAAGCACATTTGAATATAAACCCACTTGCTAACGTCGTTATTCAGTGATATTTCCGTCCCCAAGGATCGATGATTCTTGGGGCTGAAAATATCACTGATCTATGAATAATTTTGGACCACGTAACAATTCACAAAATACAAAAAGTCCAGGATATTATGGAGGAGATACTCAATACAAACGAGAAAGTTTTTTCTAAACTGGAAATTAAAATTCGAAAGTTGTTTGCGAATCCTTTAAATAAACCAAATCTAGTTGATAGAATTAAAGAATGTATGAGAACCGACATTCGTGGTTGCAGAAAATATTTATTAGAGTTTGACAATGTCATTGCCATTAGCTGTTCCGGAACAACCTTTACATTAAATTTAAGTTAAATTAAATCAATTTCTTTGATCAAATTTTAAATTATAATTACGAGTACATAATTAATTTTAATTACAATTTTTTCTTAATAATTATATATATTTAATATATAACACACACTGAATTCGATTTTTAAAAAACTGAATTTGTCATTCAAAATTCTGTATTTCAAAAAGCCCGATTTAGAAGGCAAAATTCGATATCATAATAATCGTGTGTTGTTTGTCGTAATGGGATGTTTCCATGATAGCGGATTTTCCCGCGTACAATAAAATATTACACTACTCGTCACAAATAGCAGCACTACCACGAAAAGAGAATTTCTGTTGTTATTTTTTATCCAAAGGGAACTTTTTATATATTTTGTTCCTCTTTTCTAGGAATTAAAACATTCCAGGTGGAATAAAATCTTAAGAGTGTTCCTTAAATTAATTGATCTCCGATGTAATTAAACTCGATATAAGAAATTTCAAGATAGTCCATCTTTCCCCGCAATTTCTAACTTGGCCATTTCATAACCAAGTGTTATAAAATTTAGTTTCTATATTGATTTTGTATTGAAACATAAATTTTGCATCAAGCTCCGGTTTTTGTCTATTCCACACGATTAAAATTGATTTTAAACTGGAGGGAAGCCGGTTTATTATTTTTTAATTAATAATTGTGAAATGTACATTGTAGGTCCATAGTGTAATTCTAATAGGTATTTTAGACTTCTGTACAAAAAATCATAATATCAATAGTCGTGCAATGTTGCATTTGAATTGTGAATTGAAAAATTCACTCAATTGATTTGAGATCATCGTTTAGAATTTGTTAAGTATTATTTGGTTTCTTGTGGCTAAATAATTTAGTTTCAGATTATGACTAATAATTCAAAAGCGACCAGTAACCATTAATTGGTAAAGCAAAAGCAATAATGAGGCTATTTATTGGTTAGAATTTTCACTATAATTTTTCACTATAATATTTTAAAATTCTTTTCATCTTCTGGCCAATATCTCAAAAATTCCAACAAGTTACTAATACTTAGAAAGTAAGTAGTCAACTGAATACAAAAAAAAAAATTAAAATTTGAAACAGAAAATGAAAAAATTTCTGAAAATTATTTGACAGAAAAAAACTAAAACAGTGATCCCCTCCCCTAATATTTTTGTTAGATTCGTAAGTTCTTAATCCAAAATTGAAATGCAGCTCTCCTTAACTATATTTATATATTTACTTGTAAAAAAGTTGATGAGAAATGCTATACAATTGTAACTTTCCTTCATCTTTCATGCAATTTTAGGATTCCCTCTCTGAATAAGTTCTGGACTTTGGAGGAGAACAAATATATACGCCAATATTCGATCTCTGCGCGAAAACTGAATCGCTGTTCAGAAAAAAATGACTGCATCAACCAAGATAAGTACTAATCTGAAGGAGCTATATCTAGTGAATCCGTAGGTTGGGGTCGAACTTCCCAGTTCTGTCCTTTTAAATAACCATTTACAAGGTTTTCAACATATGATTTTGCATTGTCTTGCTGAAAAATTTGTTTGTTGTGTTTATTCACCCACTTCAAATGTATTAGTTGTCGACGGTAGACATCGCCATTGATAGTTTTACCTGATTCCAGCAGTTCATTATATACCTGATCTTCCTGATCTCACCAGTTTTAGTTACAGACCATAACCTAATTGCAATGAATATATCCCTTTGGTTGTGATGAACCAAGCTTCAACCAAGGCATTTTAGGACAAACTTTCTCATTTTTATTTACTACTTACCGGCCAAATGCCACAGTGGTTAAATCTTTGGTGTTTGGATCGGGAGGTACCGGGTTCGAATCCCGATAGAGTCTGGATGCAAATATAATGTTCATGAACAGATTTCGATCTGTGATGAAATGGAACACATCTATGACCCCCTGTCGGAATGAAAAACCCATGGGTCTACCCATCTTCCATTCCAGTATAGGCTGACATGGAGCTATGCAATGTGCAGGTGGTAATAATATCGGACCTATAACCGTACGTCCTCGAATTGGCTGACACGGTGTCAAAGTAAGGAAGGAAGAAGCAAACCGCAAAAGAGTTGGGAGAGCCTTGGACCCCAGAACAGATTTCAGGGGTAATATAAAAATATTTACTGTTTATTTAATTAAGAAAATTTAATATTTTAATGATATACAAGCATAACAAATTTTATTTATAACTAAAATAATTAGTTTAATTTGAAATTAAATATGCTTTAGTTACAGTGGTGAATTCATTGCGTATTGATTTACAGAGGCTAACAGTTTACAGTTTGTGAATACTATTTCATAGAACAGTGTGTCAGTTTTATTGTAATACATTTCGACAAAGTTACAGCTATACAATTTTTACTTTTCTCAATCGGGCCATAAGTCCTGCAGATTTACGTGTAGGTAATTCAGAAGAATTGACTTTTGCAAAATTAAACTGTGCCTGAACGAATTATACTCTCAGAAATCTAATTAAAACATGTACGTGTCACTGATTATAAAAAATATTGTATGAAAAACAAATACAGGCAGCAAAAACTCATCCAACTTGAGGTAGATTTACATCAAAACCATTATATGTACAAAAGTTAGATTATTTTGCAAACTTTACCGTGCCAAATCAATTTATATTTTAATAGAATTACGATACTACGCTATAAAACTAACTAATTTCCGGGTATATATTAGTTACCCTCAACTAAACCGTCAATTACATCGATAATAAGTTGTAATGACTAATCGAAAAAAGAATGTAACGAATACAAAAACTGATCAAAATAATTTCAAAATCTAATTAACTCCCAATAGGGAAGACGAACAACATAAATTGTGTTATATAAACAAGATAGGTGGATAGTATAGTTTGTCGAAGTTTGGAAAAAATTTATCGATTTAAACATTTCCTATATTTCTACCAATTATTTGAATATTAGCATGTAGTACGAATAATATGTACTATTACATCCCCAATTACATAAAAATATTAGAGTGCGCGGTTGACATTATTTTGTTTGGAATTCAATTTAATTTTAGCGGAAATGATAAGTTTTCATCTGTGCTACCCAGGCAAATTATTTGGGATGATATTTAATACCAAAAATTGGGAGGTCTTTGCAAACTGTGGTGGAAATCTGTATACCGGAAGTGACATTGTTTAGAAATAAACTTTTTGCTTTAGAAATAAAATTTGTTGTATGTGAGATCTATGAACATTCGTGGTAAAAGAAAGTTTAGTGTTGCCCAAAACATAAGCACCATTCCAGTTTTAACAAAGTAAATGGGAAATTTTTTCCCGAATATTTTGGTTTTAGCGAGTGTCGATTATTGATGTGCTTTTTATTTCATCGAGCAGATTGAGTTTTGTTTCAGATTTCAGATTTTGCTGACCAAATATTGTAAACATTTCTTTTTATATAAAACCTTATTATTTTGATCGCTTTGCCAGCTTCGTGTAATAAAATACAATAGTATTTTAATTGCGGGGAATTGGCAAAGCGATCGCGAAATAGCTAGGTTACGCGAAATATTAACGTACACAAATATTATAAATAGCGGAGGTTGCTCGACAAGCGGCCTCCATACACGTTTAAAAACCAAACATGAACGAATATAACAAAAACGAGTTGCTGTTGAGCCTGTAGTTCAAAATCTGATTACTCTTCTACAACAATTACAAAATATTTTAGAAATACCATGGACGACTCACTAGAAGCGATCGTAGTTAAAATAACAGCACGTGATTGGCTTCCATTCTGAATTTTTATAACATACATTGAACTCCGAAAATCACTAAAATTTAATTCCTTTAATCTAAATAATGAATTTTCAAAATCAGCCACAAGCGTACAAAAAATCAGCATTAATTATAGCGAAACCATTCTTCAATTATTAATTACTGAATTATTTGATTACAAATTAAATGGAAAGGTGTTTAGTATTACTTTCGATGAGTGAACCTCCCTTAGGAATCGTCGATACATAAATGCGATTCTTTATTCAGAATCAACATTTAGGAATTTGGGACTTCTCCGAACGCATGGGTGTTTACCTGCAGTAGAATATTGTTTGCTTAATAAATGACCATACTGAAGTTATGCCGAAAGTAGGCTAACGATAACTAAAGACAGAAGCATCAGTCCGAATGAGTTAATTTACATCGTTTCAAATTTCAAAACCAAAGAATCCAATAACTGTGATGCTGTCGAATGAGATGTTTATGAATATGAAAATGAATTAGTAATGGATTACGAAATACAGGTACGAGGTACAGACATAAATAAGCATAATCAGCTTGGTCCGCTTACACAAAAAATCAGAAAAATTCGGAAAATATTTCAACGTTCACCAACAAAAAATTAGACACTACAAAATTATATAAATCTCAAATTTGCCTAAATCTCAAGTTTTCACAAAAAATAAAATTTTAAAAATCAGATGTAGATTTAAAGCTAGGGAAAAAAGCATACTTGCGGAGTTGTTTGAACTAATTTTCTATCTGCATAAAGCTCTTGAATATGATAATCAAATCGCGCACAAAAAAAAATATACCCCGAATAAAAATTATGTTTCCTCGTGTATTAAAAACAAATATTCTCAATTCACTGTTGAACATTGTGATTCAAATGAGACTTTCGAATCAAAACACGGCTCTTCAAGAGCGGGCAAAAGAAATTCCAGATTAAGAGGTGAGTGAAGTTGAGATAGAACAAACCCATCTGAAAATTTAATGAAGAAGAGGTTGCACGAAGTTATTTTGAAGCAACAAGTATGAAGTTGTCGAGATACAGCTATAGAAAGTTCGGGAATCTAATTAAATGCCTAGAAAAATAAATGAGCTTGTTGTAGGATGAATTTGAGTCAGGAAAAAATCTCCAATAGGATTATGAACTTCTTTTAATGGTTTAACCAACCGCATGCTTTTATTGTGACCGGCGTTATTTTCAATAAGTTACGATGCAGAATGGCCGACATAACTTTGAATGTTTTTAAGAAAACATTTCGATGGAGATAAATAACGATAAGAATATACAAAAAATTTATTGAAATATGATTTAATGAATTGTGCAAATGAAATAAATGTAATTTTTCCTATTGAGGAGATCTATTCTAAAACTCCCCTTGTCACACTTAGCAAAAAATTTTGAGTGAGTTGATAGCGATTAACTTTAAACTTAGATGTATTTTGACAAAATATAAATTTTATGCAAGCGGCGTGAGTTTTGGCACGACAAATTGGATTAGGCGTCTTTCGACATGGCGATGTTTGGATTAGACGAGTGTTGGAATAATAAAGATAAGATTTATTGCTAAACAATTTTTTTATAACAAAATATATTTTACAAAAATGACGTCTTCATGGTTTTGTACTAAATGTCATATATTCCTTTCTTCATAAAAGTTCATAAACCTATATAATAACAATAAAATAATAATAAATAAAAATAATGTGGTATTAAATGGCTAATGGAATTCAGCTTCACAAAAGTCGCCAACGTTTCTAGCATCTTTATCTAAGTTATTATTAGCAATGTTTTCCTCACAAGTATTAATTATGTGTTTGAAAAATTGCAGCTCTTCACTCTCCTTTCAATTTTCATCAAAATACATAAGCAGCAATTTTTAAAGTCTCTCAATTTTTTCACTAATAGAAACTCTTTTGGTACAGTAGGTACAACAGTATTATTATTAATATAAGTTTTCCTCGAAATCGATTTATTCAATCCCATATCAACGTTGTAGTTCACTTCTTCTCGAACTGTTATTGCTATATTTTTCTTCTCGATGAAAATTCTCTTTGCTGCTTGGATAATTTGAAATACCATGACTGAACATTCTTGAAGTGACTTTTACCCAACTGTTTCCAATAATTTGCACCGCATTCTTCTAGCTTCGTTGCCGTTCCTTGTTATCTAAATACATTTAAATAATCTTGTGGATCTGTGATAACTGGTGCTTGTTTAATTTTTTTTTTCAATTCTTCCAAATATCCTATCTGATTTGAAGGAAGGAGTGTCCTCTAACTGGGAAGACTAGCTCTACACTCTTTATGTTTGAAGGGGCTTCATTTACCGGGAAAAGTGTGGCCATATAGCAACCACTGCGGAATTACAGTTTTAATCACCACAACCATTCTCACATAGCCTTATTTTGGAGACAGATGACATGCCACTTGATATTAGCTGATAATGAACAGCAGATGCTAATTCATTTGACTCCTTATGAGATTCGTGTTCCATCCATGTATAAATAAACACATTTTCGGTTGTCAATTTGGTTTTTGAAGACCCTTTAACAACAGTAAAATTGTACATATATACGTACTATATAGTTGCCGGCTATAGTATGCAATCTGATGCTGTATTTTTGGATTTACCAAATTTTTTTCTCTCGATTTTTAATATTGACTATTTTTTAGATTATGCTTACTATTGGCGCTATTTTCTATAAAATAATTTCTGACTCAATATTTCTCGAAACAGCTTCGCAATTGCATGGGAACGTCAGACACGAATATCGTTTAATTTATTTATAAATCATATTCAATGACTTGCTCATGCACCAATTTCTTAAGAAGCTTTCCACGTTGGCCTATCTTCCGTTCGTGACGTCACAGCATGTTAACCTTGATCTTTTTTGATTGACTGAGATGTGCGGAATTATCTCAGTAATCTGTTTCTATAGACAGTATACTGCGAAAGATGCACAAATTAATTTTTGGGTACGAATTTGGCTGAATTGAAGGTCTAGCAAATTTTAGTTCAGAGGAAGCTAGATTTGACTGGGTGATCTATTAGCGGGTTAAAGCCAAGTTTGGCTCAGCTATAGTGCATGGAGGAGCTGGATAATTATTTGGTCGATTATTTTCAGATTTATTTTGTAGAAAAATCCAACTTCATCCAGGCAGAACTTCTCTAGAATACATTTTTAAATCCTCATCCAACTCTGAATACCTGATTTGAAAATAATTTTTTTTTGGAATATGGTCTAGTTCCTTTCAGAATGGTCGAATTGTACAACTTCAACAAAAAGACACATTAAAATCCCAATACAAGCTGAGTCTTTTTTAATAGAATCCTAGCCCAGCTCTACAAACTAAATTGGCAAGCTGTCGATTAGGAAACGGCCAGATTCCATTACTTACTGCCGAATCCCAAAATTTCCTCAAATTTGACTTTGCACACCGAATTTGATCTTCATTTGTTGAGAGATGACCTACTTCCATTGAGCATTATGTTAGAGTGCTAATCCAATTCTGCATACTACATTTGACAGTAATGGGTTGAGTAGTGGTAAAGCTCCAATGACCACTGCAATATGTTCTGTACAGTATAATTACACTTGGTAATTAAACGAATATTCTTTGGTGATCAAAATTAATAAAACATTTGAATTTGTTGCTCAATAAGCTACATTTTTTTAAATATCCAATCCGGTAGTTAACCTGGCATTGAATAACATTATTAGTTTTTCGAGAACCATTGCCTTTGGAACGCCTCACGTATTTTTTTTAATTTTTTGAAAGATATTTCGTGGTTGCCAATTCAAGGGTTAAATACTAGAGTAATTTTTAATATAATTCAAATAACTACGGTTTCAGGAAATTCGATTGTAAATTGTGGAATTGCAGGAGGATTAAATTAATAAACGTTTACATTATTTAAGAAGCCGAAAAATATTAATTTTGAATTAAATATCATGAAATTTCTAGATGTACGTGAAATAATAATATTTTTTCCTCAGGGTGCTGATTTAAGGAAGCAATTGTTGACCAATACCATCCTTATCCATTATACCTATTAAGCCTTTATCCAACCTATAGTTGATTAAAAGTAGATAATAAGTGTGTTGCGCCGTACGTTCGCTAGGTGTCTGAAACCGGGTCGTTTCGTCCCCCAAAAAAAGCCTTTCCTATCCTTGCTATTGTTATGTGTTAACAGGCTGTAGGAATAGGCCTAGCGCTATCTGGGACACTTGACCAGTAATTGGTCTTACAGTCCAATCAATCAATCAATTGCGGGAGACTGCTCTTTAAGTTTATTGAAGAAAGCTTAAGCTTTTAAATTATGTACTCTTTTTTGTATCTGCACTGCTACCTTTTCCTGATTATTGTTGTTCTGTTTTGTACTTTCCAGTAACCCACTGCAGCGAGAGTCGGTATCGGTAATTCTACATATTTAATAATGTATTTATTGTTAAATGGCAAGGTAAATATTGACGAGCGTTTTTATCACGACTGTAATGAGACTCTAAACATGTTGATTTCTCTATACAGAGTTGCGAATATTTTGTTTGCTGACTAGCACCGCCAATGCGACTGAAGTTAGCAGAAAATTTCAGCCGAAAAAACCCTGCATTATCGACATATCTTGTGTCAGGTTGGTTTGGAAGTTAACAGTAAATTTTCGTCGAAAAAAAATTGAAAAATCAATATCACATAATTCGAATGTTTAAAGGTCATATGAACTGGGTGAAGATAGACGAATTCGTAAAAAGCTGGCTCCCGTATTTATAATTTGTCGTAGGGCGAATGAATTTGAGTTGAGGCACTAACAGTGAACACCATCATAGTCGATTATCTCGAGTTTACACTTAGTATTTGGTGGGGGTTTTCCTAGCAGATGGAACTTTTTTACGGAAAATCGCTTACAACTTACGTGGTTTATTGCGAAATGAGAATACTAACACCCTTAGCCCCTATACTTTTCAAGGGATGATGATTATCGGTCAGATTAGATGCTTATTATCTCGAATGTACACTTAGTATTTGGTGAAGGTGTTCTAGGACATAGGAAAATTTTATGAAAAACTGCTTACAAGATAAGTTTATCGTATTGCAAATTGAGCATGCTAAACATCCATAGCCCCGTTTATTAACCCGAAAGTACACTTAATTGGGGTTTATAGGGTTTTCTATATTTTAAAAATCGTGTAAAGGATTTGTAAACATATTTGCACTATTTCATATAAATTATAATTTACTCGTTTATCCGAAGTTTTACGCATACAATGAAATAAAAATGGCGGATTTAAATTTATAGGAAAGTTTAGGAAATACTTCACTATGATCTAACTTCACCAGGTACAAATTACCACTAAAAATTCGTTCAGCTTTTAATTTATTTCACTATGATGCTACATAAAATATGGCCTGATTTTTGGCACAGGTTTTCAGTGTTAGTGCCACAACTCAAATTCATTGGCCCCTAATACGAGAAATTATAAAAGGAGCCAGCTATTTACGAATTCGTCTAACTTCACCCAGTTCATATGACCTTTTAACAATCGAATTATGTGATATTGATTTTTGTAATGTGATTGATGTAATTTTCGGCAAATATCAACAGAATTTTGTACTACCACCTGATACGAAATATGTCGATAATGCAGGTTTTTAAGGCTGCAATTTTCGGCTAACTTCAGAAGCATGCCCCGCCTCACTTTTCCTTGAGTAATAATCCTGTGGTAAAATAATTTCTTGCGATTCTGTGCAATATCCTTCGAAATATGTAATATACGTAGAAATGTTTTTTGACATACTTCAACTTTTGACATACTTTTGATTTTAACAAAATATTTTATCGAGATTCCTTTTTTTTGAAGCGCCTTCTATTTGAAGCCTTGATCGTTTAGGTTTATATGATTCAATGCTCTTTAAAATAAATGTATCCTGTTCGATTTTATTATTTGTAGAATAAAACAGGGAGTGAAAATTACGAGTATCACAAATTTTCAAATTTGAGCACATGCGAGTAAGTTGGAAAATCTGGAGGACCAGTTGGAGCATGCCTAAAAATAAAAAACATATTGTTATTGATAATAAGAAATAACACTCTGCTGCTAATCAAATACAAAACTAATTGAAATCTTGCTGGATAATTATGACAATTTAAAAATAGTAAGGGATCACGTGGCCAAAAATCATTCCTCTGATTGATGCTTGGATAAGGCGAGTTTTGGTTTTGAAAGACCCTTTGGATGAGCCGAGTTTTCGAATGACACCTAATTTTCAAATCATTTTTGCTATGAATTGAGCAAGTTTGGGAACGTTTTGATTACCTTAAATGCGAGAGAGAAGTTGTATACTAATAACAAGAAAATTAAAACTTCATTTTTGGTAAAAATGGAGTTGGTGAGTTTTGGAATCGATCTCCTCATATATTGGCGAAATTTTCGACGAAAAAATCAAGTAAAACCAATGCAGTATGAGAAGGTGCATTATCGTGATGCAAAAACCAAGAGTTGTCGACCCATAATTCCGGCCTCTTTTAACGAAAAGCTTCGCGCAAACGACGCATAACACTCAAATAGTATTCCTTTTTGACAGTTTGGCCGGTCGGAAGGAATTCTGAGTGCACCACATCTCGATAATCGAAAAAAACTGTCAGTGATATTCGGCCGATTGATCGTATGTTTTCAGGTCGTAAGCATAGATCCAAGACTTATCGCCAGTTATAATACGTTTCATGACATCCTGGTAGTCGGAAACCATTGTTTCACAGACGTCAACCAATCGTGTTTTCATTTTTCTTAGGCCCAAATGATCTTTCAAAATAGTTTTCACTGATCCTTTCGATATTTCAACGATGCCAGTAAGGTCTCCGACGGTTAATCGTCGATTCTCGATTCCTTGATTTTATTAACGTGTTGATCATCAGTCGATGTTGATGGCCGTCCTAGACGTGGTTCGTCGTCAACACGTTCTCGACCCGCTTTGAACAATTTATACCAATCAAAAACACTTGCTCGCGACATCCAATTATCACCGAAGATCTTTTGCAACATTCTGAACATTTCGGCACCACAAAATTGATTCCGCACACAAAATTTAATGGAACTTCTTTGTTGAATAATTTCACTCATTGTAAAAACCGCCGAATGCATTTTTTGAACTTTAGAAAGGCAAGCGTATACTAAATACTAAAGATTATTTTGATGTGACATTTGGCACAGATGTCACTGACAGTCATACCAACATAGAAAAAAAATATTTCGACGAATGGTTTTCCGCGCGAAATTTAAATTAAAAAGTCTAACTACTTTTTGCCTACAGTAGTAATATTGACTTTCATATAATTTTGTATTTACCCCACAAATAAATAAAATATTGTTCCCCGAAAATCATACAACTTTACGGTTAACGTTAATTAATTTTTAATTAAAAATTATCTTCGTTATTTTATGTTTATTAATATCCGTTACATCATCATTCAATATGTATCATGAATTGTTAGTTTATGTTTAAATTATTAACTCTGTGGTTTTTCAATTTTTAATATCATATAATGTCATTAATTAAATAAATTCATAATAATTAATCATTATTAATAATGATGTATTTTCAATATTTGTAATTATTCTTTATTATATTAAATTATATTGTAATATTTAATTAGCGGGGGAGGAGAACGATCCCACATACAATAATTTAAAAGTGTTCCGCGTATCAACCGTTTATAAATCTTAACTTCCTTGTACCTGCCGTTATTTTAGTTCAGCTAAACAAATTATTGCTTTTTCCATTAAAAGTACATTTTAGCTAGCTTAATTCGATCGTCTCAGCAGACTGCAGTGACCAAACTACAAAAATATTGAAAATACTTTGCACTTACATATAAAGTATAATCACTGGCTATCATCCAGAATAACCCAAATTTCATAGAGAAATCGCATTTATGCGTCAAATACGTGATTATACTTTGTATGTAAGTGCAAAGTATTTTCAATATTTTGTAGTATGGTCACTGCAGCCTGATGAGACGAAAGAATTTTTTAATTTAAATAATTCAAGTTTCACTAGTTCAACGCTTAGTAACCTCATCTAGATGTAAAAACAATATCTGGCTATCGCACAGAATAACAAAAAATTAAATCAATAATACATAATAGACAGGTGAATGAAGTTTGGTTTTTTATATAAAATTTTAATTAACGCATATTTAATAAATTTATTGATTTTAACCCCTAACGAGTTGCTGGGAAATTAAAAATGCATTAATTAATACTCCCAACGGTATTATGTTTCACGCAGTATTGCATATTTTCATTATAATAAACCTTTGAGGTTTCTCTAACTAAGTATTTATATATTTTTACCACGTCCTCGTCCCAAATTAACATGATGATGTATTTAATTTAATAAAGAACTGTTTAAAAATACTAGGGCGGCTGTTTTAACTTTTGCAATAGTGCTAGCTAGGCTATATTTGGAACTTAGCCAAATTTAAAAAAAAAATTATTAATAATCAATTTCATGAAAACGCGTACGCATACAAATTACACTTTAAATGAATAAAAATTTGGGTCAATTTATTTTTGTGTATTGATATGTTTGTGCTGCATGCACCTGTATTCAGTATAATTGTATCACTCCGTTTGGAGATAGAAATACACGTTCATTTCGAAATAATTACGGGTGACTATAAATCATAAATTATTTATTAACATTGTAAGCCCCTATTAAAATACATTATTAACAATCGTTATTTTTACTGTGGGGGGATCGCACTATAGTGTTAAACAACTGTGTCCAGCCATCAAATATTCGATTCATTATAAGGGTTGCACATTTTTATGCTTTGATTGACATATTAAAATGATTGATTTGAAATGTTCATGCACAAGTATAAGAAAATAGGGTGACTCATACAATGAAACTAAATTAATATGTTGGTTTTACTTTAATATTCACCTGGCTTATACCCCATTGAACAAATTTCTCCATTTCAATGTGAGCAGATTATTTACATTAGCAACGGTGCGTTTACGTTTGGATTATTTGAGTTGAGTTAGTTTTCTCTCTTCAAATATATTAAACTATGCTATGCACTGCATTTAAATTAGAGATGTGCATTATTTGACGTCGAGACATCCTAGCATATTACGTCATACTTATATATTGTCCCCCGTTTTATTTTCTAAAAATATAATTAAAAAAATTAAAGAGTGCGGCTTGACACTTTGAATTTAATAAATCCCTGTTCACTGACAGTTTTGGGTTGAGTAAGCTCAACATGGCACCATAAGGGGTCTGTTAGTATTCAGTTGCTAGGGAAGTTTGCATTTCGTGTGTATGCTTACAGTGTGCTTACGGTGTGTCTCATTTTCGAGAACGGAACTCTAAAATACTAGTAACCTTTAGATCTTCCCAAGAGCGCAGCTTGACCTTTGAATTGGACCGCAAAGAAGGGGAAATAGAAACGAAATTTACAAAATATCAGGTTTATTTTATTTAATTGCTTAAAAATTTAAATTTTTTTGGAATTCGATTATTTTGTAATTTTTTATTTTGGGTTTTGTTCAGCACAAACCACTTGCAGTTTTTCCGAAGAAGAATCAACAAGTAAAACATAATTAATTTATGAATGTGGCCGTAACATTCCTCGTCTTCTGCCGGTAAAAATAGTGAATGCTCAGATTTTATTTTTAAAATGCATGTTTTGCTCATTTCCTCACATATGTTAGAAATATGACCATTTTTAATGAAACAGGTTTCAAATAGACGAGCCTAAAATTTTGAGACTTCAAACCACTCATCGGCATATGAGGTGTGTGAGGATTATTTCACAGATGAGGAAGAACTTGAAGAAGAACTTTCCAGAGCTAATAACAGAAATCCTAAGAAACGTAGGCGCACAAAAACGAAAACTCCCCCCAAAAAAAATAATACACAAAGTGTGAACAGTAACACTGAACAGAAAACCCCAAAAATACCACTGCCTCCACCCATTAATGTGAGCAATATCAACAATTTCGAACTTTTTCGACAATAAATAGTGAATCAACTAATTTTAAGGCGCTCTCAAATAGTGACATTAGAATTACCTTTCAAAATGAAAATGATTACAGAAATGTCAAAAAATTACTGGAACAATTAAAAAATGAATCTAGCAACCAACTAGAAAATATTCAATATCACACCTACCAGCTGAAGAGTGAACAGGCCTATAGAGTGGTTATCAGAGGCTTACATTCTTCTATTAGTCACGATTAAATTAAAGCAGACTTAGAAAAAATGGGACATGAAGTTGCAGGTATTACCAACATATAAAAAATGGTCACAATTGATGGTGTAAAAGTCATGAAACACTTTCCATTGTTTTACATCGACTTAAAACAAAAAGACAACAATAAAGAAGTATACAATATCAAGAAAGTTGCGTACTGTATAGTTAAAATTGAGCCACCTAACAAGACCACCACACGACAAAATGCAAGAAAACACCAGATATCGCGCCTTCTTGTGCTATTTGTCAACAACAAGGGCATACTGCAAATTATAAAGGATGCCGTGTATATCAGAACAAAATTAAAAGTCAACAGAATTACAGAACAAGCGCAGTGCAGCGATTACAAACCAAAGTTGCTAAACCACAAACAACAATCACACCATCCACAGTTGGATTATCTTATGCGCAAATCGCCAACGAGTCAAATAACACTGAAATTATTAAAATGCTTAGCCAAATTCAACAGTCACTTGGTCATTTAGCCGAGAGGGTGGCAAAACTGGAAACCTATATCTATCCACCAAGCGAAAAAGTCAGCATACTCACAAATGGTTAACTCGTTCCTACGCATTGTAGCTTGGAACGCTAATGGGCTCAACCAACGAGCCCACGAACTGGAAATATTTCTCCATACAAACAACATTGATATTGTGCTGATTTCAGAGACGCACTTCTCCAACAAAAGCTTTATCAGAATAAGGGGTTTTAATTCCTACTGGACAACCCACCCTAGAGAAAGAGCTAGAGGTGGTTCAGCTGTACTAATCAAAAATAATATCAAACACAATCGACAAGAGGATATTCGAGAAAACTATTTGCAAGCAACTGTTATCTCAATCCAATATAATGGCGCAGATCTAAATATTGCAGCAGCGTACTGTCCTCCACGGCATACACTAACGAAGTTATAATTTAATAAAGTCTTCAATAAGCTCGGTCCAAGATTTAATATTGGAGGGGACTACAATATAAAACATACAGCTTGGGGTTCCAGGCTTATTTCTCCTGGGAAAGGTAACACCTTGTTCAATGCCATTTATGAAAACAAATGCGAATATCTGTCCCCAGGGGGGCCAACGTATTGACCAACGGACGCAGAAAAAATGCCAGATCTACTGGATTTCTTCATCATAAAAGGTATTCCTCTAAGTTACACTAGAGTCGAAGGAATTAACGACCTAACATCTGACCACATTCCTCTACTGCTGTCAGTAAGCGCTATAGTAATAAAGAAACAGAAAAAGCAAGACCTTACTAATAGATTCACGGATTGGGACATCTTCAGAGAAAAATTGGAAGAGCTGGTTGAATTAAAAGTTAGTATCAAAAGCAATGAAGAATTGGAACAACAAACAAACAATTTTATTGAATACACTCGAATGGCTGCCAGACTAGCTACTCCTGAATCAAAGGACAAAGCGGAGATTGAAGTCAAATACCCGGCTGAAATCAGGGAACAAATCAAGGCAAGAAGAAGGGCGAGGAGAATATGGCACCTCACCAGAAATCCCGCTGACAAGACAACTTTTAATCGAATAAGTAACAAAGTCAATAGACTAATCAAAAATTTCAAACAGAATTGCCTCGATAACTACTTAAGCGGTCTAGGTCCAGAAATTTATAAAGACTACTCATTATGGAAAGCAACCAGAAGATTTAAACGACTTGTAGTTCGAGTACCACCTTTAAGGAATGCTCAAGGCAGTTGGGTTGGACAAGACAAAGAAAAAGCGGAACTCTTTGCTCAACACCTAGCAGCAGTGTTCCAACCCCATGACATTCAATCCAACATTGATGTAACACCTGTTTATCAACCAAATCAGGACTTTAAAAGGGTCACGCCAATGGAAATTGCTGAAGAAATCGACAAAAATCTTAATCATAAAAAGCACCAGGAATTGATGAAATATCACCGGGTTTATTCAAAAAACTTCCACGTAAAGCAATTATTTTGATCACATACTTATTTAATGCCTATATGAGATTGAAGTATGTACCCAAATGCTTCAAAATGGCCCAAATAATTATGCTAAAGAAACCAGGTAAACCAGATGAAGAAGTAACATCATACAGACCAATCTCACTGCTTCCGACCTTATCAAAGCTGTTCGAGAAACTGCTACTAAAACGTCTAAAGCCAATGGTAAACGTTCCTGATTTCCAATTTGGATTCAGGAATAACCACTCCACCATAGATAAAGTCCATCGAATAACTGCGGTAATAGAGTAAGCGTTAGAAGAAAAGAAATATTGCCCCGCCGTATTTCTGGATGTATCCCAGGACTTCGATAGGGTTTGGCATGAGGGATTGACATTAAAAATGAGCAAAATTTTACCACAAAACTATTGCCAGCTGCTTGAATCATACCTCTCTGATCGCCAATTCAGAGTCATTCATGAGGAAACATGTTCTGACTTTTATCCAGCGATTGCGGGAGTTCCGCAGGGAAGTGTATTGGGTCCCCTCCTCTACCTTCTTTATACTGCGGATATACCTACAACGAATAAAACATTCAACGTCACGTTCGCTGACGACACTGTAATTATGTCAGAAGACGAATCTCAACCAAGAGCAGTGGAAAATCTTCAACGAGCAATGGACAACGTTACTAAATGGACAATTGACTGGAAAATCGCACTGAATGAGCTCAAATCAACATATGTGACATTTACGCTCCGACATAAAAATAACACTTTTCATATACATCTCAAAGGAGTGCAAGTGCCGCAGGCTGAATCGGCAAAATATCTTGGTCTACATTTAGCTTCCAGGCTCAACTGGAAACATCACGTGAGACAAAAAGCTGAACAGATACGGTTGAAACAACGTCAAATGTAGTGGTTAATTGGACATCATTACAAAATGAACCTGTATTGCAAAAGACTGGTATACCAGACTATCTTCAAACCAATATGGATGTATGGTGCGCAGCTATGGGGTTGTACACATAAATCCAATAGAGACATTATACAACGAAGCCAAAATAAGTTTCTTCGAATGGTCACCAACGCCTACCGATTTGTGACTAACAAGGAAATCCACAATGATTTAGAAATACAATTGATAGACGACGTTATCCGCGAATGTGCCATAAAACATGAGAAGAGACTTCTTACCCACACCAATCTTGAGGCCGTACAACTACTGGACAGTACAAACGAAGTAAGGCGGCTCAAACGAATCTAACCACATAAGCTAACCGAATGAAAATTATAAACCAAGGGAACTGGACACTGGTCCAGCAGACCCACACAAGTTTATGCTTATCTCATAAGTACTAATGTCAACCTTATTAATGAATTAATAATGTTTAAGATTGTAGTAGCCAAATCAATAAAGATGTTAAAAAAAATATATGTGTGTGAGGTTGCTAAACAAAAATTAAGAGACAAAACAAGAAATCAACCGCAAAATCACAAAATTCGAAGGGTTCAAATATCAAATCAGATGGATCAAAACCCTCAACCAAGAAATACAGGGAAAATAAGTTCTTTTGCCCAGGAAGTGAAAGGTTTGGTTTCAACCAAACATATGGGCTCTGAAAATAACCAAATTATGGAAAACATTATGAACAGCATTGCAGATATTAAAAAGCGGCTCGATGGCCAAAGAAATCTGAACAACATAATATATACTTGATCAACAGAAGAAAAGACAACTCCCTCAACGCAATCCAACAAAAAATGTTAAGTAAGAACACAACTTTCAAAATAGCAATCTGGAATGCGAATGGCATTATGCAACATATTCCAGAAATAAAAATTTTTAAATTAAAAAAATCGTAATTTTCTTAGTACCTGAAAGCCATCTAGCTAAATCTTGTTTGTTAAAATACGCGGTTATAACTTATATTACTCCATTCATCCAGCAGAAAGAGCAAGAGGTGGTTCGGCATTAATAATAAAAGAAAATATTAAACACCATTTAGAATCAAATATCGAAGAAGAAACAATGCAAGTCGCTACTGTAATGATCTAAATTAAACACAGATCAGTTGAATGTGATTTTATTATTGGAGGTGACTTTATTGCGAAAAGCACCTATTGAGGATGTAGACTTACGACGTCAAAAGGTGAACAATTGCTACCTGACCTAATAGACTTTTATGTAGCAAGATGTATATCCCGGAACTACATTCAATTTGAAGACAGTAATTCTCTAGTATCGGACTATCCTCCGGTTATCATGACAGTCAGTGAAATGGTAATTCAAATAGAGGATGCACCCAGATTATTAAATTCAAAAACAAACTGGATTATCTTTCGTAAAGTATTGGAGAAAAAAATCAATCTTCAGGTTCCGATAAGAAATTCTCAACAGTTGGAAGATGCAATAGAACAACTGAATGAAGCAATTAACTATGCTGCTTTGGCAAGTTCCCCCATTATAGAAAATAAGAAGAAGTTCAACATATCCTACCCGATGGAAGTTAGAGAGTTGGTACGAGTAAAACGACGGGCACATAAAGCTTGGAAAATAATTTGATCCGGGGAACAAAACAATTTTTAACAATTTAGGTAACAGTCGCAAGCCTCTTCTTAAAGAAGTTAAGCATGTATCAATCAATAGATATCTAGTTAACCGATGAAAAAAATTCTGAGTATTCTCTATGAAGAGCGAAAAAGGAACTCAAAAGACACAAAATGCAAGTGTCTCCTCTTAAAAAGGAGGATTAAACTTCGTAAGAGGACCTAAAGAGAAGGTTGATCTGTTTGCGGAGAATCTCGAGAACATCTTCCAACCACTACCAAGGCAAACGGTACAAACACTAACTCTCAAAGAATTAAAAGAAGAAGTAAAAAGTAACATGAATGTTAAAAAGCCTCATGGTATGACTTGAGTACTTACCACATAATTAAAGCTCTACCAGATAAAGGATTACGTAAGCTACTACACATAATCACTGCAAGCTTTCGATTAAAATATGTTCCGTGGCAACGGAAAGTAACTTCTGCTACTTTCCGTTGCCACGGAACATCATGATAGCAAAACCTGATAAACCACCTAACGATAAAAAAATCATACAGGCCAATTTCATTGCTGCCAATTATGTCAAAACTCTTTGAAAAATTATTAATAAAAAGACTTAAACTAATAATTGAGGACCGACAACTAATTCTTCTACATCAATTTGGATTCAGTGAACAACACTCCACAATTGACCAGGAACATAGAATCACCAACATTATTGAAAGAACATTAGAACGTAAAAAAGTATGTTTCAGCATATTTCTGGACGTCGCCCAAGCATTCGATCAGAGGAATTCAGACTGTAATTCAAGCTGCACAGAGATCTGCCGAGGCAATTATATGCCACACGAAGATCTTATTTATCCAATAGACATTTTCGTGTGAAATATGAGGATGAATACTCCAAACTAAAGAAAATCTCTACCGGTGTCCCGCAGGGGAGTGTCTTAGGACCAATCCTGTATTTATTATATACCAGGGATATTCCATCAACAGATGAAAGAACCATATCCACCTTTGCAGATGACACAGCAATCGTGGCGATTCAAAGTAATGTCACTGATGCAACGAGCAAACTCCAGAAGATTACCAATGCGGTTTGTAACTGGACTAAGCTCGAGGATCAAGCTTAATGAGACGAAATCCACGCATATTACCTTTACATATCAAAAGGCTACCTATCTATCGATATCTTGGCATGACACTCGATACCAACCTCAAGTGGAGAGAGCATGTCAAAAAGAAAAAAAAAAACTTAATATTAAGTTCAGAAAAATGAATTGGCTAATAAGTAGGGCCTCTGAGCTTACAATACACAACAACATCTCCGTAGCATCGTATAAATGCTCCGTGGTAGACAAGAAATGAAGATCTTCTCAGGGACCTACTGATAGAATACATCAAAGATGAGATAAAAAAGCACCCCGCCAAAAACGAAATAAGGTTCCAGGAACATGGAAACCCCTATATTCACCATATGGTAGATAACCCTGTCGTTGAAAGAAAGCATCAAAGAACGAGGCTACTTGACCTAGTAATCATACCAAATTAAAATTATATTTTAAATAGGTTTAATTAGCTTTGGGACTAACCATTGGGTTTCATCCCAACAAATCAGAATAGTTTAAGAAATGTAAAATTTGAAAGATAAATTGCTAGATGAGCACAGTCTCAGTTATAATTAATAAAGGAAAAAAAGATACCGAGGCTTCGTGGTCGATTTGCACTTCCATGGATCGAACTTTGGTATTTAATTCTAGTCCTGTATTTAATAATATTTCTGCCGTTTCGATCTAAATTTATCTTAATTAAATTACGTTAAATACCTACCTATTTAGCCCTTCTAGATAGCATTACGACGGTTCAAAATCATTGTTGATTTACACTTCACGTAACCCATATCGCAATATTTAAACACTTTTGTTCGATCCGTTTTAAAGATTAACATTGATACGCTACACGTACACGAGTATTACCAATATTTTCTTTCAAAACACCAAAACAATCCAAAATTTTATATTTAACATATTCCACAGAATTAAAAGGATAACGTTATTTGCGTAAATTTCAAATTGACAGTAAAAAACCAATCATACTCACGTACACAATTTAATATAAAAATTATAGTTGGGCCATTTATATTTCATGCCATCGTTGTAAACCACTCCAATAACAAAAAAAAAAATTGAATACCGCAAAATTCAACTTGCCAACCCACAAACTGTGTACAACATGGCATCAAAACAAATACTATATTCAGTGCATGAAAAAAATCAAAATAATAAAATTTATTTTTTTAACTTAAAAAAATGTTTTTTTTATGTTTATTTTAATATTTTTTTATAATAATTTTTTTTTTCATTTTTTTATTTAAACAAATTGTGAATTTTCTTTTATAATTTTTTCGTGCTTTTTGGAAATTGGTTTTTGTTTTGTTTTAATAAATATTACATTTATTATTATTCTTTGTTAAATATTTATTTGTCTAAAAAATAAAAATCATATGATTAAATAAAAAATCGAGAAAATAAAATTCAGTTTTATTATTTAATTAATTACGTTTTTTATAATCAAATAATAATATATAATATAATTTATTTACAAAATAAATTAAAAATTTATTTATTTAATTTATTATGTCTAGATATTAATAATATTTTTTGTGGTTTTTAATTATTTATTTTATTTTATTTTTTATTTATATTAAGTAATGACCTTAAATACTAAAAATCACAATTTCATTTTTCATTCGTTTTTATTTTTATTTTTTAAATTTATTTATCAAGATTTTTTATTATTTATAATATTAATACAGTAATTATTATTATTATAATATTTATTTTATGTTTTATACTTTTTTTGTTTTTTTGTTTAAGAAAAAAATAAATAAAATTTTATTTTTTTCTTAATTAATATTTATGTAATAATATAATAATAATTGATTTATTTTACTTAAGTATTTTACTTTAATTTTTGGTATCTATATTTTTTTTTTAATTAATATTACACAAAATTTGTTTTCATTTTTTTTTTCATTTTTATGATTTATTAATAGTTTTTCCGTTTGTCCCGTTGTTTGTGAAATAATGTTTATAATAATGAATATTATTAATATTTATTTATTAATTATCGTTTTTTACATTTTTATGATTGTCAGTTTTTTATAAAATTAAATTAATTAAATAAGTATAATAATTGTTTGCACATAATTTGAAACTTAAAGATTGGAAATGTAATTTATTTGTTATCATTTATCGTGTTTTGGTTTGATTGTCGAAAGCAGTGTTGTGAATACGTACCGTTAATTTTATTTTTAGTTTTTATTATTCTTTTTGGTACGCAATGTTTTCGAGATATAAAGGCTTCTGCCTGATAAAAAATTTTTGCCTGTAAAACACTTTTTGTAATTATTGCCGTTATTTTAATTATCTTTGCAAAGGTTTCACGTAAAATGATATAAAGCGTAAAAAATATATTTTCCGAATTTGGTAGGCCTAAATTTTATAGTTTTTATAGCTTTCTTTCAAAATGTTCATATCAAATCAATTTATGTATGCCAGTTATATGGTGGAAAAGCTAGTTTCAATTAATAAGCTCATTATAAAAAGCCGATTCCTCTTATTGAGTGACAGTACGTAACACTATTTCTAACAATAAATTGTTCCCCAACCGAAATCTCCGTATAGAAACGATTTTAATAGCTTTAGCTATTAAGGTAAAAGCACGAAAGCACGAAATTAAATTCATTATTCAAGAATTTCAAAAATTGAGTTTTGATTCGTAGTATTGCGAATCAAAATTTTAGAATCGAATTAATTTTATTAAACCCAAAAATCATTAGATTTGTTCCAACTTTGAATTTAGTGTTTGATTGGTAAATGACTAACATTGATTTGCTAGCATCGTCTTCGATCCAATCAATCACTTTCGCTTTCCATAAATCTTGCCCTTTTATGACAAAGCAAAAACAGGCCTTTTTAGTGAAACGAAAATAAAAAACGAAGGAAAATAACCAAAAAATTAAAAAATAGAGCCAAAAAGTTTAAGCCTTAAAATGATCGTAGTTGGCGTAGACTTTCGAGTCACAAGTCAAATATTTTGTGATTTTCTTTATTCTCTCAATCAAAATTATGTTTTGTAGTTTCAAATAATGAGACAGCGATGCTGAGAGGAGGTGGAATACCGAAAAATACAAAAACTAGTGCTTGTGCATTGGCGTAGCCCCTGCGTATAAAATTATGATCGACTGTCGTGTGTTAAAGCTGTCTGCAAAAATCTTGAACCTTCCTTTATTTTTACCTGTTTTGTATTTATAAACAACAATAAATTTCGTTAAAATTTATTTTAAATTATATGTGGTCTACTAAAGGCGGCACGTATCATTATGAACGAGCAGCTCTGCCTCAAAATGAAACGTGTTTTTGATAACAAAAATTGTAAATGGTAATAACAAACAAATAATTAAAGGTTTAAACGTACAATTAAAATATATATAAAAGAAGTTTAAGATCCGCCCAATCGTTTCTGGAATTGGCTTCTGTTCCAATAGAGAAATTTCAGAATTACTACTAACTATTCACTTGTCCGGTTGCGAGTTGATTCCAGAGAAAGCAATGCTACTGGTAACCCACCTGATTGGAAATTATCCCATTCAGCAACTGAATTAAACACTGGTTTTATTTTAGCTCGGGTTTACTTCCAATTTTTTCAAGTATGCAGTGCTTTCGGAATTTTCCCAAAATTTTGAAATAGAAGCAGAGTTATTTTCTCTAAACTGGCAGGTCGAAATACACTGACCCTAGAATTTTTAGGCCTATTTGTCTCTCCTCAACCTTTTTCAAACCTCTTCAGAGAATTTTCGACAGTTTTATTAACGATCGCTGGTGATCTAAAAAATCTATAAAATTTTAAAATTCTCTAAAAGAACTTGTTTCAATCATCGAAAAATTGCTTAACTTTAAGGAGTTTCTCTGGGTCACGTTCCAAAATATTTCAATCACCTTCGATATTACCTCGCATTGCTAAGGTTTAGCTGGATTGCCCTTTAGCTTGCGTTAAAATTCCAAAGGTTGTATCAGAAAGGTTTTTTTATTACCTTCCTTGTGGCCTCTGATGTTTGATAACTACTTGTTAAAATACTGAAATCTGGCTTTTCTGCTTTGCAAATCATTTTGTTCCTGAACCCATGCAATCTGTCATTATGTATACGGTTTGTTTCTCCGCGTTTAGACTAAGGTAGTGTAACGGAATTAAACCCAATTCCATTATCAACCCATCCCAACAAAATCTACTTCCTCATCGGCATGACCTCGAAGATAATATCTTTAACTACATTCCATTCATGCAAACGTCATGCCGGCTTTCTACATTTCTCCTTTCCATTTATTTATAGTGGTACCATATGATTCATTCACCTTAGAATTTTTCATATGTGCCACAATTAAGTGAACGCAAATATGTACATGAACGTAATTTGATTACGTTGCCTATGTACATAACAAATGTATTTGTTTTATTTACAAGGTAAATTACAATGACCGATGCAAATATTGAAAAGCATTGTGGTTGTTGTTCGAACTTCCGCGAATCGATTCAGCAAAATCGATGTCACGTTGGTGTACAATTTTCGTAGGCATTTTTGTGATGAGATCGCAAAAAGTTTCCTACGAAACTCAAAAAGAGGTACGACAATTTTCTTGTTTGGGAGACAGTCAGTTTTTTTAGCGTGACCAACGTGTGGTCATTTTCTTGTTTTTTTTAATAAGTTTTTTTGTAATTTGGTGTTGGAAATAGTTTTTTAGAAATTTTAAATTTAAATTTTATGTTAAAGTTTTATTTTTTTATGTAGTTCCTAAGTGTTTTTTTTTTTGTATTTTGTTTTGCTGTTAATAAAGCAGTGCTTGCCTGTTTAAATTAACCGCGACCGTTTTTTTTGTGCGTGCAGATTTTATTTGCTGGTGGTACTGGTAAGTTAAGCAGAGTGGAAGGCGTTTACTAATAACCAAACAATCATAGTGGCCTTGCTACCGAGAGAAGGTAATAAGAAATTGTTGACGCCAAGCGGCTCTTTTCTGTTACCAACCTAGATAGCATCCCACTATTAACCCTTCTTAATAACATTATTTTTTCACAATTAGGGCCTATGGGCCAGATAGTTTTAATTAGGTTAGATAGAGTAGGGTAAAATGTTTAGAAAAACATTTTACGAAATACAACGGCGGTTAGTTTTTCCCAAGCGATGGGCTGATAAGCTTACCTACTACTTCGGAGTCCGATAGCTCAATTCCTACCTTCCTCAGTCTCCTTTTTGTTATCTTTATTTAATGCTGTAATCTAGGCCACAATCTGCGGTACTTCTAAACCCACACCGACCCGTCTACCCGATTGAGCTGCGGGAATCAATGCCGCGTGGAGTACCGAACAGATAGTGGCAAATCTGTGAAACTGGGTTACCTTAAACGGTAGTTAAGCTAACCCGTTTCAGTAGGTTAAGATTCATTCTCTTTAGTTCATCTGTAGACCAAAAATCGTTGTTGTAAATGACATACTGTTACCACAAATCGACTTCAATATTTCCTCTTTTGGTTGTCCCAAGATTTTAATAACCAGGTGTCTGAGTCTTAAGTTATCCTCGCAGACAGCGGTTACTACGAAATAGAGGCAGGTTTTGGAACCTACTACGCTACACATGATTTACAGTACTCAAGGTTCAACCTGCACGTTGTTCCAGGCCGAATTGATTGTTTTAAATAGGTGTCCGAATGATGCTTCTAACCTCGTTGCTTCAAATTAGGATATAATTGTGTCTAACTATATTAAATCTAGGTACTTAATGCATTGAGGAAACCTGTAACAACTTCCAAACTGGTAATACAACTATTAAACTACGTTCATTACGAAACTAAGCTCAAATGGCTCGCTTCCTTTAATTGTCGAAAGGCGAAATACTTTATCTATGCATCTCATTTGTGGTTAAATAAGTATGGTATGTTCCCAAAGCAAGACTAAGAGTTTTGATCGCTATTGTTACAGGGCATAGCTGTTTTAAACTCTCATTAAAAAGAGTTTGGTATGCTCATAACTCCTTGTGTGACTACTGTTCTTAAGAGGTCGACGACATCATTACCTTTCTTTGCTGTTGACCAGCCTATGAATCAGTTAGGTTTCTACAATCTGTAATGCAGCTGCTATCTGATGCAACTTCGGATTTTATCCGTTGTTTTAATGCTTTGGTTCAAGCTCTTGCAGTTTACCAAAGTAGTGGCATGTTGTCTTAATTTGTGACAGAATCCTTGGTTCGCACCATGTTCACATTGTGGCATTGGCTGTGGGACTTTTTGCTTTCCAGACAACTTTAAAAATAATAATTTCTAATAAAAGCTGTTAATCGTTTTTTCACAAATTAAGGAGGTTCTACTTATAAAAACAGATCATGTGCTCGACAGAATTGAGACTATGTGGAAAGCACTTCATCAACGATGGCAATAAAATAAAATAAAAAAGATAAGGTGCCATCCACTCGGTTTTTTCGATCTCTGTCTTTAATATTGAAACTATTAAAATTTAAATCTACAAAGTAGGAGGTAAATAGCAAAATGTTTGTAATCGTAATGTAATTCAAATTAGTAGTTTGTATTAGTAATTTGCATCGAAAGAAATGTGTCGAAAACTGTTTTAATACTAATTACGTTGCAAACAGAAATGTAAATCAAATTTTGGTTTCAATTATTTTTAATTTTGTTATGAATAAAACTCGTTGAATTTTAATTATATTTATGAGATTTTTAAATCTTAAAAATAAAAAATTAGGTCTTGTGCAGAGACTGCAATGACAAACTACAAAATTATGGAGAATAATTTGGGCTCATATTAAAAGTATAAACACAACGCTTTAGCGAATTATTACAATTTTGCAAAACTTTATTGTTAACCTTACATGTTAGCAATACCATCATCTACAATAATCAGAAATTACACATTCGTTTGAATGCAAACGGTTAACAATTTATGTTTCATGTTATTTGTTACAACGGTTTGATTTAAATTAACCCATTTGCAAAGTTACGTTGCAGGTTGTATCAAAGTTTGTTTTCCTTTTTTCCAACAGTTTTTGGCGATATTGTAACGAAAACATCTTCGTTGCATGCTTTGTACTTAAATGTAATAAACAATTCATTCATTTAAATATCTGCAAAGCATGCATCCATAAACGACGTAGGTGAAAGTTGAGTAATTAATGGCAAAATCTTAGTAATTAACTGATAAATATATCCCGGCAACAAATAGTATAAAATAAAAGCACTTTATGGTAAGATGATCAGTAACAGGACATTACCCTCGGGTGTTACCCCCCGCACAATACCCCCGCCATTACCTCCTGGCCTATTACCCACTGGTCCAATGCTCTTATGCATTACACGCCTGGTCGTTATATCATCGGCTGTGACCCCCTCCCCCTCCATCATAACTACCTGATAATTTTCCATTCATCAATCTCTCCTACTATCAGTCATGTGTCATTTCAATCGATTTGCTAAAACATTTGTGTAAATTCTAGGTTATTGACATAAATATGTTATTCAACACAGTCATGTATGATTCATCTTCTATATAGAACAGTTAACCATTTTATGATATTTTATTTAGGGGTTAATACATGAGTTTCTCGTTAAGTGATGCTCCAAAATCGAAAAAACCCTTGAACAATATTTTTCGATACAAACCATTTTATAAAAGTTTTCCACTCGTCATGAAAATGCATGAGTACGCCTGGCTGAGGAATGACGTAACATATCGCGTAAAGTAACGGAAAACCGTCCGAAACTGAATCATCATTTGGCTGTTTAAGAAAATGGTAGTTTCGATGAGGCGAAATTATATTGTTCGAGAGTATTTTTCGATTTTGGAGCATTCTCTTGGGGGCAATAAACGGAGGGAATAAATGACTAACGGCGGTGGTATTGTCCGCGTGGGGGTAATATCCGGAGAGGTAAAGTCCTAGACCGAGAGAAAAATTGAGAAAAATTGTCCTGCAAGTGTGCCTAAATGTGCGTCTAGAGCTAATGATTATTTGTTGTAGCATATAAAAAGGATTCAAAACGAACGAAACTGTTCAGATAGAATTTAATCAATAATTAACATTTACTTCTGTGATGGATCAGCTGCAGTTGTAGAACACTTAATTCTTTCCTCTCGAAAAGCATTTCGACACAACTGAAAGACTTTTTTGACATTAGACAACACCATTGGTGGAGGATAATGCTTCAAATATACAAATGTTGAAATTAATAAAATGATTAGTAGTTGATTTTGAGCAACGGCTACATGTTCTATTGAACGTTAAAAAACTAATAAACATTAGTAAGAAAATATTATCCTTGCTGAAATAAGTGTCAAACAAGTAGTCTAAAACAAAGTACATTGCCAAAATATATCAAAGCTAAGAAGTGGCGTTCATGAATCATAAGATAATGGAACGAATTATAACCACATAAAAACTAGCACACAAAGTGGAATATTTATCGCCTTAACTAACCATGAAAGTCACTGTCATCAAAAGCGGAAACTCTTCTGGCAGGAATTTTAGTTGATGTTCTGTTGAGCAAACAAATCATAAGTTCTTAATTAAGACAATAACAGGATTGTGATATTTGGAAGAAACTCGAAAGAAATTCGTAACTCGTCCGTTTTGGTAATATAAATGAAATTATATTGTGATTAAAGGATTCGGATATATTACTTACGGAAACAAGTTAAGTCTGAGTCAGAACAGAAAAAGGACATTACGTTGTAATTGGTGTATATGACCATGTCGATATGGTTACAGTTATCGTTTTTAATTTCGTATTAATGTTTGACGTGTGAATTAAATCCTAACCAGATGCCATGACATTATTTATCCGCGCGGTCCCCTAAATTTGTACTAATTCAAACATTGATTTCTGCTCGTTGGTGTTTAGACTTTTAAACCATCTCTGTTATACTCGCCTCCCTTGAGTTACTCCAACAAAAATAATTATCAGGCCTTTTTAATACGATTTTTTAAAATTTTGTAAGCTAAAATTTGCAAATTATTGTGGCTTTCCGTTTTTGCCCTGCGAAATTATCGAAAATCTGAACTATTTTCTTACCTGGTATATATCCAGTATGATAATTAAAATATTCATTATTGCATTTATGCGCAACTCAAAATAATCCTTTAGCACATTTACAGCAGCATGACCCAAATTATTTAAACCAGATTTGTTTTCCTTCTGCTATGGAAAACTGATTTTCACAACACTGGTCTGTATATACAAATTACATTCCCCATTATAAATGTATCAGATTTTTTTTTAAATAATTAAATATAAATATTTTAATAAATAATAATAATTTGTTGTTGTTAAATTAATTATTTCACAAACATTATTTTTAATAAAAATAATAAAAAATATTTTTTGCTTTTTTTTTTTGGAAATAAACAGGTATAATAACAACAATTTATAATATAATATTTACAATTAATTATTTATAAATATTTTACTTTTTTGTTTTAAGTTTACATTTTTATTTTTCAAATAATTAGTTCGTCGTATTGCTTTAATTTCTCCCGAAAAATACGGAAAAATTTTTGTAATATAAAATATTTTTTTTTGTAATTTTTAATATTTTTTTTTTAATTTTGTTTTTTTTAATTCACAACCCTATTTTTTAATTTTTAATTTTTATTTAATTAATAATAATAATATTTTGACTTCGACTATACCGAAGTCTCCAATTCATGTCAACAAAAGCTATCCTTAGCTGATGAGTCTAAATATATTGGTGGTAAATTGTGATGGTGTGGCAGGGTTGAGGTTGGCGGTGGTGGTGGTAAATGATAGTGTGGATGATGATGCCGACCATTCGCCTCGAGATGGTGATGATGATTTTGATGTATTTGTTTTTTTTCGACACGCTTCCGTCGAAAACATGCCGCTAGACCGGCGGCCAACGATAACAATATTGTTAACGTGGCAGCACCAAGGCCTACATGTAACGGCGATAGTGGCAGTCTTATTTCACATTGTGTAGCACTTTCGTCGTAGCCTGATGGACAGTGTGCGACTCCATCGCACCAAAGTTCTGATGGTATGCAAGCTTGTAGTTCAGGACATTGATACGGACATTCTGTACCCGGAAATACTTCCATCCAGGAAAATTTATAATCAAAAATTTCGACCCCCGGTTTCCACGGCGATCTATATTCTATAATTAAACCTTTCGAGGTTTCAATAGGGTTGAATTCGTTGGCATGCTCCCATCCGTCCGAGAAGGCAACCACTTCTGGGCCAGATGGGCATAAATCCTTGGCATTTTTTGGATTATTTGTTGGATAAACGGTTATACGTGCATCGGTTGGGCATGGTGGTGCTGACTGCAGCATAGTAGGCATCCAAAATCCTTTTAGTTTTAACACTAAATATCCGCCGTCTGTTTCCGGTTCGAGAAGCCACGGTTGAATAAGGGGTGAACACGATGTAGGTTTTAAAAATGCCTCCCCACTTCTACCTTTTAGTCTTCGTTCATTCCATAATGTTTCACAACCATCCATTGCAAATTCGTACCGCCCCTCAAAATAAAAATCTCTAAAATCTTGGTCGACATCCATCAGCATTGTGGTAAATTGTACTTCTACAACCGAAGCGGCAAGTGGTGCTAATGTTAAACTCCCAGATATATCAGAACACAAACAATCACGTGGCAGCGGAGAAATGTCTGGCCATGGTAATTCACCAATGCGCAAATCCGATCGAGGCCCGCCCAAATCATTGCAATGCCACCGTCCACTACGATTCTGTATATTTTGGCACGCCCTTCCGCCAAATCGCGCCCGGGTTATAGTCAGTCTCACACTTTCACCCATACTAGCCTCAAATCTTATCGTGCATGAAATATTTGGAGCACCACCACGGCCAAACATAAAAACATTTGATGGTGATCTAAATATCCCACGCTTTGATGAGAATGACCGGTAAACTCGATCGCATGATTTAAACTGGGTTTGTGTTACTAGTGCGGCCGGTTCCGGCATCGATGATGGTTTTGTTTGGTACAGAGTACTCGATGCATCCATAGGTGCACCTCCCAGTGATGTATCTACAAATTCATATTTTAATTTAAATGAGGCATTAGGCCCGTACGCTTTAGCGTTTCCACTAGGCGATGGTTTAAATTCGATTGTCATTTCAGGACCCGTAGATAGGTAGCTTTCTGTAAATCATACAAAATTCGTATATACAAACAAATTTTACCAAATATATTTTGTTTATACCTTGACTTGAGCACGGTCTGGTTCCTTTTGCAATTAACGACCGAGAACATAATTTTGGTGTCTCCTCCCCACATATTTCGTCCATTAAACTTGCATTACGATAATACTGATGCTGACGATACAAATCGTTGCCCCCATTATTGTTTCCACCAAATGTACCTAAAGTGGGAAAAACAAAAGAAAATTCACATAGCGATATAAATTATGATTAAGCAAAATAAGAAAATAACAAACCATCTGTTCTACTAAAATTTGATGCTGATGATGATGATGATGATGGTAACATTAAACGACCATCCCAAATCCGTAATTGAGCTGAACACTCCGATGGTTGAAATATAGCTGAATCGAGTGTCGAATGATATTTTATAAAACTAATCCATACGATTTCATGTCGTCGACCTTGAAATTGATATCGGCAAATCGTGTTCGGTGGCAAAGTGTGCTGTGGCGGTGTCAATTCACCCGATGGGCTTTCATATGCGCTTAAAATAAATTCGCATTGGCCCGGTTGCCGTACGTATGCCTGCGAATTGGAATTCACATACATAATATGCACCTGTAATTCAAACCCCAGCAGGTATGATATCGGATTCGGATGAAACAGGCTATCGACCGCCGCCGTTTTAAATTCTATCAGCATACTTGGCCCGCTCGATATTATATCGGGTACACTATCACCACCACATATTCGTGCCAATTCGGGGGAATTAATTGTTTTACCATCTTGTATTGATAAAAAATCTTGTCCCCGTTCGCATTGATCCCAACTTCTGGTTGTGTTGTGTATACGTGCGTGAACAGAGTAGAATGCGGAGGCAAGAAAAAAAAAATAAAATAAATTTATTGTAAGAAATCTAAAAAAATTAGAAATACAAATACGAAATCGTGAAATGAATATTTTATTCGAATATTTATTTATTTATTTATGTTTTTTGCTGGTGGTGCGGTGTGGCTGCGATGATGTTTGGCATAATAATAAAATATACAATGGCAATAACGTGCACAACAATTTATATGTTTCGCTTGTAATATTACTTTGTGTGTTCTGTTCCGTCCCTGATCTGATTTAATTTCTTTTGTTGTACTTTACTATCTAGCGGTAGTTTACTGTGTTAGAGATTTAATTAGCATCTCTATACAAATCTACACGAAACGCGCAGAGACGTGCGGTTTCAAATTTACATTTATTGGTTTCGTGCTAAATTTTTGAATTCCCACAACATTATACTACAGGTACGCAGACAAATTTGAAGTAAAATTAATTTTCAATGAAACAAATTTTCATGCACGCTTTATTGTGTTTATCATTTTTAATTGAGGTGTGTAAATAAATAATTTCGATTGGAAAAATATTTTGTAATATTTTAAGCGGAATATTAATTTATTTTCCATACAATGAGCAGTTTTTAAAGTCTCGATGTTACAAATGCACGTGCAATAATTTTCATTTAAGATAAAATAATCTTAATCTCGATATTGTAATTTCAAATTCAGTAGATTTTGCGATAAATTCCCTTGAGCCTTCATGTACCGAAAATATAAATAAAAATTTCCTCGAATTTGTACTCGCGAGATAAAATTTGTTATGCAGAAAGAAGGTTTGATGCAAACAATAATGTAAATAAGGTGTAGAAATGGAATAACGCAGGTATCACTTTATTTCGGTCATGCTTATGAAAGTGAATTTTTCCTAGTCGAAAATCAGGATAATGGAGAATCGAAAATGTAGGGATGAATATTTTGTTGACAACATCGCTCTTCTTTTAACACGAATGTATTATCTAGATTTCGAATACACCACATTTGATTTTCAAGGAATTAAATTTAGCGGACTTTTAAAAAATCAGTATTCTATCTTAAATTTCAGAAAACCTGAAACCATTGCAAAAAATGAAAAAGATCTCTTGGATGCTACAATTTCCGGCACACATATTTCTACCAAATTTCGATATGATTCCCCAAATATTGGAAAAGTTTTAGTATGAAGTTTTATTCGTAATAGCCAATCCGCCTGGACTGTATAGATGCCGAACTTTGGTGAAATAAAGTTTTTTTTATCAAAACTCGTAATTTTCAATGTTTTAGTTGTTAATCTTTTATTTCGAAAATGCTAGATAATTTTCAAAATATTTGTAAAAATCGGGAAAGCTCCTACAGAGGCTGTTACTTCCTCTAGACCAAATTAAGCCAAAAATGATTGAGACCGCCCAATATGAGAAAAGATCAGTAAACCCGTCTGGACTCAACATACATTTACTGAGTACGGCACCACATGCCGACACATAGATTTGTCAACATTTTTCATTTTTACTATAATTACTTTTACTACGTAAAAGAAAGTAAACATAGATTGCAAATTTACAATGTAATATTTATTTTTGTGTCTGAAATTATGGAAAATAAATATTAAATATTTAAAATATTTATGGAGATAGGTCTCCATCTATGGCTTGAATAATTTAGAAAACGTACATTATACATGACACATCAAAAAAAATCGTAGCTTATCAGTGAACTACAGTTGGAGCTGGCATACAACAACGCGGAAACTTCATGCTTTGGATTAAGCTATCAAATATTTTCGCTGTTTTGTTTAAGATCGATATTTTTCTATATACCTACCGGCCATAAACCTCTCACAACCGCTAATGCGTCGAAAACAGAACATTGTTCCCGGAAAGTATAACTTATTAATCATGTTGCCCAATTTACTATTGACGCTAATCACGTTAAAGATATATACAATATGGTGACCACTTCTCTCAGAACTCAGCGTCTTCTCTTTCAACACGAAAGATTTACTTGTGCAACAACAACGAGACGACGAATTACAGAAATTTATTTAAGCATGCACCCCGAAATCAACCGTAAACCTACAACGAATCGACATTTCAGAAGGAAGCAACAAATTTAGTGTGACTACCACAGGTGAAAATCGACTTGTTATATCCAGTAGTATGCCACGAACCATTGTCGATAGTCTGCGTGGTTAATCACATCTACGCGTACATGCCACGCAAAAACTTATTGTTTTAAAATTATTCCAACGAGTTTATCTATTTTAAAATGGGAATTAAAATATAAAATTCGCACCTCAGCGAGGTACATTCTGGGGGACGCTAAATGAATTAGGTACCAGCACGTTTATAAAACTCAGCAACTAAAAATTATAAATCGCAAACATGTATTCAACATTCGTCCTAACCCAACTCGTTAAAGCTCTGCAGAACCGGCCAAACGGCACAGTGGTTTAAGCTTTGGCGTTTTGATCGAGAGGTACCAGGTTCGAATCGTGATAGGGGAAGGATACAAAAAGGAATTTTCATCCACAGATTACTATCTGTGATGAAATGGAACACAATTATGACAGCCTGTCGGAGTGCAAAACTCATGGGCCAACCCATCTTCCATGCCAATATAGGATCTACGCAATGTGTAGATGCTAACTTAAGGACGTAACAAGCGAACTGCGAAGGAGTTGGGAGTGCTTCGACCCCAAAACAGATTGAAAATGTTAAATAATAAAAATGCTCAACAGAACTCATTTGGCAGAATATTACAAGATTATATAGATAAGTAATGGCTACTAATAGGCTAACTAAAAGGTATGTGAAGCTGGTCCGAAAACTATCCCGAAAAACGCCTTTAAAATTTAGGTGCGTTTCTCCGCTAAATTCATTAAAAGGCCCTTCAGCCCGAAAAATTAAAAAAATATGGAGAACATCAAACTTCATTCGGAGAAAATAAAAACAATCTCACTTACACACAGCAAATTTTAAGTATAAAATCTATTAGAAGAAGAGATTTGCCATACTCAAAAGAACCTAAATTAAAAAATTTAAAAAGCAATATTTGAAATATTTTTAACGACCTTAATATTTTGATTCACAGAGGTTAGCAGATATAACTGTATATGTACAATTAATGTACTGACCATCAGCATTAAGCACACAAATGATGTTACTTTTCAGTGGGGACAAGAAGCCACCTCAGCTGATTTAATATTCGCATCAGTTAGATTAGGTGTCGGAATTATGCTCGTATGTCACCATAAATTTCTCCGTTCGTGCAGTTTGGCAGATGTAACCTGATAGAAGGGAATACTAAATTAGCTGAGGAGGCGCCTTATGCTCACTGTAAAGTAAGGAGCATTTGTGTGCTTAATGCTGATGGTCATTGCATTAGTTAGAGATATAGCGTTTTATCTGCCCAACTCTGTGAACGGAAAAAATTATGGTGACATATTAGCATAATTCCGATACCTAATCTAACTGAAGCGAATATTAAATCAATTGGGGAGGTCACTTATCCCCACTGTCATCTGATAAGCATTTGTGTGCTTAATGCTGATGGTCAGTGCATTAATTATGCATATACCTTTATATCTGTCAAACTCTGTGAACGGAGAAATTTATGGTGACATATGAGCATAGTTCTGATACCTAATCTAACAGAAGCGAATAATAAATCAGCTGAGGTGGCTTCTTGTCCCCACTGTAAGGTAACATCATTTGTGTGCTTAATGCTGATGGTCATTACATTAATTTAGCAAATACAGTTATATCTGCTAACCCCTGTAAATCGAAATATTAAGGTCGTTAAAAATATTTCAATCAAATTTATTTGTGGGTATTGTTTTTAAAAATTTTTAATTTAGGTTCTTTTGAGTATGGAAAATCTCTTCTTCTCTTCTTCTTTTTATTTTCTCGGGATGTAATTTGATATTCTTCTTTTTCTTTTAATTTTTCGGGCTAAAGGCCTTTTAATGAATTTAGCGGATAAACACGAAGATGTCTTAAAGGCGTTTTTCGGGATGGTTTTCGGGCCACGTCTAACTACATGCTCAATTAAAAAATGTACGAATCAGCTCCTTCCAACTAAAACGATGGGTTTTGCTAGCTTTAGAAGAAGCAACCAGTATTTATATAAAAAAATGATTTAATTTTAAAATTCAAGGTTAATTTTAGGCAACTAAAATGCTCAATCAATTTATTTTTGGTCCTTTCATTCTAGAAAAAGTGTTAGATTTTTCCGCTTCAAAGCTAGCAGAACCCAAAACGGAAATTATACAAAACCCATAATTAGAAGGCAAAATAACCTTATTGACATACAAATCATTGTTCTTGATCAAGCTCTAGGTAATTTAGTTTAAAGCTGGCAGAACCCAAATTGAAAATCAGACCAAATACGAAATGAGCAAGCAAACCAAGATATTTGACATATCAATAATTGAAGGCTTATTATGGCCTAATTAAAGGCTTGGTCTTGGCCAAGCTTTAGGTCATTAAATTATAACTAGCAGAACACAAATCGAAAATCAAACCAAAACCAAATGTTTGAGCTCTACTCGTTCCTAAAATTATTTGTAGGTCAATAGATCTTGTTTTGAGTTTTAATTTCGGTTCTGGATTAATTTTTGATTTGGATTTTGCTAGCTTAAAATTAAATGACATTAAATCATGGACAAGAACGAGTGGAGCCTAACATTTTAAACGGAGATTTGATTACCATAATGAGCCTAAATTTGTATGTCAATAGATCTTGTTTTGCGTTCGAACTTCGTTTTTAGTGCGATTTTCAATTCGGCTAGCTTTAAATTCAATTACCTAAAGCTTGGTCAAAAGTGAGTGGGGCCTAACATTGTTTAATGAGCAATTTGGTTAGGCCAAAATGAGCCTAAATCTGTTTTCTATATTCACAGATCTTGTGTTGCATTCTAATTTTAGTTTTGGTCCGATTTTCGATATGGATTATGCTTGCTTTTAATTATCTAGAGCTTGGTCAAGAACAAATGGAGACTAAAATTTTTAATGTGGTATCTGATTAGGACATAATGATCCTAGTTTTTGAATAAGCAATTTGATGAGGCTATATTGAGCTTACAAAAATTTGTAAGTGTCAATAGATATTGATTCGCGTTCTAATTTCGGTTTTCGTTCGATTTTAGATTTTGGTTCTGCTACATTTAAATACAATTACATTAAAGCTTGTACTATAACGAGTAAAGCCCAACAAATTTTAATAGGACATTTTATTAAAATTATTTTCATGTAATAGATCTTGTCTTTCGTTCCCATTTCGCTTATATTCCAATTTATGATTTGAGTTCTGCTAGCTATAAATTAAATGACCTACAGCATGATAAAGATTGAGTAGGGCCTAAAATTGTATAATGGGACATTTGATTGGGATGAATGAAATAGATTTGGTTTTGCGTTCTAATTTCGTGATTGATCCGATTTTCGATTTGGTCCTGCTAGATTTGAAATGGAAAAGCTTAATGCTTCTTCCAGAACGGAAGAACCAAAAAATTTAGTAATTATTTACTCTAAAATAAGTCTTTAATTTTATAACTGTTTCTAAATAATTTTGTGATATGGGGTCCGCTAACTTTTTCCCAAACTAGTAGAACCCATCGTTTCTATTCTTTGTCTTGTAATGTTCCGCTGAATGGGTCCTGCTACCTTAAAACGTCATAGTCCAACAATTTATATAATGAGCTCTAAGGAAACAGCCAAGCTTAAATATATTGTGTAATTTAATCATTTCCGAAGCTTTAAATTAAATTGTGCCGCTTAGACACTTTGAAGTTTCACGAAACTTGACAACCCAGTATGAAAGTGTTATAGCTTGCCGTATCTAAAAAAATATTCGTTTTAATTTGCCATTTTTATAGAGAGATTTGACCGTCTCATTTCTAAGTGGTTTTAAAAAAATGTTGTTGTATATGTGCACATGTATTTGGCTGCAGATACCGTGCTAACTAAAAGTTACAGCTTCTTCCCATCCAGACGAATCAACTGACCGGAATGAAACTTCATTCTTTAACATTTTTCATAGATTTCAACTATTTGTGGTTAAAATCGGTCCATTGGAAGTGGCAGTTTCTATACGAAATGTTTTTGTTTTTTTTGCAAATTTTTTGTTTACGAGATAAAGGGTCACGTACTAAAAGATTCCAAATTAATTTTAAATTTTTGACAAAAAGAAATTATTTTTCAACAAACATTAGGGTCTGTACAGCCCAGATGAATTTATTGATTGGGATAAAACTTCATCCGTCTCCCTGAAATGATAAGGTTTTCTTTTTTTATAAATACCTATTTTGAAATATTATCTTCGTGAAAAACGATTATGAACAGAAGTATTTGCAAAAAGACCGTTCTAGATTAGCTTCCCAAAATTTAAGCGGAAGTGACGGTTTCTGAAAAAACTGTTTCTTCAACAAAAAGTCGGCCTATTTAGGATTCCAAAGGAATGGTGATCGGAATGAAACGCCATACCTTACATTTTTCCACAAATTCGGAGATCCCAATGAATTTTGAAAATTGGCCCACCGAAAGTGTAAGCTTTAAAAGCTAATTAAATCATTAAAAGCTAATTTTGCAATAATATCGATCTAGTTCAGTTTTCAAAAATTTAGGCGGAAATGACGATTTTTGAGAAAAATTTCTTTTATGGTAAACATGTGGCCCCAGCCTAGCGGATTGATTTATCGAGATGGTACTTTATACTTAAGCTTTTCCTAAAATTAGGAGATACAGTGATTCTTGGATGTATATACAGTTAGCCCAGGATTCATCCCACGAAACGACGATGGCAACACTAAACTATCACGACAGTTTTTCATCCTAGGATATTACTATCAGCCCAGAAATTTTACTATCCCAGAATATTTCATCACAGGAAAACTATAATAAGAGGAAACTATCATCTCAGAAAATAAAGTTAGCCCAGCTATCACTTTAGCATTCCGAAAACTATAGCCACTACATAATAACTAAAGAGAACTCATAGGGTTTCTGTCGTTCCATTAATAGCTATAATATTTAATAAACACATTAAAACACTTGTTTATTATTTCACAAAAAACTTTTTTTTGTTTTCGCACGTTTTATAGATGCGGCACACTGACATCTTTATACAAGATCGATTTCATGAAACTTCTATACTTCCAAATAGGGCAATTGAATTTTAAAATCCAAAAATCATTAAATTACTCAATCTTTTGGTGCTCAATCGCTTTCACAGCCCATTATATAAAAGTGTCGGATTAGGACGAATGCTATTAAGATGCGGCATACTTACATCTTCATACAGAATCCATTTCATGAAACTTCTATGCGTCCAAGTGGCGCAATTAAATTTTAAATTTTTAAAATCATTAAATTTCTCAATCTTTTGATGCTCAATCGAGCTTCCACAACCATTCTATAATAGTGTCGGATTTGGACAAATACTTTTTAGATGAGGCACACTTAATTCTTAATACAGGATCAATTTAGTCCAATACTTTCATAAAATTTACTGTAGAAGCGATTGAGCATAAGTAATTTAATGATTTTAAGAATTTAAAATTGAATTGCGCCACTTGAACGCTAGAAGTTTCATGAAACTGATCCTGTATAATGATGTTCTGATGCCGTAATCTAAAAGGCATTCGTCCTAATCCAACACTTTTATAGAATGGGCTATGGAAGCGATTGAGCATCAAAAGTTTGAGTAATTTAATGATTTTCAAAAATTTATATTTAATTACATCACTTAGACCAACAAACTTTTGCTGAAATAATTATATTAAAATATTTCTGTTTACTTTAGATTTCGATTGTTATATCGTGATAGAATAATATACATGACATAATATCGTGATAGTTTTTGTAGTATTGTCTGAAGCGTATATTTGATTTTTGTGGGATGAAAGTCTGGGATAACTTTTTTTAGATGATTTTTGTCCGAAATCGGTCCGCCGGAATTGGCAGCTTTCTGTGAGCTGTGAAATGAGCTTTTTTGTTTTTTGCAATTTTTTTGAAAATTATTTAGCATATTTAGCATCAGACCGTATTTTAAGTTTTACCGAAAAGGACGGGTTTTGATAAAACTTTACTTCTCCAAAATTCGGCATCTTTTCAGATCAGGCGGATTGAATATTCGAAATAAAACTTAATACTACAGTTTTTTCTATAAATCGTAAGAACTTTGCCAAACGTGGTGGACATCTGTATACTAGAAGTGGCACCTTCCGTATGGGCTTTTTGACACGAAGGTTAAATTTTAATCAATTTTTAACCTTGTTGGTTTTCTGAAAATTAAGCAGGCATAATGCTTTTCGATTTTATAAGACAATTTTTATCGCAAATCCGGTAGGTTCGATTTTTCGCTTTAGACATTAAGTGCGATGTATTCGAGATCTATGTACATTTGTTGTAAAATAAAGTGGAGTCGGATTCCGTTTTTGCTTATCCTTCCCTGTACTCCCATGTTGTCATTTAAATTAATACTAACTATGGTAATGGCTGCTTTACGGCTATAATGATGTTTACGTCATTTCTTTCAGTGCAACTCGCCCCCAATTAGTTCTTGTAGTTGAATGATCTTTCAATTTCTAAGAATGCAATTAGTTTTATTTTGCATAATGAATAGTCTTTTCCCTTTCAATTTTAAAAAAATATTAATATGATATTATGAGATGACAGAAATCCTATAATTATAAAACATTAGTTAGTATGCCGTTATTGGACAGTCAAACATCGGCCAAGAAAGGCTTCAATTGCACTACAACCGAGTCTGTGTTTGATTTTCTAACATAACCATAGTACCTTAGATTTCATGAAGCAGTTTTGTGTTGACATGAGTAGATTCTAAAATGTCTGAAAAACTGTTCACACGTATTGGTGGTTGTGGGTAAAACCCGAGGATGTCGCAAGCGAAATTCGTAGTGATCACAAAATCATTAAATTCAATTTAAAACACTAAACTCCTCACAGAAAAATATTTATACACCGCACCGCTTAATTACGAGGCATTACTCGTTCTGCTGCTATCGCTCGAGATAGTATCGCTCTCGAATCGAGAGTGTACAATAGACACAATAAATACATAACTTTAAACATTTTAATAAAAATAATAAAAGTTAACCAATAAATTTATAAAAACTAATAAACTAGCAAATTATTTTAGTCAAACCCATACTATTTTCACTACAGTCCCACAGTTCCTTTAAATCAAATAAAGTTCTGCATTTTTTGCGGTTTTTATTTGCTAATATATTAAGTGGACATTTATCGCAAATTTTGTGCATTTTAGTTTGAAAAGAAAATAGCGAAGTTCACTCCACGCTCTGTTGCAATTAAAATTTTACGAAAAATATTTTCCGCGACCATCTGTTTCCGCAAGACCATTCACTATAACGTTATTCTCCAAAAGTAAACTAAATTACGGCGCACCAGCGAAAAAAATAATTAACAATTTTTATTTCATATAGACAAAAACACATTTCAACTATTCATGTTTAACGTTTTCCATTTCAATTTCAATTTTTTGTTGATTTTAACTTTTCCGACGTGCATAGATGAGAAAATTGAAATAATTGAAAGGGGAAAAAACTAGCAAAACAGAAAAAGTTATATCCGCATTATAAACTTTAAATTTATACTTTGAGCTTTTTTATATTTTTTGGTCAAGATATTCATTCCTCCTCTTATACGATACTCTTAGATTTGATTGTTTTTATACAGGGTGTACCAAAAAGTTCTCTAATTTAAAATTCTGTTCAGATATTTTGAACATTTTCAAAATACAAAAACGAGATGAAACCGCAATAAATTTAGAAACCCGGTTTGCAAATTATCTTTCAACAGATACAGATGCAATTTTTGTGGAGCACCACCCTATATACATTTTTTGTATGAAACTTTACGAATTTGGTGGAGCTTGGATAAAAAAGAAATGCTAAAATAAATTGAATTCTTTTTTTTGCGATAGTGTATACTTCATTATTTACCATGTTTAAATGCAATGTAAGTACACGGGTTCTATTTTTTTATACTGGAAAATTAAAAACTTTCATGTTCATTTATTTATTGCCAGATAAATGAAAAATATATATAGTTTAGTGTTTGGATTATACCATGTACATTTTCATCTTATCCAAAACTATTGATTGCACATTTATTTGACTTGTGTATTTTAAAAATTTAATATTATTAAAAATAGTAAAAAGTTATTATTTTTTGAGCTTAGTATATTTCAGACAGGAATAAAATAGCAGCATGTTGTACGTGAGGCAAGTTTGGATCAAAAAAAATATTTATTATGAGTAGATACAGATTAGAAAATTTATTAACTGGCATTTCGATATGGACCAAAGAAGAAAAACGTTTTGAATCTTAGAGCAAAGTAGCTACAACATATTCGTATAGTCATCATCTCCATACAAATTCTACTCACGATCATCTACAACGAAACGATAATAAATCATAATACATAAAAAATGTCTATGTATATTCGTTATGGTGGCATAATTCTGCAAAACCAACAAAAACGCATATCACATACATATTTATAATTTAATTAAAACATGTAATGTACATCTAATACATCGTATAATTGTATAAATGCGAAAACCAAACGGAAAACATATTTCATATTTGTGACAAAAACAAACAAAACAAAAAATTAAATAACTAAAATTAAAATTAAAATCAAGACGCCTTATTGTGAAATAAATCTACATTGTACGAGTAGAGAGACTAACACTATACCCGCAGTATATGTATGGTGGGGTGTGAGAAATTTTTCTTGTGTACATCAAATCTAACACAGAAAACTTTCTTGTTCATTTCACATTACATGATTTTCGTTTTTTCTTTTTTAAGAATACCAACATGAAAAATATATATAATTAAATTTACTTAATATTTCATACAGAAAACACAAAGCTTACACAAAAAAAATATTTGTAATAAAACTTTTTCGCACTTAAAATAACAATCCGCCTCATCCTGCTGGTTATGTTGCTGCTGATTTTGAGAGAACACTCGTTTTGAGGCTGTTACGATTTTTTTTTCATCTTCTTAAAGTTAAAAACATCGTAGTACATACACATACATACGAATAGAAAGCTCAACCGATTTCTTCTTATTTTATGTTCTGTGCACAGTATAGTGATGATGTTGTTGTTTTTCCTCTTACTTAAGACCAAAAACTGCGGAAATTCAGCAGATGTGTTTTATATACATTTTCTTCTGCCGCTCTTCCGCTAATACATATATATATATATATATATATATATTATAAATAAAATAATAATAATAATAATAATTTAATTTTTTTAACAGCAACCAAAAAATAAAAATAACTTTTAAAAGCATTCAAGCCCATATATGCTGTGAATAATATGTGAATGTGTAGATGCTGGCTATGGCCTTTTTCATACAATATTCTTATGTACGCCATTATTTTATTCGACTATATCAAAAGGAAAGTATAATTTTTATGTGCTTTTTATTTAACGGAATGTTTTAAGGATATATTAATGTTAAAAAAATATCCTTAGACACACGTATTTTATTATCTTGAAGAACTGAAAGTTCTTAGTTTGGGTATGTACTCGTATAGCTGCACAGCCGCTATATACAAAACTAACTCTCATAAATCGGATACAACATTATTATTTACTGTGTTTAAGAAATTGTTTAGGATTAATGTCGTTACGGTTCGTACCAATGTCCGGACAATATGTACGTATACACAAAAAATATTTATGTGTGTACATAAGTACATGTGGATTGAATAAATAACATTTGTGTGTGAGTTTTAGAATCGTATATACGATGGGGATATAAATTTTCGGTATAGTAATGAGTGGTTGATTCTTCGTATTGCTTATTTATATATATGAGCACGGTATGTTACCGACACCAACTATATGGCAATTTGTTATTATGGTGTACTGTGAAATTTATTGCGGGAGGTTATACAATAAAAAAGTATTTGATTGGATCAAGCTCCATTAAGGATTATGACTGTTTCGAGTGCGTGTTACTTAAGTCATTTTCAGAACTGTACTTGATTAAACTGCACCACCAAACCTGGAAGCTCGACCTGCTAAACAGCAGACTACATGATTAAGACATTTTCATTAAATAAAAGTAACATTTAGTTTAACACAAGTTTAAAATAACGAAATATACACTGTACTTACGCAGTACTTAGAATTGAAAAACACCTTAAAATTGAACTTTCATAATAATATTTAAAAATATTTAATAAACACAAATATTTCAACACATCAATAGAAAACATTTAATTATTAGAAATAGTTTAGAAGGAAATTTATAAAATTTGTTTTTTATACAAAACACACTATGAATCGCACAAAGGTGATCGAAGTGGTTCTGAATTAGTATTTGATTTCAGTATTATTTATCGACATGCCCGGGGATCTATGAGCTTTTTGTTATTCTGCACATATCGCACTGAAATGGTCGAAGTGGGGTTGTTATTTATGTTATTTATTTCACGCTATTTGTTATTTTGTGATTCAAGAGAGAATATCACCCTCAAGGTACATACGCATCACACAAAAATGATTAAAGTTATTCTGATTTAGAATTTGATGTAAAAAACCAAACGTATACCTTACTAAATGCTCGGAAATAACAAAAATCTCAGAGATTTCTGAGCATGTAATTAAGTAAGTATGGTTTCTTACATCAAACACTAATTCAGAACCACGCAGTCATCATCTTAGTGCGATCCGTAGAGATCGAGTTAATAATTTGACATGTTTACGAATTTTTGTATTACGCACTCAAGGATATTCTCTCTCGACTGACAGAAGTCTCAGAGATTTTCGAGCATGTGGGTAGGTAAGATTTGTTTTTTCATTAACTATACTTATTCAAAACCTCATCTCTGTGCGATCCGTGCGATCCGTGTGCTTGACAGATTAATTATTCTTGGTGAATATTATGTAAGCTGCGAGTCCTGCAATGTCAAAAATGTTAAAGAACATTGCCAGAGGCCACCGGTTAGCTTTTCTTTTTGTTGTATATTGCACCTAGAGTGGCCAGACCAAAATTCCTAAATCGGAGTACATTTGGGCATTTTCATGTGTTTGAAGGTGCAAGTGAGGTTTTGGCGAAGGTTGAAACACCGGATGTGGCAGCTTATCTTATCTTAGCTTGGTTACGCTTCTTTGTTTTTGAGGTTTTTTCAATTATTGTGGAAGGTAGCAGTTGCGGAATGAAAATGAAATCGTTTGAGAGCGAAAGGCATTAAGATTGTATGTGTAATAGGGCTGGTGAGGATCATTTTCCAAAATTTGGGCGGAAGTGACGATTTGAGCAGTAAAATGTTATTTTGCCATAGCTCAGCCGCTTTTCGTCCCTGGTGGGTTGGCTGTTCAGCTCAGGTTGGAGAAGGTGACAATTTCCTTTGAAGCTTTTTTGTTTTTGACAGTATATTTGCGAGGGAGTCGATTAGTAATGGGTCGGTTCTAGGTTGAAGTTGTAGTAAGGCTGGTGCTGATCATTTTTCATAAATGACTAATTTTGATCGAAACCGTTTTTTGTGGGACTTGTTTTTGTTCGCATAAGCTTTGGGAGATGCAGGATTTTCCTGGAACTTTCTTGTTTTTTGCTAGTGTTTTGTATTCTAAATGGACTTGGCATCTTGATTGGCCCAGTACATTTTTCTGAAATTTGATCGGAAGTGAAAAATTTGTCATAAAATAACTAATTTTTACCAAAATTCGCCTAAGTTCTCGTTTTATTTTGGGAATGATTTGTTTCCGAAATAAACTTTTTTTGTTTTTTTTGTTATTTTGGAGGCGAGCCGACAACTACGGTTTGAGATTGTGTGAATGCACAGCATATACACACAAACACAACACTTGGCATTTTCTCCTTAGCTGGATAGAACAGGGCAAGCAATGCGATATCAGGGGTAAAGAGGTCGGTATGAAAATGTTTTACAGGGCTCTGGCAAGTGAACTTCATGAGATCCAGATAGAGGAAATCTTAAAATTCTTTGGTTGCTTTTAGCCCCTATAGTGTCAAAGTGTTGTGATTAGCATATATTCGAGATAGAGGAGGGTCGGATGTTGGCTATAGAACATTAATGAATTGCTTTTACTAAGCGACAAAAGATACGTTTTGTCTTGTTGGACATTTTATACTGTCGTTCATTAGCTAGAAGCTTAAGTCATAACATTACGTAACAAATCTTTGTATTGTGGATAACAAAGTAGTAGATTTCAAAAATTTATTTAATGTCGCAGATCGTTCAGGGTGGTCAATACAACGGGTTGAACATTTTTAAATGTTTCGTAAATTTAAATGTACAAAATCATAAAAATGGAAATATGGATCGTTTTGAGGTATTTTCCGTACCACATTTCATATTTTTTAATTAGGGTATTTTCTGAGAAAAGTGGTATAATATCCCAGAAAGGGGTGCGTCTGACTACCCTAACTGCACTTTCAATTGAATTGTAATATAAAATTATATCCGGTTAACATTTTGAACCGAAAACGCTAGCGTGATTATGCTGTGTAGATAACAACACAAACGTTTTTTGGAACGTATTAGCATAAAACAATTTTTTCTCCAAACCCAAATTTCGACGTTTTCGAAACTTTTAATTCATATAACGACTATAGAAAGATTTCGTACCCAAGTAAATCTTTGGCTAGAGAAAGCGATGTAAAAAAATTGTCGGTAGTTACGTTCCTTCCGGTGTTTTTGATTTTTCTCTGATGTTTCCAATTTTACCTGTATACTATATATCTGTCAGTTCAAAAGATACGCTGTTTCGGAATTCCAGGCCCACCAACCTTCAATATCATACTTTGCTGGTTCTGAAGGTTTATATTGAGTGAATTTTGTTCGTCTTTTGAAGAGGGACAGCTGCTTATCGATGGTTGTGCTTTTATTTGGTCTGTAGTTGTTTTTCAGGTTGGCATTTAGCATTTCATAAATTTCCGAAATAGATACTGCCTTATCGGTTTCCATTCTAGAATTTCTGGTGACATCGAAATCAAATCAAGTAAAACGCTTTAAACTTTGGAAACATCGAACGGACATAGCTGCTCGATACAGCGGGTTAGAATTTTTTTTCCAAAATTGCCTAACAACTATATAATTTGATCTTTGTATCCCAATGACAATAAGAATTCCAATATAGGCCAAGAGCTCCTCTTCGTTCATAGGCGCCCAGGTTACTGGTTTTCCATTCGGATTTGCCACATTTCATGTCTACAAAGTTTGTTCTGCATTGATGCGTCAAAATGTATCGACATCGTTCAAAATTTTGTTGGGCCTGATAAAAGATGGCTCACGTATTATGTTATACGCCATAATCGTTGTTAGTTTGGAGGTATTTTCCTCCCTTTGCTTCCATTTTTCATCGTTTCCAAATTATGGAATGGGTATTTGTTGTGACGATTAAGGATTTTTAATTGGTGACATAGTGAAAGAAAATGTTTAAGTATTTTTAGAAATTTTTTTCTAAACAAACATATTTTTGCAAAATACGCAAACATCTTTGCTGTTCAATTTTAGCTATTTTGGAATTGTTTGACTTACGAGTAATTATACAGAAAAGTAGAAGCGAGAAGGCAGAACCGGAAGCTTAAAATTTATAAATAAAATTATACTACTATTATGACCACTACTAAAACCCTTTCCCAACCCTGATAAAGACAGCGGGCTGTGGTAGATGATATACAAATTAAGTGGCGACAAAGTGGTGACCATCACATTTTTGATACTTTATCAAAGTTTATGTTTCGTTTCTCTACAACAAAATAGTACTGTTTCACTTTTATAATATTTCCCAGCCTGCTAGCTTATGACGTTCTAATAATTCTACTTTATTTCTACTTTTTTGAACGAAATTGGGGAAAGCGACAGTCGCATATTTTATTCAACCAAAAAGAAACACAAATTTCGATAAAATTTCGATAATCTGATGGTAGCAGAGCCCAGACGAATTGATTGAGCGGAAATAAATTTTGCAATAAAGGTGTTTCCATAATTTGGGAGGTCTCAGTGTTTTTTGGACGTAATCGATTATCCGGAAGGTTTTAAACCAAACATAAATAATACAAGATAATTTTTACCAAAAGTCCGGGAAGTTTAGTTTTTCGCTTTAGAAAACAACGGTGGTGTATTCGAGATCTATGAAAACATTCGTGTTAAAGTAAAGAAACGGTTTGACCACAACATATTTAGCCCTCCATGTTTTAAACTTCTGTTGATAAGATAACTTCCAGGAAACTTAAGGCTTCGTGAATAAAATAAAAATGCCTGTTGGAATAAGTGAGAGAGATCAAATTTATATCTGTATGAAAATAAAATGTTAAATATGTTCTGTTCAGTGTTGTACAAAGTACAATGTATTTTATTAGATCGTAAATTTTAAATTAATTTTTATACGATTAAGTTCTATCGCCATCCGCAACAGATTATGGGCCTAGATATAAAAATTTATATATAATTAGTTGAATAGTACAAAACTGAATACAACAAAGGCAGCAAGTTACATTTCATGGCTTGAAAATTTGGAATGTTGAGAAAATTAAAAGCAGTTTGCTGTTAAAACATATTTGGAACACCAGGATTTATAGCAATATATTCAAACCATAAATGATACTAAAGTGCAGAAAGATACTTTAGCAAAAATAAAAATTATATGAATTACTTTCATATTACTGAAGCAAAAAATGCAAAAAAGTATTGTATAAACTTAAACATACTTTTGAAGATTCTGGATTAACAAGCAAAGTTGGCCTTCTTCGTGAATTAATCACAACTTAATTGTAAAATTGTTCATCAAGATAACTACAATACCTAAAATTTGATAGTTTTGATATGAAAATTGATATGAGCGAATTGTCTGATCCGTTTACTGTACAGGAAGAATTGAGCCGATGTCATATGAACATTTTTGACAAGAAAACATGAACAATGAGTATGATTCGCTAATGAAAAATGAAACATGGACATTGGAGGATCTACCTGTTTCGGATCGAAAAGCAATTGATTGCAAGTAGATTTTTAAAACTACAACTGATGCTTCTGGTAAACTACGTTACAGAACACGACTAGTAATCAAAGGATGGGCTCAAAAAATGGGAATAGATTACAGTGAAACTTATGTACTAGTTGTTTGTTACACATCTATACGTTATATGATGGCATTGGCTGCTAAATTTGATCTTGACATTGATCCCATCGAGGTAGTCACAGCATTTTCACAACGAGATTTAAATGAAGAAATTTTATGGTGCAACCCGTTGGCCATATAGTAATGGCACAAAAGTTGGCAAATTAAAAAACGCGATATGGATTCAAATAAGCCATCAGAGTTTGAAATGTTAAATTAGACAAGGTTGTTTTTAAACGATATAAAGTAGATCAGAGTATTTACTATAATACACTTAAATTAAAAATGATAAAAAATAAAAAACCGTTGGTTTATTTACGATGAACGCAGAATATATGATTCTGAGTGCTGTATCATTCTCATTAAATATTGTGGACAAAAACAAATGTAAATCATACATTTTCCTACAAACCTATAATAGTCTAGACTTCAACTCTGGAGGACCAGTGACCATTACAAGGATCAACTAATATTAATTTTGAAGGCACAATGACCTCAGACAAATTAAATAAAAACATATTTCTCAAGTTTAGCTTAAATTATAAAATTAAATACAATTTTTAAACAAATATAAATACAAAAAAATTATTACTTACAGGAAGTAAATATTTTTCCTATTACAAACGAATAAATTTTAAAGTTAAAACAAATTGCAAAATTCCTCAATTTGGTGTATGTTGACATATAGTTTGCAATCTAAATATTTGCTGTTTTGTTAAAGTTTTTATTACATGCACGAAGTAAATATTTGCGTTCTTTAGCAAAATAAGACACAACGACCTTAGACAAGATGAGTAAAAACATATGTTTATGGTTTCGCTTAAACGATTAAATTTAATAAAAAATTTAAACAAAAATAAAAGTTATTACAAGCAGGAAGTAAATATGTTTCTTGTTACATACAAGTTGGTTAAAATTATATAAAATTGCAAAATTTTTCAATTTTATTTAAAAACATTATTACATGCACGAAGTGAATATTATTGTTTTTTTAGCAAAATAAGGCACAATGACCTCGAGAAAATTAATTGCATGCAGGAAGTAAATACTTTTCCTTTTCTTTCGATTTGATTTAAAAACACAAATGCATTGATGTTATACTTATTTTTGTATGTTAATATAGTTTGAAATCTAAATATTTATTGTTTTGTTAATTATAGTTATTATTACATGCACGAAGTAAATATTGGCATTTTTAGCAAAATAAGGCACAATAACCTCAGACAAATTAAATAAAAATATATTTCTCAAGTTTTGTTTAAATGATTAAATAAAATACAATTTTTAAACAAATAGAAATACAGAAAAATTATTACATGCAGGAAGTAAATCGTTTTCCTGTTAGAAACAAATAAATTTTAAAGTTAAATAAAATTGCAAAATTCCTCAATTTAGTGTATTTCGAACATATTTGTGTATGTTAAAATATAGTTTGCAATCCAAATATTTATTGTTTTGTTAATTATAGTTATTATTACTCGCACGAAGTAAATATTGACGTTATTTAGCAAAATAACGCACGATGAGTGAAAAAATATCAGGCGAAATGAGTAAAAGATATTATCTCAGATTTTGCTTAAATGATTGCCTTTAATTCAAATTTTAAACAATACAATATTTATACAGATTATACAAATACAAATTATTACATGCAGGAAGTAAATAAGCTTCTTGTACATACAAATAAGTTTTATACTTAAATCAAATTACAAAATTGTGCAATTCTGTTTAAAATCACACATATGTAGTCTGCAAATTCAATTGTTCACAATTATGTTAATTATTGCCCCGGATTTTTGATTAACAATTGGATAAGCCCCCACCCACTTGATAAAGTAGTAAATAGTGCATCGATAATCGCGTTTTTTTATAAACTGGACGGGATTATCCAAGGCTGTTTGTTCAAAAAGAAGCTCCAAGATTGTATTGCTGCATTCTTCTTTTCGCCCGAGTTTGCGAACTCTTATGCTCATCATTTGAGATAACAGTAGTCATTCCTGATAGCCCTGGAAAGATCGTCGCAATATACGCCCTCAAGTTTCAGCATTATCTTCCGCAACTCTCTGCAACCACGATAGGAGATCGATTGTGTTGCCTTTGGTTAAAAGCCCGAGACTCCATCGCATATTTTCAATTGCTGGGATTTAAAGATGTTTGTGTTTCTGACCGTTGCTGAAGTTTGCAAAATTTCACTTCTGACACCAAATATCACGTGTTTCGGGCATTTGATACAGATTCAAAGTGGATTTTGCCAATAGCGTTTAAAGTTGCAAACTTTGTTTTACCAACTCTTCCAACTTCTTTAACAAATTTACTAATTCACTGTTTATCGGATCTTATAATTACAACTTGTTCGTAGCGTATTGTAATTGTCAATCACCTATATGTAGGAGTATTCGAGAATAATTCACGCTATCATTGTCGTGCGTCCTGAAGATTAATGCCATTGTTATACCAATATTTTACATGATGTATATCGCCACCGCTTACAATCGTTATACCCCCCACCCCCACTTGAGATGCCAATCTAAAATCCATTTTATAATCTGTATTGGAAGAATGTTAATAAGATTACATTGATACATGTCAAGAATAATAATAGTCCATTAAAATAACTGCCTCGGGGTGGAATCATACGAGTTTAATAGGATATACGTTAATCACTGGACGACCGAGTGTTATATTTGTGTAAAGCAATGGGTAACAATATTTTAATAGTTTAAAATCTGAAAGTTCTGTAAGTGAACTTAGGAAGAGACTACAATTCTTGGAATGCTGCCCGCATCAAGATATAAAGCTTTTGACTTTAAGGCTGTAAACCCTAAAAGGAGATAAATATAAGCCATTTCGTGGAGTTTCTTGCGCATAATATTTGGCCAAAACGATGTTTTTGACCAATACCATGTTTTCAATATTCATATATGATTATATTACGCAAATTCATCTATGTATGGCTTGTTCGAAATTTAATTTCAAGAGAGTGATTCACACAATTCTTTTGAAATTCGATAATCATAAACAAAGAAATTAAATTTAGAGGGAATATGCTGGAATCATTTTATCTTTATAAAATAGTATTGGTTTTTAGTGCAGTAATTTGGTGGCTTTTGTAAAAAATATTATTATTATTTTTGGGAGATACAGTCAGGGGTGGAAATATTAAATTGCTAAACAGGAAGTGGATGGATATTTTTTACACAAAGCAATAAATATAGACTTATTTAGGCGTTACCCCTGTTACTAGGGGCCGGGTTGAACAGAAAGTTAATGCGACAACAATTTCACTATCTACGTTAAGCAACACCATTGCTTGAATTGGTGCAAATTTGTGTGTTCCATGCTACCTATGCTTGTATTAATATTCTTCATTGTTTTAACCATATATTTTCATGAGATAATGCAGTTTTATTCGCGCTGATGTCAACCATGTTCAACATTTTTTCAACACTTCGATTACCCTCAATTTTATACATGGGATGAAGTGTATGAAGTCAATTTTGTTATCAGATTTATACTACTAATAACTTTTGATAACCATGATTTAAAAGTGTTTATCAAAGTGAATGCTTATATAATTCATCTTAAATTTATTTGTTGTAAAAACAGCCAGCCCATCGAAGCATTATGTGTAATTTGTAACCATAAAAATATTTCATTGGCGTAATTTACTTTTTTTAATTCGTTTCGATATAATAAAGAATATCGATCAATAACAAATAAAATATATTATAAATTATTATCGTTACTCACTCGCACCCTAAAGGCCTGAGGCATCTTATCATGTACAATTCTGTTTTGTGGAGCAAAATAATATATAAATTTTTTAACATCAATAAAAATTTAAGCTCCTTCAAAATAAAACTGTATAAAATACAATACGTGAAGTATTCGATTAAATCAATAAAACTGGAAAATAATCAAAGAAATGAAATAATAAAATAAAAATTAATACAATAAATTTTCGAGAAAGTGAAAATAAAAATGTAAAAAATAATCTGCCGAATAAAACCCAATCGAAAATTCACTGTACCAAATACAAATTTAATTTTTTATTGTGTGTGCGGGTTGGTGTTGTATATAAAAAAAACACTGTGCTTTGAACATTATTATGAGCTCTCGCTTATAGATGAACGTCTTTACTTGATATGGTCATATATGTATTGTACTTGAAATTTAATAACAAAACCAACATAAATTGAATCGAAAATAATGGTCGACACAAAATACAACTAGAACAGGAAATCAGCCACAAACAACGAAATCATTTTCAGTTTGGTCTTTATAATAATAGAGTTAAAGAAAACTGGAAAACGAGATATTTTTTTTTTTATTTATTTAATTTTTTGCTTTATAACAAACAACACTTTCCTTTTTTTCATATTTTATGTCTTTGCGCTATGTATATACACATAGCACAATAACATCATCATGATATTATTCTTGAAGTTTGTCGATGTAAAAATAAAAAAATTTCAACAAAAAAAGCTTCTTATTTTCCACTACACTTTGATATGGGAAAATGTATAATATAGTATATGGGAAAACAGGAAATGAATTTTTATCCGGTTATTGAAAAAGTATAATACAAATAAATATAAAAGAAAAACTGGGAAATTTTTAATAAATCATATTAAAAATAATAATAATAATTTCGTTATAAATATAATGAATCAGCACAAACAGAAAATAGGAGAGCGTAAAGAAAAATATTTTGTCCCAATTTTCCATTTTCATCATAAAAATTTAGTATTGGGCAATAAATAACGAGAAAATGCGAGCGACGAAAATTATATAAATTTTCTATTAATCAATTATATTTTGTATAAACGAAAATTCGAAACGTACCAAAAAATATCACAAATTTTGATAATTTCGTGACGTTCGAATTTAAGGCATTGATTTTCTCCATATACGAGTATAAATCTAGGTCATTAATTAGCGTTACGCCAATCGAATTTTCTGCATTTTGTTCAATTAAAATATGTTTTGCTATAAATCGAAAATAGATTTTATAAATTGATTAATATCAACATGGAACTTTTAAAACATTAGTATGTTTTAACATGACTTTATATTATGTTTGGATGGCATCCAATATACGAATGCTGTGTATATATGAGATGCCATATAAAATAAATTTTATAGATATGAAAGTATAAAATACGAAAGAAAATTAATATCATTTTGGAATGATGTTCCTTATATGTACTCGTATGTAAGGAATTGGCACGGTTATGGTATTTTTTTTAAGTACAAAACACACAATATAATACATTTTGGCATCGTACATAGTTTACTGTTTGTGGTGTTCACTGCAATACAAATTAAATTTTATTTTTACCAACATTACGAAGATAAGTTTCAAAAAAGTTTCAGAAGCGATTGTATCATAGAGGCAGAAAATATAACTTTGTTTCTATTATAATTCTAGGTTTCTGATTTCTAAAGAATATGTAATGTTTTTAAAAATGGAGGGGTGACTATGCTGTGGTCAACACCCGACTTTCTTTTACCACGACTGTATATATAGATCACGCATATACTACACTTGATTTCTAAAGCGAAAAACTTACCGCCCTTTTGTTAAAACAGCCTTGTATTTATAATCAAGAAATAATATATCCAAATTTCAGAAAACCAGCAAGGGTTGATCCCTTGTTGGTTCAGATTTAATTTTTAAATTTATTTTAAATTCTTCCGTTTTTGTAAATGCTAAGCTTTTCAACATCAGTGCAAAAATTTATAAAGTTCCCATTGATGGTGCTACTTCCGATACTCAGATTTCTACCAAATTTCACAAGGATCTAATAATTAATGAAAATAGTTCAAATATTGTTGATTTTGGGCTTCGTGGAAATTATCAAATTTGCATATAAAAAATTTGTGGAACTGGCTAGAAAAAAAATGTCGGGCTTAAACTCACATTTTGATTATTTTTGTATTTTTTCGGGCTAAGAACTGAATTTATCATGGAAACACACCACATAAAAAAAGTATTTTCGGGATGGTTTTTTCGGGCCAAATTAACAGGCATGTGTTTTGGCAAAAAATAAAAATATAAAATCAGTGCGTTAAACTGTGTTATGACTAAACTAGTTAGAGTTTTGTTTTGAACTGGTCCACATCCCTTTTATGGTTTTTTGTAAGTGTGTGAAGTTATCCCAGTTTTTCATCGCAGTAAAAAATCATCAGGCAATACTAGTTATATCCCATTCCAGGAGTTTGAAAGAAAATTTTGAAATGGCATTACTCGATCCAGAGTGTTTATTCTTCAAATATCTTTGATAAAATTTTAAAAAAATAAGCCGTATGTTGAGATTGTCGCAATGACCACAATGAGAAAAGCGATTTTGAAACACGAAAAATATAATTGAAAGCCACAACGATTAATTCAATTAAATCGATATTATCAACATTGAAAATTTGATCACAATTAAAATTGATAAATAGAAAATCTAAACTAAATAATAGCCAAATCCATTCGGATCATTCAAGCTTAAACGACATTCAAAAATGAGCAAAATTCAGCCCTATATGTCAAAGTAAAATAACCCAAATTCATTATTTAAGTTTTAGAAACAATTTTCGATCATGCTTGGTACATCAAGTATGCACAGTTTGCACTATCTATCAACTGTCTTTATAAGTCGGCGAAAAACAAGCATTTTGACTTCAATTTCTACCATTTAAAAATTCTAACAAATTTAACTCATTTCATTGGGATGGATTAACTCTATTAATAGTTGCTTATATTGTTCATAAATAAATAAAATGCCGCTGATAGTTTTTGAATAGCGTGGCCGAATCTATCCTCAATTTTACTGTGTAAATCGCTTTTCGATATTTGCATTGCGGTAATGAACCACTGGTAGCAACACATATGGTCATAAAGACTTCTGTAATGTTTGAGTAAATTACCTATTCCAAGTTTATCAATGAAACAAGACGTTCAAATTTCTGGGTTACCTAAACACTTATTAGTTGGTGTCTATGAGTTTGCCATAAATTAAATTCAATGAATAACGGATAAATTTATTAGAAATCGATTGAGTTAGTTATTTAGGAATAAACAAAAAATTCAGCCTCATATCGCAACCAAACCGCACCCACGATGGTTTCTAATATTCGAACTGCATAAACATTTGTGCATAAATAATGAATAATTACTTACTTTAAAGCCCGATTGTTTTGTTCAAAATTTGGCCCCTGTTCTTTTATATGAATTTTATGGCCATCTGGTTGCCGCACAGCAATCATTGCATGCAAACCGGCCGGTGGCGGTTGCCTATACTGTATTAAATATTTACATGTTAAATTCCTTGGATAAATTCCCGGGAAATTCGGTGACCGAATGCGACATATACGTTTATCGCAATCGTATAAATTTTTATCACAATATGTACCAGTCACATGTTCACCCGTCCATATACCACCATCATACCTATATATGCATAGATAACAATTAGAAAAAACAAAATATTAAAATTAAAATTAGTTGACATTGTGAGTATAGAGGTAATCTAAATAGTTTTTCGTATATCACTCACCGTAGCTTAGCCTCATTTCGTTTTAAAAATTTAAATGATAATTTAAATTCAAAATTATTTTCCGGTGAATTCTGTTGTAAAAATTTATCCAATTTAATTGTAATATTTATAGAATGAGTTTCACTGTAGTATACAGTATAACCCCAGGCACTTCCACACCATTCTCCGCTACCGCCATCATCATAATTAATATTATTATTATTATTATTATTATTACTATTACTATTTAAAATATTATTATTATTATTATTATTGTTATTATTATTAAAGTTAAAATATTTTGATAACGTCGATGACGACGATGATGTTGATGATGATGTCGATGATAATGTATTTTGTATAGAATTTTTTTTCTCTCTAATTTTCATATAACCATCTAAACATCGGTCACGATTTTTTGATGATTCGTGACCATGATGCGATGATGTTGATGTAGACGATGATGAAGTAGAGGATGAGGAACTGCTTCCACCACCAAATGAGGGCTGAAATCGTCCCACATTAAATTTATCAAAATTTATCTAGAAATACAAGAAGAAGAGTGGAACATTTTTTAAAAAAAATTGTTATTATTAATTTTGTTTTAATTAAAAAAAATATTCAACATTTTTCTTCGTGAAGAATATTTTATTTTCCCTAAATATCCTTTTTCCTGTTAAGGCTATTTTATTTTATTTTCCTAACGATTTTTTTATTTTTGGTAATCTTTTCGTTCGCTTAAACTTTATGGTGTATCGCAGGCTGATTTTTTTTTTGTTTAATCTAATCATTATTATTACGAATTTATCCTAATATTTTTTATGAAGCTTTTTTGTCCGCGTAACTAAATGATAAAATTATACGTCACGCTAGCCACGCTTTTTTGCGGGTAACAAAGTAAAAAATTGTAATAAGCTAATGGGATTATGTCAGATTAAGGCAAAAAATGGTTAATTTAAACAATTTATATGTCACATAGCAGATATGTATATCGCAGGACAATCTTGATGAAATGTTTATGTCCATTTGACGTAATGTGTGAGCCATGAAATATAATAGAGTGTCAGTTTGATAATTCATATTCTAGCAAAAATCGTCCGAACAAAAATTTTATGTTTTTACTAATGGCTATCAAATTCGGCTAATTATCAGTAATTCGGTTCGAATTTTAACCAACTGCACTAGTTCACAATGAGCTTGATGCGTTGCAAAAAATAACTAAAATAAAACTTAATAAATCGTCGGTATCAGAACAGAAAGTATAAAAGACTAGAATTGAACTTTTGGAATGAATTAGATCCAAACGAAACATTGAACAGTTCTGTCCCCAAATTAAAACTTCTATTTCTTGGTCCCTATTCAATACCAGCCCGAACAATGAAAAGTTTTGAAAGAAAACTTTCACACACAAATTTAAACCAATAAATAGTTTTAAGATTCAGCTGAAAATGTTGTTTAATGCAGCCATATCCAACGCACAAATTTAAAAGATTCGGCCGGAACCACTACAAAACCAACCCGATTACTATTGTATATTGAGTGGGTTGACTTTGGTTTGGTTGCGATAAAAGCTTAAAATTTGTAGCCAAAAAACCTGCATTAGCCATCAAACTCTTCATGATTGTTTGGTTTCCTTTACAGCTCGGGATGAGCAGTAAAATATTACACAATTCTCTTCGCACTTGTACCTCTAAGCTATTGTACGTGACCCTGGATTTAGTTTTTGTTCAAACATCATGGTCTTTATAGTGATAAATTTCCGAGCTGCGGACGCGAGATATTACTCGCCCGAAATCCAAAATGTAATAAACTGAGTATCATGTATTCTATTAACCGAATACCAAAAAAATTAAATTTAGAAACAAAACCCAGTTTTAACCAGTATTTTCGTTTTAGAATCCAGTAACCTGTTCTGGGGCCAAGGCTCTCCCAACTTTTTCGCGGTTTGCTTTTTCCCTCCTTACTTTTACGCCAGTGTCAGCCAATTCGAAGAAGTACGGTTATAGGTCCAATTTGATCACCATCCGCACAAAATTATAGTTATCAAATTACTTTTAACCTTAGATGTGTGTTACTAAATACAAATCAACGATTTTCATAGAAGCAACAGTTTTCTTCAATCCCGATAATTGATCAGGCGAACTCAGAGTTATATAGACTGGTGTTAGTCTAACAATTTGGGCATACTTTATCGACTTGTACACAAAAGCGTAGTCACATTAGTAAAGTTTGCAGTGACTTTTGTACGAATATGTCATTTTGATTTAATTTACGTGTGCCCGTTGGAATTAGTTGGCTCAATGTGGAGTACATTTGATCTATCACTGTGTCCGTGGTACCTTGGGGTGTAAGTGAGTGTTTGACAAACAACTTCCCAGGTAGTTTAATAATTTGATAATATACCAGTTCAGCAGGTGAACATTTTAGGCCATCTTTGATTTTTACTCGTATTCCCAACAAGATGATTGGGAGTTCTGATCTCCATTGTTGATATTTGCATAACTTTGAGAGCTGTTTTATATTGGTGGTGAAAGTGCTTAACCATACCGTTTGATTGTGAATGGTAGGCTATAGTCTATATTCGACTTGAGTCCAAAAGTTGCATAAACTCAGTAACTAGCTTGAATTCGAATTGTGTGCCTTGGTCGGTCGATATGTTGACCGGTATTCCGGGTCCATGTACACCGCGTCAAAAGATCAGCGCAGCCTTAAATATAAGTATTTCCATTAGAAGGTCGAAGTGGTCCAATAATATCTAAATAGATATGTGAAAATCTGGTGGAATTTGGAAATTCATGTTAGGTGATTTGGTGTGACGTTACACTTGGTATTTTTGACAGGATAAACAAAGATGCAACCCTTCTTTCTTCAAACTGGACTACAAGTAACTTAATGTGACGACTTGTAATGTACGGGCAATTATTGCATGTAGTTATTTTAAAATAAATTGTCAAATCGGATAATGGAAATTTATCCGATAGTCCGGAAATTAACTAGAGAGTAGGTCTGTCTGAGTCGCACGCTTATGCTTTCGCGATAGTGATAATGTCGAAAGGTGTCGTGGCGTGGGTAAGTTTGTGGTTGTGGTCCGAATAAGGTGTCGGCGATCACATTGTCTTTCTCCTGAATGAATTGTACGTATGTCGTGAATTAAGAGACAAAATCTAAGTGAGATGTTTGCTTTCCGCTTTAGAGGAAATTGCGGTAAGCGGTATGTGGTTGGTTAATATGGTGAATTCCCAACCTTCGACAAAGTAGCGAAAGTGTTTAATTGTTTAGAAAATTGCAAGTAATTCTCTATCTAATGGGGAATATTTTCGTTTAGTATCTGATCTCTAGGCCTCTTTATTGATTTCTTGACCGTGCGTTTTTTTGTGTTTGTGGCATCAGTGGTGAAACTAGACTGGGCAGTGATTAGCGGAAGCGCTAAAAGTGTTATTATATTGAGCAGAGAAAATACCTTTTAATATTCTTCAGGCCATGAAAATGTTTGAGGCGTTTTGGGTTTCTTGAGAAGACTTGCTAAATGCTTGGGTGCTGGGGTTGGAACAAGTATATTTGCGAGTTGTGGAATAAATCGGTGGTAGTATTTTGCCATAATCTTTGTATTTGCTTAAAATTTTGTTATGCTACTGGGAAATCTCGAATTGCATTAATTCGTCCTCGGATGGCAGAATGTCATTAAGAGTAATCTCGTGACTGAGAAAGTCAAGACAACTTGTACCAAAACACACATCTTGCGGGGTTATATTGACTCATTTATTTGATAACTTTTGAAAAATTTGTTCCAAATGGAGTAAATGTCGTTTAAATTTTTTGTTTTTCATATCGAGGATGAATTGATAATTACTAAATGTTTGAATTAAGATGTGTTTACGCCTATTTATTGAATTTGGCTCAATTATTATTTCTCGTTTTTCACTCCATAAATTAGCGTATACCATAGAATTAGCAGCTAATCAGAGGCATTTATCACGATGTAAGATTTCTTGATACGCTATTTGTAGTATCGATACTACAAAATAGTCGATGGAATCCACTTTGAGTATAAAAACTTAGAAGATATTAGCGTCTTGAAATAATATTTCTGAATTTAGCACGGCATTAAAAAAATTAGAATTTTCAGTTCTAGTTGGTATCGAACTTATCAAGGAATATTTTAATGTAACCAATTAAAATATTCAACGATAATCATAACGCTGCACGGTTCTAAATTCGTGGCTATATGAAAGGGATTCTCTGTGCAATGCCGACTCTCATGTACATATTCGAAACAAATACTGTATCCACACCCAAGTTCCATTCATTTCTTAAACAAAAGGGCGGCATACAGATTCAGCGATCACACGAATGGGTTCTGTGTTCAATCGAGTTTTATTGCCTGTTGGATTTACAAGTCACATATAAATATGAGGGTGTTTGACTGTTATTTTCGGACTAAAATTTGTACAGCGTGATTGATAATTTTGTTGTGATGATTTTGTTCATTTAAGTTCCGTGGCTCGAAGAATTTTAATTAGAAAGCTCTGTATATGATTTAAATATTTAACTACGTGTAAAGTCCTAAATTTTAATATAATAAACTATACTATAGCCTTTTTCGAAACAGTACTACAAAGAACAGACCTTTACGTTGTACTAACACAGCTAAGGGTTATTCAAGGCTTATTTAATTTTTCTTGTTATTCCACTTTCCGAGTATAGATAGCACCACATATTATATACATAATAGTATGTCAATACCATTCGAAAATTTAGGTTCGAATTTTTGTTAGAAATGGAGGCAAATATTTCCATTAACAAAAGAATTCAGCAAGATTTGCTTGTCTACATTCTCTACATTTCCGACGTGATTTTTTTAATTGTTTACATGCATTCTCTTTACGTGTGGAATATTAATTATCTACGCGGTGTAGATAATACGGCACAACGCTAGTTGCCAGCCATTGTGGGTTTTCGAAGTTTGAATCGGAATAAAAACATACTGCTTTTACCAAAATTCTAATAAGTTGTTTTTTCGCCTTAGAAATCAAGTGTGGTGTATTCGATTTTTATGTCCATTCGTGGTAAATGAAAGTTCGGTGTTGGCCACAACATATACACTTCTACATTTTAATAATCACTCGAATAAGTCAATTGTTTCAGGTCGTGGTGAGATTAGTAAAACCGCAACACAATATAAGATTCAGGTGTCTCATTAGTTCGAAACTAACTTACATCTTACATTGATAGAAAAACATTCGTCTGGCTATGATCCAGAAGAATCCATATTTTATTGAACAAAATATAAATAATGGTAGTAAATAAAATTGTAGATCCCAGAATCAGCCCCAATAAGATAGGTTACACTAAATCCAAGAAAATGAAAATTGGTAGAAACAATGTCTTCCTCGAATTAAAATTGTAACATAAGAGATGCCAACTACTCAATAAAGAAACAAAATATAAAATTCCAAACTTCATAAAAATTTGATACGGCACAACTATAGCTGGCTATAATAATACATTTGCCAGCTAAACACACATTATACCGTATGATGAATATGAAAAATTGAAAATATGGGAGCAGAGGATGTACACAAAGCACCATACATAACACAACATTGGTGTTATCTCTTAAATATTTTTATTTTGTTCTCGTCTATTTCACGTTAATATATTCCAACAACTACGGGATACATGGGGATATATTACATTTACGAAATATGATATGAAAATGAAAAATTATACAAACATGGATGGTACAGTACATAGTGACTATACGTATACATACAATACATTTCTCATACCGTTTACGATGATAAAATATAAATAAATAAGACAATTTAATTTTATTATTTTCTATTATTTTTTATGGTGCCATTGAAACCAGAAAGCACAGTAGTATAAAACAAAACTACAAGTATTTATTAGAAACGTACGAAGCTCTGTACACGTATTATACCAAAACCATCAGAGATAAATAAATGAGATTCAAAATGATAAAATAAGAACAGGAGTAGAAAAAAAGGTGCAAAAGCTAATTAATATTTTCTCGTCCTGGTTTGTACTCATTTCCCCATGAAATTTCTTTCAAACTGGAAAAACTTCTAATGTGGCCGTTGTTGTTGTTGTGTAATGTGTAAAACATGTATGAATGTACTCATTCTTAAATTACACCAAAATTATGATAAAACAGGATAATGTTTATATTTTTTTTCTAGTTAAAAGTTAAAATGAATAATTTCTATATATACATGCGAATATGATACGGGCGCAGGGAGCAGGTGTATGACACAACAAAATGAAAGATGAGGTTGGCTTTATCACATTCATTTAAAAGGTTAAATGAATGAAAAATATTGCATACCATCCTTTACTCATGCTGAATGTGGGCGCGATTATTTCATCACCGTTTTAATGTGTTTATTTGATTTCTACTCCGCTCTTTGATATTTATTATCAACTGGGGTCCGCCTGACGTTGGTTGTTAAATAATAATAATAATAATCGTACCAACATCAATCAATAATATGGTGTGACATTTTGAGTTTAGACACACTGATGTAAAGGTTGAGACGTACGGTTGTGGGGTGATGAAAATGCTCAGTGCCACACACTTAGAAATTTTGCAGCGTTTTGTGATATAACGTGTGTCGGAATGAAATTTCTATATAACCTGTAGTTGGAATTTATAATAATTCGCTAAGACATCAGGGTTGGGCGAGGTAGATTAGGTAATGTAATCTACGCAGTTGTAGACACGTAACCTATAACGAAGATTACATTGCGATTTTTTGCGTTCCTGACGTCGATAATGTAGGCAACGTCAACAACCTAAGAAATGATATTAAAATAAAATCTAAATTTTCTCACATTTTTTTCTAGATTTTGTTAGTTAGTCTCACAAAGTTACTGTTAAGCTAACAGGTAATCATCTTATTATCCAAGGGGCGAAATAAGTTTATATTGTGATATTGATAGACGTAAATTAGTAGCTGGTAAATATAATTCATTCGAAATAAATCAGCTAGTTGATGGCCGAATGAAATATTTGCCAATTCAGTAACCAAAACATTGTTAGTTCAATTCAACTCCATATTTTTTTAATTCGGCCAAATCTCAGTAGAGGTCAACAAAATATACATGGTTCGAATTTGAACTTTGAATTCTTAATTATGATTTTTAAACGAACATTTTTTTATGTTATGAGCCTTGTTTAATAAAAATTTGTATTTAGTCTGAAAATAATGATCATACTATGTGCATCACGACGATTTTTTAGTTTAAATTTTCGACTACCTAAATTGAAGGTTAGCTCTTTCCAGCTATTTAAAAATAACACAAAATATGAGGTTTAATTAAAATTTGCTAAATAAATTAAGATTAATAATTACCAAAATATTTGTGTATGGAGATTGATAAATCTGAACTAATTTTGCAGTTTAGAACTGCATATCAAACATAATTTGATTTCTAAATATTAGAATCATCTATCAATTACTAGCATGAACTAAACACGAATTTTGGCAAATTAAAAACAGGGCGGGCCATTTGTTAGTATTTTATTGATTTGCAAATAAAACACACGTTTTGGGATGAAAAGTCAAAGTTTTTATTGATAAGTAAAGGTGGTTCTATGCTATTTATGTATGAAAAACAATACCATTATTTTGTCCACCACGGCTTCGTCTACAGGCCTATATCCGAACATCAAAATTGTCGATGACTTTTTCCAATAAAAGCGGTTCGATGACCTCAATTTCAGCTCGAATTGTTTTTAACTTGTTAAATTATTTGTGGATGATTAGCATACACCTTACCTTTCTAATAACCCAACAAAAAATAATTAAGTGGTGTTAAAGCCGAGCTTCTTGGTGGCCAAGGAACTTCACAGTTTCTTGAAATTATGCGATCAGGAAATTTTGTTAACAATAAATGGATTACTACACTACTTGCGTGGCATGTCAATCCGTCTTGTTGAAACTAAAGGTCGTTGACACGAGATTCATTCAATTTGGGCTACAAAATACCAATTAACATGTTGCAACAACGTTCCCCATTCACTGTAAGGGCATTTTCCAGCTCGTTTTCAAAAATAAACCACACCAAACAGTGACTCTTGGAGGATGAACTTCTGCTTCGTGAATAGCATGTGGTTTCTCCGCTCCCTAAAATCTAAAATTTTGCTTATTGGTGTACATTAAGATCATCACTAACGATGATTTTTGATGAAAGACCTTCATTTCGTGCAAGCATCCAATTAGCAACACGGCGACGATTTAAATGGTCTGGTGGCTTCAATTTTTGAGTTAGTTGAATTTTGTATGGATGCAAATGAACATCCAAAATACAACGTAATGTGGTTCGTGAAATGTTTAGCTGTTTCTCTGGATGGACATATCGATACGGTCTACGACCTTCCACTGAACCAGTTTCTTCAAAACGATCAATGTCGACCAAAACTCTCACGTAGTTTACGAAATAATAGATTTCGAAAATCAAAATGCGTTGTTGTGTTGATAGCGGCTCCATGATGATAAATTGCATATTTTTGATTTTTCATATGTCAAAGAATTTTTTATCGATTGAAAAAGGACCAACAGATGGTCCACTCTGTATCTTAGATGAAATTGCATAACACAAAAATCCATCGAAAAAGTTCGATAGTTTTCTTGTAATATCGTTACATACATATAATAACGGAACTGTATAGAACAAGAATATTACAAGAAAACCATCTAACTTTGTTGATGAATATTTTTTGTGCTACGTAGAGGACGGTGTTATTTACCTTATGCTTTAAAAAGTGTTACTTGACTCTTCGCGAACTCGAAAAATTGAATTAAAAAGCCACGGCTTATGACAAAAAAATCGACGTCAGGCACACATAATTAAAACATCTAATACTGTGCAATTTTTTCGGTTAAATTACTGATTTAAACAGTGTGTGTGAAGCCGATTTTTTTCCAAATTTTCGACTAACTAAACTGATGGTTAGTTCCTAAAAGTTATTGATTCGTGGCTTTATGTTTCAGAAACCAAAACATGCTTGAGATTTGGACCTGCAAACCTAGTTCACGTTTATCAATAGCCGATTCGAAACAATATTTATAAATTGATGAATTTTACTTTATTAAGTAAATTTTAATTAAACATCAGACGTGATTTGCTTTGTGTTATCTCTCAACGACGGAAATTTGAACAAAATAGTCTGCGTCAGGCTTAAAGTATAATCGAACTTCATTTTAGTTCATACTACTTATCAATAGATGGAGTAAAACACAATGCACTGAAATTTTATGCTAAATCGCTAATTTAATTTGAGTTTTATCAACTGTAGAGGTATTTATCATGGATAGTGAACAAAACAATTTAGTACTCAATTTAGGATTAAATATTAAACCCAGTACGCTTTATGGATACAGTATCAACTAGAAATAACTAGTCACTAGTAACGGCTATTCATTCCTACCTTCAAGGAGGCCGCAAATAAATCGTGTCAGGGGTTCAATTAAAATTTGTTAACTTAATTAAAATTTATCAATTTTGACATCGGCTATTGTCAAATCTGAACTAAATTTAAAATTTAGATGTAAATATCTTGAATATTTTAGTTTAAAACAATTAGAGATATTTATCTGTTATGAACCCACCTCCACGAGCACACATTATTAAAGAAAAAAATGGTGTGAGGTACAGAGTATAAGTAACACAATTTTTTGGGGAACAATACATTTTATTCATCAACATAATTTCCTACTAGAGCACTACAATCAGTTCAACGCCTCTCTAACATTTTGATGTCTTTTTTGTAGAACGCTTTAACTTTGTCTTCAATATAAGCTTTAGTTTCTGCAATCCCTTCTTCATTGGAGCCAAATCACTTTCCTTCCAGCTTGGAGGGAATCACTTGGCCCTGGGGGCCAAATCTGGCGAATACGGTGGATGAGGACTCAATTCAATGTGCAATTCGTGAAATTTTGCCAATGTTGCGATTGACTTGTGACATGGTGCATTGTCTTGGTGAAAGAGCAATTTTTTTCGTGGATAATGTCAGCTATCTCATGGTACTTCACTTTACGGATTTTCAAAACAATTTCGAGAATTTTTTTACTTTTTCTGGAGTCACGGCTAATTGGGCGTGGTGCAGAGCGTGGTGCATCATCGGTGGTTGTACGATCAAAGCCACTGCTTTGCTTAAATGGTATTTTTTACCTTTTTTTCATTGTTTTGAACTAACTTGTAAACTAATGGTCGGAATGTAATGCAATTTTCATACTTGTCGTTTAAAGGTTGGTAGAATTTAAAAAATTATATGGGTTTTAAATTTGTGGCACCATCTATGTGTCAGGCCGGGAACTTTTCAGGCGATGTAATATGTAACTTGGAAATATGTTAACGTCAATATGTTGTCGACGTTGTCTACGACTAGTTGACGTTTTCTACATTATCGACAAGTTTTCTACGTTGTCGACAAGTTGTCTACGCAATAACGTAAAATTTAGTAAATGACGCGTAATCGCCCATCTCGGTAAGACATCCTTAGGGTAAGGTATTGCTGTTTGGTAAGCGCAGTCTGACGTGCAAATAATTCAACGGGCTTTATATTTATATAACAAAATTCGTAAATTTCTTTGAGTCAATTTTAATTATTTTTTACAGAAGTAAACAAAATCTAATTCGAAAACGTCTGCTTCACATTTATTTTTTCAATGTAATTAGTATCGAAATAATTTACGACACATTTTGCATGCTGTGAATTTCACTCACATTACAATGCAACTGTATCGATACAGTTTCGGTGTAAACCAGCTTCACAATTAGTCATAGTTGCATCATTTTGATTTAAATGTAATTTGTTTCATATTTTTATGAAAACTACTTTTGTGCATACATGTCCCAAAACCTATTTTAAAAGTCGTCAATTGGCAAACAGTAAGAGCATATTTTAGACAAGGTTCAACAATTTCGAAAATCCAATGGATTTTGATCTCATGTGTCCTTAATCCACTTTCCTTCTATTTTTCTAATTACTTATGTTATTTTCTATCAAGTGGAACCGAAGATTTTATATTAGAGCGAATTATTATGAGCGAATGATTTGCAACCAGCGAGGTGTTCCTACAATTATTTGATAAAGTAGTAAATACTTTAGTCGTATAAAACCTCGTGCCAACATCTGATTAGGTTAATTTGGTATTTCAAAACCAAAATCCATCGTCCTCCAGATTCCAAAACCCACGGTATATCTAATGAAGAAAATATAGCTAATTGAATTGTTTGACCATTGGGTATTGATTACCGATTGCAAAACTAAATAGAGTTGTGGCAAGTCTCATTATCACAATCTTCTCTGCCTAGTAAAGTTGTTGTAGTGAAATTTGAAAATAGTTTGAAATTATTAATAAGAGCAAAGTTAATCTCGTGTTTATTCTCCTTATTCATAGCAAACGATTTTATAAAAAGTTGGGTCTAATGAGGAGAGTGATCAGATAAGAAATGAATACCGGAAGCCAACTATTTCATATAAAGTTTGCCAGACCTATTGTCGTTGACCATGATGATCAACTATTATAAAGTATATTCCGCTGCAGCGAATTCGATTTTCACGTTATGAGGAACTGGTATGTTGTGTCATGTGAAACTAATTTCATATAGGCACTTTGGAGGAATAAGTTCAATAGGGGAATGTTAATTCAAACGGTTTCATCATTTACAATAACAGTTAATACCAAGTCTAACTTGAAAAGATTTTGCGAACTAGAAATGCTGGTTGGCACATGCATTTACTATGACAAAATTACAAAAGGAATGCAAGTTGTGTGATTTATCGCATGGCCTTCACATATAAATTAAGCAACACGATCAATTTGTCTTAAAAGGCATTATTTAACATATAAAACTTTATAGAAAATGATTTAGAATTGCTTGAAAGACTAAACAATAAACCAGATGCAATAGCCAAAACGCTTTTTGATTATCCAGAAGCGATATGAATTTTAGTTATTCCTTGTTGTCATATTTGGGAAATTTGTATATAGGTGTTCCGGTTTAATAGCTATGTTGTGTCGTAAGGAACTCAGTTTAATGAAGGAATAAATAAATAAGTTTTATGCGGTTTGAAAATTGTCAATTTAAATTAACCTGGAACTTTCACAAACAAATAGTATGGAACTCGGTTGGTACTATGCAAATATCCAATTTGGTTGAAGCAAAGCCGCGGGGTATTTAGAATACAAATAACAGCTGTTTAGCCAAGTGTGACGTAATTATTTTATTAACTACTCTTAATAATACTTATATAATAATTCACCTACGTGAATTCATTGAACGGTTCAGCTCTGGCAACCTACTAGTTCGGAAAGTAATCAGGATTCCATAGGTTGAAGCATAAACATTTTGTATGTTCGGTGTGTTCAGTCCGACCAAAATGATAAAAATCATCATAATATTTTTTGTGACACTAAAACTTCACTCCGTATAACTTTATGTCAAACCCGAGTGAAAAACCAAATCGAAAAAATAATTATTAATTGATTTTGTACGTCAAAACATTGTTGACGCAATCATAAGAAAAATTATAATTTTCTAATTTTTAAGTATTTTTCACAAAAGTTTAACACTTCAGCACTTTTCATAGCTAATAAATCAAACCCGAACAGTACCTAGCAATTCACGTTAGCACGGACTTGTAGATAATTGATTGTGGTTCAATTCGTGAATACACGAATTATTTTAACCGCACAACGTCACCTAATTAATCTTTCAGAGGAAATTAAACGGACATTGAACAAGAAAAGTCGCACAAATCATTCACAAAAAATATTTGTTGTTGATTTTATCCCAGAAACTGTTTTGAACTACAGTGCTTTTAATGTATTTCTGTTTAATACGAAAATGTTGTTTCATGTCCATGAAAAATCATAAAGCCAAAACATTACAAATAAAATTTGCACAAATTTTGAAATATGGTTATTTTTTGGTGATAAATGAGTGCGTTGTATGCAAAATCTGATAAAACATATCGTGGTATTTGGTTTTTGCCCGACTGAACACTAGAACTGTATACATTATAGACTCGACTTTTACACGGCGACAATTAAAAATTAACGTTCCAATTTTGAAATGTTTATACAAATGTCATAAAAAACTTTTAACTCAACCAACTTTGGTCGAGCGACACTCGATACTCGAGGGAGTTTTATTTAAACGTGAATCATATGCACTATTTTGACATAGGGTTTACGACATCTTCTTAAAAAAAGGCTTATTGCGAATAAGAAATATGAGTTTCAAATTTCTTACACTTTTAGTAATAAACAATGTCACAAACAATGAGTACAACAAATACTGAATGTAATACCCCAAGTAGTACAGCAGGAGATATGCTGCCAAATTCACACTCTTCAGAGGCAGGCCCAACAGTTTCTGGGATGGGCCAATCATTGTTTAACCCATTTGGACAAAGTTCCAAATTATCAAGATCACCACGATCTTCGACTGAAAATATATTTCAGTACGAGAAGGAGAATGCCGGACTCCGCGAACAACTAAGGCAAATAAAAAAATTTACAACTAAATTGAAAAAAGAATATATAATTTTAAAGAAAGAGAATGATGAACTGAAAAAAACAGTTGAAACACGTGCAGAACTTGGGACGACACCTAGCCCAACATCCATTAACACATTCCATACGGATGAAGCAGAATTAGAAAGAGAAACAAATTGGATGTTGATCCGGAATAAAAGACCAAGTAAGAAAAGGAAAGCGCAACACTTATCAGAAATGGCAGTAACTTTACTATTAACTTCAAAAGAGGTTTCTAAAAACCAGTTAATCATCAAGAAACAACTAGCTCTAGAACAACAACCAGCTAAACCAAAAGAAAAATCACCTCCACCAATAAATGTCGTCGGGATATCAAATTTCTCCACTATACAATCGATTACGAAATCGATTACGGTAGCCGAGTACAAACTCGTATCTCTAAACAATGGCGTCTGGAAAATTAATGTTGTAGACTCTGAAACCTATAGAGCTTTGGCTACAAAGCTTAATTCCGAGAGGCATCAATGGTTTAGTTATGAAGATAAGAATGATCGCCCATTCAAAGTTATGGCTAGTGGTCTTCATCCAATCTGCGCAAAATAGGAAATTATTGAGGATCTCAAGCAAAAGGGTTATCAAATATAAAATGCCGTAAACCTCATTAAAACAGAAAAAATCGAAACTGAACAAGGAGTTCAAATTAACAAAAGAGGGCTTACACTATTTATGCTCACTTTTAGTAACAAACAAACAGTGAAAGATGTGTATAATATTAAGTCATTACTTAACATTAGAGTTAAAATAGAGCCTTTGAAAAAAATAGAGGGTTAATACCGCAGTGCAAAAAGTGTCAAGGTTTTAATCATATGCACAAATATTGCCAAAGAGAGACTAGATGCGTGAAATGTGCCGGAAAGCATCATGCCCAAGTATGCCCGGTTAGCAAAAATATTGCTGCAAAATGTGTCAGTTGCAATAAGTTACATCACGCAAACTACCGGGAATGTTAAATAGCTAAGGAGCTACAATAAGAATTAGAATAAGAAATAAAACGCGAAAACAAAGTCCAAGAATATCGGAAAAAAATTATCAAACTTCTACCAAAGAGGAACCTAAACCTCATGCTAGTAAAACGGAAGAGCCAAAACTATACTTGCAAGTAGTCATAACAAAACCAGTTATCTCGGAGGGCACTACTGAAGTTACAACAGTGATCCAAAAGATACTAAGAAGCATAGCCTTCAAGCTCTAAGCAACAGATTCGATAAACATGACTCTCTACATGAAATGAAATCCACGCTCTATTAAAATTATGCTAACAACAACAAATAAAACATTAAGAATAGTAAACTGGAATGCATAGTATCGGAAACCCATTTTACTACGACGTCATCTCTTAAAATATAAGGATACAGTTGTTACCACGCCATTCATCCAGCAGGAAGGGCAAGGGGAGGATCGTCGGTGGTTATAAAATAAAACATCAAACACTCTATAGGTCTTAATATTCAAGAGGAATTTATGCAAGTAGTCACCTTAAAAGTATTTATAAATAACAACAAAGAATATAGTGTATCGTCAATATATTGCCCCCCAAGATATAATTTAATTATAGAAGACTATTGCACGTTATTTAAATCACTTGGATCAAGTTTCATAATCGGAGGTGATTTTTAAGCAAAAAACACCTACTGGGGATCCAGAGTAACCTCTAAAAAAGGAAGAGAGCTGTTTACAGCAGGAAGGCTATTAATTTGCGATTTTCATTTTGGAGATCAACCAACGGATTGGCCTACGGATAGAAACAAAATACCCGATATCATTGACTTCTTTATCACCAAAGGTATAGACGAAAACATATATCTAGAAAGCAGAGAGAGAATTATGTCGGATCAGACGCCTGTTATTATGACAATCCGTGCAACGACTGTTAAAAAACTAATCCATCTTCGCTAACTAACAAAAAAAACTGCTATGAGAAATTCTAGAAAACTTGTTGAGGATAATATTGATCTTCAGGTGCCAATTAAAAACCCGATACAGCTAGAAGAAGAACTAGAACAACTCAACAACAGTATACAAGAAGCGGCGTGGAGTAGAACCTCCTCAAGGTCAAAGGAACTGCGCCGAAATACTATTTATGCTCTGGAAGTTAGGGAACCGGTTGCAGCAAAACGAAACGCAAGAAAGGCCTGGAAAAAAGGTCGAGCGCCAGAATATAGAACGATTTTTTAACCAATAAACTAAAGTTGCTAATTAAAGAAATCAAAAACGAATCCACTAATAAATACTTGAGTGGCCTTACTGGGGAAAGAGACCGAGTACTCCCTTTGGAAAGCGACAAAAAGTTTAAAACGACCTAAACTACAAATTCCACTAGTTAAAAATGAAGATGGTATCTGGGCTATAAGTGCAAAGCAAAAAGCTTCGTTGTTTGCAACCAACCTCGAGAACAAGTTCCTGTCTCTTCCTAGGCAAACTGCAGAGGAAAACATATCACCAGTATATAAAATGGATGACTGCAATATATCTCCTGTCACATTACAAGAATTAAAAAAGGAGATCAAACTCAACCTAAATATAAAGAAATCTCCAGGATATGACTTAATTACAGGACAAATAGTAAAAGCTCTTCTTGAAAATGGTCTACGTACACAACTCCAAAAAATTAATGCAGTGTTGCAGACTTAAACATATTCCAAATCAATGTAACGTAGCAGAAGTAATTATGATACCTAAACCAAACAAACCACTTAATGACAAAAATTCGAATAGGATGATTTCCTTACTTCCAATAATTTCAAAATTATTCGAGAAACTACTCCTAAAAGGGCTAAAACCAATAATAGCAGAAATAAATCTTATAACTCAACACCAATTTGGATTTAGAGAAAACCATTCAACAATAGGACAAGTACACCGAATTACAAACATAATTGAAGACGTACTTGAAAAAAAGAAATGATGTTCAAGCGTCTTCTTCGATGTAGCACAGACCTTTGACAGAGTATGGCATAAAGGTTTGGAATATAAATTACAAAGAGACTTACCAAAGCAGTTTTATGAAATTCTAAAATCTTACATATCTAACCGACACTTTCGAGTTAAATTAGATGGCGAATATTTAGAAATTAAGAAAATATCAGCAGAAGTACCAGAAGGTAGCGTTTTGGGACCAACTTTAAATGTTCTATACACCTCGGACCTGCCAACGATAGAGAATACTAACATAGCGACGTTTGAGGATGATACGGCCATCTAAGCAGTTGCATGCTATTAGCATTAGAAGAATCTACAAGCAAATTGCAAAAAACTACTAAATTGTCAGTACCTGGACCAAGAGATGGCGAATAAAACCTAATGGAACTAAATCTGGTCACGTAAACTTTACCAACAAGAAAGTCAACTAGAAGAACTGAAAGTAAATTCCCTATACAAACACGGCAAAATATCTAGCCTCTATAAGCATGACTCAAACAGCATGACTCTCGACGCGAAACTAAAATGAAAAGAGCATATGAAAAAGAAAAGAAGAGTTAAACATCAAATACAGAAAGATGGATTGGCTCTTAGGAAGAAATTCTGAACTAAGTCTACATAATAAATTGCAAATATACCGGCAAATCCTAAAACCTGTGTGGACTTACGGTATTCAGCTCTGGGGCTGTACAAAGAAAACCAATGTCAATATCATCCAGTTATTCCAAAGTAAAGTCCTACGTGGAATAGTTACTGCACCGTGGTACATAAGAAATGACAACCTCCATAGAGATCTGAAGATTGATTTCGTCAGTGAATAAATAAGCAAAGCATAGTCTACACCAAAATGCTGAGATACGTCGTATGTTGGATGATTCAAACCCAGTAAGACGGCTGGAACGGAAGAAACCGCTTGATCTAGATCCAATCAGAATCGACTAAAAATATAATAAAATTGTAAAGGGGGCCAGCCTAATGATTTGTAAATCACTTGTAATAAATTAATATAAAAAAAAACTTTTAGTGATGTTTTAGTTGTACAGAATTTTCATAGGTTGGGATTATCGGTGTTTTCCCGCACACTATAAAGCTAGGTAGAATGTAAATATTTTTATGGTCGTTAAACCTCATCAACTAAGAGCAAGTTATATTTGACAAATGTGCGACTGCCTCTAAAAATAACAAACGAATTTGTAAAAATTGTACTAGAATGTAAAATAAATATGGCTAGTTTGCAAGTGAAGAAGCAGAAGGTTTCCGTAACCTACCCTTTTTTAATAATTTGCTAACACATTGTTATTTCTGAACATCTGTGTATAAAATTCACCATTGTAATTCAAATTATTTTCTTCCTATTCCAAACCGAATTTCAATTTTCTATTTTATTAAAACCTTGACCAAAAAAACACCATTAGTTACTCTCCATTTATGTTACAGACCGAAATTGCCTTATGTGTATAGTACACACCCAAAAATGGGAAATAACGATGACATTTTTCGAAAAAATTAAAACCTTAACGTATACTTAGATATACAAGACATAATATTAACATTAAATTATTGTTATTATTAGTATTATTAAGAGTAAAGCTATTCATTTTATTTATTTATGCGTATTTTTCCTATTTTATTAATATTTTCTGGGTTTTTTTTAACGGTTGGTGTATATAAGAACATTATATACTGTACCTACATATATAACAAATAACGGAAACATAATAATTTTATCATAAACTTACTTGTATCAAATCACCATAATTTCCACCACCTGCTGTAAAATTTAAATGACATAAAAATGGAAATTCTTTCGGCTGTGGAATTTCTAACTCATAAGTTTTGCCCGTTTCCCCAAAATATGTTCGATTACATACTGAAAAGAAAAGTAAAAAAAAAAAAAAATGATTTAAATGGATGGTGCTTTCGTTATTTTTTTTTTTTACAATACACATAATTTAAAAGCTCTCAGCAATATTATTTTAATGGTATATCGTTATCTCGAAACAAAAAATTTATTATTTTTTTAGGTCCTAACAAAATTTTTCAATAAAATTATTTTTGTTATCTTTCAAAAAATAATTTTATTATTTTGAATATCCTTAAAATTTTGTTGTTGCTTTATTATATTCGTTAGTTTCAAAATATATCCTTTATACCTATATATTACATTAGGAGAGAGACGATATTATGGTTAGGGATAAAGCTTGTTGAAATAATAATAATAGAATTATTTTTTCCCATTGTTAAATAGAAAATTTCGGTTTTCCTCTTTTCGTATTTCTCTATCGTACCATATACACTATGTACTGAGTACTCGTGTATTTTACTTACTACTATATAGGGCCGAGGTTAAGAGGTTTTCCTATTTTGGTTCTATTTTAGATTAAATAATTTTTTTTTTCGAATAAAACTTGATTGTTTAAGACACTGTGAAAGGAATATTTAGTTATATGGATTATTACATGAATGTTGTTGAAAATGAAATTACTTAAAAGCGGTTTTGGAATCTTAGCCTGTTTTTTTATAAATCATACAAGTGAATTATAAAACCCACAGAAATTTTAAGTTTAACGAAATTTGGTTTTGGGTTTCTCGACTCGAGTAATTCAATTGTATACACATAATAATCGAATAACTGTTCAAAATAGATTGAATTTTTTCAGTTGTGTGATTTTGTAAATGGAATTTTCATATTTAAGAATTGTTTTGGATTAAATATTGGAATTTGGAGCGTATTTTCGAATACGATGAATTTAATTTTTTTTTATTATTTAGAAAGCATTATTCCTGACATACGCCATTCTTTTAAAAATTCCCTCAAATGATGGTGCTCGGTAGAACATTGTTTTGATATTCCTGTTTGGATCAATGCCGAAATATTTGATATAACAATACAATTGAAAGTTGATACAATTGACAGGTTGTGAGAGGGATTACTAGAACGAGTAGCACAATGAGAAAGACCTGTATAATTTTTGTAATAAACTTTATTCAAACTTATTTAGAAAATCAACGACAAAATAATACCATTTTGGAACCATATTCAAGATATCATAATCGAAATTCAAATGCCAACAAACGATATGTTCATCGCCCGGCTACTGAAATTAAAACAGAAATACTCACACCACACGTGTTAGTCCAACTCAGAAATCTAACAGCAAACATAATGTTGGCCAACACACTAAATTAACCAATAACAGTGCCAAATTTTGAACCAAAATTAAAGCCACGCATAATTCAAACTATCAAGGAAAATCTCGACATTTCCAACAACGTAGAAGAAAGCATGGCAATTATTACACATTGAATAGAATACGAAGATATATTCATTTTCGAAGGAAAGCACAAAATGAGTAAAACATGGCATCAAAGGATACAAAGCAAATCCTCGTTTCACGTTACAGATTACAACAAACCCACAAAAAAGATATCAACAAATGTGTAAGGAGCACTAGCTCATATAGGGGTTTTAAATTGGGCCATACAACATCGATCAAATGTCCGCCGATGCTTCTCACGGTGACACTGATCCGGGTGGTCCAATTTTCAATGACGCTGCCACATAGATCCGGCTGAATTTGAGCGATGGTATTGGTTAAGTTCGCTTTGAGAGAATCGGATCGTTTGCGGCTTATTGGCATAGACCTAGGACTTGAGGAAACCCCACGAGAAAAAGTCTAGCGAGGTCAAATCGCACGATCTTGGTAGCCAATTCACTATGTTGTACGTAGCCCTGTCCGGCTGGTAACACATGTCGTCTATCTCCATATCATTCAATTTGAGCCGTTAATGATAAAGGCCTCACCAACGTCACTTTCAAAAAAGTACGAACCAAAATTCACACCAAACAGTAACTTTTTGTGGATACATTGCCACCTGGTGAACCTCGTATGGGTAACTTTGTGCTCCTTAGTCAGTAGTATCTTGTATGGGTCTAAGACACGACGCCAAATTCGCGAAGTCAAAGTTCGTGAAAGACCGAGTTCTTATGCACGGCGAGGAATCGACTGCCTCGGGTTCTCCAGTACACCTTCACGGAGCGCGGCAATGTTCTCGCTCGATCTGATCTTTCTTTGACGTACGAGTGTTGGCTAATTGTTTACTTAACCGTTTATCTCGGATTTGGCCACCAAACGTTGAAAAGTCAACTTGGAAGGACTACCGCGTCTGCACTCATTTTGATAATAAAGTTTTATCAATTGGACGTACTGCTCAATCGTATAATTTATCATGGTGATTTGGCATCAGTGTCTGAATAAAACACCAGACTAGACAGACTCCACCAAAACAACATGGCCGCCACTGGCTCGATGCGACCCGCCCAAATTGAGAAACTCTTTACAATCGGCCTTTAATAGTAGTACCAAAAAAAGCTACAAAAAGATAGACAAATTAGGTGGCATGTAGTTGGAGATTTGGGATAAATTAAACGACGTTACAATCGGAGATTCATGCCCAACATAAACGATATTCTTGGACACTATCCATGGCAAAATCGAACTTTACCCGCATGACTTATATAAAACAACTTATACCGACTTCGGACTTAAAAACCCCAATAAATTTCATCGTGCATTCAACCACATTCTTTACGCGGATTTCAATGTCTAAAAGGTTTTATTTATCAAGAGGATGTGATTATAAACGGAAAAAAATTTGCAGTGCACAATAATAAGTTTGTAGAAGTAGCCGAAATATGCAGGCGAAACAATTTAAAACCTCTAGAGACTATCAAGTGGCACTTTTTTAGAAAGGAATTAACATTTATCGGACATTTGATAAACCCCTTAAGGTATTAAGCCAAAGCCGACCACAGTCGAAGCTGTATAACCCCTTACGGTATTAAGCCAAACCTTAACTGTTGTCTACAATTTTCCACAAACACGAATTATGCCGAAACGCTGTCATTCTGCGGATTAGCAAACTATTATAGCAAGATAATATCTCATTCTTCTTAAATCGCAGAATTATTAACTAAGTTAAGTCGAAACAAACACACCATTTGTCTGTTTCACAACAGACACAAGCTGTTAATGAACTCAAAAATTTTCTAACAGATCCGCACCATAGCTCAGATACCCTTTTGTACATAAGCTTTCATTTTTACCGCTGACGTAAGTGATTATAGCGTAGGAGCAATACTTTCTCAATTATATTCTTTATGATAACTCCCAGTAGAATACTAAAGTTGTTTTCGCGTACTAGTCAAATCCGTAAGAAGGTAATTTCTTGATTGACAGTGTCAACGATTTTTGATCATACCGCTACGGCAAAAAACTAAGAATTGTTACAGTCGGGTAACCTAAATAAAATTACAAATCGATTGGTAAAGTTAAACCTAAAACTATCGGAATATAACCACGAAACCATTCATAAACAAGGTAAACTAAAGACCAACGCCGATGCACTTAGCCATGGTGAACACGATCGAGTTCTAGCTATCACACGAAATTAAATAAAGGATAATAAAATAAATCGCGAACAAGAAGTAACACGAGTTCAGATAGAGGTAGCAATTTCGTGAGTAATATATTAAAATAGCTATGCGAACGCGTTATATTGAACCATTTAACAAATTTCGCAGAAAACCCAGAGACAAATGGAGTACAAAAATCTTGTAACACAATAAAAGAATTCTTCACGATTCTTCACGGATATAGCATCGCAATAGTCGGGATGAAATATGCCATTATGCAACCTATATACAACGCCAGCTTTAATGTCTACAGTTCAAAAGTACCCAGAATCGATACAGAAAAGCATAACTAAGAGTAACTCACGCCATCGCCTATCAAAACCTTGATGTGAAAGATTCAGTACGAGAAATCAACCATAACTATAATATTACAACCCAATTATTTAATTTGGTTGGAAAACGAAGCCAGAGCACGCGTAGCACTGGGAATAATTGGCCTCATTCCAGAATCTGACGGCGCAGATAAACTGTTTTCAAAGTTAACAGAAATAGAGTCTGAGTACGGATAGTAAGAAAAACATATCTAATACGAGTACAAATACGAACAAATTACTTTAAACTTATCTTAAGTAAAAAATAAAATTAAATATATAAATTCAGATAAAAATCGGAATGGTACTTATTCGCAGTAGTATTAAATCAAGAAAAACCTGAACCTACGCAAATATATCAGCGACGTCAACACACTCTGTGCCTGATAATAATAGGACACAATGTGCAAACAAATTATATGGCCGCAAAAAATTAATAAATTATAGTGAACATTCTAATCCATACATTTTCCCCAAATTTTACTTGAAGCCTTAGTATGACCTAAGCTATTAAAAAAACCCGGAAGTATTGGTTATTAGTCGAAGTTCGTGGTATATTTTCAAAAGAATTTGTTATGAACTGTTATGAAACCAAGTTAAGCCCAGCATGAACAGATTCTAGAATTTTGTCCAAAACTCACTTTAAAATCCCTAATCAACACTACTATCGAAATTTCGTCGTCCCATTCTTTAAATATGACTGAAAGACGGAATGTTGTCAAATTTCAAAATTTCATAAACCGAGTTCCTTTACTTCGGAGATCAAATAATTTGTCATTTTACGGATCACTTTTAATATTTTATTGCGCTGGGATGGTTTATTTAGTGAAAAAGGGACAGAAAATGAATAAAACAATTTTGCTGGTAATTATACAACAAAATATTCTCGTTTGTTATGGTGCTGCCACTTGCGCCGAATAACGTAATCTCACATTTTCCGCTGTAAAATTTCCGCTATCTTATACAGCATGTTATAATGTCACATAGAAATCAAATCAAGGCATAACAGTCAACCATATTAACCACATTCTTGTGTTGAAACGATATTTCTCTTGTCTTAACAGCATTAGCATAAAGGTGGGGCGAACGTCGACGATTCCCCTTATCTGGTAGATGCGAAACACTCCCTCCATCTATTTGTAATGTATACATTAAACGTTTGCAGTGCACCATTTGTTGCAATACTCAAGCGGTAAAAATCATGTAAACCGCGCGTATATTTGGAAAATGCTGTAGTTTACTAAAACTCTGATAAAAAGTCATTACGTCAGCTAAATAAAGAGTGGATGCTCTTCGGGCGAAGACGCGTACTTCAACGAAATGTGTCTCAAATTTTCTATGCGATTGTTCAGGCAGCAAAACGAGAATGGTATAATCAATAAGTGATTAATATTTTAAATGTTAATATGACGGGTTGGTACAGACACTACACAATACTATTTTTTAACACTGTCATACAGACATGCTCCGCATCCACTTAATGAGCGGACAGTATTCCACCAGTTCGGTATCAACATCGAAATAACTCCACCATCATATGATGGAGTGCGCAACATGATATCGCAGAAGAAAACCTATTAAGCACCTGGTAAATATTAAGTTTTAGTTCGTAAATTTTACAACATGGCGGCTTTAATATATTTCGGTCCACTACAAAAAGAAACAGGCTAAACTACCATTAGTATAGTGGAATAGCTGGCTGAATATAGGTTACAAGGTTACGACCAAAATATCCTGTTATTGTCTATTTGTAGACTGCACGATGGCATCCTTAAAAGCACACAAGATCAAAATTTGCATCCATGAGAAAGGAGTAATTATGGGATTAAAATGCAGGGTGATGGTTTCAAGTAAAGATTTAAAGACCTTCAAAATAATACCGCGAGGGCAGCGAGGTACCTCATAACTTTGTTAACCATATTTAATATGTCTTTGGAATATATTTATCAATTAAACATAGCCCAGCCCAATTGATTTTATTATAAATCGAGCTAGTAACTTACGCCGCCGATGTTATTTATTCACCTAATTTCACCATTTTCAATTATCACGGTTTTGTTAATATATACGAACCTTTATCACCATTTGTCATTAACCTGAATCAAATACCATATTACAACTATAGACAAACATACACAGTGAACTTGGATTAAAACTTTAAGAGCATCATCTGAAATAAACAGTGATAGCCTTGATGTAAATGTAGGCAAATCCTTCACACTGCTCTCTAGCAGAACAGATTTTTTTATTCTCACCGCTCTCTCTAAATTTACCCGTGGTCCTTCATGATACGATAAAAAACTAATAAATATTTTTTTTTCCTTTATTAATTACAACTGAGACTGTGCTCATCTAGCAATTTATCTTTCAAATTTTTACAAATTTTACATTTCTTAAATAATTCTGATTTGTTGGGGTGAAACCTAATGGTTAGTCCCAAAATTAATTAAAACTATTTAAAATACAATTTTAATTTGGTATGTTTACTAGGTCCAGTAACCTCGTTCTTAGAAGTCTTATTCCGTGTTTGGCGGCGTGCTTTTTTGTTTCATCTTTGATGTATTCCATCTGTAAGTCCCTGTGAAGGTCTTCATTTCTTGTGTACCACGGAGCATTTACGATGCTACGGAGAACCTTGTTTTGAAACGTCTGTAACATTTTGACCTTTGTTTGCTTAGTACATCCCCAGAGTTGAATACCGTAGGTCCATATCGGCTTCAGTATTTGCCGATATAGCAGTAGCTTGTTGTATATTGTAAGCTCAGAGCCTCTACCTATGAGCCAATACATTTTTCTGAACTTAATATTAAGTTCTTCTTTTTTCTTTTTGACGTGCTCTCTCCACTTGCGCTTGGAATCGAGAGTCATGCCCAGATATTTAGCTTTGTTTGCATATGGCACCGGTCCTGAGTTAATTACTATCGGTAGATGGGAAGCCTTTTGATATGTAAAGTTAATATGCGTGGACTTCGTCGCATTAAGCTTGATTCTCCAGCGCTTAGTCCAGTTACAAACCACATTGGTAATCTTCTGGAGATTGCTCGTTGCATCAGCGACATTACTTCCAATCGCCATCATTTCTGTGTCATCTGCAAATGTGGCTATGGTTTCTTCATTTGTGTTGTTGCCGTTCTCGATAGCATAGTAAGTAGAGCGCTTGCTATGTGAATCGGGGGTCCCGGGTTCGATTCCTGGTGGTGACAAAATGTTACGACTGGTCGTTTTTAATGTGTTATGTGTTACATTGTGCATTGTCTATATATCTCGAACCATAATTATAGGCTTTTCTCCAAATATTTAAAAAAAATAATATTTTTTTTAAATTTGTTGTTGGAATATCCCTTGTATAATAAATACAGAATTGGTCCTAAGACACTCCCCTATGGGACATCGACAGAGATTTTCTTTAGTTTGGAGTATTCATCCTCATATTTCACACGAAAATGTCTATTGGATAAATAAGATCTTAGTATGGCATACAATTGCCTCGGCAGATCTCTATGCAGCTTGAATTCCAGTCCATTGTGCCAAACTTTATCGAATGCTTGGGCGACGTCCAGAAATATGCTGGAGCATACTTTGTTGCGTTCTAATGTTCTTTCAGTAACGTTGGTGATTCTATGCACCTGTTCAATTGTGGAGTGCTTTTCCCTGAATCCAAATTGATGTGGAGGTATTAGTTGTCGGTCCTTAATTATTGGTTTAAGTCTTTTTAGTAATAATTTTTCAAAGAGTTTTGACATAATTGGCAGCAATGAAATTGGCCTGTATGATTTTTTATCGTTAGGTGGTCTATCAGGTTTTGCTATCATGATTACTTCTGCTACTTCAGATTGCCACGAAACATATTTTAACCGAAAGCTTGCATTAATTATGTGTAATAGCTTAAGAAATTCTTTACCTGGTAGACCCTTGATTATTTGGCAAGTAATCAAGTCATATCCTGGAGCTTTTTTAACATTATTGTTGCTTTTCACTTATTCTTTTAATTCGAGAGTTACTGGGCGTATATCAAAATCAGCTAGCTTTTAGATTTACATTATATTTTCATTGGCCGTTTGCCTTGGTAGTGGTTGGAAGGTATCCTCGAGATACTGCGCAAATAGATCAGCCTTCTCTTTAGGACCTCTTGCCCAGGTTCCATCCTCCTTTTTAAGTGAACCCACTTGCATTTTGGGTCTTTTTAGTCACGTTGTCGCCTTCCACAGAGAATAATCAGAAATTTCATCGATTAGGCTAACTAGATATCTGTTGATTGATGCATTTTTAACTTTTTTAAGAAGATATTTGAGACTGTTACCTAAATTGTTAAGAATTGTTTTATTCTCCGATGTTCTAGTTATTTACCAGGTTTTACGAGCCCGTCGATTTTCTCTTACCAACTCTCTGACTTCCATTGGGTAGGATATGTTATGCTTCTTCTTATTTTGCATAGTGGTGGTACTTGCCGGGCGCAGCATAGTGAATTTCTTCATTGAGTTGTTCTTATTCATCTTCCAACTGGTGGGGATTTCTTATCTCCTTCGCGAAGGAGATCCCAGTTTGTTTATGAAATTTGTTAATCTGGGTGCTCTCTCCATTTGAATTACCATTTCACTGACTGTCATGATAACCGGGGAATGATCCGATACTAGAGAATTTCTGTCTTCATTGTGAATGTAGTTCTGGGATATACCTCTTGCTACATAAAAGTCTATTAGGTTAGGTATCTTCGTTTCGTCACTGGGCCAGTATGTTGGGGAACCACCAGAGTAAAATTCACATTTTGATGTCTGCCCTGCTTGAAGCAATTCTTTACCCCTTAACGTCGTAAGTCTAGATCCCCAATAAGATCTAAAGTCACCTCCAATAATAAAATCACGTCCAAGAAATTTAAATAATTTAAGGTAGTCCTCATTTTTCAAGTTATGCCGGGGAGGACAATATATTGCAGAGACAGTAAGCTGTCTGTGTTTAATTTGGATCCTTACAGTAGTGACTTGCATTGTTTCTTCTTCGATATTTGAATCTAAACGGTGGTTTGTATTTTCTTTTATTAGTAATATCGAACCACCTCTTGCTCTTTCCGCTGGATAAATGGAGTGATATAAGTTATATAACCCTGTATTTTAACAATCGAAAATTTAACTAGATGGCTTTCAGCTATTAAGAAAATGTCGATTTTTGAGAATTTAAAAATCTTTTTTTTCTGTAATATGTTGCTTTATGCCATTCGCATTCCAGATTGCTATTTTGAAAGTTGTGTTCTTACTTAACATTTTTTGTTGGATTGCGTTGAGGGAGTTGCATTTTCTTCAGTTGATGAAGTATCATGTTGTTCAGATTACTTTGGTCATCTAGCCGCTCTGTAATAGCTGCAATGCTGTTCATAATGTTTTCCATAATTTGATTACTTTCAGAGCCCATATGTTTGGTTGAAACCAAACCTTTCACTACCTGCGCAAATGAACTTCTGTGCCCTGTATTGCTTGGTTGTGGATTTTGATTCATCTGATTTGATATTTGAACCCTTCGATTTTCGTGATTTTGCGGTTGATTTTTTTTTTATCTCCTAATTTTTGTAGTGGTTTAGCAACCTCACAGCCTCAATAATTAGCCAGATGTTGGCCTTCACAATTTGTACACCTGGCTGGCACATCTCTCTCTATTGTACGTGCCTGGGTAAAATGATTATCTGAGCATTTTACACATCTGGATCTCGGTCGCAATATCTTTGGGTATGATTAAATGCTTGGCATTTCTTGCATTGGTGTATGCGTGTTGTGGTTCGCCTCATTGGTTCAATTTTCACCTTCATGTGAAGGATTCATTTTATTCCATAAACTGTTTGAACATTATCGTTGTTGTCAAATACTTGCATAAAAAGAGGGAGTCCCCTTTTAGTGATAATTTGGTTTCCTTCCTGAATTTCTGTTCTCTCTTTTTTAACAATATTCACAGCATCTAGTATTTTAAAACCTTTAGTTTGTAAGTCTTCCATTATTTCTTTGCTTGAGCAAGTGTGATGCAAACCTCTTGCCATGGTTTTTATAGGTCGGGCCTGTTTGTTTCCGTAAGTGAACCACTGATACTTTTCCGCATTCAATTTCATAGATAAGGTTCTATAAGTATCTGAGTCCAGAGTATTAATTTTCCAGACGTCATTATTTAACGCTGTTATCTTATAGTATTTGTCAGTAACCGATTTCATCAGTGACTGGATTTCTGGATAACTGGTTACACAAACATTATTTATTGGTGGGGGTGATTTTTCTTTCGGTTGCACCAAATTTGGTGTAATGTTCTTGGTAGATTTACTACCTTTTGGTTGATTGGCTTTGGGTAGAGCATCGTTTGAATCTGGACTATAGATTGTCCCCTACAATTAACAATTAACAGGGAGAGATTAATTGAGCAATTAACTCAGCTTCAGGTGACAATTCAGCTTTTTTTTCTTTCTTTTCCTCGACTGTTTTTTCTTCTTTAGGATCCAGTCCGTCTCTCTTTGTAGTTCATCTTCATCAGTGGAACAGATGAGTTTGTCTGGTTCAATGCTTTCTATATCGCAATCTTCTTTTGAATCCCGATTCATTTTTAGTTTTTCATTTTCTTGCTTTAGCTACTCAATTTCTTCGCTTAGCTTGGCAAATAATTGCTCCATATGCTCTAGCCTCGCCAAGAGATTCATATTTTCCTCTTCTAGGTCAATAGTTGTTTTACTAGATTCGGCTATTTGCAAAGTAAAATTTCCGGAGCCATCACTTATTTCGTGTAACTTTTATCTAGGTATAGCGTTAGAAAAACTATCGGCTTGGTCAGCTACCGATTTGCTTCTATTTTCCTTTCTCGGTGATTTTTGTAAATTTGGTCTTCTCTGGAACGGATTTGATGTTCCCTGATAATGCAATAGATGGCCCTTCCTAGAATCCATAGAGCCAGTCTCCACAGAGAGAGGATTTACCAATGTTGATATTGGTGTACCACCTGTGGTATTATTTCCTTTTGTTTGTACCATTGCATAGTTTTGATTGACTAATTAGCTCTTCTGGTTCACTACTACGAAGAGATTGGGTACCGCAACCGTTCGTTCTACAAAACATTGCCCAGAGTACGCCCGTATCCATTTATGAATACTTCGTGGAGGCTGTCAATCCCGTACTCCAACTAATAAACTTGAAAAATAAAAAAGGCTAAGCTTTCGGAATAAAAATAAAATGTTGGTCCGACATGGTCGGTCCGTTACATCTTTTGTAGTGAAGATAACATAAAAAATATTCCAATGTTTTTTTGAATCTATTCCAAAATAAAGCACGGAAGTAACGGTTACCAAAAGCATATGATACCATAAAATGATAGTACCAACAATGTATCCACACAAATTTCATAGATTTCAGTGAAAGGTATACATAATGCTCTAGAAAAGTATAGAGATGGATGAGGTCTGAACGGTAACCAGTTTCAATATTAAGAGACGGAAGCATATGGTAATTCCTCGGTGATTTCTTTTTAATCAATCATTGAAACAAGTAATTTTTCGTCAGAAGTGGAAAATAACAAGAGTGACACTAATACGTAACACGTAATGACATTTAATTTTATAGAAGTATAACGTCAACTTCATCAATTCCAAACTTATTCTAACTGGTAATGTGCAATTTAATCACGACTGTGGTACCACGATACATATTGTTGTGTAAGTTTTCTACCGAAAAGATAATTGCAACCAACCTTACGGAGTTCACCAGCTGCAATTTAAAAGATGTTGAAGATCAGCAGGTTAATGTGGTATACACTTACTTTATTACAAAGACCTCTTTGAAGTGGGAGCTAGAGATAAGTCTATGTTTGGCTTTATTAAACATTAGACTGAGGATATTGACGACCATCTCGTATATCTACGCAAATTATTCGCCCTGATTTCCAGCAAGATTCACTGTTTAAATCCAATGAACTATTTATTCGCATAAACGAAAGCAATACGAACCATTTTCTTGAGGTGGCTTAATGTTTGCTCCAGTTGAGTCAAGCGCAATTGAACTATTGTACATATAGTTATCAAGTCAAGATAATTTAGCTTTGCCCATTTGGCAAAATCGATTAAAGTCGACAGTAATATATCCAATTTTTCCTTCTGCAAATGTTGGCGAAATAAATGTTTACATGCGATGTTCATTAATTAGCAGTTATAGAAATTCTTGGGTAAACGTCCGTTTTTCTTCGATGGCAAGTGATTTAGTATCAAGATACCATAAGCAATAATCTTCCTCTTAATATTATGAAGGATTATTATGTTTTGGCATTATTAGGCGTTTTATTTTTTCTAAATCGCTTTGAAATTGTATCAATTTATAATAACAATGCCCATTATGACACTTGAGCCAATTTTTTGGTCTGAAGTGCCAAAAGCTCATTTGATGAATATCATACAACACGAATCAATTTTGAACATTTTAAAATGTCATTTGTCAGATTTTGGGAATATTTAGCTAATTCGTAGACTTCGATGGGAGGTGAAAAACTACATTAACTACGCGACACACTTTTACCTCAGCCAAATAAACCAAATTAATCAAAAAATTTCTTTCGACTTATGTATGACTGATTTGGTAAATAATAAATGTCAAGACAATATACATAAGTAACGAATGCTTTTATTGTAACTTTTAAATTATTTATTTCTCGGAAAGTAATATTTTCACCCAAATCTTCTTTAGTCTCGTCATAAATATATAAAAGCACCTATAATACCCTTCTGAGTAATATAATATTTGTTGTTTTGGGCTCACTGAATTATTAAAATGTGTGGATTCGTATAATGTAATAATGATTAGTACTGCGATCAGTGTATTTCTCAAAGCAAAAAGCTTTGAGCCGTTAGAAGAAAGTTCAATATTTTCGTACACCTAACAAAAAGATAAGCCTTCATTCAATCGTCTTTCAGCTATGTACATAACTTTTACATTATATCGAACAAAAGCAACGACAATTTTTATTTTTATCCAGTTTCTAAAATCCAAAACATAACCAACGTGCCTGAATCATAGTACAAGAAAACTTTTATTAAACTTTCCACTTTGTATTTTCTTTTCTACTTTACGTATATGCAGTATATTGTACATTATCTGTATTAACAAAAAACAAGTTGAATGAAAAGACCACCCCTTGTTCATATAAAATGTTAAGACAGTCACTAAATTATCCATGATCCTAAAGTAAACTAAAATATTAAGTAGAGAGAAAAATCTTAAACTTAAATAAAATAAAAACTTTCGTTTTTTATTCTGTTTCTTTTGTTTTAACTTAACCATACGAAAAAGTTTTCGTCCCTCCCTTAAATAATATTTTCGTCCAAAAACCCAACCCGAAATAAGTTAGGGTGCATTAAAATTAAAAATATAAGAAACTTTATACAATTCAGAGTTTTAAGGATATTTTAATTTTATATATAGATAACAATGAATTTACTATTGTCCATTTTCTAAATTATCATTTTCGTTCTAAAAAGTTTAAAACAAATTCGTAATACACCGCCTCGTGTATCGTACATTTTTATCTCAAAAAAATCTTGATCACGAAGAAAATTGGAAATAATAAAAAAACAACGAAAATTTTATTTTATTGTTCCATTCCAGTTTGAAAGTAGCTTTTTTTCAATTTCGCTTAAAGCTTTCCTACGTGATTAGAATACCATTAAAATTATGTATATGTGTATGTATGCGCGTAGCTATAGACGAATGAAAATTAGAATAGATATCGAATTACGAGATATACATTAAATACACTTACTTGAACATAATTGTGGCTCATCACTTTTATCATGACAATCGTATACACCATCACAGTATTTTATTAGCGGTATACATGTTGAACGATTTGAAACTATCGACGTTTGTGTTTTGCATTGGAATTCGGATAATTTACATAAATTGCCTAATTTTAATAATGTTGCTGATGATGATAGTGTTGAAGATGATAATGATGATGATTGTGATCCGGTTGCTGCTGAATTAATATTATATGGATTTATTAAAAATAATAATAAAAGCGCAAACAAACGCGCCCTTATTAATATTGTGTTGTCCATCCGATGATGCACCAGTCCAAGCCCGATTTATTTTCCTGGAAATAAATAAAACGGAAATATTTACGTCTTTATATACTGATGTTGGTTTAGTATTTTTAATCGTGGCGACCGCAACGCGTCGAATATTTTTTTAATTTTAAATATTGTGAGCTTGAAAGCATTTTTCCACATTTTATTGGTTTGTATTTTTTGATATGAAGCGAGTTTGTGGAACAATTCATTTTTGTTGTGTTTTCGGCGAAATATAATGTAAATGGAATTTCATTTAAGAATTAAATATTATTATTGCGTACAAATTCTGGTTAATTTTTAAATTAATTTTTGTCGTATAGTACATTTTGTATAATATGAAGAGTGGGAATAATGTGGTAAGATATACTCGTAACCTACGTTGTTGTATTTATGAGCTTAAAGCTAATTGAAACGAAGTATTCTTGTATATCCAAAATCGGTTAATCAGATAGAACCTAGCATTCGATATTTTTAGAATATAAATATTTGAACACCAAAACATTTCGTGATTTCGCTGATTTCGTGAACATTTCGCTTACTGAAGTTAATTTATTTGTTTTGTCGCTTTATGTTAATTTCTTTTCGATTTTCAAAAAAATCAATTTTATTGTATACTAAGGAATGTGGCAGAAAATGTATTTCGTTTTAGTTGCATTTGTGAACAAATTATTGAAGACATAAATGACATTCTTTGTGTATTTTTCTCTACATTAATTACAATATGAAAGTTCAAACAAATCTAAATAATTCAAACATTTTATTTTACAGATGGGTTCGTAGTGATGGATAATGGTTTAATATGATTGCAAAAATTGAAGAAGTTGGCCCCTGCAAAAAACGTTGCTCACAAAAGCACTTGTGACACTATTAAACTGAAGGTCTTCCGACTTTAGGTCAGTTTCCCCAGGAATTGTAAGAGGAAAATCATCAACGCTTAGCATAAGTATACGCCTTAACTTATTCATCGAATTCACACGAACTTGCCAAATCTTCGCCCATTCAAATAACATGGTGGTGTGTGCGTGAATGAAAAGGGGATATTAATTGACCTTCAAAGGACATTGAATTCACTCACCACTGGACAATTAACACTTTCTATTTAAAAAAGCATCCTGATTCAAAACAGGGAGTATAGGGGCCCGACTCGGGTTTTTCCGCTCGGAAATATTCAATCCAACACGGATATACCCTATTATGCAACTTGTATTATCGAATTTGTAATAAACAAATCTGACGTTGTTACAAAATTTTTTTTTTTATAATTTGAGGTTCGATTTTGATTTTTAATAGTTTGACAGCTGGCGGTCATCAACAAATTTACATAAAAATGAGTTATGTTAAGAATTTATTTATTCAAAATTTCGTATAGTAAAATTTAAATTTTACGAATTTGGTTTTCTACTTAAAATTAATAAAATTTTAGAATTAATAATATAACATTTTCTGAAAAATCCGACGGGGAAAAATTTCATAATAAACCCCAAGCATATCTAATCGGAAATACAGTTCCCTAGCTAAATGTGGCAAATGCGATACTGCACGAAAAATTGCATGCCCGAGCAAAGCACTAAATTGGATGAGCAGAATACGGGGTTTGATCTACTACGGGGACAGAGCGAACTACCGAATTGGATCAACAAGATGCTAAGTTGGATTAAATTTGTGAAGCTTAGGAGCATCAGTAGGCAGAATTAATAGATGAAGTGTCCAAGGATCGGACAGTGTGAAAACACTCGAGGTGGACATAATTGCTCGAATGTAGGGTTTTGATAACAAAATTTTAAACAAAACAATCTGAAGAGAATTTCCAACAATGATACTACATCCACGCAAAAATCACAGTAAGAGTTACCATTCGAAGATTTCACGGTTCAGTTTTGCTCGCTCTAAGATCTAAAGTCCCAGATGTGTTGAAAACGAAATTCGCCAGAGGCCCTATACCTGTGAAAGAATGCTAAAGGAACTAGAACTTCGCTGCAAACAGCCTCACGTCCTAAGAGTTTATGCAAAATACAGCTGCATAATTAAAGTCAAATACAAGGAGAGAGCCTTTAGAATTTGGAACGATAACTCACAAAACTAGCCCGTCAAGCACATGACAAAGTTCGTAGAAATGTGCTGACCGGTTTTTACGGTGGAAGCGATCGTAATTACCGTAAGAGACGACCATCTGACACTTCTCACCAATGTTAGAACAAATAGCAAGGGGAACTATGAATACAGTTTTGGCATTGGCTTTGGAATATAAGGCAGCCAGAGGAAGTTTGAATATTGACTCCATCAAACTGCGAAAGCTAGATTCGGAGGACATCGCTCAAATAGAAGCACTACAGAAGCAAAGGTAAAATGAACAGCTTACCAAGATAATGGTATTCGGTGATACCGTTCACGGTCGAGGCGCTTTTGATGTCAGAGAAATGGGTACTACATCCGAGATTGTAAGGAACTAGCAATCCAGCAAATACAGCCAAACAACGAGTGTAGGAGAACGAGAAACATCAATTTGCTAACCTGTTTAAGGAAGAGCATGAGTTTAGTTATTAACTGTCTATTAAAAGTAAAACAACTCACATTAACACTGGATACCGGAGTTTTCAGGTCGGCTGTATGTCATGATAGGGTGTCGCAATAACAAATCGATAATGAGTTTCGCTACAACCTAAAAACAACTACCGGTGTTGCTACATCAGTAAAAGGAGAGTGTGACTTTCTGAGGATAATGGATGAACGTATATTGAGTCTATTATTTATGACGGAACACCAAATATCGCTTGATCTGAAAAATAAAGTATTAAAATGGTGCAATGTGGAACTTCCTTACAAATTAATGACGAGAGACAGTGAATTACGAGTCGTCACAGAGGGAAGAGTATAAATACCACCGATATACGAGAAGATGCAGTTAAAGTGAAACTCCAGACTAAAATACCAGTGCGAGTAATGAATGCGGGTCCAAATATAAATGTTATCAAGACAGGTGTATAGTAATTGGAAAATTTCAGAAAGTCATCTACAAACACAAAATGAAAGTCGAATAAGCCGAATGAAATGTTAAAACATTGAGAGCCAGATCGAATTATTTGCTCACTATGCGGATATTTATGAAGATTTGGGTAAAACTAATGTAGTGCAACATTGGATCGATACAGGGAACGCAATTCCCATTCGACAAGCGCCCAGAGAAACCGAGGAACAAGCAAAAAAATGAAAATGACGTAATTATCGAGCAATCCAACAGGCCACGTTGCCACTTTGTGATGACAGAATAGATACATTATCAGAAGCTAAGATCTTCCGTACACTGGACCTTTAAAGTAGATATTGGCAGGTACATCCAGACGACAAAGAAAAAACGGCCTACAAAATCTGGTAATTCCGTTTGGACTATGTGATGCTTCAGCTACCTTTGAACGATTGACCGAACATGTTATAACAACATGTTTGGTAAATATAAAAATTATTGTAAATCTATTTTCAATTGGTAAATCTGATAATAAGTAGTATTATGTTGCTTAACTACTTTCAATCAAATTCCACCAATATTTAAATTTCCTTATCATTTAAAATGTTTCTAAAAATGCTTAAAATCAAAAATTAATACATTAGTCAAATCGAAATCACCAAATATATAGTCTCAAAAATCTTTATTGTTTGTTATTGATGCCATATATTTAGTATTTATGTAATTATCAATAACAAATGCTCATATATAGATGTCACTGTCTTCATTTCCTTCAATTTACAATTACTCATATGTCGAATTACTCGTGGAAATACAAATAAATTTAAAATATTAAAAACTAAATATAGTGCGCATTTTAAATAAACTTTAATAATCCTTAAAGAGTTTTAAATATAATAAGGTGAGTGGTGTGGAGATAAGGTGTAGTGATACGAAGATAAAAATAAATTTGGATTTGTTATTAAACCTCAAGAATACTCTCACAAAAGCTATATAAAACCAGCAGATATGGTAATACCATTTTTAATGCTGTTTTTCATCAGCTTCAACTTAACTAAGCCTAGCATCTATCCCGCATGGATATCAACAACTTATATCGGATCGACAGTTAAGGATCAAAGCTAGAACCAAAATAATTGCCCGGATTAAGAAAATTTCTCATATTTTTATTTTGTATCTAAATTTGTGATTTTATTTGAAATATATTAAACATTTTATTTTCGTCGTAAAGGACATAAAGTTCTTCTTAGGTGCCTCTTGGCATCATTTATAGTTTTCTCAGTAATCCTGTTATATAATTTAAACACGAGTCTGAAGTACTCAAAACTATCGATAATTATCGATGGCTCAACTTCGAACAATCGATAGATATCTATAGTGCCGACATTCGATATGTGTTCACCACCTCTGGTGCGGAAGTTCAGTATTTCAAAATTGTAGTTACTAAAAAAGCTATAGCTACTTATTCCAAGACATTTATGTATGTCAGTATTGCGTTATTTATATTTAGGTTAAATCTGTTCAAATGTATGGTAAGGATGAAGCTTCAAAAAAATAACGTCCACAGTGTAGATGTGGACGTTATTTTTTTGACACGTGTTGAATATTAATAACCTACGCAGTTTCGACAATACGGCCCAACACTGACCGGCAAATATAAGTTAACCTTCAATCTGTCTATATCTGATCGCTGCGTTGTCTGTCTACAGTGGTCAATTTAACTCCAATATTATTCATCTAAGTTATATTAAAAAAATTGTTTTTTGTTTTTTATGTTTTATTGTGTTTTTATTAAAAATTTATAAAAAATTCATTAAAAATATGGAAGATAGAATTAAACTAAAGACGCAAACGGAAATTCATTTATAAATGAAGTCAATATTTTTCAAAATGTTGGTGACATTTTGCAGACACAGGCATCGTCAGATATTACTTCTTATTCGCCCGAATCCATTTCGTTTCGATAGATGCATTCGGTACATAAATTCTGTATGTGCGTTGCACAACATGGTTTATCACATAAATGATATTTGTGCTTAGTCTTGGCATCGGCGGATCGAGGGCAAAGATTACATCTTGGACGTTTCGAAATTCCTGATGTTGTTGGCTTTTCAGATGGCGCAATTTAAAAATAGCAATTTTTACATTTTTTAATGCTTGTGGGTTCTACAAGCGCTCTAATAAATTGTCAAATCGAAGAAATCGTAACAATTGCTGCATCCTGTTTAGGGGATTGTGGCCCGATAAAATGGACGATTGTCCAAACAATATAATTCATCCAAACGTTCATCTCAGTTCTTATGAACCCCAGCATATATGAAAATTCCATTTAATGCATATACCTCTACAGAATTAGTGTAATAATAAACAATAACATACGTCTAAGCTTTTATGTTACCGACATATTTACAAGATAAACAAAAAAAAAAATTAACAATTATGCACTACACAAAATCATAGCAAAAGTATTTACATATATACATTATTTACATAATATATACATAATAATTAACCATTACCATACAGCACAAATAGCATTCAGCATCATGAATTCATCTACACAGTCAAACAAAAAACAGTTACTGTCAACGGATTCATAAAAATACAAAACAGGTGAATGTAAAACACACTCCGAATTCCCAAATTTGCTTAACCCATTTAAAATATCTTCGGCAGAAAATACTACATTTGTGTTGCCTGCGGAAGATAAAACACCAAGCTTTTTCAAGTTATTCCAGGTTATCCTTGAGTTATACGCATTATCAAAATAGAAACTATGTTTGGCTTGATTAATCAATTTATTAGTTTTGTATCTTAGAAATTTAATTTATTACTAATTAACATGTTGCAGTTAAAATAACCCAAGCACACCTTTTTATACTCCGACAAATATTGGGTAAAAATGATGGTTAAATTATCAGAATCTGCACTTACCACAGGCGACGGATTATAAATAACAAGCAACAGGATTTTACCAAAACTAACTTATAAGTTCTGAGGCTAGAAACTCAACCTTACCAAAACAACCAAATGCTATAACTGTTTAATACTTAACGAGTCTCGAAAACATAAAAAAACACCACCCCAACGGTCATTAATTCGATCACCACTCAATAACTTATAATTATTTATATGGAGCGACTCGTGTCCGAATTTTAATGAATAATATCTAATTACTCGCAAATTGTTAACTGGATAAGGTTTATCGTATAAAAAGATTTTTTTTAAGTTGATGTAGCGTTGATTCCTGTGGCATTTAACTGTGGACTCTGAAATTTGGCTCGTACAGGCCCAAGTTTCCGAAAATTTGACGAATTCAAAGTGCGAACAAAAACTCCAATTGGCCAAGTATCAGGATTCATCGCCTTCACGCGCAACTCTTCATTGTTACCCAATTTAAAGCACACGTACTCTAAACTATTCTCATTGATCCTTTTAGGAATCAGTTTAGAAACACTACAGTAATCCGTACCCACACACGCATTAGTCATTGCTAATATATTACTCTCAGCAGTATCCGGTGCAAATCTTAAGAGATGCAACCAACACTTTAGAGGAACTGTTTTAATTCCAATATTTACCATTAAGTTTCCAGTCCCACAAATTCTTATGTCAAAATTATATGATGAACTGTTGTCAACTGGTCGACTAACCATCGGAATTATGATAAAAGTGGACTCGAGGATCCAGAGGAAGTCAATGGAATCACAGAACTAGATGCTATAGAAGCAGCAGCTTCAGCATATGATATGGTACGTAATGATGTAGGTAATTAAAACGAAGATATATTTATAGTTTTCAAAGGTACAGCAGGAGGTGATGTAGGCTCAAGAAATACTGTTGAAGTCATATTTGATAACGATGTATTATTCAAATTTGGTCCAAATTTGCAAACATCAACAGCAGGCGTTAGAGAAGCACCCACTACAGCAGAATTGCTTGATGTTGATGCTACCGATAACCCAACGGTAGGACATTTAGCAACTTTTCCAGCACACCTATTGCCTGAAGTGTTCAGTATCTCAATAATTTCGCCTGTTCATCCTATTGGATCAAAACTTGGTTCAAAACTTTAAAACGTGAGTTCTGAGCAGTATTTGCAGAGGGATCTGCAATAATATTACAAAATGTTCGGTTGGTCATAAGATCACGACACTCATCACAAAACCAAAAAATGTTGAAGTTAAATACTTTCGGCAAAAACCAGAACATGTTATTTTGTCCTTTTCCACATTAGGCGAGTGTGATTAGCACAATTCATGATGTATGTCTATACACGACGACCACTGACACAAAAATGTATAATTGTCAAACGTCACAATACAGCTGTTAACAGACATATACACTATTTACATTATAAAAACACATAAAATATTAAATTAACACACTAAACGACTGTATTCTAGTTAAATCCATACACAATATTAAATTGGACGAATTAAAATATTTCAAATATTAAATATTTTCACAGGAAGCAAAAAAAAACAAATCGACGACCTAGCGCAGTGACTACTGACCCCAAAAGACCAAAATGCGTTTAGTTTGCTGCAATCTATCGTAGCTACTACTTGCATAAGACATTAGTTGAGGCTATCTCTGTCGGTCAAACGACTTTAATAGCAAAATAAGTGATTTTTCAATTTGACCCCAATGGTCAGAGAGAAGTTTAAACCCATTCCGAATATCAGATACGAAATTTATTTCTGATCTATCAACTTATTGTTGTTCTAAAGAACCAAAAATTTTATATTTGTTACTGAAAATCGGGAACTTCGTAAGGTCATTGTTCTGTTTAGTTTTGAACAGTTCTGTTATTACATAGAACCATGGAGAGCAAGAGCATTGCAAGAAAATTATAAGCAAAATTGTAATGGATACCTTTTTTATATTTGGAGGACCGCTCCTTCTAAGTTATTTAATTTTAAAAACATGTTTTTTAAAATTTTAAATTGACTGCAACAATTAGGAACAAAACGCGGGTAATATTGCGAATTGTTCTAGCTTAATTGTATTACTGGCAGAATTCTTACAAAACAAATATTAGTAAGTACATCTTACAAGCATTTTATTTACCACTGGTGAATTTTTCCATGGGCAGTTTACCACCCGGAAAATACGACTTAATTCTATTTATTTAAACAAACAGAAAAAATTAAATTTTATAATTGATCAATTTCCCACACTACACATCCAAAATAATACGTTTTTAATTTAATTTTCTTGAATATTACGATTATTTTTATGATTCCCAAATTTCAGAAAATTCATCTGTGAAATTGAATTTAAATTAGAGAAAGAATCAAAATGAAAATAAAAGGAAAACTCATAATATTAGGAAATTAAGAAAAAGGAAAACTTTTTTTTTGTTTGGAATATTAATATTCGATAGAAAACAAACGGGAACACGATACCAAATAAGATGAAGTGAAACATTATGCTCGGTTCAGTGTGTATTTATGTGTGTGTACGTACTGTAAACAGCGCGGTATGAGAAATCCAAAAGGGAAATGGAAAAATGATTATTTTTTCAATATTTTTTATGCTTTGTATTAAATTATTTTTATTTATTTTTACTTCTCGCTCGAAATTTATATTATATTCCTTCAAGTTGTTTGTTTTTTATATTATAGAATCCTCCTACATAGTACATACATATTTGCGGTTTAGATTTTACCATTTTTCCAATTTTCTTTGATATTGTTATTGTTTTTTAAAACATAATAATTATAATACCATTTGTAGATGAAAATAACAAAAAAATATATAAAATGTGTATATAAAATGTAAATATATGTATTTATATAAAATACGAATAACTTTATTATACACAAAAATAAGGAAAATATTTTAAGTAACAGTAAAATTTAAAAAGTATTGTTAGCATTTTTGATTTATTAAGAAAATTTGTTTTTGATTATAATTTTTAGATAAGAAAAGTTTACTTTTATTTTATTTGGCTCTGATAACAATAAAAAAAAACTTTCAACGTTAAATATTAAGTATATATCTCTAGGTATATATTAAACTCGAGTAAAATGGATTTTTTTTTTGTTAAACAAATTATTTATTTAGCTTTCTATTTGTAATTTAAAGTTTTAGATTTTTAGTTTTTTTTTTCGTGGAAATTTAGGTAACACTATGTCTGTGCATGAGTTTTTCGAGAAATGCTTCGGTAAAACAGTTTTTTGAATAAGACTTCTTAAATATACTGACAGAACTCTTCCGCTTCTATAACTTTGGATATGAAACTGAAGTTCGTATGGAACTACGAATTATATACATTCTGAGGGAAATTTAACTACCGCATGAAAGTAATCATAATAAATGTTTTGGCTGTAGGGTTCTGTTATATTGTAAAGACGTTTTTTATGTTTGTGACAATAATTTGACTTAATGAAAAATAGGCTTGTTAAATTAAGAGACTTTTTCCAAGCGATATTTTTAAATTTATTTCGTTCTCAGATTTAAGTAGAGACAGAGAGATTAAGTAGAACTCACCTCTTGTGCCATCACCTGTAACTACAACGTGCCAAGGGTATGCTTTGTGTGTGTGTGGGCTGAGGTTCTTCTACAAAAAACTCGGAAACTTAACTTGGATTTAAAACAACAACCTCTGTCACGAGACATGTATTTAGCTTAAACCCCCGGAGAACCTCCACTAATTCTTCGATCAGGCATCGCAGCACAAGTTTATTTTACTTGCGCTACAAGAAACTAGATGGATTTATTCTCTGCCAACGTCGATAGGCACGCATTCCGGGTAGGTTTCTGGTCAATTGAGCAGATATGCGTACTCAGAATTCAGGCACGTCACATCAACATCTCATTTGTGAACATAGATGCCTCAAGAGAGGCAAAATCTGAACATTTAAAGACAATTTCTTCGACCACTTCGATAGTGTTTTAAACAAAGAGTGACTTTATCGGATAAATCGGCATAGACGACAGTATTCATCGCGAACTGCAAATCCATAATCGCCTATTGAAATCAAATAAAGGAATTACGGTACATCAAATCGCCAATAGGCATTTTTCTAGTATTTAGGAAATTAAGAGAAAACGCGACGTTAATGCCGATTCTCATCACTTTCTGGTAGTTGCGAAATATGCGGGAAGTTATCCGGGATTGATTGGAAGTAAGCATAACGAAGACCCAGGACATCAAACTACTATCCAATCATGTGGAACAATACTAGAACATGCTTCAATGGCAAATCTATGCAAGAATAGATATAAAGTTAGAAAAAAATGGATGGGTGAGAATTTCCTTGCAAAATGAGCACACCAACGAACTGTGTAGATGTACGAAACGTGAATATCGCTAATACAAGTGCTTAAAAATCGATACAGTTTAAGAGGCAGATAAAAAAACTGGAAAGCGTCAAATGGACATAAACACAATTCTAGCATTATGGCAATATTTCACATCACTCTTAAACAGACAGACGTTATTATCATATAAGCAACCACCATCATTGCGTCAGCCTAATATTGTGCTACATTTATTATGTGCAGCTGTTTCTCAAAATGTAAATTTATAATATGGTTGAATTACAAGGTTTATTAAGAAACGGGGCCAATGACTTTAAAGATCAATTTTATGAAATAAAGCATGTTTAAAATGTCGTTTTTAAATCACGGGTTTCTGGCGTTGCTGCCACTGCAAATAATACAAATGATCGTTATAAGTTTGGAAAGCCTTAACACCGTCTAACTCATCAAGCAACCGTAATGGCATTCCTTGCTGTATCAATTTGAATCATCTATGCATTCCAATGATAACCTTCTAAACATTCCAAAGTTTGAGTATTTGAAAGGCTTGGTTAAAGGCGCACGGCAATGAAGGATGCTAATTACATGATAGCTTGGGAAAAACTGAAGAAAAGAAATAACAAGAAGAAATACTCTGCCAGTGAAATTATAAAAACGTTTCTGAATCAACCACTAGTAATTCCTGAAGGGCACAACAACTATACACATTATGTGATCGTTCAGGTGAAGTACTTAGAGGTCTTTAGATGCTGGAAATGGCATTTTGATGAAAAAGCTCAACATCGTGACTCAACAAGCTTGGGCTGAATGTCTGCCCAAGCTAGTTGAGTCACGATGTTGAGCTTCTTCATTAAAACGGCTATAACCTACGGATCACGAGTTTACTAGTCCATTTCCAGCATCTAAAGATCTCTAAGTATCTCGTTTGAATGATCACGTAATGTTTATAAATGGTGGTTAAATTTTAAAGGCCGACGTTGAATGTGAACCACACCTAAACGTCAAGTTTTTTTCTGCATTTAATTTGACACTTCTCAATTTCAGACTAGCTCAATTTGAATTCCAAACGTCGTCAACGGTCAGAATGGTGGCAAGAAATGGCAACAGTGGATGATCAATTTGGATGTGGACGATATGTGGTTTCAACAGGACGGTGCCACTTGCCACACATCTAACGAAACAATGGCTCTTTTGCGCGACAAATTCAATGGCCGTGTTATCTCACGTGGTCGCGATGTCAATTAGCCGCCAAGATCATGTGATTTGACACCGTTGGACTTCTTTCTTTGGGGTTATTTGAAAGAAAAGGTGTACGTCGATAAGCCAGAAACAATTCAAGAGCTAAAGGATGAGATAATTCGGCACATTAACGGCATAGAACCTCAATTATGCCTAAGCGTCATCGAAAAATTTGGACCATCGGTTGGAGGTGTACCGCCGAGGTTGCGGCGGCCATTTTGCCGAAATTTTGTTTCATACATAATTGAACCATACCATATTATCATAATAAAAAGAATTGACTATAATTTCCTAAATAATTTGTGTTTTATTCAAAATCAACATCGGCCCTTAAAATTTAACCACCCTTTAGTTGTTGTGTCCTTCAGCAATTACTTGTGGTTGATTCAGAAACGTTTTGATAATTTCACAGTCAGAGTATTACTACTTGTTATTATTTTTCTTCAGTTCTGCTTTTCCCAAGCTATCATGTAATTAGCATCCTTCATTGCCATGTGCCTCTCACCAAGCCTTTCTCGCTGGTGAGACGTCGATGTTCTCACAGTTAACCGTTTTCTATTACTCATTCCTCTTGTAAGGTACACACAGTTATAGCTGGTTTCTCTTATTATAAAATGTGCAATGCAACCAACCACTCATTATTTTAATGTTTCAAATTTAAAAATTGTTTGTAATGGAGAGAATGCAGTTTTAAGAAACGAACCGCTTATGTCAAAATTGTTTAAGATCCAGCCGTGAAACTGGCAGCTGTTAAAGTCGACCAGAGCAACGCAACATTAACATAATCTTGGGTAATTATGTTTTTTATGAAAACATTCTATCAGAAAATCTACAAGTCACAGATAATCGTTTCCCTAATCAACTATATTTGGTTAGTTATTGGGCTGTAAAAGAGCTAGCTCTTTGGTCAAATAAAGACTTAGAAACTTCCATAAAACGATTTTGAATAATGAAACTAAAATGAAACTGATCAGTTGTTTTTGAAAAATTAAACAAGTTCCCTATCCTAAGTACAGTCCGGTCGAAAGTTACTGTGAGATTCACTGCAATAAAAACACGACAAAAGCTTATAATGGAAGACATATTGTCAAACATCCATTTAAGCTATACTATGAGCAAATCTAGAATAAATTCCGCATTGAGTCGATTTTGATTGACAAAACCAAGTAAATATATCTGGAGTTTGTGAAGGAATATTAGAATAGTGGGCCACATGCAGAAAGCAGAGGCAGAAAAAAACACTTCAAATCAATTTCAAAAGAGATTACTTGTCTCATCGTTGCGTAATCAAAGAATCTAGAGGCATTATGAAACTGAGAGTCGTTCTCGATGTGTCTTGTAAAAAAACAACTGGATACTCACTAAACGATATTTTGTTAGTCGGACCAACAATACAGGACGATCTTACAATGCCACTTCTACGTTTTCGTATGCACAAAATTATGAATTCTGCCGATATAGCAAAAATCATATTATCAGATACTAATTCATCCGGATACTCAAGACGTTCAATGTTATATTTGGCGGAACTCATCAGTTTACCGTATATTTGGTCAACTGGCTGAAGATCACATTGATGAATTCCCAGATGCCGCCAGCAGGTTGAACTCATTTTTAGGTTGGTTTTACTACGACTAATAAAGTTATCCAAATATACCAAGATACGTCATCACCAACACAAAAAGGTGTTTTAACCACATATACCAGAGTCCGAAACGGAAACAAAATTCTAAGAATTCGACGTGTCATTAATAAAACCATTGGCCTGTTTTGAAACCCTAAAGATCGTTGTCTTTATTTCCAAGTTACACTGTCTAAAAACAATCAACTAACCAAAAGAGCTCTGTTGTCAGAAGCCTGCCGCATATTCGATTTACTTATGAGTGATTAACTCCATTCATCATATTGAGTTAAAATTGTATTCCAACGGCTGTTTGTGGAAAATACTATTGCACAATTGCATGGTTTTTTGAAGCCTCGGAGCTCGCGTATGGTATTGCAGTGTATATACGGGTATACAAGATTCCACAAAAAATATATTGGTAATCCTATATACTTGCTGTAAAATCGAAGGCTTCTCAAGGATTCACCAATTAAGGTAATTTGAATACCACGTCTTGAATTATGTACCGCAGCGGTAAGTCTTTTAATTAAATACATACAACTAGCTGCAAAGTTGAACTCAGCTAAATTTATGCATGGACCAATTCACAAATTGTTCTGCCCTAATGTACAGATTTACCAAAATAGTGGACGTGATTAATTGGTCACACCTCATACATCCTGAAAACCATTTCTAGAGATTAATAAAACTTCGTCCCTTCAAAATGAAATCTAACAGATTTAGCGTTCAGGGGACTTACTCCGCAGGTGCCGATCACAAACAAGCTGTGGAACGGTCTTAAACACAAACGTCTAGCTCGAATTTCGTAATAAATATCTGAAAGCCTACCATACTAGAGTAGATTCCAATCATTCATGACAAACACGATTCAACAAATATTCTTCACTATCTACAGTTTTTCGAATTTTAAGTTACATGATCAGATCAATCGGCTAGGCGATAGTATAGAGAGGAAACATTGCCTTCCAGAAATTGTATTATGTCACCAAAGTCGATGAAATAAGAGTAATACTATCTGAAAATATTTGCATAAAATGGACTAAGACATAACTTTTGTCAGATGACCTTCAGTACATCGCTCTGCATAGTGAAGGCAAAAGTATAGCCGCAATATTTTGTCACCAACCCCATTTATTTACGATCCTGGTATAGTTCGTGTTGACGGCAGAATAGAATATTCATGCTACAAGTTTGACACAAACCATTCAATCATATTATCACAAAATCATGGATTTTCGTAGTTCACAATCGATGAGTACCTCACAAACACATCCATCCAGGCTACTCACAAACACATCCATCAACTTTTTTTTGATAATTGGATGTTTAAATGCAGCAAGGTTCTATGCGTCTAAAATGCATGTTGTGTTTTATAAAAAACGGGTTCAAAATCAGCAGATGATGGTCGTTTTACAAAAGGAACGAGTCACTTTTCTTAATACGGAAGTGCTAGTTACAAGAGACTGTAAGAGACAAGTAAATACCGAAAAGGAAGAGTGAGACATCCCATCATAAAGGCATACATTGCCCTGTTTATACGATTGTCTAAAAAGAAAAAACTATTGAGTTCGTATCCGATATAAAGGCAGGCGATTTTATCGTAGCTTTAATGCGTTTTATCTCACGTACGATATACGCGCCCGAGATGAAAAGGCATGCACAGCATGTCTTAAACAAATCTTTGATTTTTTATCTCTACAGAAAATAAAATTTAATCTTGCAAGGGCCCCATACTTTGGATGATTATAGGAATCCACTATAAAATCCATTAAATATCTTCTCTACAAAGTTTCCGAAACTAATTCGTTCACATAATCAGGAAGCAAACACCTTTTTTGTGCAAATGGAAGCTGTTTTGATTTCGAGGCCACTTTGTACAGTTTTGTGTAGCACAGTGTTTGCTTAGAGAGCTACTGACGGGTATTCCTGAACCAAGTCTAACTTACATTTCTTACAAGCCGATTATAAAAATGACGACAAATCCAAAACAGAGGTTTAAATGGCGCACATAAATCCATAATTGCAATGGATTGAAGCCGAATTCTACATGTTCAAGCCGTGAAACCCACCGTAAAAATATGATCGACAGAAGCGTGGTCCATCATCATTAACGTGAAGTTCGACATGTAAATTTTCATGCAAGAAAATCTTCCACTTTTTGTGAGACGATCGAATCGATCAGAGATCAGAACAACTTGGGAAATACTCTTGAGATCCACATTTCATGATAAATATTTTATTTACAGCCTTGGCCAAAAGTATTGAGACCCAAGATAACTTACATTTTTTTTGAGGAGTGTCAATTTGAAATAAATTGAAACAATTTTTATAGGTTCACATTATTATTTATTTATAAAAAATTAATATTTTGTGGATCCACCCTTTTTAAATATGGCAGAAGTTCTTTTGGGCAGAGAGCTTACAAATTGTTTACATTCTGCAAGACGTATGGTGTTCCTTTTTTAGTGCAGGCAGCGTTTTAGGCCTGCTTTGTATTGCGCCTGACTCTGCGTTTTAATAAACTCCATAAATGTTATGTGGGGTTCAAGTCCGGGGACTAGGCAGGACACTCCAGAATCTCAATGCCATTTTCTCGAAACCGTGCCATTATGCGCGTTATCCTGCTGGAATTTAATGCCATCAGTGTTTGTATCACACTCAAAAATGTTAAAAATGAGGGCAGCATCCCAAATGCACGTTTATGTATTTCGAAGAGTTCATGTGGCCCGCACACACGAACAATTCCCCAACTCCAGAATTAGTCTTGCAGTCCCAGACCATTAGGCTGCCGTATTTTACGATTATACCACACTCTCTGGACTAAAAGCTTCGCCTATCCGGCGACGCACAAAAGTGACTGACTACACAATATCTGACCAAACTTCTTCGGTGAAACTGTGTTATTTTAGAGCCCATTTATACCGAGCCTTCTTGTTTTTATCGGAGAGCAATGGTTTTTACAGCCTCTCAGACCAGCTTCCTGAAGCCTTCTGAGAGTGGTGCGAGCAGATATTGGTTTCTTAATTTCTACTGATAGCTCAGCAGGGAGATCTGAATAAGTTTTTTTTCTTATTTTTAAAGTTTCTCTCACTAATTTTCTGTCCTCATGGAATGTGGTGATGCGTTTGCGCTCAATTCTGTACCTATTACAGTGTGGTCTACTAGTGGAGAACCGTTCAATAGTATATTGCACAAACCGGCACGAACATTTCACAGTTTTAGAAATCTCTACTTGTGATTTCCCTTGATCATGTCAATCAAACCTTTTTAGAAGTCGAAAAAATAATCAATATACAATAGGGTTTGTTTTCTGCTTTGTACGCCCGAAATTAATAGCGTGCTCAATACTTTTGCCCAAGGCTGTAAGTACGTTGTAATTAGTAAAATTGATAAGCATTTTTATATTTTCTTAAACAAATTTTTTTGTGGATATTGATCTTCACACTTAATATTTAAACTCGCTTCTAATTGTCGAACAATTTTTGTTTGAGTGAAAAGCGTTAAAGTGAACATTTATTTTATTTCAAGTGTTATGCGCGATATTTTTTTAAGTTTTCTGGACGCTATGACCAGACATTCAGACATTGTACTCTTCATTCAGGGAGATCCAGTTGTTTTTGAATGGGGACACCCGGTTTAAGATTAGTTTACTATTTCCTCTTTCCTCTCCTTTTGCTCGATTAATTTTGTTGTTTTATATCTGCGGCTTATTCAATAACTGCGTAAACCGCTGATGCTGAGTTTGTTAACGAACCCTTGGGCTGTTTTGTTACAAAGCTTGAGTATAACATTTCAATCCGCTCAGTTAGTTCCCTGGGCTGTAAAGAAGCTGCATACATTTAGTCTGGACGACACCACACACACAGTCAAGGTACAAACTTCCCATGATTAGTATGATTTATTTTACTACGTACAAGAAAGAAAAACTGTTTAAATCGCATTGTTTTTCCACTGACTCTCGGTTAGCACGTACCACGAAACGACCAAAAAATTTGACATGTCCAAATCAACTGTTGGCAATATTTTAAATGCACAAATATCTGGCCCCATAAAACAGCAATGTGCAATAATATCGCCGAAAAACTTTGTTTAACTGAATATCGAGCATCGAATGGCTGGCTTGAAAAATCTCGTTAGCGGTATGGTTTCTACTAGAAAACTTTATGCGGTGAAACGAACGAAACTAGGGAGTGTGATATTATCAAGCTTCGCGAAAATTTTGCTTCTGTAGTAGAGAGTTACGAGCAGAAGCATAAGTGTAATGCTGATGAATTGTCAAAAGACAGATTTGCTGGCACTGGTGAGAAATTACAGTAATGAGTCATAGGAAGGGCTGTTAATCCAAGAGCGTCCAAAAAGTTAAAAATTTATAAGTAACCGGTGAAATGGGAGTAAGTCAAGGAAATCAGCATGGAAGTCTGACAGCATATTGGGTTCGAAGAGTTGACGATACTATGCGAAAACAGAATCAAAAAGTGTCATTAAGTAAAATTAAGTAATGATATTAAAATTGCAATGCAAGAATCATAAAATTTTTTGTTTGTTCAGGAATTACTGAAAAGAGGAGACATTTTATGTACTTCTTATGCAATCCTACAATTTTAATGGAGATATTCTTAATTTAGTTAGTGAATTGTTTAGAAACATTACGGTCGACAACCACGTAGATTACATTGCGATACATACCTTGTCCATCCCTGATGTATCAAATGTTAATTATTATTGCTAAATTATACAATACTTACTATTGCAAAATATGAATGAATCATGTAGCACAATCGCAAATAAACTAGATGATACGAGTTAATGATTTCCCTGCACTCTAAACACATATCCAGACATATCCAGAGATAAACAGACACGTTAAATAAATTCACCAATTTCATTATACCCAGAGCATAGAAATACAATATAATATTTTCATATAAGCAACACAGAAAAATGAAATGAAAGCTTTTTAACAAAAAAATATAGAAAAAAGCTCGGTGAATTTTTTTTGTTGTACGTATTATTCCGTGTATGTATAGATGTGTATGTGTTTATATTTTTCCAGAATGAAAAATCATAAAAATATTTTTTATTAATATATTTTCATTTTTCATCCTTTTTTATTATTTTGTTATATAGTACACGAGTATTGTTGGAAAAATGATCAGAGACTGAGCATATAATGGGTGTTGTGAATTGTAATAATGCTGTGTGTGATGCTTGCTATATATACCTATGAACGTTGTTGCTACTATTTTATTGTCATTATTATGATATAGGAGGGTGGATGAATTGATTATCGTGCTGATGAGTTTTATTTTAACATCAGCACTATAGTGTGCGATAGGTGGCTGTTGTTTTTGCTTAAAACAACAACTCTGTGCGATATTTTTATAATTAATGTGTTTAAAGGAGTTTTGTAATTTTAATTAAAGCTATTATGATTCAGTTAATACATGTGTTATTATTGTTTTAATATACAATAACACAATGATAATTGGAAAATATGTAGTTTTGTTTTCTACTATACAATAGCTTAACCAAATATATGCGGAGTACTGTACGGCAGGAAAAATGCACATTCGACATTATATGAAATGGAAATGTATTTTTGGAAAACAAAAGTCGAATTTGGCATCATGAAAGAACATTACTAATAAGCCAGAGCATCTATATATAGACGACAAATCTTCTAGCAAATTACCAAAATAAAACAAAAACGGAAAATTCTAAAAATTCTCGGAACGACATATTTTCTATTTTTGTAGATCACAAATAAACGAATTTTTTTTATCTATCATACCAAAACCATAAATGATGATGGTATCTCTTGAGATTTTATTTTCATCTAAAAATATATACGGCAAAACAAACAAACAAAAAAACTGTCGATAAAATTGAAAACCCGAAGAAAACATATAGAAGAAAATTAAGGAAATTCAATTTTCTTATTTTGATGTCTTTTCAATCAAAATAATGAAAAACAACAAAACAAACTAAAAATATTTTATTTTTTTTTTTCAAAATCTTCCTTTGAAACTGAAAATGGGAATAAAGGAAATTGTTCGATAATTTAATCAAGCAATACACGCAACACAAAAAGAAAAAGGAAAAGTTTCGATAATTCGAGAATAGTACCTACCACGAACCAAATGCCAGAAACAAAATTATTGAGTTTTCGATGTTGAGGTATTTTTCCGGCGAAAGTAAATTAAGAATTGTGGTTAGATTCGTGTGTTGTGGTTGGTGTCAATTCCCAGATGTTTTTGATAAACGTGAAGGTTAAAATAATATTTTTTGTATGTGGAAAATTCTTATTAGTTGCTAGAATTTGGTAGATTGCAACGCGGTCAATCATCACTTGAATTAGTAATACAAACGTATGTCTCTAAACCAGCATAATAAAGAAATCCGCTTAACTCGCTTTGTCCCTCGGAGTCAAACCATGTAATCGATTTTCGCTCACATCCTAATTTCAAATTGAGCTGTAATTTTGCACAGTTATCTATCCTCGATGGCAGTACATGAATCAATCTTTTTGGACGAAATCGAGCCAATAGAAGTAGCAGTTTCCATAGTAGCTTTATCGTTTTTCGCAAATATTTTGAAAAGTACATCATTTACCAGCTTTGATCAGTTATCAGAAATTTAGGCGGAAATTCGATCCTTGTACAGCCCAGACGGAGTAGGAGATCCCAGAGAGCTTTCCCATCGGAGCTTTTTTGTCTTTTGCAAATACTTTGAAGCAGCAGTTAGGTAAAACGATCAAAACCAAAAGATTGAATATTAAATATCCAACAAAATTAGTTCAGATTTCTTTTCTTTACATTCTACCGAAAATCACGAGTTTTGATAAAAAATAAAAATTTTATTTCACGAACATTCGGACATCTCTAGCTGGTAGCTTCCACGGGAGCTTCTTGAGTGAGCTGAAATATTACATACTCATCTAAGTTTGATGATAAAACATGTATCAATTATAAAAGTTGCTGTCGACTTTCATTTCAAGTAGACTAGTTTTGTCTTAATTTGGTTTTAAGAATTTTATAATTTTTTGTGTTTTTTCATTTGCGATACCCAAAGTTTATATGTTACATAGTTGGTTAAACTCATATGTTATCTTGTAGGTGAGAGGCAGAGACTACGGGGCTGGCGCAAAAACAGAATATTTAAAATTGTAATTAGTTGCTGGTAAATTGTAATCTCACATTGAAGAGACACAAACACAAGCAAAGGTAACGAAATATGTCACGAAAAATTCACGCTCAAAAGGATTGGGTGGTTCAGAAAAGTTTTTGTATGTATGAGTTAATAAATAATTATAAATAAATAAGGAATTACATTAAATATTTAACTAACTGATTTCAATTAATGTTGTTCTTCCATAGAAATAGGCTTTGTTTGCATTGCAAAGTGCATGATATCGTAGAAGGCGTATGAGTATAAAACGTTTGTCAAATTTAGTTGGCCCCTGTAAATGATAATATCTGACCATTTATAATATGATAGGCTAGATAATTAATCACTACCCCTGCTTCGAAAAAGGACATAGGAAAAAGGAACTGCCATACAACACAAGAAAGCGATGAAGAAATATAAAGAGAGGCGGCTCAGTGGAAGCCATGCAGATACGGAGACTAGATTGCAGAAGCGAAGAGGACAGTTGGAGTATGAATGAGTCGTAAGAACGTACATTTAGATTAGATCAAAATTCGGGATCGATTTTCATGCGTAAAAGCATGACATCATCATCATAACGTGTCAAAGATTACAACAAAATTCTTGTGCCACTCGAAGCGCCTGCCGGAGGCATTTTGGATCATTGTTGATCTAGGTACTATTCCAGACGTGATTTTGGCTCTCCCAAGCCGAACGACGACTGCTGTCTAGAATAATAGCATTCGTCAAGATCTACAAGTACAATGGTATTTACGCGTAGTTCGGATTCAAGAGCCATGTTGTGCTGTTACCTCAGCATGTTCGAGATCAGTGAGATGCTACTGAATATACTAACAAGATCAATTTTAGAAGTTGGAATATATCGTCTATGAAACACTTTGTTGGTTAGTTGAAACTAATCCAAGATACACGAGTGTAACAATCGGTTCATATGCATAGATCAGTGACCAAAACTTTTTAAGGTTAGCCGATCACCAAAAACAACAAGAAGGCATAAAGGAAGTCCGAGAAGAATCATGAATATCATACATCTCGATAGAAAATGCCTTCCGAATAGTTCGGGCCTCATGGAATCAATAAATACGCAGCTGAGCTAAACATGAATAGAGTTCTCTTAGATGAACTTGGATCATCCCACCCGATCGAAGATTACAGATACATGGCCGTATACCACTTCGATGTATTCAAGAAGGACTTTATTATGTTCGACGTGTGGTTCCGAATTGAATATGATAATGATCCAGCACTGAAAGGATGCCTCAAGGACATAGTGAACCGTAAGCATGCAAGGATCCTGCTCAATGCATTGACTCGACCATTTGAATAGCATAATGCAAGAGTGATGCAAGCCGATGACAAATATTACTTCACATACCCACTTCTGTGGACCTCAAGGAGATCTGCGAGAAATAGGAAGAACGTGCGTATGATTGGATCCAAACACATACAAAAATTACAACGAATCGCTCATCAAACGTCAGTGATGGCTGAGATAGATTGCGTACAGCCAAACGTGGACGATGAGCTTGAAGTGGCGGAATGATAATCTGAATGAGATTGTACTCAAGACTATAGATGACCTCATAACCGAGGCACATGATTTCAAGGCTAAAGAATTCGCAAAGTGGTATCTCTTTCCCTATGACGTAACGGTTTACAGAAAAATTTAACCGTAAGAGTTGCATCATTTGATAACTTCCAATACCGAATCCTCGACTGAGACACACGATTAGAGAGCAACGAATGGTTGTTCAACGCACTGTGAACAGAAGGTCGAAGGCTAGAATTGAATGGTTTGTAGACGTTCACCACTATATACATAACTTGCGAGAATACAGTATTGAAGAAAGGCAATACGAACGAATTGCACAAATCAGATACATGGAACCACGAGTCTCGTGACGCTCAGCTGCAACGATTTCCATTGGCTGGATGTGAGTTGAGCGGTAATAATTGCCGATACAAGTCTTAATGTAGACCCAAGTAAACGAGACATACACGTCACACAACGTCTTATAGATAAATATCGTAAGCCGACACTTCATCATTACAGTTGGCTAAAGTCTATAGAGACCACGTGAAAGAATACTGGTAACGAATAGAGTTGCAGAATAGAGGAAGCCCATTCCTTCATATGGCGGTGTGGATTAAGAATCATTCATCAATCGATACAGATGAAGGCATTAGCAGATTGGGATACAATGTGTTCCTGCACTATGACTGAAGAGCCAAGCACATATCAAAGTCAGAACCAACATACCGTTTGAGAGTGATAAGTCTGGTAAAAATTAAACAAGAAATAATAAAAAAAAAATTATTTTTCAACGTAATCGCTTTTTAGCTCGATACACTTAGTCCAACGTTTTCCCAATTTTTCGATCCCTTCAAAATAGGCGTTTGTTGCATCGATGATCTCCTCATTAGTGCCGAAACCCTTTCCGCCGAGCCATTTCTTCAAGTTCTGAAACAGAAAATAGTCGCAGGGGGCCAAGTCTGCAGAATATGGCGGACGTGGAAGCAATTCGAAGCGTAATTCATGGATTTTGGCCATGGTAACTACACACGTATGCACCCACCCGTGCGTTGTCTTGATGGAAGAGAAATTTTTTCTTCGCCAAATGCGGTCGTTTTTCAAAACGTCACTGAAACGGTCCAATAAGTTGCTGTAATATTCACCGTTGACTGTTCTCCCCTTTCGAAGGTAATTGATGTGGATTATGCCGCGTGCATCCCAAAAAACTGTGGACATGACCTTGTTTGCCGATAAAAAAGCCTTAACCTTCTTCGGTGCTAATTCACCAATAGAAATCCACTGTTTAAACTGTTCTTTGATCTCCGGTGTATATTAATGGATCCATGTTTCATCCACAGTTATGAAACGATGCAAAAACTCGCCAAACAAGGGTTTTTCGACAACGTCGACTAATCTGACAATGTCGAAAATATTGGCCACGATATTCGACACCTTAAGAGGTGTCGTAAATTTTCGATTCGACGCTGTCGAAAAATTTCATAATAGACTGCCTCTGAAGTCGTCACACGTGTGCGTTTTTGGTCGATTGTAAGCAAACGTGGGACCCAACGCGCGGAGAGATTTTTTATATTCAAATGTTCGTGTAACTATCTCAGCTATCTTGCGCACTTTCATTCTGCGATCTTGCAATACCGTATCATGGATTTTGTCAACCATTTTTGATGTGGCGACTTCATTTGGGCGTTCTGAATGTTCGGCACCAGTTGTGTTTATGCGACCACAACGAAAATCAGTAAACCACTTGTGAATCATTTTAATCGATGGTGAAGAGTCTCCATAATATTTATCAAACTTTGTTTTGGTTTGCGTAATGGTTTTTCCACGCAAAAAAAAAGTTTAATTAACACACGAAATTCACTTGTTTCCATGTTTGCAAAAAAACAATGGGTTGTCTGTTTTCAATGGCCGACAAAACTAAACTAAGTGACTGATCTGTCTGAAAATTAATATGGTGTAGTGACAGATGGTATTGACACATGACATCTGGGATTTTACCAGACTTCTCACTACGCCAAATTTCGGTGTGGCAATGTACATACAGATTGGCATACCTGAACTTAAGAAAGAGCAAGAATACAAAGTACTGAACTCTAATGAAATTGGACGAGCTTTAGAATATTGTTCTTTAAACATGTCCTTGGAGTGTTACGAGAAGCATCCTCATGAAGAGAAGTTTAACTACTTACGTCTCCCGATGTAGTTCGGAATGCTCAAGCCACACTACCCCAAGGGACAAAATGATAGTGGACATTTTGTCGTAGTAAAACCAATACATTTTGGCCAATGTTACAAATAAGTTACTTGCAACCAAAGCTATATCCTCGACAGCCTACGAAAGTGTATGTATCATGTTGTGAGCTTATTTTACAACTTTTAGTTTTTAAAATCGATGAATTGAATAGGTATTGGGTCCAGCTTAAAATTACAAATTGAATCTTTGGTGTACTTCACGGAATGTGCTGGAACTCTCAGTGGGAAGCTATTCTATATAACATGCACTAATGACTGGTAACTATGTAATAAACATGCGGTAGCAATGGAGAGTCATTAAACTGCTATTTACGGACGAAACCTCTATGATCCCTTATGAAATGACACTTGAAACTGTTGAAGGCGGCCTGGAGACCGTTGGAGGCCTAGTTCTGCTTTCGCCAGTTGGAAGATATGATAATTTTTTATTCAACTATTAAGATTAGCACCGGCAATACATATATGGAGATTACATAATACAGCAGTGCACTACCACTTACGCAGACATTCTCAATGCATTCAAGGTTAGAGAGCTCAATCTACCATATCTAATGGAGCTCTAAAAAAGTGAGCACAAACATTACGGACGACGAAGTTTGCGATAGAAATGGCGCTAAGATGGTATCCAACAAACCAGCAAGTCCAATACCATAACGAATCTGTATGACACTACAAAAATTAGCATACAGAAATATTCAACATCATGGCCCAAAACCAGTTGGTAGACGCAATGAAAAACAATGATAACAGCTTATGTAACATTTCCCAATACACATAAATAAGACAGTAGGTCTACTTAAAAAATTGGAGATATTCGGAGGAAAAAAAGCGATGCTATGCTCGAACATTGATGTATCGAACGGAATAGTCGATGGAGCTATTGAAACTATTCACTGTAGACAAATTATTATTCCGTAGAGCGCAGCTGTATGACACCAATATACCTTCGGCTCGAGTGACTTCGGTAGAAACGGCATACACGAAATTTTACCAAAGTATATTACCGTTACTTCTGAGACCACCTGCATACTCGAATTTCATAACTGCACAACAAATATAATAAAGAGAACGGTTACTTCAACATCCAACTTGCTCTCTGAATAAAATCCACTAGAACTACCATACAATGACATCATGCTCGGGAGAATAAAAAGATTATTCAGCACAAGAAACTAGAACAAATCATAGTCCAACACGTCCATTGTTGACATATATGTATAGCCATTATGAAAGGGAATCTTTGAGATTCGTATAGAGTTGGCCATAAGATACATCGAACGAATGTAAAACGCATATAAATCGGATATAAAAATTACTCATAAATGTCTGTTTTAAACCTACATCTCGTCCAAAATTATTAGTTTGAGACACTCACATACATTTCTTTCCATATTTTAAGTTTCCAGAAACACAGCGGTAGACATTCAATACTAAAATCTGGCGAGCCCAAGCCTCTTTATTGCAATAATACCGACTAATCTTGTGTAATCACCCCGATCAGTAGCTTCGTCGAGAATGGTCAAGGCGAGGCGGAAAATGTTCATGACTACCATACTTAATTTTACTGTACGTAAAAGTAAAATAATTATTATTCATAATTGAATTCTAAAATTAAATGTAATCAATTTAAATGGTGCTCAAAATTCATTTTAAATTATTCCTTATTGCTTGCTTATTTAGCTTAATATAATTCAATTGGTAATCAGGCATGAATTTGCAAAAGTTAACATAAACAATTTTTAACCTCAAACAAATTTTATTTCGATTTCTGTGAAAATTATTTTGAAAGAAATTTGAATTTTTTCAAATTAATTTTTATGCAAATTGTATCGTTTTTAAATCAATGTTAGGCCCTCCAGTAATAAATTTTTTTGAATTGAAATTTTAAAAGCCTTATATCGTTATCTAAGACTTCCAAGAACAAACCGATTTTAAAATAATTACTTGACTACAAAATCTTTTGTAGCAACATGAAATTGCTTTGTCGTTAACGTACTCGAAATAATAAAATCTATCTGGCATCAAAATTAAAAATTTACAAGAGCTGTGCCAGTAAACAAGTGAACAGTTTTTCAACAACTTGAGTATTCTGTACATACGAAGCTTAGTGATTATTCCACAAAAAAGTACAAACAATTAATGTCAACAAAAGCATTAGAATATTAAATAATAACTTGTTATTCCTGTCGAATGACATCCCCATTCATTTACCAACAAATAAAAAACCAACGTCAACTGATTTTTCTTTGTTTTTCGAAATTTCGTAATTTTTCAACGACTACACATTTTTTCATGGTTTTTCCATACTCTAATCACACAATAGACATGTACCGAAACACAGACAATAACAACAACAACAACAGAAATATGATAATTTTAATTCTAAATTTAAAATTCAATGCACGGCCACATAACAATAACAACACAAAAAAACGCAGATTTTTTTTTTAATAAACAGAAAACAAAATGGAAATTTTTCCGAAAAACGTTTTTTTTGTTCTGTTGTTTTATCCGCAACAATAATATCATGACCGCACTAAAATTATTTAAATAAAATTAAAAAGTAAAAAGAGTGACCGAGAAAAAAAATTGGGAAAATTTTAGACATATTTTTCTCATTTTCTTTGTGTTGTGCTTATAAAAATAAATAAAATAACGATAAAGGACGAAAAAACTTGTTTTGGGAAAAGTGGAAAATAACAATATTAACTTGAGTTCTGTTCCGAGTAAATAAATAAAAAGGATGCGTTCCCCAAAGGGATGATGAGGTTGCCAACATTAATCATTTCTCTCTCACCTTTAAATTATTTAAAAACAGAATGTAGGTTGAATTTTTTTTTTGTTTATCTAATGGAAAATCGATTGTGAGCTTATACAACATAAAATTTTGCAGGTAGGAAAACATCTATAGATGTATTTAGTCAATTTATATATCGATAAAAAATCAGGATCTAGAAATGATTGACATTTTTTTGAGGTACAAACCCGTACACACAAAATCAAATTTAACGAATTATTTTGACTTTATTTGGTTAAACACGAGTATATTTCGTTTACTAAATTTTCCGCATGAATACGCCATTACGTTATGCTTTATAAATGATTTTTCATCTCTCGCATTTTTAACATTTTTGTTTTCAGGAAATTGAATTCACCTTTGTCTGTATTTCTTACATACGAGTATACTATACGGTTACACCATATAATGTTTATCGGTTGTTGCGTCGTTGTTACTGTGTGCTGCGTATATTGGATTTTCCGATTTATGTAAAATTTCCTTATCGCATTGATTGAGATTTAATAGTTTAAACTGGATAACAAAAATATATGCATATACGACTTTATATACATGGGAAAAGAATTCCATTGACAGTATATGTAGCAGAACAACGAACGTTAGAACCATGTTAAAGGGGTGTTTGATTATTCGTTTCCTGATATTATATTTGCATATATGTACATATTTTGAAAGGATGCCATAAAATGTTTTTTTCTGTAAATGGTGTCGTAACCGGTAACAAGGCAAAACGGAGGAATCACAAAATTTTAGTATTCTAGAAAATATATTGATTGATGACAGATGTAAATGTTCTCGTAAACGAGAGGATAAATCTTAATTGAATTAAAATTCTATTTTCCGTTTTGCTATTTATTATTGATGGAATTTTTTGGGTTGTGAATTTAGAATCTTAGTGTAAAATGTTGCTCCATATTATTATTGACAAGTCGGAACGCGAAGAAAGCTCAATCACAGATTTTATTTCATTAGCACCAAACACTCAATTATTTAATAGGAAGTATTAGATCTCATTTCAAAAATTCAATAATATCAGAGGCAAATGGTCGGATATAACAGAAGCACATCCAGAATCAAGACATTTATATGTATATCCATCGAGCAATATTCTGATTGGAATTAGATTAGAAAGACAGTTAGAAGACAGATTGGAAACCTTACATCAAGTCGCCAGAAATGGTGACTCCTGCGGTCAATTAAACTTATCTAAATTGGGCAAAATTCGGAGATATATTTACTATGGTTACCTACAAATAATGCATTACCTAACATATTATAAACAGACCAAGCAGATGGTCTACTAAACCCCTTTAAAATCACAGAAGACAACGAACTATGTCGAACCGTATACTAGACATGCCAGAGAGATTGTACAATGCACCACCAACCAAACCGCCATTGTTACATCAAGGAATCTATTATTATTGGTTGCTGTGCCAAAAGACATTGAATTTTTTTTTTTGAAAAAAAAGTATAAATTGTCCAGTAAATTTAATGTCCTTTGAATGTCAATTAATATCCCCTTTTCATTCACGCACACACCACCCATTCACACAATTATAGTACATCTGCATATATTGCATGCTCCATGTCAACCTGTACACTGGCATGGACGGTGGGTCGACGCTGAATTCTTCAATTCAACAGAGAGTCTTAATTGTGTTTATTAATATCACCGATCGTAATCGATGACGAAAATTTGCTTTACATCCAGCCTCCCGGTCCAAGGGCCGAATCTTTAACCACTGCACCACTTGTCCGGTAAGAGGAAGAAATTCATAAATTATATTGGTAGATCCAAAAAGTTGGAATTGCTGGATAATTTTAATCCAATTCTTAGAATTCGATTCCGCAGCCATTTAAAATTATCCAAAATCTAAATGAGAAGGAGCTGTCAACATCAATAAGGCGAAATGCCACCCGATAAATTCGTTATATACTCAGCACAGTACAATTCAAGAAATTCAAACTTTGAATAGATATTGTAAGGATATTGTAAAGTTAATCATAATGAAGACATGAGTTTGCGATATAAGAAGAAAGTGTTTAATATATTTCATCCACAAACGATGTGATTCAAACATAATATGTAATACAGGGAGTACATAACACCTTATTACAACAACATTCCTCAATAACGAAGGTGGCACATCCAGATCACACGACTTTCGGACTTCTAGCAACTTCGGTACGTGAAACTAAATCTAAATAACAGGAAGAACTTTCAAGAGTTTTCATTGGTGACAATCCAGAGGCGAAAACTCAAACTGACAAGAAAAATGCAAAATAGGCATCTAATCACAAAAACTAGAAGACCCATAGACCACTTAGTTTGGGCCGGTCGGAAGTTCAATCTTCCAGGAGTCGTAAATATTATAATAGGAATTGATTATTTTTCTGGTATTTTTATGCCAGAAATAATAAAGGATGAAATGAGGCACACTGCTCAACTTACTTAGTTGGATTGGATCATGTTTGAAATTATAAAATCATTTTCAATTAACATCAGATACAAACCATGAGTCCAACTGTAGATGATGATCTGCAATAGTTCATGTAGATCGAAGAAATCCAGTTTCCGAAACATTTAATGACTGAGCAAACTATATGTGTAGGAATTTACCGAGAAGGCAATACTAGGTTACCCAGTAAGATTTGTCGATCGATAAGAGATAGCACTATTAGAGTCGTCGTTTTTTTTCTAAAAATGGTACTACTTTATTATGAACAAGAGTGAAGTTGTATGTAGATCTGTCAACCCATTCGAATATTAACAGCTGTTCAACGTTTCATTTTTTTACAATGTTAAAAGTTGAATATCGTGTAGTGTTAAAATCCTTATTTTTGGAAAATGTAGTACCAAAACAAATTCATGAGCGAACATTGTGTAAAGACGCTTCGCCTGCTGAATTTAATCGTGGTCGTACAAGTTTTGAAGATGATCCACGTGAAGGTCGTTCAAAAAGTTCACCAACACCCGCAATCCTAGCAAAAATACAGAATGATTTTTAAAGATCGTCGATTAACCGAGATAGATTTAGCAGAAGAGCTAGGGATCTCAGTAGGCAGTGTGAGCAGTATTTTAACTGAAGTTTTGGATTGCACACAAGCTGTGTGCGCAATGGGTGCCGCATTCGCTAACAATGGAACAAAAACACATTCGAATGCCACTCTTTCAGCAACATTTGGAGCGTTAAGGATAAACAGGATTTTGTGCGCTCTTTCATCACTATGGATGAGGATTGGGTTTAAAATCATGATCCTGGATCAAACCAAAAGGCTAAGAAGTAGTGTGAACCCGGCGATCCGGCGCCGCAGCGAGTTATAACATCCAAAAATGGGCCAAAAAGTTGTTAGCATCCGTTTTTTAGGATGCAAATTTTGTTCGTGGATTACCTCCAAACTGGTAAAAGAATAAACTCAGATTATTACTGTAACCTTTTGGACCTCTTTTGGATGTAAAAAATTCGTCAAAAAAGACGTGGTTTATAGAAGAAGAAAATTAGTTTTCATCAAGACAACGCAGCCTCTCACACAGCTCAAAAAACCATCGCGAAATTCAGTGAATTAAAGTACAAATTGTTGCAACATCCAAAATCCGAAATACTAGCGTATTTCGACCGTGGAAGCGTATTTCGATAGTCTTCCGGATTCTCACTTCAGGGATGGAATCCATAAATTATAAGATCACTGGAACAAGTGTATATTGAAGTTCAGAGAGATTATATTGAATAATAAAATGTATTTCAAACCATAAAATCGTGATTTTCTTATCGAACGACCAAACTCACTGAGCAACCTAGTAAATGTGTATTTAATGGCTCGTATAAAGTGGAATGTCAAATTCAAAGGAAAATGTAAAGGTAAGTAGCCCAAAAAAACAAGTGATTGCAAGGTTATGTAATCGGGCATTTCGTAGAGACTGTTACTCGGTTGGTTCCAGGATCTAAATCCAAATAAACTCCATTACCAAAGATTCCCAACTTCTTGATTTTTAGCTGTTGTAATGTTTTGAGTAATGCAAAGTAATAAAATCAAACCAAAATATATAAAAAGGTGAACATCAGGGTTTTTATGGTTTGGGTTGCCGTTCAATGGCTTGGCAGTTTGTCTCATAGTTTTGTGTGTGAAGTGAGTTTTCGGAAACAATAAGTGGACTGAGTGCATGTCTTAAAGTGTTGTTTTGTTTAGGTTGGGCATTTTGCATGTCGATAAAATATAATTGAACGATTCGATCGGGAAAGATTTAAGCAAAACGATAATGAGTGATATACACTGGCGGAGTAGCATATAAACTTGGCGGCGCTAACTGTATTGAGCGTACTACAAAACTATAAAACTCTACCTCCACCCGACGGAACAAGTTGATGTGTCGCTAAGGTCAATACATATTTTGTAAGAATTTTCTGTACGCGAGGTCAATAACAGATCAAGACGTACAGCACTACTGTATGCGATAGGGGATAACCAGGCTCCAATCGTTATCATAAGTTTATTGCCCCAAGTGAATCGAACGTTTTGTTAAGGAGCGGGCCCCAAATCTGGCAACACATTACAGTCACACAAGTCAACATCAACGACTGAAAAATTCGAACCACCACTAACGCGCGATCAAGTTTTCTGGAATTCCATAGGGACATAATAAAATAAAAGTAACCTATTGTTATTTTTATTTTATTCTGATTTTCTTCTGGCGTAACACTGGCTGTTTAACACTTTCAGTCAAAATGCTGGCGTATCATATAACGTAGGCTAAACAACACAACATCTACGAGAATTCAATCGACAACAACGAGAAAGCGAAAGAAGTAAAATTTTAGAGGCCTGTTTTTGAACTACCAGTGTTGGTTTCTGAATTTATCATGGCAGAAAAAACTGATTCATCATACTTCTAGTTGGCTTCTAGTCTTTACCGGTAGTAAATATGATTCAAATTCTAAACATATATGAACCTTGAACTTTTTTGATTGTAAAGTTAACTTGAATTTCATTACTACTGACAAATATGCCAAGCATGGTTAAACATTTTCTTTTGATATGGAAAATTAGAAAGTACGAGTGCTTACCTCAAAACTGGTCTCTAATATTTTATTCCGCAACAAAATACAGCTTTTGTACAGATAAAATCAATAAAATAATGCATTTTTTGGGGAAACCAGGCGGAATCTAATTTTGGAAACTGCTTGCAACCCGAGCTGAAACTTCGAGTAGTTTCTGATGCTTCATTTAAAAAATTTTCAAATAGCAGCCTTAATGATGCACAACAAATTGGGACAGATCTTTTTCAATCGTGTTGAGATGGCGAAGGTATATTATATTGACAAATAAAGGTAATCGAAACTCATCCGGATCTGCAAACTAATAGTCTAGAATACAAATTAACATCAGTTACATATGGCACTGCCACAGCACCAAACCTATAAAAACATTACACCAGCTAGCGCAGTACGAAGAAACAAAGGAATTTGTGTGTCGATGATGCCCTAACGGGGCAGAATCGTTAGAAGAAATATTGATCTAGCAGGACGGATAAATTAGATTGTTGAAATAAGGTTTCAATAATTGATCCACTTGGCTGGACAGCTCCCATAACTATAACCGCGAAAATATTTATGCAAAGGTTATGGTAAGAAATATTGGTTGGGATGAAAATCCAAGTAATCACCTTTAAGTACAATGGATACAATTTCAATACCAAGTACAGCTGCTAAATAAAATTGTAGCTCCTTATTGGATAAATCACAATATGATATAATAACAAGGGTTATGTGATGCTTCGGATGCAGCATATGCTGCAGCCATTTAAAGCAAGTTGATTTTAAGAACCAGAGATGTTAAAGTGACTAGCATTAAAAATTAGGGCAGCTTCTTTAAAGATAATAAATACATACGGAACTGTTTTATTATAAAGGTTATTCAATAACATAAGACAGACATTGGAGTTGCCAACACCAATATACGCTTATACAAATTCCACTATTACTATTGCATGAATTCAATGAGCAAGTGGAAGGTATTCGTAGGAAATCGTGTAGCTGAAGTGCAAAACAACATAGTCCAGACTTTTGCATTCACCGAAAATTTAAAATTTAAAAAAACCCTGCCGACCCGGTTTCACGAGGCCTTTCGGCAAAACAAATCCAAAACAACGACCTGTTGTGGTCTGGGCCCAAATTGATCAAAGTGTAAATCTGCCATCATCAAAACGTATAGTTTTCAATACTCAGGAAGGAGTGAAGAAAATCATCAACACCACACAACCAGTTATACACCAATGTGATATTGGAGAGCAGTTGAAGCTGATAAATCAACAACATTCAGAAAGCTGCATTTCACGAAGAAATAAAAATGCTTGAAAAGGACTTCAACTAAAAAAAAATTCTTTATGGCAATTAAATCCATTTGTCAACAAAGTATCCTATACGAATAAGCGGAAAACTTGATAGCATCACGCGATACTAAACATCCAATTATTCTGACGAAAAATTGTAATATTACTAAAACCGCAGTATCGAAGAAAGACATGCTAAAACGTTACATAGAGGATGCTAATTAGTTTTAAGCCAATATTGAATTATAAATTCCAAACAAATAATTCAAAAAATAATTAACAAGTGTGTTATTTGTTTTACCGGTACAAGCAAAGCGAAGCAACTCTTTTAATGGGAGAGTTGTAAGGACCCTTTACACACGCGCGTTACTAGTTATTTAATGCAATAAATATCTTCATAGCCTGACATGATTTATTGCCCGTCGAGTTCCTAGTCTCGGCATTTCCCCACTTCGGTGGAAAAGGAAGGCTGTCGTAAAATCAACTAGATATACCACCTAAACTAATGTTAGGACAATCTGTATTGAGTAGTATGTATTAATTCAAGACCATTGTCGTCAACGTCTTCAAAAACCGACGACACAATCAACTTAATCTTCGAATATTTTATTATCGGGTTATCATTAATTGCCACACCTGATAAAAATACTAGCTTATGCGTCTGTATACATTAAGCAATAGTTGGAAGTTGACTTAAAATCCGTTACAAGATTTCTGGAGAATATGATCGTGTAAATATTTAACATCAACGCAGATTAGAATTGCACACGATTTTTAATAATCAGCTGTCATTAAATAATATTGTTATAGCGCAGTTTGAGCGCAGCATACTTGCTATTTTTAAAGGAAAATTAAATTTGTGCAATTCTCGTTTGTTTGGATGGTTGGTAACATAGCAAAATTCCGTTTCTGTGGAGATAACATCGATGCATTCTAGTAGACGCTGACGTTAAGAGATATCCAGAAGCTTTTTGTACTTGGGTGTAAAATAATTAGTTTGATGATCGTGCTAATTCGGAATTACGAATTAATTATGAGATTGCATCTAGAAAAAGTGTAAAGTATATGATTCATTAATATTGACTAATTTCTGGAGTCAATAAGTTAAAAACATAAAAAATTGTTACTTCCGGACTTAACTATTTGTAAAGAGGAAACTGCCGAAACTAAAGCGGGCCCAACAACAGCAGCGGAAGAAGTGCAAGATAATACTGCACTGACATCTACGGCAAATCCTGGGGATCCAGCAAATACTGAAGCTATCCTCAATGCCTTACTGTTACAAGGCTAACAACAAAACTCAAAATTTGATCAGCTGACGTTACAAGGCCCACAACAAAATGCAAAGCTTAGTAAGTTGACTGTACAAGTTGAACAACAAAATGTTAATTTGCTTGAGTAGTTGCAGCAACAGGATAAGAAGCTGGTGAAATTGGAGGCACATCAAGAGAAGTTGGAGGCAGACGCTAAAGGACAAATGCAACAATTGGAGTGCTGGGTCGAACACATCGAAGCCCGCCAGGAAAAAGTCCGACAAACAAAAACAATACCTTCGAACCAAATAGCACGAGTACATCAAACAAACCGCATAATGGAGGCCATAAAGGAGTGTTGAAACCTCCATTATTCGATTCCGAAACTCCAATCGAATACTTCAAGCTACAATTTCAAGCCGCAGTAAAACACAACGGATAGGGAGCAGAATAACAAGTTAATGCAGTAATCTTGGCGCTTCGAGGCAAAGCAGCAGATGTGCTACATACCAGCAGAGTTAAACAATGAGAGAATTTTTAAGGAGTTGGAGCTTAGGTACGGACAGCCCCATGTCCAACAGTTGTGAAAAACACACCTTCATAACCGCCGGCAACAACGAGGCGAACGTCTACAACATATGGCACGAAAAATAACGAAGTTAGCTCGCCAAGTGTATTGAAAAGTGCCAAGTGATATCCTGAATGAGTTAGCAAAATATGCTTTTATTAACACTGTGAGAGACGACCAGCTCAAACTGCACTTGCGGGCGACATCAAAGGGAAAAGGAAAGAACGAAGTATTGGGATCAGCTCTAGAATTGGAGGCAGCTAGAGTCAGCCTTACCTTCGGATTCCGTTAAATCGCAAAAATTAAATGTCGAGGATATAGCTCAAATAAAGGCGATGATAAATCCAAATATGAGAAGAGCAGGACAAAGTTTCCAGAACAGTAGACGCCGCAGATCTCGCTCACGATGTTTTCGATGTCAACAACCTGAATACTACATCAGAAACTGTAAACAGCCCGTAGTCGGGACCACAAGACCTAGACAGTCGAGAGAAGTCATGCCGTTCTCCAATTTTGGCGTATTCACGTGCAGGAGATCTTTTCATCTTGGATACCGATGCCAGTAATACGGGAATAGGAGCAGTGCTGTCGCAAAGCAAGGAAGGTACAGAGCGGATTCTAAAAAAAAATATTCCGTAACCCGGAGAGAATTGCTGGCAGTGGTCGATAGTTTCAAACATTTCCATAATTACCTGTATGGACATGAATTTCTTTTACGAACGGACCATGCAGCTCTGAAATGGCTAATGCGGTTTAACTGGCCAGAGGGGCAAGTTGCGAGATGGGTCGAAAGACTAAAGACCTACATGCTCAAAACCGAACTCAGGATTGTTACATAACAACGCAGTCCAGGTGGCCCTGTAGTCTTCAGTGTACACACTGTTCCAGGCAGGAACAAAGAAATCTCATTGCACAAGTTTCGAGGATTCAAGTAGGTACCGAAGATCCCTTGACTAGGGAGCAATTAGCGGAAGACGATCATTCCATTGCCCTAATTATCAAATGGATAGAGGAAGGTACTAAACCGCAGTGGCAGGAGATCGCGACCTTCAGTGCAACCGTGAAAAGTTATTGGGCTCAGTGGAATTCGTTGATGATCGATAATGGGTTGCTGATAAGACTTTGGGAATCGATCGATGACAAAGACAACAAACCCTAAATCGTACTATCAGAAAGCCGGATATAAGGAATCCGGCAAGAGATTCATAACAGCAGATCCGGATCACATTTAGGCGTCAACAAAACGTTAGACAAGATACGACTCCGATTTTATTGGGTTAATTGCAGATAAGATGTGGAGGATTGGTGTAGGAAGCGTGAGGTGTGCGCAGCGAGTAAGGGTCAAGAACAGGAGAAAGGATGCAGCAATACAATATCAGGCACCGTTCGAGCGGTTCGCGATGGATATTGCTGGCCCATTTCCTCTGACAAAGGACGATAATCGGCACATACTTGTTTGCATAGACTATTTCAGTAAATGGGTCGAAGCATATCCGATAATCAATCAAGAAGCTCGAACGGTTGCGGGCGTATTTTTTAATAATGGGGTATGCAGATTTGAAGTACCGTTAAAGCTGCACTCCGACCAAGACCGAAACTTCGAATCATCCGTGTTTCAGGAGTTGTAGCGAATACTCGAAATCAAGAAAACAAGGACTTCACCATTGCATCCACAATCTGATGGCATGGTTGAGAGATTGAACAGAACACTGGAAGAGCACCTATGCAAGGAGGTCAACGTCAACCAGGGTAATTGGGACCAGTGCATTCCATGATACTACAGGATAGTCACCAGCCATTGTCGTGTTTGGCAGATAACTCCGATTACCATGTGATGTTAAATTTGGATCACCTGAGACGAAGCCAGTTACTAAACAAGACTACACGATAGAGTTAAGGCAAAGTATGGTCAAAGTACACGCTGCAGTGAGGGACAACATAGTAAAGGCCAGCGACCGCATGAAGACGAGATATGACCGGCGGTCAAACAGCATAGGATTTAAGGAAGAAGATTTGGTTCGGCTCTACAATTAGAAACGAATAAAAGGGAAATCGCCGAAGCTACAACATAATTCGGAAGGACCTTACAAAGTAATAAAGCAGATCAACAATGTTGTATACCGGATTCAACAAAGCCCCAGAATGAAAATGAAGGTGGTTCACAACGATAGGTTAACACGTTACAACGTTCAAGCCTCATCGGGGCAGTGCAATTTTTATGGCAGATATTTGGCATCAATCGACAGATATTAACGCGATGAGTTACAAATGCAGATTGCGGATTGATACACTCAGCAAAACACAGAAATATTCCAGAAGATGGGCGTGACCGAAGGAGGTAGAGCATAGAAGTAGAAAATTGGATGAGAAGATGTGTACAATTACAACAACGATTACAGGTATTCGCCTCGAATAGATACACAATACGGACAATTTAGCTGCAATACCGCAATATGGAAAGAGCGAGAATCGCATTTCTGGGTATACAAATGGGACAAAATCGCAGCATGTCAGTTGTTATTTGACCAGTGAGATATCAAGTGGATACAGTAAAAACAGAGTAAACAGTGAAGTGCTAAAATAAGTAGTCGAACTGTTGTATCCCTGTGTAAGTAATTTATTAAGAAATAAATTGTACCCGTGTTAATAAAAAGAATCAGTGTTATTATTGAAATAATCCGTAACGAATCCTTGTGAAGCCCGAAATTCGTAACAATATTATTATCTAAGATCTTGGTTTATGTGCTTTACGTGCCACCAATTCGGCCAATGGGATTAAGCACAAATTGATATTGATGTTGATTTTCCAAATTAAATTTATTTCAGCGATGAAGCCCACTTTTGGTTGAATGGGTACGTTAATAAACAGAATTGTCGGATTTGGGGCGAAGAAAAACAAGCCTTTACCGAAACACCGTTACATCCAGAGAACATTACTGTTTGGTGCGCTTTATAGGCCGGCGGAATCATGGGTCCATATATCTTCAAAATCGTTGATGGGCGGAATATTACAGTCAACGGTAAACGGTATAGAGACATGATTTCTAACTTTTTCGTACCCCAATTGGCTGGCATAAATCTTGCTGATATGTGGTTATAACAGGACGGTGTCACATGCCACTGATTCGGGTAATCTAACTCCATTAGATCATTTTCTTTGGAAATATGTTAGTCGCTTGTCCACGCCGATAAACCAGAGACGATTGAATACTTGGAACACAACATTCGATGAGTTATAAGAAAGATAAAGCCGGAAGCTAGTTTCACTGAAATTCAAAATGTTTTTCCTTGTTCCATTTTAATTTAAAATACTGAACCTCTAAACAAACACTCTATAGTTATATGTGTTTTCACATAAAGTATTACAAATTTAAAAGATTTTAACCAAATCACTAGGCATATGAATTTTTTTGGAATTTCATACTTTCGTTTCACGTTTAAGACGAATTTGCGATTCTGCGTCAAAATTTTCCGGAAAAATTTGACTGAGAGTAAAACTAACAAACATTTTATTTGGTTAACAAATTTACTCTTTATATTTCATTTGTTGCCCTTTGAATTAAAATATGTTTAGTTCGATTCAAATTTTGATGCAGCGATTCCAATTCACAAAATTAAAACTGTAAACGCTTTCAGTTAACTGCATTTTGAAGTGCGTTAAATTTCCCTGGATAATTTTAACAAACTTAACATAAATTCGACTTTAGTTTTGATACGAATGATACAATTTGAATGAAACGTTCAAAATAGCATACTGTAAGCTCCATCTCTTAGATAAAATATACAAATTTGATTGTGTCTTAGCTATGAAAATCGACCACGAGTTATATTGAATTGGGGCTTAAGGTGATCGAGTTTGAACATAAACTAGGCCTCTATTAGATATTAGGGAACATTATAGTAATCGTTTAAAATTTTGAATTTTAAATTTATTTCTTTAATTTAAATTCAGTATGTTTAACTTTTTAATAAAGAAACGAATACTTTTCCTTAGCATAATTATGTTCCTAAACCTAAATGTTAAACCATCCAATTATAATAAATTAAATTTAAAATTTACACTCTAGCATATTTTTAACAAAATCGATAAAGCGTTAATATAAAATTTTATCTATTCGATGTTTAACTAGAGATATGGGTTCCCAAAAAAATATTTTGTATTCCTAATAAAATTTTACGATTGAATTTGAATATATACAAAATGCGTATATAGCAACATATTATGCTAAAAATATGAATCACGGCACAGCATAAAAGCACATAAAAATTAAATAGGATGCCTAAATTTGGTATACACCAGCCGGAAATCGAGCTGCAAGTTTTATTGTACAGCCTATTTCCAACTTCGTGAATTCCGTCGTGCCACCGATTTATTATAAATATTAAAATATTTCATAATCAAACAATGCCTAAATTTGCATTTAATTAAATAAAGTATTTTTTAGTAATACAGTAGCTTAAATTAATGCTTTCGATATGTACAGTAATAAAAATTGTATTGTTGGTACTCCATTAATTTAACCTCTCGTCTATTACTGATATTTTCACTGTGCGCTCCCCGATTTCATTTTTTGACATTTCCTTTTTTTATGAAAAGTATCTGGGGCATAATAATATTTTAATGGAAATTGCTCATAAATCTATGATACAATAACAAAAAACACATAACAATAAAATAATGACATTAATAAAAATAAAATTCTACCGGACATTCAGTTTTGTATGGCTGGACACAATTAAAATCCATAAATTGTTGTATACTCACTCGTATATGTTTCAATTGTATGTTATGTTGTTATAGTAATGTTCTGCCGTTTTATATAGCCAGATATAAAAAAAATTTCGTTTTTATTGGCTTCTGACGAGCACAATAATAATTTAATATTCTGTCAATTAACGAAACGTACATAAATAAATTTCAGGTGCTTCGAATAAATATGACTGAATGAACCGAATATTTGGTACAGATTCATGTAATTTGGCCATAATACCACTGAAATCTTATCTATGTCAAAAATAACAATTTTAATGGCTTTGGCTTTTGATTAATTTTCTTTTCTCGTCATCGAAATTACACAGAACGATTTCTTTTTGTAGATATATGAGAATATAGCTGAAGGAGGATTTAAGTTTTGAGGTTACTGCTTCCCTTTCGTCCTTAAAATACATTCTCTTATTACATTCCTATTTATGTGATACATTTTTTTTTTGTTTCCTGATAACGAAAATAACAACAAAAAATTGTTAAGTCGAGTCATAACACATGTCTTATAATAATTCCTTCTTTATTATATGTATATGGTGATGGGGGCTGGGAGATGTGCGGTGCGCGATATGAGAGGAAGACGTATTTGAAATACACGAGAAAAACGATTTTATTTAACAAGAGCGAAACTAAATTTTCGCTTTTTTTGATGATCTGGTAGGTTTTTTCCAATGTGCTTTATATTATGATGGAAGGATGAGTGGCAAAAAATAGGCAAACAAAAAATATAATAGAAATAATCTAGGTCAATGATATTTTTCACTATAACTTATAAGATTTTATTATACCACCACTTGACAGCACTCCAAAGATACTGAAATGGGTATAACATCAAAAGAATTACATTTAAGCTTCGCTAAGCTCACGATATTGGTGTGGTGGTGTGTCCTTCCTTTTGCATATTGCATTTGTGTTTGTTACCAGTAAATATAATGATGTTTGGTAAATGCATTTTCGTCCCGAATATATTAAAATTAATTTAAAAATCATTTGAACACAGAATTAATATTTAATACAAATTAATTTTACTACGAAATTTAGCTTCGATCTCATGAAACAATGAATTGTTTAAATCAAAAAAATCGGTCGTCTCGAAAATGCATAGCAAAACATAATAATTCGCTAAGGCATTGTGATTACACTTTGTATGTAAGTTGAAAGTATTTGCAATATTTTTGTAGTTTCGTTACTGCAGTTTGATGAGACGACCGAATTTTTTGCGTTCAATGGTTCATTACGTCGACGTAAAACAAATATCTGTTTTCATTACGATACCTATTTCGGAAGGACCAATTTGGTCTGTTTAGTAAACTGGTTTATGTTTGTCGAAGCAAGTTTACGATGCTTTACCATTAACGTCTATAACAAAATGTTTTCAAAAATGTGTACTTACATTCATAAGGCCGATAGTAAGTCCAAAATTCAGACAAACTGTTTGGCTCGAGAAAAATATTTTAAATGTATTTTCATGGATAGTTAGAGATGAGATAGAGAATTTATTGATTGTACCAAAGCATTTCCTGTAATTACTGTAAAGCCTTTATCGTACACATGCTTAGCTGGAGAAAGCACTAAAACCTTTTTTATTACCAATCCAAGTAGTTACTTGTAGTTATTATCGTTGCTTTAAATTGTCAATTGGACGTCTTTAACATTCCATTATGCTAAGAACTGTAAAAAGTAGTCTATACCTTGTGGGCGTAGCATTTTTGCAAGTTTTTGAAAACATTGCAATCCAAATTATCTTTCCTAATCCGTCGTTATCTCTAAGACTAACCCAAATTATTAAAAAGTAATTGAATGGTAAATTCAACTACGGGTAATGGGATTTTATCTACGACAGGCATTGTTTTAAGATAACGTTCGAATCAACAAATAGATCAATACGAAAATTGTACCATTTGATGGCACCTATACGGCCTAATTAGATAATTAAAAATTTGACTAAATCTAACACCTCACCTATGTCGTTTGGTGACATTAATTCGTCATGAATTTTAAGGGTTAATAATTTGATGACATTTATAAAAGTACCGGGATCTATTGTATAGGATAGTTTCTGATATTATTTGCTAATATTTCAGTAGTGATAAGTTTTTAGTACATATTCGGGATTAAACCGAAAGTGATGTAAATTACAAGAATCCGTCAGGGTACATTAGTGTGAATAGTAAGATAGAACTTTTGGAATCAAGTGGTGAAGAGGAGGTAGCCGATTGAGGTTGCTTCTAAACTATCTTTGCGATGATGAGCAACTCAACCAGGATATTGCCACAAGAAGAAAAAATCAATATACTGCGGATTTTGGATGTTCAGTGGTATGTCGAAGCATCTGTAAATTCCAGAGGTGGTGAGGGACAGACAATTTTGCTAGAAAGGTATGTGTAAATATTGCAGTGCTGCCTGGTTTTCGGATGTTGCCAAAGAGTAGTTTTGGACATATACAATTAATACTAGTGGTCTACTTAGGATCTAATGGCAGTTCGTTGGCTAGAACATTAAACAGTATCTGTAGGGGATGTTGAATTTGTGATGATGTACAGTTATGGCCACTAGAGCAGCGAAAGTAATCGAAAGTGGTCGTGGAGATTGGAAACTCACAGGCAATCCTTACATAAACAAAGCCCTATGGAAAATGGCACAAAACGCCAGGAATTAGGAGGGCAACATCGATATTAAATGGAACTGGCTAGACCCTATATCGCTTAAGTTCGAGAGCGCCAGGCGACGGCTGAAATGATTCCCGATTAAATATTGATCAATGTTGGTTTTGGAAATGAAGGCGTGGCTGTTTTCAATGATAACAGTTTCAATGAAAAGACGTACTGGCTGGTGATTGCAAATAAGGAGGAGACGCGTGGATCACCATCGAACTTCAAGAGACGGTGGCTAGACAACAATTAAATTGTTGGTGCTGTGCCGACTGAACTGCAGAGTCGGTGGTTTTGTTCCTTTCGAGGACGAACAAGTTTTGTTTGGGTATAATGTTACGTTTTCGCCTATATTGGTTTGTTAGGCGTCAATTCCACGTGGATTGGTTCATGAGCGAGGCATTAATTAACGTATAGAATAGTCAATTAATGGTTATAAAATTATGACAAGTAGTTTTATTACAGCGTAGTTTTATAGCAAGTTATAGCAGTTTAGTTTAGCATCGAATCGCTGCGATTTTTGCGATTCTCGTGCAATGAACACAATGAGTCAGTTTTGCGTTATGGTTTTATTGAGTTTTGGTTGCGCGAGTTGCGAAAAGCTTATATGTGGTATTATGGAGTGTAGAGTGAATTTATAAATAATTTTGGACAGCAATTGGTGTGGTTTAGTGTCAGTGGATATTAGTGGGAATATTGGGTAGGGATTATTTCTGGTATTTTCGGGACTATTACAGAAGTAGTGCAAACTACAATGAACATTTAACACAAGATAAATTAAGTTCATTGAGTCGAAACTTATCTTTTCTTGTCGCCACCCCACCGGGAATCATACCCGAGATACCAAAATGTTTTTTACTTACTCTCTTAGCAAGGGAGACTCTTGTGTGGGACTTACTATTTACGATTTTTGAAAATTTATGTCTACATTTAAGCTGTACAATTTTAAACGGGAAATAACAGTTTGTGCTGTTCACTGTAAGCACTATTGCAATTGACAATACCTCCCGGTTTTTTATAACCATATACATTTTTTAATCCATTTCGTATTTCATTCTTACAAATCTTTAATTTTACTCCAAACATGTTATTGTTAAGGGAGTTAAGAATCGAGTTTGGGGATTTTGCAATTGCAAAATGACAGAAAGGCTGTGTTGCGTAATTTCTTTACATTTTTTGATGAAGTGCTATGTTTGAATTAGTAAGTAAGGATTCCGGTTTGGATAATATTTTAGAATACAGAACTCACCATTTCTTTACCAATAATGCTCAAATTCTAATATGAGTAGGGTGTAATGAAAAATATTCTATCTGATTATGCCGCACAGAACTCGGCCACTCATTTGGAAGAAGAAAATTTGGAATCTGGTACTGCTTGGCGGTTTTCAATTCTTTACAACATATTTTAAAATGTGGTGAATTTCAGACTGTGAGGATGGATTGGTAATATGCGAATTATGCAAGATGTACTGCAAATCCTTTTGCAGTTAACTAGTTTCGAATTTTTTCTAGTTGCTTTAAGGTTACTATAAAAAACTAGTGAAGAAAACATTGGGTAACCAAGCTAAAGTTAGAAACCTTCCACACAGTTCCAAGTTGAGAGCTAAAAATAATCTGCCAATAAACAGCCTTCGTTTGGTAAAGCAATCAAATTAACGGAGGCCGGGAAAACAAAAATTGAATTATAGATGAATCCGCTGCTTTGTTCTTTAATATAAAGTTAGCAGAGCTCCCTCCAAACAAATATTTTAATACAATATAGAAAATTAAATATTCAATGATAGATTTTGGTAGCTTTAGAAAAGATAGTAAAAGCCATTTCAAGAAAATAACGTAAATGTATATTTAAAGAATAACTTTCGGCTAAATAAATTGCATAATAAAAATTTTTAGCCTCCATTCTGTAAACTGAGAAAAATAATTTGTTGGCCTACGGTTGAATTAACTGTGATTGGTTTATCACAATAGATTTATATTAGCCATAAATGAAATACATTTGACACAAATAATGAACTATTCTAGTTTTGGGAAATTTGCTTCCATGACCCTTCAGAGTTTGATGTAACTAATTCATACAATTTTCAGTATTCCTTTTGTTATAATTTTATCTCGCATTTGCAACAACCAATAGGAATCAATGTTCTTAATATTATATATGTTTCCTACCAATAATCTTTTGTCTCAACCGAATTTATTTACGATAACAATAATTTGTTTGTCCAAAATTTTCATTCGTTTGTGCTTCCTGGCATAATGTAACGGGTCAAGAAAATTTACTAAAATTTACGCTTAATGTGAATAAATTTTAAAGTGGAAGGACGCGAGTTTCAATTTCATATAAAGTTTTTATAGTTTGTGCAGTTGTTTACAGTACAATTTGTGCAATAATATTATAGAAATAATATACGTAAGTATAATTAGTGTTATTTATAAACAAAAATGATTATATTGTTATAATCGTCTTTGATTTTTGTGATAAGTTTCATAGTGCGTTAAGTAAAATATTTTCAAGACCATATTTTGAACCACCATTTTTATTTTATTTTCCGTGTGTATTTTTATAGTGTTAAAACTAGCAGTTTAGCTTAATTCGTTTAAAATAGTTAAAGATAAATGTGTACATAACGTTGTGAAGAATTTATTTAATCAATGAATACTAATAAACATGTTGTGTCCAATTTTTTTTTTATTTAGAATGGCAACTTTCATAGGTGTAACATACAACGACATAACAGGAATTATTTCAGTAATTCCAAGCGGTGATGCTTTAGTGGTGGATGACGTTTACATAGCTGGTATACTTGCCAAATCTTATAATTTATTACAATACAGCTACATCAAGTTTATAATTGCATTTATCAATTTTATTATTTATGCTTATAGTCAAAAACTTTTTTAAAATAACTAATCCAATAATCTATATGACAACAAAACATCGTGTGTGATACCCGATGAAATATTGGTAAACTATATTAAGCAATATTGTAGCTCTCCTGGCTGGTCCCTAGGAGCTATTGATGTTAAAACAGGTTCATTTTATATATTTTTTTGTTGCATGTGGTTTGAATCGTGGTTCTAATTTAATTAGGGGTTAAAGGTTATTATATTATATATTATATTATTATATTAAATTAGCATAAAACGTCTTTATATTGAAATCTAACTTAAAAGTTAATATATTTTTCCAGTTGACATTGACAATCAACTTTCATCACAGCCCCAAAATCATCAAAGGTTCATTGAACAAAATACAATATATGAAAATGAGCCCGTTGCTCAAAATAATATAATTGAAATTTCCGAGTTTACGGAGCCACCAATTCGAACGGAGTCTTTTATTGGACCGGTTGAATTCGCCACCCAAGCAAAATTAAATAATATAGTGACAGCCGAGGTCAATAATAAACCAAAATTTACAAAATGGATTACAGTAAACTAACTTAATATTTTTATTTCCAGAAACTTGCTTCTTTGAAAGATCTTGATTTTAAAATTCTTTTCGGGCAATACAATTTAAAGAAACAAATATTAACGAATGTCCAGCAAACAAAATTGGCCAAAATTATTGTTAAATGCATTTTGGAACATGACTTTGAGATTGAGTATGTAAATCTAACAATTATGTTTATCATTAAATATCATTAGTTATTAATTTATAATAATTTTTTATTAATTTTTTTTTGTATAGATTAACCCGAACAGATTTCATTTATTTGTCCCGCATTATCTGTCAAGTGTTCAGCATGAAATTATAGAGGTTTACTATACAAGTGCAGTAAATGGTCAAAAAGCTTCAGGGAAATTATACGACGCGTTTTCCAACTACAGAAGCCAACTGTGTGCTGCAGGTATTATAAAGACAAAGTCATACTCTAAGCAATTGGACTCAAATTCTTCAATTTCAGATTTAGGTAAATTATAAGTATAAACTATATAAACTAAAATAATATTACAGAAACGTGTCAAAACGAATAAGATGATTTAAGATTATCAATTCTGTTTAGAGAATTATATCACTGGTTTCGTGGTATAACATTTACACAGTCTTTATAATCCTTCCTACACAGTCTTTATAAAAGTGTGTAATTCTATTATTAATTAAAATTCATACTGAATTTTAAAATTAAATTTATTTGTTCGATATTTCGAGCCCATCAAAATAATGAACATTTTAGTAATTTAGAAGAAATATCTATAACTCTGCAATCGCTTATTAGTCCTGGTTATCTTAATTCCGAATTCTTAATTCTTAATCAGTTAAAGAAAATGAATATTCTAGTAGAATTTGAAAACGTAAAACTAGGAACAGAATATAAACAAGGTCATACAAACACGAATAATATCACAAATGTCGAGTATAATTATTATTCTCTTATAGTTAATCTAAAACAACTTTTCTGGATTTTATTTAACAAAACTTCAATACTTAATTTAATCAGAGAATATAACAACTATACTGAAAATTTAGATTTAACAGTTTGCAATCTAATGCAAACCGTATTTTGAAAGGCAAAAGTCCGGGAAATGAATCCAACAAATGAAATTAATTCGATTTGTATTCCAATTTCAATTTATTGGGTTCTCACAGTGGCATTCAAAAAACTGGAGCAGTTTACATAAAAATATTATCTCTTCCAGATTACATATCCTCCAAGTTACAGACAATCCTTTTGGGAATGCTTTTTTTTACGGAGGACAAAAAAAAGTTTGGAAATGATCAAATATTTAAACCATTAATTGAACAAATAAACTACATACAAAGTGAAGGTATTAAGTTTAATGATTACTTAATCAAATTAATTCCTTGTGTTGTAGTGGGTGACAATTAAGGCGTCGGTTTTACGGAATCATTTAACTCTTTTTATTACTGTAGATTTTGCAAATGTAATATAGAGAAAATGAAGCACATGTGTAAAGAAGACTTGACGAGTTTGCGAAATGTCACCAATTATAATTATGACGTCAGTTTAAATGACATGCAGGTAACTGGATTAAAAGAAAATTCTATATGGAATACTTTACTAAATTTTCACGTGGTTGAAAATTTTAGTGTTGACTGTATGCACGACCTTCTTGAAGGAGTATGTCATTATGACTTAATTTTGATTCACAAAGTTTTTGTTTTGGAAAAAAAATATTTTTCAATAGAACAATTAAACCAGAGAATAGAAATGTTTAACTTTGGGCCAACAACACAAAACCCACCTCTGTTTAATAATGACTGTCTTTTTAAAAATAAATTTAAATTATCGGCATCCGAAATGAAAGTCATAGTAACCTACTTCTCATTACTTATCGGGGACCTTGTATCTAAATATTCACAAGAATGGGAATTATTTCTTCTTTTAAGAGAAATTATCTTTATAGTATTCAGGAAAAAATTCTATTCAAATTCATTTAATTATTTAAGATTTATTTTCGTTATAATAAGTTATACATAGAAATTTCTAAAAGTCATTTAAAACCGAAATTTCACTTTCTACTGCATTATGCAAGTATTATGGAAAAAATAGGCTCACTAGTTGCAATAAGTGCAATGAGATTCGAAGCAAAACATCAAATTTATAAAAAGACTTCCTATATTTCGAATAACAGAGTCAATATACTAAAAACACTGCATATTAAAAATCAACTAAAAATTGCAAATCTTGTTCTCAACAATATAGAAAACTTTGAAACTTGTATTACCCATGGACCCGAGAAACCTGTTAGTACTCAAGATATATTGAAATTCGGTTTAAATGCAAATACAATACAAATGTCTTGGATTCAATTTATTAATCTTTTACTAAAGAAGGGTATGATTGTTTGTATAGACATTGATAATAATAGTGAGCCAATATTTGGACTTATAAAACTTGTAAAGAACTTGCAAAATACTATGTGTGTTTAAAATCTATTGAGAGACTATTTTTCGATATTTATTACTTCGCTTATAATATAAAAGTACTAGGTGCTAATATTATACGCGATTTGGAATCTTTCAAATGTGACCATACATCTTACATTAGTAAATGCGCTAATGATGCAAATTATGTAATATGGGATTATTAATTTATAATTTTAAAATATTGTAACAAGATTATTGTAGATCTGAATGTGTACAACAAAATTTTGGAATAAACATTTATTTAAACTAATTAAAATATGTTTTATTTTTGTACATAGTTTTTATTAAATTACAGGTTACAGGAGGTTTGTTTGCAATAAAAAAATATAATATAACTCATTGGTTACGCTAATTGAAGTGGTCCCTTGCAATAATGATTTAATAATTTGAATCAAAAAATAAATGGTAAAGTCCCATGATAAATCGATTGCTGTTATTTATATATCGTTTAGGGCGGCAAAAAGATCGTTTAAATCAAATAACTTTCAGTTCTGCCAATAGAAAATCTTTTATTCCAATAACGTAATTTAAAACCATACGGTTGTTAGAACTGAAAGATAGTAGACACAATAATCGTTATGGTTACTGTAAATTAGATTTAATTATTACAAAGTTGTTTTAGTTCAAAGGTTGAATTACACATTTGCAGTTACAAATAAATAATTTGCCACAATACATTTTATTTAGAGGGAACAAAATTTTCATTTGTAGTAATTTCAAACTGGTACGGTTAACTGAAAATATATGTAACAACAACTATCTCATCGCGGTTCTCACAACCGCTTAATTCGGTAGGCATAAAATTCGGTTGCCACAACTGAAGTGTTTTCTCAGTGTAGATAAAACACTGGCGTTCTATATATTTTAAAATTAGCAGAACCCAAATCGACAAACGAGTTGAAAATCTAATTAAGAATGAGAACAAGTTCTTTGATATACAAATAATTAAAAGCCCCATCAAAAAAATAGGCTGCAATGGATCTTGAGGGCATAGGAGAAAATATAAGTAAACTAACCTTAAAATTGAAGTTCAAATTGAGCCTTAGTAGCGGAAAGTAAACTTTGTAAATTTTGAAATATGAAATTAACATCATATTTTATAAAAAAATTACGCTGATGCATGTAACATTTACTTCGCGTTTTGTTGAATGAACATATTGGATGTAGTAAAATGAGAATAGAAATAAAATAAAATAGAAATTATGTTTACATGTAGAGTTGACTTTAATTTACGTAAAATTAACATTTTGTCTAGTAAAACAAATCTAAAAAAATTAATACTTAGCAGCAATTGCAACACTTAGCAATATGTTAAATTTACTTAAGGTAAAGTAAATGAATGGAATTACAAAAATTTGTTCGTCTTGGCACCTTTCCAAACTAATGAGATATACAATTTGAATACTTTTAAATTAATAGATTAGTTTTTCTCATCAGGTTGTAGTTATCAAACTACAAAACTAATGTTAAACCCTTTATGTATTTAAATACTAAACACTAAATGTTAAACATTTCATACAATCAACTTTTGTGGTATTTCATCTTGCATACACGTAACCTTTACTTTGCAAAACGTAAATTTCTGTTAAAAAAATAGTTTACATTCTTTAAGTAAATTTTACTTATTGTTAAGAATACTGATAATTTTTTTGGATTTAGGTATGCAATTTTTACATACCATAAAGTACTTTTAACATTATAAAAGGTTTCATTTCGACAAATTGTTTTTACATTTCAAAAATTGTTACTTTAACTAATACTAAGTAAGGATTACTCATGAAATTTTTACTTAGAATGAGTAAATAATGGTGAAAATTAAGTTAGTCTTACAATTTTGAATTTACTTAGCAAATTAAGTAAAAATCGCATCGATTATTTTTTGAGTGTAATTTAGAACTCAAAACAAGAACTTATGTTCTGTAAATAATTAAAGCTCTCTGCAGACTAACTAAATGCTTTATTAAAAAGGTTTGATAAGATATTGGTTTTCTTCAATATTTAGGTGACCGAACCCAAATCGAAAAACACGGTTTAAAAACAAATTGAGAATGTCAATTCAAGATCTAATAAACAGAAAATTAAAGGCTCATTACAGTCTTTTTAGTATATCAAGGCGTCAGAGCATTTACATAGTAGAATTTAGACATATGTGAAGTTATCCCCGGATTTTATCCCCGAAATTTAAAAAAAATAATCATGCAACACTAACATAATTATATCCCTCTAAGTCTTGTGTGAAGTTATCTTCGCCCCGTTTTATATTATATTTTATTCCAATTACACTTCATATGTGAAGTTAGCCCCGAATTTTATTATATGAAAAATCAAAATGAATATTAAAATTATTTTAATTTGCAAATCACACAAAATAAATGTAATAATTTAATAAAATGTTGTAAAATATTTTTTAATGTGGCAGGACTAAGATAATTTGGTTATAGGACGAAAAAACACATATCTCACATTTAGGAAAAAAGTAAAAAAATCGAACTGTTGCAAATTAGCGAAATTAGGCTCCGACCAAAACATTTCCATGTAAACCATTTTTGACCAAAAATAACATTTTAATTTGACATGAAAAAAGTATTAATAACAAAAGTATTATGAGTGTTTTGTACAATAGACGCGAACAAATTTTTTTTTAATTATTATGTAGACAAAGATTCGCCGGTTTTCATAAAATACGTCGAGATATGTTGCCAGTTAGCATTTTAAGTAGCCCTCATAAATGCTGTTTTTGCTTAAACAAATAATTATTTCTGTAATTATTATTTAATTCATATTTATGTATCATCTTTTTTATAAATATTAAAATAATGCGAGATTATTTCGCTTGTGATATTTATTCAGAGCAAATCAACTTAACAAAAATACCCAAAAACCGACGTACAACATTATAGTACGACGTTTCACACGATTCCCTCACATAATTTACACCGTTAGGTTTTTCGTTGGTTTTCCGAAAACCAGATATTTATATTCATAATACTTGCCGAAATATTGTGAAAATTCAAAGTCGATTATAAAACGTTCCGTCGTCGTAGTCCGACATATATGCCCACCTGCAAGAAGAAAAAATTAAAATTCATTTTAATAAAACATAATTAATAATATAATTTGTTCAATATTGGGCAAGATTTACGTTTTCAATTTGTTATATATAATTAATTAAGGCAATTCTATTATTTAGATTCAGCTCAAATAATTATCTTTAATTAGGACTACTCGTATATATTCCCAAACCAATTTTATTTAACAAATACGGTTAATTACTATAATCTTATCCAATTTTCATCAATTTTTACTTTACTCAATTTACTAAAATTGATTAAAAAACATACAACCAATTTTCTACTCTACAATTTTCTATAAATAATTGTTTTGTTTGAAAATCCAATAATCTAAAGTAATGCTAAATTAATCTACAAAGAAATATAGTTTGAAATAAGGTTTTTTCATTCCTAATATCCAGCTGAAAAATATCAAAATTTGTTTTTGGGCCAAAGAAAGGAAGGATTATTTACTGATAAGAATGGTTAAATTTTCTCTTCGTTATGTAGAATCGGAAAAACAACTTTGCTGCTGTATCACAAAAAAAATCTATTAGTTTTTTACTTTTTTCAGTTTTCTTGTGTCAATTTAATCGTATACTTAGATATAGTAAAATGGGACAAGAGATAGGAAAAATTGTCACAATTTTTCAATGTATTTCTCTTATCATGTATATAAAATCGATAAAATATGTAATCCGTTCGATGTATACCATAAAATATTCGATGTATCAATATTATATTCCTTGACTTTAAAATTCGACTCACAAAGTGTACGAGAAAATTGTTCTCACATCTTGTTTTTATACATATTATTGATTTTGTTTGCCCTCCATGTACTATACGTATATATATACGACGTTTTACAGCAGTTGACAGGTGTAATACATTTGCTGTGTGACGATGAATAATTGATCGGGATAACCGAATTTCCAAGTTTTTGCAATACAAAAATCAATAAATTTTTTCTGCTTTCTCCATTTGATGATGTACGTATTAAATTTGCAATTGAAAAATAAAAATTATAATTCGATTCGGGTGCGCGCGCTTTAAAATCGTTATTCGTATGCTACGTACTACTCAATAATTAATTTGTTATGCCAAAAATTAATTTATGTATGTATACGAACAATTCATGGAAAACGACCAAGGATACTTTGGATGCCAGTGCGAGGCAAACAATAAATTTAATACATACAGATTTAATTTCAATTTCACAAGAATTACCATTTCGTTTCGTATTTTAATTTCAATAAATTAAAATATTTTTCCGAGCAAGTAAACTTTATTTTTTTGGTTACAAGACGAGAGATGCTTGGTACCATTTAAAATCGAACATTGTACAAGATATTTTTATTTGCTGAGCTAAGAGTATTTTGTTTGTTTGTGTCTTTCAATGTAATATATATATATATATATATATATATATATATATATATATATATATATATATATATATATATATATATATACATATATATATATATATATATATATATATATATATATATATATATATATACATATATATATATATATATATATATATATATATATATATATATATATATATATATATATATATATATATGTATTTATATATATATATATATATATATATATATATATATATATATATATATATATATACATATATGTATATATATATATATATATTATATATATATATATATATATATATATATATATATATATATATATATATATATATATATATATATTTATATAAAATATAACTGCTTCTACACGTCTTTGTAAAAGTTAGCAATTCGTTTATGAACCGGTGTTTGAAATGCGTGATCTGTCATATTGATTATTTTTATTGTGAACTTTTAGTTTTTTATATAACTTAATACAGCGAATATTATATTTTCTGAAAGCTGAGGGTCTGACATTGTTTCCATCAAAAAATATTTGCTGACGTGGAATAATTGTTAAGAGTTAAATGGTACAATTGAATTAGAAAAGTTTTGTTTAAATTTGAAATTATTGTTAACTAAATAGCCATAATTATTATACTTTTAAAAGAGAATGCTATTAACTATTTAATGAAATTAGTACTAAAAATTAAAAATCATATTAATAAAAGTTCTCTCGTTAATAAAAGATGCTGTGCTGGAAGGCTCGTTTATAACTTGATAGAGCAGCTTTAACGTGCGAAGTTATAGAATCAACCTCACCTTCGTTTTGATCGAGGAATCCAACGGTACCATTCGTGTCAGCTAATTTAGGGACACCCTGTTTATATAAACAGGGTGTTCCAGAATGAACGGATAAGCCTGAGACACCTTATAGTAGAGCTTTGGGGGGCTCAAAATAAAACCAAAGCAATATAATAATTTTTTAAATTCCACATTTTTCACATTACTTGACGTTTCCGATCACCACGACTACAAATAAATTAAATCCATTGGTGTTATAATATTCTTAATGGACTATACTAATAGATATGCAGTAAATAGTATGAGTAGCTGTTGCACTTTTTTTGAAGAAAAAATCTAAACTTCAAATTTTAGCATGAAATGTGTTAAATATTTTTTTTTATAAGTTTGAGCGTCTTTCATGAAAAAAAATGTATGAGAACCTAAGTGGCCAACTATTTTAAAATCATGCGTGTTTAGTGTAGATTCTAAAATGGTATAATACATCCATTTATCTAAAGTAAATACGAGGTTATTGCTATTAATATGCAGAAGGGGTAAATTCGATTATATAACAAAATTTTAAAAATTGGATTATTTCTTGTCTTAAACTGTACCTGATGATACGAGATTTATAATCTTTATATTTGCTACCTAAGCGTGCTCTACGCTACCAATCTTTTGTTTATAAAATGTATTAAACGTTAAATAATTAAACATTAGCATTATTAAACATTAATATAATGCGTCACTCGACTTGTTCAACATCGCATGTGTTTATTTCGTTTTTCTGGCTTGTATCTGGGCGGATTTTTTTGTATTTAAATTTTACGTAATAAGCATACGTCACAAGAAGACGCAAATATGCATTAAATTTATGGTGAATGCAGAAGGAACGTAAATGCAGCTGCAGCCATTTATAGGGAAAGATACCCAAACACGCGTCACCCGGATTATCGCGTATTTATCAGAGTCCACGGTTGTTACTCGGAAGGAAGATTACCTGACAGCAGTGTTGGTGGTACTAGCACTGGAGGAGTCGCTAATATTGACACTGAAGAAACGGTGCTTGAGGTAATTGAGCGAGTTCGGTGTACCTCTACAAGAGCAATAGCACGACGCACTGGAATCGCAAAATCGAACGTGCACCGTGTATTGAAAAAAAGACAACAGCAACTAGGTGCTCGGTTTGTTTAAAATACCATAGCCTATTAAGTCAATACCATATTATGGTTGTAATGGGCGACAATTGACTGCGTGGATTAAGACCAGCAAACCGTAGTGTAAACTTTTTTTTGCAAGCTATATGCAATAAAATTAAAAGAAATCCAAAATCTTTCTAGTTAATTTTGCGAGATAATTTCGCATAATTCCCGCATAATGGCCGGTAACCAACCCCAGTCGACCCTATACCCAAATGGAATAAATCAAGAAATTTGAATTTCTGAAACCAAACGAGGAAAGTCAAGCTCTCTAAAAAATGAACCAATACCAATGGATGTTGATTGTTCAATGTGATCAAAGCAGTCATTCAATAATAAATTAACAAAAACCATGAGAAAAGTCCAGCAACGAAGAACAGGGAAACAGGTCTAGTTCATAAAACACCGAAGATTGTTTCGGTCCAAATTCGGAAAATTTTTAAATACAACGGGATTCAGACAAGTTGGACCGAAACTTGTCTGTTTCTCACATGTATAGCAATTTAAAATTGTTAACCGATACCAGATAACGGGAGAAGACTTATTACAAAAGCAAAAAGTTTTCATAAAAACATATTATGAGCCCACCCAGTATAACCCTTAACATTCCACAAGAAACTTACTATGAACCAAAAATTCATAGATTTTTCGACGGAATTCCAGCTTCGGAATCAATGGCCAAATTAAATGCCAAAAAAGATTATCAATCCTAACACAATATCTTCAAATAAGGTAGAAAAGTAATTCGAAAGAACATCCTAATAAAAACAAAGAAACTAGTCGTATTGCCATCATATACGGAAATTAATCCGTGCTGTTAAGGCAAAGCGAGAAATAATCTGCTACAAAAGCAATTAAGCATGAAATACAAACACGGAACGAACACAAGTCTGCATAAAAACGTATGAAGGATGAAATCAGCGTCTATCTTCAGCTGTAAATATTTTCGTTTACCGACCAAATGGCACAGTGGTAAAAGCTTTGGCGTTTGGATCGGGCGGTACCGGGTTCGAATCTCGATAGGGGCAGGATGCAAAAGGAAATTTTCAGATGGTAACAAAATCGGACTATGACCGTACGTTCTCCAAAACTCGTTTTCGTTCGGGAGATGACCCAGGTTTTGGGCAGTATTAGGTCTAAAAATTTGTTTGTTTTTGGAGACATGAATATTGATATGCGTGGTCTTCCAAACATCAGCATTGATCATATAATCCTAATGTCTTGTTTTGGGCTTGAATCACTGATAAATATTCCCACTCGTGGTATTGCTCGTTCTTCACCTTGCATTGCCCACTTTTTTGCTCGGCTTAGATCTAATGATCTTTCAGGTCTGACTACCATTTTATTGAGATATGGTTTAAGGTTTCTCAGGTACTGTCACCCGGCTCTAATTTGAACCAAAATCCCACGAGACGAAGGAAGAAGCTCAATCTGTTATTGTTATATGAAAGGTTGGATCTTATGGACTGGAAGTTCATTTTTAACATCGAAAATCCATTGCTAGCTCTTGAGGTACTTCTGGATAATATTTCGACTTGCTCATCTAAAATCAAACGCTTGCAGCCTTGGATTTCTTTTGGCCTTGCGCGACGTATTAATAAAAGGAATAAACTGAGAACCAAGTTATTTAAGCGTCCTGATAATGCAGTATTTCGCGCAAGCTACAATAGAATGTGCACCACAATTAATGTGGATATCAAAAAAAAAACGGAAATCTATCATTCTAAGCGTTTTTCAGTTACCCGCTGTGATATAAAAAAACTGGATCTTAGTGAACGAAATCTTTACTCGTAAACCTCCTTCTTACGAGCGATTTAGCAATTGCCATTTAGTTTAATTTTTATTTTTATAGTATTGTTAAAGACCTAGGTGCTAAATTCGACTATAGCAACACGTCATCTAGTTCCGATTCGCCTTTTGATTTCAGTCTGTCAACGTTATTTATGGCGCCAGTGTCTAGTTATGAAGTTTTTTCAATTATTTGTGCTTTGGGACCGAAATACTCAATTGATAACGTTGGCCTGAGTAATTTTTTACTAAAAGCGATTGCTGGACATATAAATCCCGTTCTTGCACACATTTTCAACCTTTACTTTGAGCTGACTTGACAAAGGTAACTATAAACCTATTGTCTTGCAGTCAATAATCCTAAAAGTTCTTGAAAAGGCAGTTAAAATAGGGTTTCTAGTTTTTTCTTCACGGTATGAGTACCGAATCGGCCTTTTTGCAATTCTTAAATACAACCAATATTGGTTTAAATAAAGGTAATACTTGCGGTGCTATATATATTGATATAGCCAAAGCCTTCGACATAGTCGATCACATGCTTCTGCTCTCTATGTCGTGTAATATAGGATTTAGTTCAGTTTCAAATAAGTGGTTAGCATCGTATTTAGATGGTAGATCGGTGAGAGCTGAGATAAACGGCAAGTTAAGCGATTCGAAATTTATTGGGGCTGGGCTTCCCCAGGGTTTAGTACCAGGCCCATTGCTAGTCCTTATTTACACTAACTCGGTGTTTAAACTGAATCTTCATGGTTATTCTACCGGGTTTGCCGATGACATAGCCTTGGTTTATAGTGGGAATTCTCCCAGTAACGTTATTTCGATGATCAATACTGTTGAAACTTTACTCTCATGGTTCGACAAGCAGCGTCTGATTCTAAGCCGGAAAACTAAGTTCATGTTGTTTAAATTGTCTGGCAACGTCAATTTAGCTTTTTTGCCTCGAGCAATTAGAATGTGCGTCTATTAGTTGCCACTCTGAGTGTTTTGACATCGAATCTGTTGACTCGTTTAGATATCTTGGTGTTCACTAGGACACTTGTCTAAATAGGAAAACTGCGGGGGTAATTGTTATGCAGCTACTCTGTATCCTCTGTAAACCACGAACTGAACCAACCAGAATTTATTCACTACAACCAACATCTTGCCGTTAAAACACTTCTATGTCTATAAGGTATTGAGCGTTTTTTTTTTAATCGAAGTGGTCAACATACTCATATAATGAGAAGCGATTTTCGATACAATTTTCGCCGCAACCATCAATTTCTTTGCAACATTCCTAGGATTTACAACGTCCACTTGTAATCTTGTCGCATATACCAAAAATTGTAGAGATATTAAATAGCTTGAAGAAATCAGTTTATTTCATCAGTTCATCAAATACCGATGGAAGAATATTGCCGTTTCAAATAGCTTTATCGACAGAAAAATGTCACGTTTACATACGGATGATATCGTCACAGTGAGAGAAAGCTTGGAAAATTTTATTTTAGAAAATCTGAACAAGGCGATGAAAAGACTTTCGGAGTTTAATCTAAAAATTAATTTGGACAAATGTCAATTCCTCAAAAGAGAAACTGAATTCTTGGGTCATATAATAACACAGAAGGAACCAAATAAACAAAAAAATCAAAAAATTTAGACTAGCCACTTCCCAAAAACCAAAACGAAATCAAACAGTTTTAGGCCTTTCAGGGTAGTACAAGAGATTTATAAGACACTATTCGAAAATTGCTAGGAATATGTCAAAGTACCTGAGACTAACTAACTTATCCAAATTTTTCAAACCCGTTTATTTCGACAAGTGTTGCGTCAGATTATGCTCTAAGCGCAGTCTTGTCAAAATTCGTACCAACATAGAAGGCCCATACAGCAGAATACAGCGAACAGTGGTGAAATATGCTACGATAGAGAAAGAGTTGTTCGCGATAACATGGGTGTGTGGTAATAAATTTGGTAATAAAGGCATAGAGTGCATCGTTTATTGGCCCTATGCTTAGACTCTTGAACAAAGGTAGGGTAATATTGAAATAAATTTAAGGTTGATTTTCTGTAAGACAAAATATCCTTGTTTGTGTAGTATTCCCGAGTCTTGATACCAAAACCTATTTTGGAGTCTGAGCTGATTTATGGAAGAAAGGCTGGTGTAAGTTTAACACCGTGTATAACATTGCGATAATTTTCCATAGTATCTACTATTTTGTAGTGCCTAACCGCCATGTTAGTAGTGACCCAACGAAACTTGTTGTTTCGTTGGATCACTATTAACATGACGATTAGACATGATCAATGTTTTCCAACCCGCAAAATCCGATATGATCTCGTTTAATTTGCGTTCACAGTTGGAATGAAACTCCTTTATTAGTTTTGATCTCGATTCGAAAGTCCTATCCAATTTCGAAACCGATTTACAAATCTTGTCTAATTTGTTAAAAATTTTGTCAAATATTTCGTTGAAATTTAATTCGAAGTTGACCACGGTGTTAATGATTTAAGGAAAGTATAGAAGTAATTCATTTACATAAGTTTATTGGTATTAAAAAGCACTTACACCTGTTAATATTATTAACTTTATGTCAGGCGTCTTAAGTGTTCTTCGAACGAGGAAGATTCAAATTCTGCTTCGAGCAAAGCTGTAGACGAATTTGTTTCCAGAACTTTTTAGGTGAAAACATTCTGAATTGTAGGCTATACGAGGAAACTCAGTACTCTCTGTATTTGTTTCCCCAATAACTTGTGAATCTCCAATTTTTTAAGACTTTCGTTGTTATTCCTTGCAAAGTTTGTGAATAATCTTAATTTTGAATGTCTTTGCAATTATTGAGATACAGTAATAACATTCATTAAATATCATGGTCTAAACTCCGACGGCCTCAGAGTTACTCAAGAATTTCTAATTATTGTCGGGTACTATTTTTACGACGAAACAATTTTAAAAATTTGCAAAAAATGAAATACTCCTATGAAGGCTTTCACTTGTGGCGGATCGACTTCGTCCAAAATTCACTGCGGGATTTTCTAATTTGTGCGACACCTGCGATACGGCAGTAATGCCGGTGAATATTTAAAACACGATTATTTGTAACTGTAATAAAGACTATCAAGTAAGTACCGAATTTTCTCGAAGATGGAGTTGATACGAGAATCGTAGTCAAAATACGAAACAGGCGCAGATGACAGTGTGCACTCATTCAGTGTAAGGTATTTTAAAAATAGAAATTTCAATGCGACATAGAAAATTCTCTACGCAAAATTAAACAGGCTTTCTTTCATAAAGTGTCGAGTTGTATTAATTAAAAATCAGATGGTGGTACGTATGTTGGAAATACGTTCATTCAGACTGTTGGTGTTTCGGATCTTTCAAGTTTGAAAAAAAACGGTTTTTTAAAAGATGGCAAAATTGTTCGTGTAGAGTTTATACAAGGGATCGCAATGATTTTTATTAGTTTTTCTTTGCTGATGGAACGACACCCCTAACAACAAAAAGGACTATTGGTAACAGTTTCTAATTAAAAATATGATTTAAAAAGCCTAAAATTTTATAGTTGGAAGATTAGATAAGATAGTTGCAGGATTGTTTTCGATAAGAGACTGACAGCATTTATATTGTAAGGTAATGGAAGTCATGAATTCAAATTAAAGTAGCTATACTAGGTCGTTTTCTGGATCCAAACAGTCGAAATTGATCCATCATCGTTATGTATAACCAAGTTCGAAAAATATAATTTTGTGTTACATTCTGTTTCTAATGTAAATTAAATGTTATTTTTGAACCCATACGTGAACTAATGACTTGTTTAAAGACAGCTCCCTCACAAATTTTGTTTTTAAGTTATTTTCATTTCATTTCATTTTCCAGTCAGTAGCGATAAAGGTAGATTGCAGTCTATGTTGGTAAAGGTTGACACTACATCTAATGATATAACTATATAGTCTGGTGGCAAAATAGTTTTCTAAATTTTGTAAATTATCTCAATGGAATATTTTTTATAGTTCAAACATTGTTGTTCAAATCTTTTGATTAAAAGGCAGACAAAGCTTACAGGAAGATTCGAATCGGACTAACTAAATGTTAATAGACAGTATAGAAAATTTTGTTAGTGAGTTTCGGCTAAACCAAACAGCTTGGCTACCAATGTGTAATGACCCCTATTGTTTGGCTTCTGATACAGTTAATCTGCCATCGTTTTGCCAGTCAGTAACAATTTCTTTCAAAACTCTCTGGATAGATGCAGTGTTGTAGCTTGTAATGTGTTGTTTTACATATGTTGGTATCTTTTTACATGGTTTTTATCTGGTTTATGTAATTGACACGTTTGACTGCCACTGTAGTATTTTTTATCCGCCCGTGTTATAAAACTTATAAATAAATTTTTTTTACTGGAAATGTTCTTTAAGAGGTCGATATCTGTTTCTTGGGTTTTGAAATTCGTTATTTTGTTGACGTAACCGTCGTTGTGGCGTAACCGTCGTGGAGTAATTGGAGCATTTAGACGGTTTGTTTTTTAAAATTTGTATTTATAATTCACGGGTCATTTATTGTTAATTATACTGATTAGCATGAGATGAAATGTTGTCGTTTATCTCTCTGGTTTTATTGGTGAATACCAACATATTACATTTCTTTAGGGGGTTGATTTGTTTCGATCTCATGTGTTTTAGAATTAATCGTCTAATTTAAAATTAAAATTTTTGAAGAAATAAAGGAATTTAGAATTTTTATTTATATAGTAAACTTTACTTTCGAACTTTGCTTTCGAAAAAAACATAATAACCAAATCTTAAATTACAAAGCTTTTGAAAATTTTAAATTTTGTTACAACTTTAATATTGTATAAATAATTATTTTGTTTACAATTTCCAAAAAAACTGGCTTTGAGCGATTCGACGAAATATTAGCACATTTTGTGATGTACGCTTATTTACATTGAATATGATTTCTTGGAAAATCTCTTTTTAAGGTTGATTCGCTAGATTATAAACAACTAAGAATTTTATTAGTCTGAAAATAGATTATTTTAAATTTTAAGTTATTTGTTATTTTGCTTGTCTTTTATAAATTAAATTTGCTTTTAATTATACAGAAAAATATGGTGTACTCGGGGGAAAAGTCGTACAGCTTATTTTGAAACTATACATTGAAAATTATAAGAAAGCGAATCTAATTAGAAACGTGATAGGTATATTAATTTAGGACTTGTGCAGAGTATGTCAAAACTAGTTTACCGAACGCGATATTGGAATCGATTTGTATATTCAAAAATATTAAAAATTAGCTTACGTTACTAAAATATAAAAATAATAATTTAAATTTGCAATGAAAATTGGAAAGTCTTGCTGTATTAAAAAATTCTTTAAATTGTATAAAAATTTCAAATACCTTAAAAATACATTTCTTGCATTACGGTCAATTATAGCAGTATTTATTGATGCGTGATCTGGTCTCACCCGGTTCAGTTTATATCTCAAGAAACAACACAAAATTTGTGATACAAAACAAAATTTGGATCAATTTTTTCATATTAAATTTAAACTGATCCGTATCTCTTGGTCTCATAAAATTCATCAAATATGTCGTGCAATATTGATTTTTCTAAACATTGATATTGATTGATATTTATTTTATTGATATTGATATTTATTGATAGATTGACATAACAATTTTAGTAATTAAACAAGTTATAATAATTTGATGATTGATTTGTAGTCAACAAAATTGTTAGAAAATTGTTTTAGTGGCTTCCGTGATTTTTGTCTCGAAGAGGCAAGCGAGCGCTCGCACCTTTTCCTTGGTAATAAATAAAATAAATTGGTGATGAGCCCATTTGCCTAATTTCCAAATAAGTAGCAGTATATACAATTTAAATTACTGATGTACAGTGAGGTTTATCAATATAGATAGACGCGGCTATACATTGCTTACATAAAAAAATATTGATAGTAAAATTGGAATAATACCTTTTATGTCCTTCGAATGGTTTCCGAGTAAGCTTTCTTATTCAGATATTGCCTCATAGGCCAATGGCTCAATGGTGGGATATCTATTATACTTATCAAGTAGTTGTGGCCACTTCTGGTGGGTACGACTCAGGGAAATATATATATATATATATATATATATATATATATATATATATATATATATATATATATATATATATATATATATATATATATATATATATATATATATATATATATATATATATATATATATATATATATTTATATATATATATATATATATATATATATATATATATATATATATATATATTATATATATATATATATATATATATATATATATATATATATATATATATATATATATATATATATATATATATATATATATATGTAGGACTGTCATGGATTGATTCCCTTCGATGTGTTTTCTCATCATAGATCTGGTTGGTAAATTCACGGATTTGTACTTTTAAAACATTTCACAATTGACGATGCAATTCTTTCAAAATTGACAACGGCTATAATTCTTATAGCTCGTTCGAGCTATACCTTGGTGCGCAGAAGTTGGTGGATTGTGGTTATTTTTGATGAAGTCGTTCGTTAGGAACATATCCACAAAGAGCATCCAATTATTACAATCGGTAGATTCTCCGATCTGAATAAATTATTTAGAGTACATTTGAAATATATGTTTTATCGCTCGAATTCGATTCGAATCATCCTCTAGAAGGTAGTAAATTCGAAATTGATTGCTAGTGGCAAAAAACAGAAATGTTGTGATAGTGTCAACTGTATAGTTCCTATGTCTGGTACGACATTTATTGAACCTTTTTTTGTTTCATATTGAAATGTTATAGGCCTGTTAATTACGGCTTCTTCGTGCTAGTCGGCCAAAGCAAACCATTCGATGTAAGAACCAAAAGTTTTAATACCAATGACAAATAGTATTATAATTTTGTTGAGCTCTGCTTAGTTTTTGCGAAGTAAAAGCAAGCAGACGCTCCCGATCATCATCAGATTTTTAGAATAACACCCTACAGATTCCGGTGCTGCCCGTGTCGCATTAAATAAAGAAGCGCTTTTGAAAATTTTGGTTTTATAAACAATGGTTTAATTGTACGAGCGCTAATTGAGCATTTTCGTTCCAACGTGCACGTTTGCTGTTTTTTTTTCAATATGTTATTTATCAGTGCAGTAACACTTTTTGGAATCCAACCTTAGGCATCCGTCACAAATTACATATAACCTGACTTCCTGGTTTTTCTCAACATAAGTTTACTCTTTTCTACATTATATAGTCAGATCAGCTTCACTTCTTGCTTAATAAGAATCTGGCTACATAAGATGGCAATGATCGTTGGCTCGTTTAAAGTTTTGGAAACAACTAATAGGTGGTCAAGGTAGACGAATACCTAATCGTTTATCTGATGTGGGACATACTTGCATTAGTCTACGGAGGTTTTGTGGTGCATTATGCAACTCAAGCGGTTCTCCCAGCACCGTATCATCGCATCGACCGTACTTATATATTTAGTCGTGTTAACCGACTAAAATCCTTCAATTAACGGCTAATGGTAAGCATGTGTTCAGGCAAATCTTCCCATTTGCATTGATCACAGTATTTTCTGGGGACATGACAACGAACTCTCGTTCAAGTTCCTTGGTATAAGAGATACTGCGTTGCTGGAGAATAACAAACTGTTGTTTACGAGGGATGCAGTTTCGACATCGATACGATGCGATAAATGGTAAGTTCGTCTTAATACCAATTTTTCATAAAATGGGAATTGGTTCAGAATTTTTGAAAGTTGTGCTTGCAGGCTTACGCATAATACATACGGTGGTAGATTTGAACATCAGAGCGCATTGGAAATGGTTGACATGAATTTCACTGAATATGGTGGGTGCTAATCCGAAAAAAATTCAAAAGTCAGTTCCGAGGTAAAGTGATCAATTTATTTTTGGTGTGATATACAGTTTCATTGTTTTAGTTATTTCAGCGTATGATTGGTTTCCTGTAATAAATCTGATGATGCGTATTTATTCTCCACTACCCGTAGAGATAACGGCTGGAACATGATGAAATTGCTCGCTCCACTATACTCGAAAGCTAATTATATGATAATCCATTTAATGAAAAAGCAACGTAAGGACGTCCGTTAGGTTCCGATTTTAGGAAAGTTTCCGAATTTACTTTGATTAGAATACCTAAAGGAATATTTAAGACGCGAACCGACTGGTTTGAGTTGATTGACAGATTTTATCTCTTCATAACTTAACGTAAGACAACAGAGAATTTATGTTACTTTGAACTTCATTATTCGAAATTTTGTAAAGTGGTGTTCTGACTCTCTGTTTATCAATTATTCCGGCAATCACCCATTCCTATTCGAAGTAAGATTTTAACCTTGCGCGCATGTTTCTTAATAAGAGGTTTAATAAACCCATCTAGACATAGAATCCGCTAATCATGAAGCGTTTTTGTAGGTTTCGTGATAGCAATTCAAACAAAAACTCCTTCTATTATTGATTTCTGGTTTATAAAAACTTCTTTAGTTCAGCATCGGTACGCCAATCTTAAAAACGAGTAATAATCGCTGATTTAATTTCATCCTGATTGTTCAACCTATATAATCCACTAATGAGACCCAATACAAATACCGGAATTTAATTTTCATACGCATGCTGATGTCGATGGCCAGTTTTTTGTTTATAATCTTAGTGGAGCGTGCCGTATACTCTCAATACTATAAAAAATCGGTTGACTGAAATTCCTGTGGGATCATTATCTTCTTACGTACTAAGTAAACTTACTGGGTCCATTCAATAAGAATGGTTAAGTTGAGCAGCTTGGTTCAAATTCGCGTAGTGTATTATGATGGGGTGAGATCGAGGACTCGAACTTCTAGGATCACATTTTCCCTGTTAGACACTCTTAATAAACCTTCAATCTTATTTTTATGTACTGGAGCTTGAATCCCAAAGTGTAACCTCACACTTAAGAAATTTCAATGCTGATGCATGAAGCCAAATAGGAACCGATTTATCATATTTTATACAGTTTTCGGTTTCACTTAGTAATCTCAGTTTGGTCGCGACATTACCTTTTATTCCTCGGATTTAGCAATCGATTGTTAACCCCGCAATCTAAATATTTGGCGTATATTTCAGCCAGGATTACCGAAAAAACAATAGGCGCGATTATAATCTAGACAATGCTTCAACATGCGCTAATTACTTTTACAAATAATGTACATTGATCTCGGATACACCACACTTAATCTCTAAAGCGAAAATATGAACCTTGTGTGTGTATTGTGATACAAATTGTCTTGTAAAATCGAAAATTATTATACAAAATATGGAAAAATTCATATACGGAAGCTGCCACTTCTGCTACACGGATGTCCATCAAATTTTACATGAATCTCCCAATTTGAGTAAACAGTTAATCCGCCTTGTCTGTACAGATGTCGTTTTGTTGAAATAAAGTTTTTTTTAGTTGAACTACTTTTGTGGGATGGATGCTGCCACTCCCGGTAGCGCGACTTCAGCCAAAAATCACTGGGTTTCTGATTTATGTAAAACGCTTAAGTATTAAGTTCCACCCCGACCAGTCAATCCGTCTGAGCTGTAAAGAGGGCAAAGACATTTAGCCAAAAAACTGGAGGTTGGCTAGAAAAAAAGTACATCTCCGCTTTAATTTTGGAAAATTGATCTGAACCATTTTTTTACAAATTTAATTTAGGATATTTTAGTGCATAGTTGATTTTCTCATAATTCAGATATTTTTCAAAATATTTGCAAAAACGAGAACTAAATATATGGAAAAATCTAAATGTGGAAAAATCTAAATTAATTAGGTTTCATTCCGAACAATTAATCAGTCTGGGATGTATAGCGGCCCAATTTTTATACGTACCTTTCAAAATATTTTGAAAAACCCGAAGAAGCTAGTTTTAAATCCATCACTTTCCTTAGTCCGATTTCTTAAAAAATTCAAAGGATCTCCTAATTTGTGGAAATAACTTAAGTACGAAGTTTCATCCCAATCAATGAATTCGCCTGGTATGTATACAGAACTGCATTTTGTTTAAAAATAGATTTTCGTGAAAAAAACCTATCCAAAAATTCTGGAAATCAACATCCCCGGAAACCCATATCTAAGATTATGACAATATCATTAGGATCGAACGATTAGGGTCCAACTCTCTGTATGCAATCATTAAATGAATGTATACGATATCTAGAAAATCCTCAGACGAGTCCGACCTTTTTTATTGGAATAACTCATACTAATTTATAATTGGCCTGAGTGTCCCCTATTCATTTATACTCTTGGTTTTGTTTAGACATCTCTGATGTTTTTGTTATTTGATAAGATTTATTAATCATTCCATTCATAGTTTAATGACACTGTTAAAAGTTTAACGACTACTTTCGTAAATTTTGAATAAAAGCTCGCTCACAAACGGTGTATCTAGATAAGTAGTACCTCACGGATCATGTTAATGTTAGATCTCCTACTGGAGATCTCTCCACAGATGAACAACTATTTTCTCTATTACTCGTGGGTCGTAATATGAATCTTAATAATAGTAAATGAATAGTGAGGCCGGCTCACTATTAAATTTGTGACACATTTAGGAATAATTCTGATTTCTCCTAGATATTTAGAACAATGGGACTACTGGAGGTGGTTTCGATGTGCCAAACAAAAGCAACATCCAACAAAACTAAACAAGATTCCATTGGCAAAACGCTAAGTATTAAGAGTCGCATGAATGGGCGGCTGTGGTCGACAGGGCACGATATGAAGGAAGCAAAGTGCATTCTAATTAGGGTAAGGTGGAAAAGGCTTAAGCACTCCCTCCCACCTACATAATAAGGAGGGAAAATCCTGAACCTGCCCCATCATGTCGAAGTACATAATGGTAACAGAATCAAGTAAAGTTGCATTGGGTGCCGGTAAACGGTTCCCCACTGCATCAAGGCTGCATAAAGTCTATTGCAAGTTTGGCCGATAGCAAGGCTTAAGTATGTCACAAGCTAGGATATTCTCTGAAGACTCATGGTGCGAATTTGGATCCATGAGGAACGTTGCGACCAAAAAAAAAATACTGAAAATGCAATCCAGATAAGCAATCCAGACCTTTCAACTTATCAACTGGAATATTGTTAAGCTAAAGGTACCATAGGCTGACTACAGGTCAGCCATTATAGTGCTTAACATTGAAACATTGGCTGCACTAGTGAATACCAGTAATGTGTTTAGCTCGGAATTTAATGTAATTACGTTAAAGGTTTTACCTGAATGATGAACTTGAATTTGCTAATGCAGAAGATCCAGGAACAGCATAAAACAGTTGGTGCAGTATGTAAACTCCAAGTTGACTCATTCTTGAACGAAGAATCTAACATAACTGTTTTAGGGACATACGCGTCAATCTAAATGTTTAAGTAATTGCAAATCGACTACAAAATTATCTAGCAACAATGACGTCTATGTAATTTTACCTTCTATATACTGGGGTGGAAATCTTACTTGGTGCGATGCGAATTCATATAATCTGGTGTAGTAAGGATATGAAATAGGGAGGTCAGTCACTTCTTTATTTCGTTCCTAGTATACAAAGCTAAACATATGCAAAATTGGCAAGAAGCCAACGTCTATAACTATCAATTGGAAAGATATTTTAAATATTAAAAATTGAAAGATTTCTGTCGAGGAGAAAGACTAGCTGGGATACCATGAGAAAAAACTATTTTAAGAAATTTGTTACCAGTCTGGTACCAAGACCAAGGGCTCAATACAGCAGCTTGATGAACAAGTGGACAAGCTATCTGACTCTTAGTATAAAGTGATTGTAGGTGCGTATCCCCTTAGTAGACGTTGGAGTAAACATTGGCCCTGACTAATTTGAACTGCTGACTAACCCATTAAAATGGTGGAAAAATATGAAGTACTCCGAAAAGGACGCCTATTGAGCAATATTTCGTGTAGGCGCATTTTCTTCCTTCAAATTCAACGTTTTTATTATAACAGAATCCAATTTTTTACAATGAAATCAAAAATATGTATCAAATCATTGCAAACGCTTCGACAGACATTAAAAACAATTATGTGACAACAATCGAAGCACAGACCTAAAAAAGCGTTTGTCAAGTTGTGATAAATCGATCTTAACGGTCTAAGTTGAGATGCGGTACGGGCCATTTAGGGCCTCCAAGCCACAAGTAAATTCTATAAAACTTTCCACAAATTGGAAAATATCATAATAAAAAATTTCCCCTGAAAGCTTTCTTTAATTTCCATAAATTTTCGCCAAATTTAACGAACAGATGCTTTAAAATAATAAAAAATTTAAAATTGAATTTCCATCACCACAGACTTTAATAAAAATTATAACAAAGTAACAACAACAACACCATTCCTATTTATGACAAAGTCATAAAAAACATAAAACATCTAAAAAGTTGAAGTTTTGATTTGTTTAGAAAATTTTATTTTCGTTGTATCCTCTTTTATGTGCTTTTTGTTGTTTTTGTGTTGTAAACTTTCAATTTGTTTGTGTGTTTTTACTTAAGCCATATACAACAAAAGTTTTTCAAATTATTAATTTTAATTTTCTTAATTGATAAGAAAGAATTTTATATACTAGGCGTCTAACGTATTATTTATGACATACATATACATACATAAAACACCCCATATATTTCCATTTTCTGATTTTCTTGTAATCAGTCATAATTTTCCTGTCATGAAAATGAAATAATTAGAAAATAATTTTCAGTTTTGTTTTAAGGAACAAAAAAAGTATTTGCTTTCTATTGTTTTACAAAAATCATAAATTACACGAAACTTTTTGAAAGTCGTGTGAATAATCATATAACTCGGTGGGTTTAGCTAAAGCGCCCATTCCACCCATCATCACAAATAAGCAAAATACAAAATAAACAAAACACGAAGTTTGTCAACATATCATTTTGATTAAAAACAATGTATAATGAAAATTCTTTGGTGACGCAATAAAATGTGTGTGGTTTTATCGAGCGTACAGATAAAAAAAACCCTCAGTAAAAACAAAAACTAAAAGCACAAAACTATTTTTTGATATAAGCGCGCAAGTAGTATAAAAACCCGGTAGAATTTATTACCATAATACGATTCGGTGAGGGGGATTGGAGCAAACAAAAAAATTGCTGTCAGACAAAAGAAAATAAAACCGTAATATTTTACGAGCCGCCAATAATTTTTATTTGGTGTGTGCTTTTGTGCTTTGAAAATGACTCAAAACTAAATGATTTATTTATGCCAAGAATTGGAGAAAACTAATAAAAAACAATTTTTTTTGTGTGTTTGGTGAACATTTTTATTTTGGGTGTGTGTGTGTGTGAGAGCTTTTTACAATACTAAATTTTGCAGACAATTTATATGGTATAATTCAAAGTTATCTGAATATGAACCGAATAAAAAATAAAAATAAAAATTTTGTGCTTTTATTATACATTTTGCCAACGAAATAATAAAATTTTATCATCTTCAAGGTTTTTATGGCACAAAAAGTATTTAAGCTTTTTTGAAGGGTATTTGTTTTATAAATCGATTTCATTCAATGTAATTTTTTTTTATTTAATTTGTCATTTGACCTGAAATAGGAATTTCGATGTATCATTTGTTTGGTTTAGCTTTTCTTAATATATAAGACTTTTGTCTTTTTATTGATCAAAATCTATTTAACCAAATTTTAATACAATTGGGTAAATAATGTTGATCAATATGAATGTAAGTGTAATCTGATAACATTTAATGGATTTATTCTTTGGACAGACATTGGCTTTTAATTGTAATTGAACAGTATTATCTTTTAAATTAAATTGGACTGTACAAATAGCAATAGAAAAACTTAGAAATATATACTCGTACCACATTTACACTAGATGCAAAATATTTTATTACATTTTAATGGACGATAGCAAAACATTTCATATAAAGCATGAAACATGAAATACCGTAAATTTTGTCACGCAATCGTTCCATTAGAATGAAATGAAATCTTAAAATATAATTATACACCCGTCGATTTAATTCGTTAACGGCCTTTGTGTATTGTATCACCACGGAAATTTTATTTCTCCTCACAAACATTCATTTTCTTCAAATTTTCACGAAACAAGTACATTTTTTATGGTTTGAGACAAAAAAGAAAAATATATTTAGCTCATAAGTTAATGGATTTTGAAAGGTGTTAAAGTGAGTACAGTGGTTTTGGGATGTCGCATAAGTTTTTCTGTTTTCTTATTTACTACTATGCCCTTGCGGTAAATAGATTGGTAAAATGCCGAAACCAATAGTTTTTTTTAGCGAATTATACATTAAATTGTCAGATTTTGTGTGTCACAAAAATATAAATAAAAATTTCTTACTGCAGTTTATATAATTAAAAAGCAAAAGTTTTATCATATCAATTAAAAATTATTGGTTAGTAATACCTCTTAAGAACTCACATCACTGATGAAATGTTATGAAAAGATAAAATCGCACAAATTGGTTCATCGCACAAATGATGCATGCGGGGGAGTAATGTTTCGGATTCACGTCGATATAGCCACAAGTAAAACGAGATTTCAGAATATCACGTACAAAATATGCGAATGCAACAGCCCTGATCCAACAGGTATGAAAATGGTTAAAGTGGGAGAAAATATATTAATAAAGAACTTTGTTATAGAACTCACTACACTTTGTTACGATTATACCCAAATGCTTTTGTTGAAATTTCAATCAATTTTATATTGGTTGAACCACTTTATGGAAGTGAACAGGCAATTTATGCACCTCACAGTTGCTGTTGATATCCTAACCTTTAGAATATGTATAACCACGACACGGATGACGATTTGTGTATGCAAATCCCTCTGGAAGAATATGTGCATCGGTCACAATGTATGTTCTAAACAACTTGGTAGACTTTAAAACCTCTCAGTAGTTTATCGATCGGAATAGACTTTCCGAGCGAAGGAGCTAGCAGATATTTTATGTGTTTCCAAGAAGTATGGAAATAAATTTGATCGGTTATAAAACCCGAACGTGCTATTTATAATGTTCCATAACATTTTCTTTAAACTTTTAGATTATTACCGGGTTTTATCGAAATATGTCGAAGTATTTCGCATAAATAATATACAGGTAATTTAGTTATTATACCCTGACTCAAGTTGAACTAATTAAGGAGTAAGCAAATGCCCCAGAAAAGCTATTTATATATTTTTTTAGCAACATATGATCTACACTAAGTCTCGACAGTGTTAATAAGCCTTAAAGCGAAATGACGATAATTGTGTTAAATTTAATCCAATTTAGACACTTCTGAACACATGCCTTCAATGGAAAATAATAAGTCCAGAAATTTTTTTCTGTAGACCCCAATAATATTCAATTTTGTGGACAAGATGTTTTTAGGTAAAGTAGTCGAAAACGAATAAGACGCTAAGTACAGCGCCCAAATTTGTGTATAAATTTGAATGGCCATGTCGCTTAATAAAGCTGATAAGGTCGTAAAATACAAGCTGGCTAAAATTTCAGAGATTTGCTCAATTATTGCACTGCATACGCTCATTGCTAATTTCAATGGGTATATCACAAGTTTTCAAGTTTCGTTTTTATGAAATTTACTCAGCTTCCTTCATACTCGTTTGGTACTCACCAGCTGTAACACACTGTTATATGAAAATAACGAGAATCACTTAATCTCCACATCGGAAAGTTCTGCATTCTATCTTTAATTAATCTAATGGGAAGAATAGGAACACTTTTCTGTTATAACATTTCGTTACATAAAATATACGTCCCTGGAGCACCTACCGCCACTCAGCTTAAAGTTGGTTAAATAAGAAATTATCTTATAGCGTGTAAACATCGACATTAAATATCAGTTGGTTCTTTAGTTGAAAACTATTCGCTTGCCAAAATCACAAAATTTTCCAAAATCACATCTAAAACTCATTTCGGAATCCTACACTTAACATATAAACACAGTTTTATCTTAAACATATCAAAAATGGTTAGGGTTAATTTAAGTTGACAATTTTTTAAAGGCACGAAGAAAATGTATACAAGATTAGTATTTTCGTTATTTAATCTGAGTTGTATCCCCTTCGAAAGAGAAATAACTTGTACAATTATGGAATAAGAGGCAACATAACAGGCTAAACCATAGAAGCTGTCAAATAATTTCCAGAAATTTCGAACCAGTGCATTCGATTGGGATTTTTTTCTAAATAGGGTCCAAGACCCTATTTGATAAAATCTTAAATAAATTTTCTAGTATTTAGGACTCATTACGATCGATACTTAGCACTCGAGTACCGATTCATTGTAGTCGTTTCATGCCACTCGAATGTTTTCCCCAAATTGCTCGGGCCGATTTTTTCTAAATGAGAGCTCGGACTCCAATTGAGAAAATCCTTAACATATTTTCTCGAATTTAAAACTCATCACAATCGATTCTTAGTACTCGAGTACAGATTTATTGCACGCATTTCGTGCCACTATAAAATCTTCCCTCTCAAAAACTCTAGTGGCGATTTTTTTAAATAGGAACCCGGAAAACGTATGAGATCACACACTTTTCTAAAATTAGGACTCATTGCAACTGATGGTACTCGAAAAATAATTTTCGAAACCCTTGACACATACAAAAAATTGTATATATGGTAAATCGACAAACTATACAAAAAAACGTTGCTATACAGTGCAACATCAAACAACATCATGCAGTATGGTGCAACATTATTCAACATAATGGCCTCAGGATTCCATGCCCCTCAAAGGATCCTATAACCGAGTGTTCCCATAATATACGGGCAATCGATTCCTGGTTCTTGATTACCGGTTTTGATCAATGTGCGACGAAATTGTTTATACTGAGGAAAAATTTAAAACAAGAACCCGGGTCCTGCACGAAAATCCCATAAATGAATTTTCCTGTACTCGGAACACACCGCAAGCGAATTATGTTACTCGAGAACCTCTTAGCAATTTTCACCAAAGTTGATTAAGCGGAGAAAAACAATTAAGAAAAGAACAATTAAGAAGACCATGGTCAACTTTAGGACTTCCAACCTATTATAATCGATTCCGAACATTTGAAATCTCGCTTTACCAAATCTTATCAAAATCGTGCAACTCGAAAAAGTTCAAGTAATGGAGGGGAGGTCCTTCCTACACCCTTAAATAAATTTTCACGAAATCTGGGCCCATTGCAATCAGTTTCTGATAATAGAAAACTCCACCCAAACTATTTTATTATTTTCGGGCCCCACCGAGCTACAACAAAATCGTTTGAGGCGAAACTAATGTGAAAAAGAGGACAAGATGCAATAAATCTATATTGTTACTCATGACATTGAATTTTTTTCAACAAGGCGCTACAAACACAACCATACTACATGCCACCGTAACGTAAACGAGAAACGTGAGGCAACTTGACGCAACATTCCGCAATATGATAAAACATAACGAAATATATGAATCAACAAGACGAAATGCTGAAAAACAACAAAATTATGCAACACCAAGCAACTTGGTACAACATAGCAGCCCCTACGGAGGGCTCCCAAATTAATTTTCTTGAAATTATTTTTCCTTGTAATATTTTTGTTGCAATCGAAAACCATTCATCGGAATCGATGCCGAGCACTCAAAAGAGGTGTTCTTCGAGTTAAATCAAATTGTTCGAGCCAAAACGGTTGTGAAGAAATTGAATCTGGACCCGACCGGACAACTACATCAACGGATTTTCCCGAAATACGAATGAATCGCAATTCATTCCTGGAATTGAAACCATTATCATTTCAGTTTATATCAAATTTATTTAAGTACATAGCACAACTATAAAAGAATTACAGTTTTAACTCCGCACCTCCATTTTGAACACTTAAACTTATCTGTATTGGGGAGTGTTAAAATGCTCCTAGTAAGTTCCGCTCTACCCGTCTTTGAACCATCCACTTTATATAATTTTTGTGAAATTTAAAGCTACTCAATGTTAAATTGGCAAATCTAGCGATTGTCAAAATTATCCCCTTTGTAGATACTGCACCGTAATGCTTGAGTGACTTCAAATTTTCTTAGTGATCGCCAGCACCCCTAAATTGTATCTGTGGTTTTAAATTCAAAGATAATTTCAGATTCAAATGAAATTTAAAATTAATAGAAAATGGATAAATATATAAAAAAACAAAAAAATATCAAAATCGCTTGAGCCAAACAATTTAATAAATGGACCCGGCCCTACCGGATGACTAACAAAATTAATTTTTCCAAAATTACCTTCCATCAAATTTGGTTCCTGGAATTTTATTACAAATGAAGAATTTGGTAATTTTTTATCAAAATCGTGCTATAGTTGAAAAACAATTATTTATGAGATCCGACCACCACCAAATGATCCCTAAATTAATTTTTCCGAAATCAAGACCCATCGCAATCGTTTTCTGGTACTTGAAAACCACCCTCAGTAATTTTTATTAAAATTGTACGACCCGGGAAAAAAATAAAAGAAAGAAACCCGCGTCCCACCAACAAATGTGAATAGGAAACCCAGATCAAAACATTAATTAGATAATGAAATGCTACAAATCAATATTGGTACTCAGAATAAGCAACATTTTCAAATGGTTGCGATTAGTGCAACTATACAATATGTCACACTATCGCCACCAACATGGTGCAACATGGTACACATGACACAGCATGTTAAATATTTTACAGAATCTCGCAACATTTTGGACCATCGTGAAACATTACGCAACATGTAACTACAAAAAAAAATTGTTCAGCCAAACAAATTGTTAAGAGAATTCCCAAGCCCTGTCAGGAATCATCCTGAATAAAGTCTTCCGCAAATAACTCTTCATTGTGAGAAAATATTATCTAATGAGCCAGTACACTTCTAAAAATCGGCATAAGATATCGAATGATCACCATTCCGATCAGAACTAATGCTACTGGGCTACTCTCAGAATACTGCTATGAAACGATTTCATTATTTAAAGCAGAAATTTAATATGAACTCTTTTCGAAAAGGTTATAAAAAATTTATTTCTGAATATGAAGAACTGAGTCATATGCTAACTTTTTAAAATACGAGCATACAGTATCCAAACTACTTTATTTTCTACAACATTGTGTTTAGAAGAAAGACAGTTCGAAAGGAATTCGAAGGAATCTGATCTATAATTGCAAGTATATTTTTCTAAGTAGTTGATAATATGACTGGCTGACATATGATTAAAGAACTTGTTAAATTGCTATACGAAACAATCACGTACGAACTAATTGCATATTTTAAAAGGGATGATTGTTGGCGCTTCGTAAATTATGTTTCGTAATAGTATTCAATCTTTTTCAAGGGAGCTCCTTGGAAACGGATAAGGAAAAACTCTAAGTTTTATTTAACAGCCTACAGAAATATATTTATACTGCCACATTCTGCTTGTAGGACAGGTGCTCTGTAAGATCAGAACATATCTCACGAATTATTTTATTAGACCTACCCAAGTAATTCGTTCCGTTCATTTTTATGAAGGCAATGAAGCTCTAGGTCTCATTTGGCAACCTGATATTTCCACTTGCACATCCTTCTTGTTGTGCAGGAGGTTGTTGCCAAATTATTTAAAGACAAATTATTTTATTAGACCTATAAAAAAATGTAGAGGGCTTGTTTAATTTAGGCCCCAAAATCTTCGATTTCAGTTATCATAATTTTGAAATAATATTCGAATAAAAAAATTTAGGTTTTATGTATCAATATTTAATTATCCGCACCATCAAAATTTTATATCTAATTGTAATAAAAAAATCATTTTAGAAATTTATGAATTGATTTAAGTTCGATTTTTAATTTTGCTATATTTTTACGGTGATAATTTTGTAGCACGACAATTCACAGAAAAGCATCTCATTGAAAACGATAATATATTGAAAAGCAAATTGCCAAAATAGTAATTATCTGAAAACGAAAGTGAATCTTAAACGAGATAACCGAAAACGACAGTTCACCGAAATCCACTATTCACCGAAAAACATTTCACGGAAACGTCACTTCACCAAAAACGAATTTACCGGAATCGAAAATTCATTATGGAAACAATAATCCATCGTACACAATAATTCACTCTTAATGACAATTCACCGAAAATGACAATTCACCGAAAACGACAATTCACTGGAAATGACAAGTCACAGGAAAAATATTTCGCTTGTACCTTTTAAAAATTGTAAAAGCGCCAATTCTAACTATATTCCGACCATTTTTGTAGATTCCTGTTTTAGTGCCTCTCGAAATTGAAATAAGCTGGGGGAGCGCAACGGACTCCCGCATGTCTGTGATAGCTACCTTAGTTGTTAGACCTTACGTTTCCACATGAACTCATTTTTAGTTTAAGCGACTTGCAATTTAAAATTCTAATTAAAAATTTTTCAGGTGTATTAAACGATATTTTTAACTTCAATCAAAATATAAATGGTTTTCATGTGTTCAAAAAATAATGTTAGATTTTAGAATTTGTTACAAGTTATTTTCACTTAAGTTTCAGTTTCATAAGCCCAACTCTTTAATAATATGCGAGTGATAACGCGAAACTATTATGGTGGGCAAAAATCGGAATCACAAAAAATTAGAAACCAATATTTACCTAAAAATGTAATTCCAAAAAACTAAATCCTCAAATTTATAAATCTCAAAAATGCTAAGCATAAAACCGAATTAGTCAAAATATTTATGTTCAGATTTCAACGAAATCAGTTTTATCTTGGATAGTTCTAGAAAAATTATATTTCCAATTTAGCGCGAAAGTTTTCTATTGTTATTTATGCAGTTCTCAGTAAATACAAATTGAAGTAATCTGTTGTTACAGTTAGAATCTCGTATTTTTTTTTATTATCCCTGCAATCTCTTCTGGAGCCAAAGCTATCCCAAGTCTTTCGCGGTTTGCTTTTTTGGTCCTTACTTTGACGCCAGTGTTAGCCAATTCGATGACGTACGGTTATAGGTCCGATTTTATCACCGTCTGCACATTGCATAGCTCCATGCCAGCCTATACTGGCATGGAAGATGATTCGGCTCATGAATTTTGCACTCCGACAGGGAGTGATAGATGTGTTCCACTTCATCACAGATCGTAATCTGTAGATGAAAATTCCATTTGCATCCTACCCCTATCGGGATTCGAACCCGGTATCTCCAAACGCCAAAGGAATCTCGAATTTAGCAGATGTTTATATAAATGCAATATTTGCTTGTAATTCTATCATTTAACGTCAACGTTTTATTGCAGTTTTTGTTGTTGTGACAATATAATAAAAAATAATTTTTAATTTGAAAAATGGGTATCCGGCACCTTGTGCAATCTAATAAGAAGAGTGTAAGGTTTTCTGTATAAATACGGCTATTATTTTGACAAAAAAGTTGGTATCGTACATTCTTGGAGTTGTGGCAAAATAAAACTTATAAGTGCCTTGCCAACATTGAAACATGAAGTAGACGTATCGCGGGCGAATTATAAATTAAACGAGCTGGCAACTTCGGAAATGCCACCATTTCAAATTATAAATAAAATCATAGTCGAAGAGTAACGGATCTATTCTTAGTTATTTGCCAAGCAAGGTACGGGCAAAATCCAAAATTCAAAGAGTTCGCAGTGCATACTCCCTGCTCTTTCGTGGTTCGTTTTCCCGTCTTACTTTACGCATTTACTGCCAAATCGAAGACGTATGACAATTGGACCGATTTAAGTTACCGCCTGCCCATTGCATAGCTCCATGCCAGCCTACAGTATTGGATATGGAAAATCGTAGTTATGTTCTTTTTAATCCCAGATCGTAATCTGGTGATGACAATTTCCTTATTCATCCTGTCCCTATCGGAATTTGAACTCGGTGCCTCCCGATCCAAACGTCAAAGCTTTAATCAACGTGCTATTTTGCATTCCTTATATTCTGTCTAATGACTAAGAAGTGCAACAGCACCTACAACCAGTTTTTTACGATTTGTTTCGTTTGGCATGTGAATGGAACATCCTTCCGGAACTGGATTAATTCAGATTTCGAAAAGATTATATTTAATTATGCTAAAACCTTTTCCCATCAGCCCAATGTAAAGGTTGCTTCCTTCACTTTGTACAGATAATTTGGAGGCAAGTAAAAAAATCAGCTATTATAAAATACGGCGATGAAAATAAAAAACACGGCAATTCGCCGTTTAATTTTATAGTTGGCGCACAAATGTTTGTGTTTTTAAATTAATTAAAGTGCTTACAGGATGAACTGATTGTGGTAATGACAAATGAAAAAATATAGGTTTTAAAATTTTATCGAAATTATACGTTTTTGTTTTATAATAATTTTGGGATTAAAAATTTGGAGAATATGAGTGTATCCCTATATGCGAAACGTTTTTAAATATTTTCGGTGACTGGTCGTTTTCGGTTAATTGTTTTTCGGCGAATTTTTTTTTCGGTGAATTCTTTTTTCGTTGAATTGAGGTTTTAGGTAAATTGTCCATTGAATCGATTTTCAGTAATTTTCCGACCAAATAAATATTAGACTATTTGATAATTCGGTATTATTTTTTTAGGCTAATTTGTGTGATTCCCTTATAAATTCAAAAACTTTTTACCACGATTAGTTTACTTATGTCGAATATGTGAAGTAATATAAAACAAAATACTATTGAGTAGTCTATAAATTGCTCCGATTAACATTAGTTAAGTGACGTTAGAAGTAATGAGTATTAATACTATGTCAAACAAAAAACTAGCCAAATTATTTTCTCTTGATGAAATAAAACTGTGTTGTGATTTGATTTTTGAAAAGTTTGCGTCAGAAAGTTTTTCATAACAATTTCATAACAATAGAGTTGGTGCCACTAGTTAAGCCAAAGGAGTAAATTGTACATCACTTAAATACAAGAGCAAAATAAAATTTTGAAATGGTTTTTAAATCTTAGCATAAGCAATTAACTATGCTTTACAGGAAAAATCTGTATTCAAAAGCGCTATATATAGCTAAACCACGTATTAAAAATCTGATTGCTTTTATATAACCTGTATTCCATTGAAATTTAATTTAACTATATAAAGCAAACTACCCTCGATCGTAAACGCAAACAAAAAAAATCCTATATTCGTTGACAAGAACTGACTCGATTATCAGCTAAAATCAAATTAAAGTATAACAGAGAGAGAATTAAAAAAAAAATCGAAATATTCGCCACGACAAATAAACCACGTAAAAGCCCAAAAAGTTATATAACCGAATTACATATGTATACCTATATATGTTCTGTTTAATCAGATTTAATTTTTTTGTAATTTTTATGTTGCCGCTAACACAATGTGTGCGCCTATATGCATATACATACATATTTCCATATAACGCTATACGTATGATACGAAAAGTTTATGTTTGTTCACAAATATAAATTGCAATCCGTATGTACGAGTATACTATACATACTTGACAATTTAACAAACAAAATAAAATAAAGCACAAAAAAGCTTTGTTGTTTTTTTAACATGGGAACATGTTATTGTTGTTGTACTATGCATCTAAATAATAAATAAATAACGTAAAATTAAACCAAAAAAAAGCTTTGGTTGAACTCTAAATTTATGTATTGGAAAGCATATTTATGTATATACCACATGTATACATCTATATTTAATGATGTATACGACGAGAAGGTAGCTATTTGTATATGGATAGAAAGCTTTCAATTCTACAACATTACGAGACCGAAATAAGATTGCGTGACATAATTTCATTATGACGATTAAATTTTGTCATTTAATAAAGAAACTTTAATAAAAATGAAAAGCTTATTTTTACCATAATGTACTACATTCCACTATATACACTTCAATATACAGCCGTTTCAGGTTTTTATGATTTCATTATTTCCTTTGTGTGGAATCGTATCCCTACCTAGTAAAAAAGAAAAATTCCGATTTAAAAATGAAATATACAAATGAAAAAAGGATATAGCAAAGCTTTAAAAAACATTTTTCTGCAGGAAATATTATTTTCGTTTAATTTCAATGCTTTATTTAATATAAATTTTGATGTTTTTGTTTAATTAATGATTTTTAGCTTTGTGTATTGCTCTCTGTATTTATATAATTTAATTTATAAAACAAAAGATTTTATGTAAATAAAATTGTTTTATTTATTTATTTCCAGTTATATTATATATATAAATATATATATATATATATATATATATATATATATATATATATATATATATATATATATATATATATATATATATACACAAAAATAAATGAAACAAAATCAAATTAAATTAATTTGATTTAATTCGATTGATAAAATACAATTATTTTAATTCAATTATAAATGAACAAAATAAAAATAAAAAATATATGGGGTTTGTTTTATTTTATCAAATCCTCCAAAATTGATGTAATTTGTTTTAATTGTAATTAGAGGAATTATTGAACGGTTTTGATTTTATTTTTTCAATTAAAACACTTTAGAGGCATAATTTTTGGTTTTGGTAATTTTGGTTTCCATATAATATTGCGGCATTCATCGCTATTTTTATTTATTTATTTTTTGGTTCGGTTGCTGTGCATTAGAGAATTTAATTAATTAATTTACATTGTGTTATTTATTTATTTTGTTGTTGCCGTCGGTACACCGTGGATTATTTTTAATGCATGAAAATACATTACCTGCTGAAATCGATATATGTACATACATACATTCTAAATTCAAAACAATTATTAAATTAAAGTTCAATGACCGAATGAAATTTTTGGTAGCGAATTGAAAACTATTGTTAAGTTGTAAATTTATTTTATGGATTACAATTCAAAATAATCTCAAATCATATTTAACAGGGATGGCTGAGGAAGATTATGCAATGGTATCTACATGATTGTCGTTATCTATTACGTAAATTACACAGCAAATTTATGCATTTCTGACGTCGATATTGTGGTCAACGTACCAAGGAGCATTCATAATGTTAGGTAGTATGTTTTGAAATGTTTATATGATAAACTGTAGTTTTCTTTGCGTAGTCCCAAAGCTGAACTCTTTACGTCCAGATAGGTTTAAGAATTTGTTTAAATAAAAGCAGTTTGTTGTGCGTTGTTAGTTCAGAGTTTCTTGCAATAACCCTTTCGAGGCCTGATATCACAAATGTGACGTACTTGATGAAAGAAAGAATAAAAAAATATTTGGATGTAACTATAGACCAGACCGTACAATTGTGATAATAAATATATACCTACGCGGCAGTAGATAATTTTTTGTAGAAATGTATGACGTACCGCCCAACTATCACAAACGTGATATTCAATTTTAGTCTTACCTGAAGTCCTCGATAAATAAACCATCGCATTAATTTGTGAAAAACCACCCTTGCATTTGTGTGGTGCGGGATTTCTCGTATACATTAATTCATTCATCCTTGTTGTTCTTTGTTGCATAAATTCGTAGTATTCAATCATATTTGAATGCCCTTCTCATGTGAGTCCAGATGAACCGATAAACTGAGTACGACGATAGATCAAGAAATGACAAGGACAACATTTTCTTAAGAATTCGCGTATTCAGTCAGTCTTTGACGGTATTGAATTTTTCAAAACATCTTTTACCAGCCGAACTACATAAGTACACATCGCACTTCTTGCATCTATTTCTAGTTCTACTGCTGCAGTATTTCAACCTGCACATTCTAGGCGCTTTTAATCGTTCCAAGTTGGCCAAGGGCAATAGCCATCGTAGCGTTTCCCAAGTGACGATAGGGATGTCATTTTAATACTTATGATCAATGGTTCGGGTTTATCGACTTCATCTTCACAGCTTGAGGTCAATATTTGGGTGTGGATGTTTAAGTGGTGTTGAAGGTAGTGAGTCCCCTATTTCCAGTCGGATTCTAACAATAATTTCACTTTTTTTTTAATTCCTTTAAAATCGCAATCCAGTCAGTATTCTTGCCGTCCGTTAACCACTGCCAAATTCATAAAATGTTGGGATACTTTGACTGACCACTTTACGGTTTTAATAAAATTTCGATAATGTTCCATCGTTTGGTCACACAAATCCACCCCCACCCATGTAACTACATATTATTCTCGGATATTATTGAGGGACAGGTAACTTCAATATATTTCTTTTCTTTTTTACTCCAACGTTCTGTTAACGTTTCTCTTGTCATCTTTCGCTTGTGATCTTTAAAACGTAATCCTTTTAGCCGATTTTATTATATTGTGCCAGCTGCCTTATAATTAAGGGTTTCTAATTTTTTTATCTAAAAATAATAAAATGTTCATGAGAAGTTACATAAATAATCATAACAAAAAAGAAATACCTATCAAAATATAGAAAACTGCCTTCTGGTAATGTTTTAATTAGCCTCAGCGACAGCTGGACCTAACCCAAGGGACATATCAAGCAACTTGGTCTTGGTTCCTTGATATATCTCGAAGTCCAACAATAAACCCCTACTTGTCGTGACTACGAATTTTTTAAGACCTACAGGCCGGGGCTTGTTTGAACAAACTGTTTGCCGGGGCCCCAACCAGTAAATGGATCATTTGTTCGTCTATTGAGAATCAATCCACGAAGCTTTCTATATTGTGACATCTATTTCTGACCGCTTAAATGATCGGTGATACTTGCCAAAACATGCTAGACTTTGCTTCTTTCGGGTATCCTTGAAACATCAGCATAATGGAGCGATGTTCTCAGAATTTTGGACCGATTTTTAGTCATGGTTGATGAAATTTTATCAAGGTTGTATCCCGCCTTCCAATATAAAGTTGTACCAAGGTTGTATCCTACCTTCCAATATAAAGTTATCCGAGGGAACGGAATACACCCCATTATAAGAAACATACCATATAGCTTCTTAATTTCACTTGAACTAGATTTTAGCAATATACCTTTTTTGTTAAAGTTGTACATGTTAGTGTACAGAGCCGCATCTTTGAAATGTTTGTCGTCGAAGTATCTACGAAAATACTATATTGGTAATTTTAAGCCAATATTTAAAGAACGAGGCTCCACAACTTTTATTATTCGCCTTTCAAAATCTGATACAATCCAACCACCTGATGTACTCTGAGTCCCGGAAGTTTCTCTAGTTGTGTTACTTGGCTAAACAAAATATACAAATAAACCTACTAACGAATTAAATACCAAAAACTAACCGGAACTAGTCCAACGACCTCCTCCTCATCGTCCTCAACATCACCTTCATGCTCGTGATTAAAATCAATCTATTTCAACGATTTCTTATTGTACAGCGAAATCAGGAACATTTATTTCATCGTTCATGACCTCTTGATTGGAATCAGCAAGCATTCTCTACATCTAATTTTGTGATAGTAAATTTTTAATCATAAGATTTAAGAACTAAACAAATATAAAAACACAATTTTTGTATTATAAATTTGTACGTTTACATTTTATGAATGAATGTACATTAAAACTGGAATTTGATTCCAATTTTTTATAACTAAAATAATTACTTACGGTCCCTCGATTTTACTCCTTTTGATATGATGAAACTTGTGACATAACCAAACTTTTTACAAAAGATATTATTACACGAATTTTGGAAGTAAAAGGACCGACTTATAGATGGAACCCAAATCGAGTAGAAGAATATTTTCAGAAAAGGAAATAAGCACCGTAACAATTAAACCGATTCACCCGGATCGTGTTATTTTGGTACTGTTCATCATAAAAATAACACAAATACGAACAAAAGAAAAATACAAATACAAAGACACAATTGTGTATTAAACAGTGTAAACGTATTCGATCTTTTCTGCTTCACTCATTTTAAATGAGTGACTCACGGGACAAAATCGATATACTGGTCTATAGTCAGTACAAAAAATAAATTCAGTTGGACTCGAAAGAGATAAGACGATAAATGACACAAATATTTTAAACCGTATTTAAATTAGTCCGTTTTCAAGTTATTATTGAACCATCCGTTGGTATTACCCCATTTAGAAGCTTACTACCTTTTTTTATTTTTTTTTCTGTAAATTTAAGAAAAAAATCTGATTTTGATCCAAAAAAATCTGTTTGGGGTAAAAAAAAACATTAAATTGAGTGAATAATTAAACAATAATTTTTTGTCAGGTTTAAGTAAATTTATTTAAACAAATTTCACATGGTACATATTTTTAGTGGGATAAAAAGTCGTGCAATTTTGCTCATTTTTTCATAAAATATTTTGTATACAGCTTTTCGCTTAATGTAGATGTTTTTTTTATTGTTTAATCTTTGCAATATGTTCTGGGGCGAGGCAATCCCAACTCTTTAGCAGTTCACTTTTTAAGTCCTTACCTTACGCAGGTGCCTGCCAAATCGAGGACGTACATGGCATAGCTCTATGCCACCCTGGCATGGAAGATGAATCGATTATTTAAGGGCTTTGCTCATTTTAATCTTATTTAAATTTATTTTGGAAAAGATCCGCTCAACGTTAGCCGTTGATATCGTTACAATCAAAATCGCCGTAATAAGCATTTTTAAATTAGGAAAGGAACCACTGCGATCCTCACGTTTTAAATTAAATATATTTAGCCAAAAAAGGTTTATTTTCAGATTAAAATTTAAGTTTATCTTTGAAAATCAAAAAATCTGATTTCTCGCCATTCATGGTTAATTGCTTGATATTTGTCCGTTGAAATAATTTGTGGGAAATATCTAACAAAATTTATACATAACAAGTTTTTTTTATCGATAACGTCAACCGGTGATATGATGCCAAACGACTTAAATTCATTATCGCTATAATTTAATGCAACAGTTATTTTGCTCCTAAAAAACATTTTCTAAATCTAACAAAACCTCCCCATTCTTTAGTTCAACATTGGTAATGTTTCGTCCGTTATATAATTTTCTTTAACAAAATATTGAAGAATTTTGGAATATGGACATTTAACTTCCGAATATAACATGTGAAGCTGCGACAACTCACTTGTAATGTAACTCTCACAATGTAAGAAATTTTAGGTAAAGTTCGAATTGTTTTTTTTTTCGAAGCATTCGTTATTGCATGAATCGCATGAACAAAAAATAAACGAAGCATGTCAAATCTATTTAAAATTGGGGTAACTTTTTGTTCTAAACATAGCCAGCGGGTTTGTGAAGGGCAGACTAATTGTTTGGGGTTCTAATCTAAAAGAGCTTGCAGGCCACTAACAAGTTAAATCCGTTTAGGGTTACTCTGATAAAAGTTTTAAAATCCCTAGTACCAGATTCTACATATTTCGGTAAATAATTGCATGCGTAATTCACACATAAAGAAAAAGAATGGTAAGCACATTTAAAAACCACTAAAAATTGACATTTCGTTTTTAAAAGTGTTGCCACCGAATGAATAGAACCAGTCACATCATTGGCCCTATCAGCTACAAATCCATCTAAATAGAGTTTGTAATTTATGTTTTTTCTGCAAAATACTTTATAATTTTTGTATAAACTAATTTGGCGTCAATAACCTCTACTTTTAGCAAATTTAGAAAAAGGTGAGCATTTTAACATTCTACGGTATTCTGACAACGATACTCAAAAGTTTTTTAGTCGAAATGCCAGTAGACTCATCAATGCAAATCAATTTGGGTACATTTACGTTTCTCACTAACGATATAGTTTTTGTTCTGGCACATAACACCTGCTTTACGATTTTCGAACCAGGAATGGGTTTCTTAAGTAACGGGTTACGCTCAGCTGCTTTTTGGTTTTCGCAACTTTGTCGTTCCAAGCCAATTCCAGCTTTTTCGTCCCAGACTGTTAAATAGTTTAGAAATTTTCGGTTTCTTTTAGGGGCCTAAAATTAAAAAAACTTTTATTATATTTCAACACAACACAATATTATTTAATTTTTATCATACAGGATGTTAGTGAATTATGTTCGAAGCTGAATCCACATCAACAGCATCAACCGCAACGACATTACACTTTTCATTGGTACCTAATTATTATTATCAATAACAAAATTAAAATAATGTTTAATGTCGTGTTCATTTCATGCAAGACAACTGGTGGATAAAAACTAAGCTTTTCCGTCTCAGCTTTTTACTTTAGATCTAATTTTTGAATCAAAACATCACGTCAACATGAAAATACATAAATATGGCTTTCCTTTTTCAAACGATAAACGTAAACTTACCGATTTTTTAAAAATATTTTTTCATTGTTGAAATTACTAAAAAATACTCGATCACGATTTTACCTAATTTTACGTAGTTGTTCAACACTTGGAAAGGTCGAAAGTTTAGTCGACATCGGTATATACTACATCCTGTAAATTCAGGAAAATAAACATGTATTTTTGATTCGAATCTTGTAAGTTTAGCAATCAGAATTTTAGACATTATTTTTAGCTGGCAACTCTTCAAATAATTGAAATGACACGAAAAGTAACTGTTTTTAAGCAAGAAACCTAGCTTTGAAATATGAATGTGAATAAATTCCGCAATTTTATATTTAATCGTGCCGTAATGTACCTAGTACACATGTTGATTCATTTTCCAAACCAAATTAGTTGCCCATTAATTCCCCCAACAGAAAAATCTACATGCTCATCTCCCGATTCATCAAATGAGCTCGAATTCAAATAAGCCTTCTTTTGGCAAAATATAGTTTAGCTGAAAATGACTAATTTGAACGTTCATAAATTTGTATCTTTTTCTTGTTTATTCTAATTTGTCAATTAATATATTTTAATCATTTCAGTGCCATTTCACCCAGTTGAATATAAATTTGTGGCTCCTTCCTAATTTTTGTTTAGTGCGCTCAGTTCAAGCTGTTTCAGCAGTTGAGAACATCAATTAGAATTCCATGAAATTTCGCACGCGGCAGATGGAATCGTAATTTAAGTTCAGCAAATTTACACATTCTGAGAGTTGGTGAAGGGAGATTTTTTAAACATTTTGACAACAGATTTTACTTGGGTTATAATTCGCCCAAAGTTGAAATCCAGTTGGAAAATATACTGATCCTTTTAATCCATATTCATAAAATCGGTTAAGCTGTGTTTGCTTATATTCATATTCAATAGCTTTTCCTTTCAACACATCATGAGCCCAGTCATCTAATTACGATTTATAGAAGCTCCGGGGTAAGGTGTATCACAACTATTTGGGAAATCAAAACATTTTTTGAGTGTGCGCAGGATTGGATTTGTACGGATGTATAGTGAAATTGAAAACAACACTCAAAAACGGAAGTAAATCCGCATATTGATTGTTTGTAATTTCCTATTCTAAATATTGAACATGGACGAGATAGTCCAAAATGTATAATATACACAAATATATGAATATCTGAACAGTCGATTTAAGGGACCAATAAATTTCCTTCTCATCGAATTAATAATGAAACATTGATAAATTCTCGGCTAACATTTGACCCCGATGTAACGTAAAAATTCTCGGCTATGATGACACTTATTATCGAAAGGTGACCATTGGCATCGAAACAATATCTGTTCCATGTTATAGTAAAGACCTCGACGAGTTCCACACGCCGCGCATATTTTCGTAATCCTTTCATAAATTGACACGGCTCAATTGGCATGTTCCATTATAGATTCATCATAATAAAATAAAGCAATGATAGTTCATTTTTTCCATGATTAGCCTGGGTATGTAAAGGGTGTTTTTTTAGAGGTTCACAATTTTAAATTAAAATAGAACAAATAAAAATATTTTGAATATTTTTATGCCTTTAATGCTTGAATATGATTTCGGCCATATGGCCACCGTGGCTGTCGCGTAATCTGGAGGTCCAATTTTCGATCACTCTTCGCGGCAATTGCGGCCGTACCTCACTAATAACTTCAACCGTCTCTGGTGTTATCGGCACAGATAAGTGACATAACCCCAAAGAAAATAATCTAATGGAGTTAGATCACACGATCTCGGTGGTCAATAAACAGGAGCATTACCTGAAATTAGTCTTTCATGAAATGTTTCTTTGAGTAAATTAATTTTACCTCACGCTGTATGGTATGTGACACCATCCCGTTGGAACTACATATCAAGATTTATGCCAGCCAATTGGGGTACAAAAAGTTAGAAATCACTACTCTATACCGTTCACCGTTGACTGTCCAATTATTCCGCCGGCCCATAAAGCGCACCAAACAGTGATTTTCTCTGGATGTAATGGTGTTCATCTTCACTCCAATTCCGACAATTCTGTTTATTAACGTACTCATTCAACCAAAAGTGAGCTTCATCGCTGAACAAGATTTTGTTTGGAATATCAACATCAATATCAATTTGGGCTTTAGCCCATTAGCCGAATTGGCCGCGCGTGTGATGTTCGGATGGCTTTAGTTGTTGCACAAGTTGCATTTTGTAAGCACGTAAACCAAGATCCTTAGGCAAAATCTTCCATAAAGTAGATGGACACATTTCCAGTTGCTGAGAACGATATCGTATTGATTAGCGTCTATCGCTTGGTTAGAACGCACTGTTTGATGTCTTACTGGATGCTTATTATCATTTAAAGTATGCATGGTGCGAAAACGATTCATAGTCAACCGAATTACTCGCTCTGATTGACGATTATGACGACCGTAGAATGGACGTAATGCACGATGAGTTTGGCGCACAGAACTATTATTTTGATAAATAAAATTCAACAATTTGCAAGCGTTGCTCTGGCGTCTATGAAATGGCAAATCAAACTGACAAAACAAATGTAAGCTGTCAAATCGGTTGTCAAACAAAACAGTGTTGCCAACTTAAAGATGTGAATCTCTTAAAAAACACCCTTTGTAATATATATTATGCATGCTGAAGTGAGCTGCCATTCTAAATCAACCGAAGAGCTCAAATTAGTGTTTTCGGTATTTTTCCGCTTTTTGACGTATATGCTAAAAAATTGATTTCTCTAAACATTTTTACAGTGGTAAGTAAATTGGCGGATTCAAAGTAATCCATTAACTAAAATCCATACTTCCAACATCCAGTAAATAAAATGGCAAGTATATAATCGAATAGAAATAGCTGTTTGGTTGGCAGAGGTCAAACAATATGGTGCATTGGTGACTATTTTTGATTCAGTAGTTGCTTTCATCAAGAATGTTTTTAAAGTCGGCCCGTTTTCCTCTACGACTAATTGCTACTTGTTAGCGTGTTACTTATTGCTACCTGTCCTTTGGGTGAGGGGACTCTTTGAAATTTATCTAGGCTACTTATAAAGTTGAGTTTTATGTAATCGGTTATTTCGTTTACTTTCGAAAGCCAATTTTACTTTTATTTCAACATGATCAGTACTGCAAGGGGCGAGTGGCAGGGATAAATAAAACGACAACAAGCTCATCATCAATGTCAAGCAACCATTGCTTGGATTAGTACAAGTTTGGGTGACCGCTTGGGAACATCATAGAAGAAAAAGTGAAAAAAAAAAAAAAAAAACGGAATGGAACTAAAACCTCGCCCCGGCATGCCAGTATTCTTGAAGCAGTAGCCCTAGAAAGTTAGTTAGGATTCATTGGACCAATCATTCATTCATCCGAAATCAATACTGACACCAACAACGGACACGGCCACGAAGGAGGGACATGAATCGGATTGAAACATCAGAACTAATAAACTAATATAATAATAATAATTGTGCTGTCTTGTGCTTAATAATTTACTAACTATTGACTACTTAGGTGTCGTCTGTAACCGGGTCAAGTCTATCATATTTAACAACCTTTCCTATCCCTCCAGCTTGTTATGTGTAAAAGGGTGTACGGTAGGCCCGGCGTATCCGGGACCCTTGCTCTTACTTAGGCTTGGCCGTACATTCTAATCAATCAATCAATCAATCAACATGATCAGTACTGCAAATTGTTTTTTGGATCAAAACGTCATAGGTCAAAACTTTATTCAAGAAATAAACCTCGAAATTTTTGCATTCTAGTTCGGACAATAAACGCATTCTCTAGTGTATTCAATTGTAACAGTCTTGTTATATTTTGACATCGAAGGCAAATATTATTTACTTGCAAAAACGCTACTACAGTTTTGCAAAAGAGCACTTGGCTCTGATGATATTGTAAAATGTATGTCAAAACACATGGAAGTCGTGCAAACAATTAAAGGGTCATGGTGAAGAGGTTTCCTATTGGATGATTATGACGAAGATTTTAAAGTCCTTGTCAACTGAGTATAATCATTATCCGCATAATGCGTGGGAATCAATAACTGCCGACAACCAACCAATGATAAATGTAACTGCGCGATTGATGGCTAAGAAGGTTCGATTGGAGTCGCAAGGTGAAGCGTTAATGGGCAAACTGAATTGCTCGAAGGAACATTTAAATTCGAAACATGGTCATTCATCAGAACAGAACAACAAATAAAAAGCTATCGGAGATAGTAACAAGCCAAAAAGCCATTGTTTCCATTAAGGTGACAGTGGTAGTTGGAAACGCGACTCAACACAGATGGAGAGAAGAACATACTCGAGCGTTTGACTCGAGAGTTAGTGACCATATGTGTCATCGACGTGAATGGTTCGACTACTTTGTCAAGACATTGTCACACAAAACGATAATGAATGGTGGAATGATCACGACATGAGGAAATGGTGACATTCTTGCGTCCAACGGTAATTCATCGATTCGTAGAAGCAAGGTGTTGTATGTACCGGAAATTCATATCATGAATAACAAGCACTGCGAACTGCTGATAAATGAGACCATTATTACAGTAGCACTTCAACGCAACAGGCTGATTCAAATTATGTCTAAAAGTTAAGAAATTATTGGAAGTCGATGAAGCCATCGCAAATTTGGCGATCAAGAAAATTGTATGGTACGGGAACAAGGTTTTACGAAATAATGAAATCGTTTTCGTGGTCGTGGGAGTTACAAATTTCAATAAGAGAAGTCGAAAGAATGTGGCAAAAATTATTCATGCGGACGTTTGTGGCCCAATTCAATCGAATTCGATTGGCGTTTCGAGATATGTTTTGCTTTTAAAGGACAATTTTTCACATTTTTGTTGCGTATATCCTTTAAAGTAACAATCGGAGACTGACAGAGTCACGAACTTGACAGAGTCTACCAATGTGTAATTTGAAAAGCTTTTTAATTAGATAAGCATTGAGAATCAGAGAACTGTACAATATGTGCCGAAGAAAAATGGTTGTGGGATCTGGTTTGGAATCTGCACGAACAAATGATTCATGCGAAGCAGATGAATAACAAATTCTGGACAGAGGGTTTCAATTTGATAGTGCATATCCTGAATCGAACGGGAACGAGCAGCCGAAAAAATTGTCCTGTCGGAGGTGTACATTATGAAGTAAACACAACAAAATCTTAAGTCAATCAAGTGTGTGTTTGTCGGAACTGAAAATCATTCGAAATCGTATCGAGTGTAAAATCCGAAGACAATTTAATTGAGATAGCTCAATGCGTGATTTTTATTCTGGAAGAACCAATGGCTGCACTTAACATTAGAAAGATTAATAAGACGGCATACGAAAACGCGAACATGGCAGATATTGAATCACAAGTGAATGCTGATGTGACTATGCCAATGCAGCCAATCGAACGTGGTGCAGTACGCGATCTGAAAAAGAGAAATTTCATTGAACGACATACGTACTATCGAAGCAATATGACACCGGCGCGGCAGTTAAAGTACTATGTAGTGACAGAACACGTTGCCATGTTGACAATCAGGAAATCGGTCAATTCACTAAAAGATCAAAAGATAATTGATAATCGTTGGGTGTACAAATTAAAGTCCAAATGGAAGCTTAATCGATACAAGGCACAATTGCTTATGCGAGGTTGTAGGAGTATGACAGGGGTTACACAGAAATGTTTAGAGCTGTAGTTAGGTTTATATCGATTTGAGCAATTCTGGCGCTTGAGGTTTTAAAACAAATGAGATTGTAGTACTTCGCTATTCTTTGAGACGATGGTTTGATTGCAACGAGGAAGCAATTTTTCTGGACATGGGACAGTTGCGCAGGTAGTTCGAGGTCAAAGCATTTCAAGCGGTTCCAATGAACCGATTCATGTGAATTAGCAGGCCTATACGCAAAAGGTACTCAACGGTGGCAAATTCATTGGACAATTCACAAAATTTTGACAATTTTGAGGCGTGGAAACACGACCAGACATCGCAGTTTTGTTATTGGTTATTGGTTATTGCAAGTTAACACTCGGAGAAACCAGAATCAGCGCGTGGGAATGCGGTAAACCTTTTTTGAAATATATAAAGGGGACAATGGACATGAAAATTCGATTTGAATTTTGCAACAGTTTGAATCTGTGTATCGACAACAGAGATCGAATACAGGGCGGCGTCGTATGCGATGAAGGAAGTAGTGTGGCAGTAACGATTTATGTTCGAAATTTTATTAACCGATTTGGGCAAGTTGAATTCACTTATGGATAACCAAAGCGCAATTCGGTTCATCAAGCATCCGAAATTCTATAAGAGAACCAAGCCAACGTGCGACATCATTTCAGCCGAGGGAGGTATGAGAATGGATCAAATTGAATTGAACAGTCGGCCGACACAGTGTCCAAAGCGTTACCAAAAGGTAAACATCACTATTCCTGCAAATTGTGGGGCCTGACGCCAACGAAGAATTAATGTGATTTTAAATGAGCTTTAATTTTTTTTTAGTTTATTAACGGAGGTTTTGGCATTTTCTAGCCAAGTAATTTTCAAGTAAAAGTAAGAGTAGTGTAATTAGTGAACACACTTCCTTGTGTATTTTAAGTTATGGCAGGTTCGACACATTGTGTTTATGAAAGTGTGTACTGTGATTTTAGACTTGGTTCACTCAGTTCTAAGAGCATTGTCGAACTTTTGATGGCAAACATGAAAACCGCTGAAATAGTTTTTGCTAAAAATAAACATTTTGCAATTATTTTATTTCTTCCACTGCAATTAAGAGGATAAGGTTCGTTTAACAATATTGCAAGTAAAATTTATGTCCCGAAATTTTTTCAAGTCACCGCACTCCGAAAAAATGGTCAAAAATAAAAAAGTTAGAAATTTAAATTAGATATTAAGAAACTTAGTCAGGAATAGCAAGACGTATGTTAAGTTTTTAACAAAAATAAGCGGATAATTCGCGCTTTGTTATAATTTTGATGACACAATTAAACAATAAAAGGGACTTCGATGTTTCAGAAGTAATTAAAATTATTTCAATTAAATTTTTTTATGAAAACTCTTATTTCCGAGAAATAAACAACACGAAAACCATTATAAAGGAAAAACAATTAAATTAAAAGCCGTCAAGCAGCCGCCATCATAAAACGATTTTTACATTTAGTGTACTGTTCACAGGAATAACTTCATTGATATTCGCAAGGTATGGAAATGTATCAAACAACAAAAGAAATATTTTTTGCTTGATTAGCAGATATAAAATATAATCTTAAATTTTAATTTTCTTATAAAATGAGAAATTTAAGCAGAGGTGGAAGTAGTACGTACAATGCTATACATTATAAAGATATTTTGCAATGTCCAAACTTTGCTATGATAAAGTTTGAGGCAAAACGATTATTCACACTGTAAAGTTTGTTGGAGAAGTCCTTGGAATCTCACTTCTATTCGTTTCTCGATTTTGGTGAACTTAGCTAAAGTTAATAAAATTTGGAAATGTTTTCCATACTAAACTTTTTCACGGTAGATCACCTCCAATTTTGATAGATTACACGATATTCTACCGATAAATTTTAGTTGTATAAATGTTTGTGTTTGCGAAATTTGCCAACCAGTCATCGTCTAACCTGTGCCTTATTATTTAAATTACCACCCATTAGGGTGAAAATTTTCCATGATTTCAGAGGCGGTTCGAAAATTTCGAGCATTTTTCGGTCACCATATAACACACCATACAATTGGGTCAGCCAAACCCAGAAGAGATCTGAACGTGTTTGTGCAGCTCGGTCTAATAAAATCATTGCAGCTGTTAGTGAGAGTGTTGACCAGAATCTTTACACCATTAATTGATACTTTGAGAAAGCAGTATACAGCCAATGAATGAAGAATTGCGTTTGCCTGCTTACAAGATTAAATTATCAAAAAATTTAAAGCAGTCAATGCGCAGTGTCGAACGTTTACAGAATGGACCTTAGAGCAACAATAAGTGAATGGTGGTTTTTTTAAAACAACCATTTTCTCCTAGAAGGCACATTTCGATGTTGATGGGGCTAGCAGATGTATGCTGCGCATTTTGGGCTAGTGGATTGATTGGACCATACTTCTTTGATAATGCTGCTGGCGGTCTTCGTCAGCGGCGTTAATTACCGTGAAATGATAAACAATTTCTTTTGATCTAAAATTGTTGAAATGAATTTAGAAGACATACATTTTCAACAGAAATTTAAAGGGAGAGTTATCCCGCGCAACGGCGATGTGAATTGGCCACCAAAGTCATGCGATTTGACGCCGTTGAATTTCTCTCTTCGGAGTTTTTTGAAACAAAAGGTGTATGGCAATAACTCAAGAACAATACCTGAATTGAAATATGAGATTCGACCCGCCCTTGATGAAATTGAGCCGGCAATATGTCAAAATGTCATCGAAAATTGTGTGTTCCTGACAATCAACACTGCGTTTTTTTCATACTTCAAAATATGCGGTCTTAATGGGACACACCATAAAATTTCTTATTGTACATTTAGTATTCGAATGTAAAGAATAGTAAATCTTTTAAAAGTAGGTTCCAGTTTCCAACATAAATCTGTGGACAGATACTATTTTAATTACCTTTTTGATAAACATGACAAAATATGACATTCGAAGTGGCAATGATTGGATCAATCTTCACATTATCTTCATCCTCTGTTTTGATGCCAGAGAAATACGTTATTTAGACCAAACCAAATGATCAGATTGGGGATGGAAAACCAGCACTGGGCTCTGTAAAATAAACGATAAACTTGGCTCAGTTGTGTAAATTCCTTTATTGTACGAGCCATGATATATTTCAAACTGGGAGTACAACAATTTATTCTGTTATCACTGAGGATTTAAGAATCGAATATGTTTAAAACGATTGACGTTATGTTGAGATATTTTACTTCAAACATTTTTGAGATTTTCGAAATAGCAGTTCACTTTTTTGAATTGATGTCACTAATATTACTTTGTCAGACGATAATTCAAATCGATGATGTTACTATCGATTATTCCTGTATCATTGTTTCCTTAGTTTGTTTTAGTTATTTTTCGAAAATATTTTGAAAAATTTTCTGATGATAATAATGCTGTTTCATATCTATCCCCATTCAATGGTTACAGTATGATCTCAACGGAAACTCAATGGATATAAATCGCATTATAAGCACCTCCAAAAGCTTGGCAAGCTCATACCGAAACCACAGATTCCAAAAATTTCATAAATATTCCTAAGACATAGAGAATTTTATAAGCAGTCAATAATGCCAGATTAGGTTCAGGAATATCTTTGTTGAAAGAATTGATTAGCAGGCAGTATAACAGTTCACATCTCCAGGGTCGATGGAAAAAGCTAAGAACGATGATTTACTCATCATCTCCACTTACCTATATCCTAATCATTCCTAACCATTAGGTCAAATGAGCTTAGACATCTCTGTAGTATTTTATGATATGAAAATATGAGTAGTGTAGTAGGCATTGCAGAGCTCATTGGTCGTAAATTTTCTAAATTTCATTCAATTTATTGTGTAATAGTTCAGCTGTTGAAAATAGGTTAGATAACGTAACATCTCCAGAATCAACAGCATATAAGTTTTCTTACATTCTAAATTCGAATTGCGTTTAAAATTGTCAAATACATTTCAAAGTTCAATAGAGTTTATTCGTTCAATTGACATCTCTATAAAAAATTATTTTCAATAATCTAGATATATAAAAAAATAATACGGTGGGAAGGCTTTCAGGTGTCATATTGTCCAAATTTCATAAAATTTTAAATTAATTCAAAATTAAGAAATTTTTAAATTTTATAAAAATTATAGGTTAATCCGTAGTATAGCTGCAGGTTTAGGTACAAATGGTAGGTTTATGTACAAATTATTTTTTAAACGTGTCAGCAGGAAATTTTAGGGGCTTAAAAATAATTGTTTGTGATACATTTCAATATAATTACTGGCTTTGTAATAATTAATCAATCATGTTTAATTTATTCAATTTATGTAATTGGTTGACCAGAAATTAATGTAATCTAGATATCAGAATAAGCTGATTCGAATAAAAAAAAATCAATTGAAACTGTTTGTATTGGATCGGAACCCAGAAAATTAACTGTAACCGCGAGCAACAAGTACATTGAAAAAAATAGTTAGACACTAACACACCCAATCAAATTTATCAAGAGCATATTCCACATTAATTTGGTATAGTTACTAACATTGCAAATAATTAAACACAACTACATTTGGCCACCGTTTTGCTAAACCACTTAGAATGTTTTGAAAAGCTGTAAACATTTAATATCATAAACATAACCAAAGTTCAGTTTGCCTCGCAATTGTCACTTTTAAATCACGTAAAATAGCCAAGCGCTTTTAATACAAACAATATTACATAAACTAAAATAGTTATGCAACAGGTACTACAAGGCACAGGTAAATCACTTAATAACCAACAAGTATTTGCACAATACGCCACCTTTCAAACACGATAACATAACAATCAATCCCTCGACATTCACATTTAAATAAATAACTAAATGTAACATTACATTACACTACATTACATTTATATATTTCTATCAAATTTTCAAATTTAATTAAATTTTCCCAAAACTCAATTCATTCCATCTTATTTTCGTTGTCATTAAATTTAAGCTCACCGATCCATTAACATCTGTGTCACTCTTTAACAATATAACAACAATAACAAAACATAACATCACCATCAACAACAACAACACTAAATTTCCTCAATATTCGTATGTAATTTTTTTATTTTTGTAGAAAATTCGATTTAATTTTCTCATACTTCATCAATTCTTCACACACAACACACAGTGCTTCACTCAAAAAATTATTTTTTTTTCGTTATCGCGCACTTTGTGTGTGTGTAAATGTTTTTGTATATAATGTACGAGTATAAGAAAGGAATTTTCTTAAATAAAAGGTGTCGTATTTTCATCTACCTTTTCTCGTATTTAGATAAAAATCATTTAGTAGCTATTTTTGTGAGCTTTTCGTTTTATGTTGAATGAAAGCTTATATTCAGTAGTATGAATTCAAAAGAAACATGTTGGAATTGAATGGAACAGGGTACATACACATATATACACATTTTTGTTAATTTAATTATATTTTATATTACGAGTGGTTTACTTTCTTTGTAAAAAATAAGGATTAAAAATTTCAGAAGACGATACCTTTTTCTTTATTATAACCTCCGTGTTGTTTTTGTGAATGGTTCGATTTTCTTACGAAATATCCATTTTGCATATGGTTAAGTAACGTTAATTGTATTTTCAAATATTATTTGTATGCCTGTCTAGTATATAAACGAGATATAAATTTCATCCATACAATAATTTCGCAAGCACTAAATAATTTTCCACTTTTATCACCATCACAATATTCTCTTACATAAATTTTCTTTGTATAGCACTCTGGCTAATCTACACCACACTACAGAATAATTTATACCACATAAGACCTAACACATGTCATGTAATATATAAACTTTTTGGGTTATATATTAACACTCATAATAAGATAAAATAGAATTTTCCGCACTCACTTAATAAATAAAATTTTAATTTTATATTTTTTTTTTTTGAAAATTCGCACACGCACAACTATCAAAATAAATTTATACTTTAAAATCAGATCTTATTACGAAAAACAATAAAAGAAAATTTTTTGTTCACTTTTCATACAAACGAACTGAAAAATTGTAAAATAAATGTGAAAATATAAAAATAAATTTTCTTTTTTTTTCTATTTTTTCGAGAACAATAAGAAAAATTTTCCATCCGTATTACACGAGCTGATAACCGGGACTACTTTTGAGGAATTGTAAAATTTTAGAAAATATAAAAACCATTTAAGTTCGTATTTCAACCGATTTTTCTTTATTATTTTGTTTTTCCAAATTTTCTTTATTTTGTATGTTTCGAAAACTAACAACATGTTAAAGTACATTTATAGGGGAATTCCATGCGCGGTAAACTATTTCTCCTCCAATTAACGAATTTATTTCAACAAATTTTCCAAAATTTTATTGTGCATATAATGAAAATGCTTTGCACGGTACATGCGCCCTATTACGTAACGAAACTGTGTCTCCGCTTTTACTCCTTAACGGCTGAATACCTTAATACCGTATACTAACAATAAGGGGTAGAAAGTAATTTTCCACCCAAATACTTATGTAGGTTATGTACCAGTGTGTAGGTATAGGAAAAATCATTTAGTTTTTTTTTATTTCATTTGGGTTATGTATGGATGATTGTTACAATCAAATTTATTTATTTTTGTATTAAAATTAATTAAAATAAAATTTAATTTTGCTATTTATTTAGTGAAATTAATTGAATTTTTTATTGAATTATTTGTGTGTCAATTTATTTATTTACGTTTTAAATGCATTTTATATCCTACTGTGAAATATTTTAATTTTGAAAATTTCGATTTTTGTGATTATGAGTATTAGGATGTGTTTGTTTATGAAATAGCAATAGTTATAATATGACATGGTGTGGTGGTTTATTTACATAGTTTTAATGTTTGAGGGATGAACTATATTTGGTTTATGGTTTTCGATTGTTGTTTAGTTTGAATGATGATTTTTATGGATGAGTTGCATTTAATAATAGAACCGAAGCATCATAAACATTTATTTGCGCTTGGTCATTCATTATTATGCTAGGCATTACGGAGGAATTCATAAAATAGATGAATGAAATATACTTGTAGCTCCCGCTGTTTCATTACGATGTTGTTACTTTATTGCATAATATTATTTTATGTTATAAACTTTTTGAGTTTTTGTGCAATAACCTTGAAAATCTTGGTGACAATATACATACCAAAACTATCTAAATTTCGTTCCAATTGTTCCACCAAAGTGGAAGTTATGAATTCCATAATGATAAAAATTTAATTTGTACAACACTAAATTTACGTCATCGATAATCATAAATCTATTATTCGCCAAGAAATCCGAAGTTATTTAAGATATTTTAGAGCAGATTAAGTTAAGTAATAAAATAACAGTAATATTAAATTAAAACTACTTGTTGGTTTTACACACTTTCGTTTACTTGGGTATTTTTATTTATCAAATGTACAACAACCTCCCTAACTTAGGCTGTTTTTCAAACACCGACTTATTTGTGGACGCGTCGCGAGGAGACTACGTCGTCTATACAGAAATGTCTCCAAAAATGAGCCTTGACTAAATGTAATACATGCAATTTGATTTTCAAATCTAGTGGCAACGTCCAACATGTCAAGAAATTTTATTTCTTCCATTGGCACTATTCTGGTAATTCCTCAGGAATAGGGAACAAGGGAAAGATTTTATATGAAATTTTTATTTAAACATTTTGTTTCTGGCATGCTGAAGTAAAAAGTTAGTGTTAATTTTTTTGAAAACAAAGTTAAATGGGGAATAATTTTTCCTGCCAATTTAGACATGGGCAAATTATTCCCAATTTATAAATTTTTAATCAAACTTTTGTCCTCAGTAGGCCGGAAAAAAATATTTGAACAGAAATTACATATAAATTCATTCCCCAGTTCCCTATTTCCGGGGAATTATCGGTATAGTGCCACATAACTATAATAGAAATTTAGTTTTATCAGAGCCATCAAGATTAAAAGGGAAGTTCGAGCCCTCTAAACTAAATATTGGGTAAAGAAATTTATATTTCACATTGAAAATAATGAAAAACGGCTAATTTTATTTGCTAGTTTATATCTATTTGATCCATGAGCTTTTTTAATGTTTTTATACAGAAAAATAAACAAAAGTTCAAACTTTAATTAGTTTAAAATTGGATTCAAGAAAATTTTCAAAATCTGTATGAAAATCAACTACGAAAACTTTTTTTTAAATATATTTATTTATTACAACTGATTTACAAATCATCTAGTAATTTATCTTTCATAATTTATATTCTTGTTTGGAGGGTTGTAGTCTTTTGGCTAGTTCCCTTTAAATTTTATTATATTTTTTTATCTAACCTGTTGCTTAGAGCTTGGAGGCAATTCTCTTGTTTAGCTAGACGAATGTTATGAGCTTCCATGCTTCTTAGTATCATTTGAAGCACTGCTGTACTTTCGGTTGTGTCCTCCTAGATATCTGGTTTTGTCATGACTACTTGCGAGTATAGTTTTGGTTCTCCCGCTTTACTAGCATGAGGTTTAGGTTTCTCTTTGGTGGAAGCTTGATAATTTTTAACTGATATTGCTGAGCTTTGGTTTCGCATTTTATTTCTTATTCTTCTATGGCAATTGAGACATTTTTCAGCAATATTTTTACTAACCGGGCATACTTGGGCATGATGCTTTCCGGCACATTTCTCGGAGTTAAAATTTGCAGCCAAAGCTCTGTAAGTTTCAGAGTCTACAACATTAATTTTACAGACGCCGTTGTTTAGGGATACGAGTTTGTACTGGTCTATCGTAATCGATTTCATAATCGATTGTATAGTGGAGACATTTGATATCCGACGACATTTATTAGTGGAGGTGATTTTTCTTTTGGTTTAGTTGGTTGTTATTCTAGAGCTAGTTGTTTCTTGATGATTAACTCGTTTCTAGAAACCTCTTTTGAAGTTGATGGTAGAATTACTGCCATTTCTGGTGAGTGTTGCGCTTTCCTTTTCTTACTTGGTTTTTTATTCCGGTTCAACATCCAATTTATTTATATTTCTAATTCTTCTTCATCCGTATGGAATAGATTAATGTCATCATCGACTGCAAGGCTAGGTGTCGTCTCAAGTGCTGCTCGTGTTTCAACTGCTTTTCCTTGTTCTTCAATTCTCTTTCTTTGAAATTGTAAATTCTTCTTTCAATTTAGTTGTAATTTTTTTTATTTCTCTTAGTTGTTCACGGAGATTGGCATTTTCCTTCTCGTAATGAAATATATTTCCAGTTGAAGATCGTGGTGATCTTAATAATTTGGAACTTCGTCCAAATGGGTTAAACAATGATTGACCCACTCCAGAATCTGTTGGGGCTGCCTCCGAAGAGTGTGGATTTGGCAGCATATCTGGAGGACGCGGCTATCTTGGTGTTACGTAGGTGTACACAGAGATAGCCGAAGCCCTCTGAGTACCCAAGGCTGAGGAGCCTAGAACTGGGAAATGAATAAATAATTAGCTTTTACATTTGTTGTTGTTGTATTTCCTCACGGTTTCAAATCATAATATGGGTCTCTTTCCATTCTCTTTCTAAAAACACGATTGCATTGAAAACAAAAAAACCTACAATTTCTTTTATTATTTATAAATAGCGATATTTGGTCAGTCACCACTTAACTGTGGTTGTAAAAGTACGCCAGTATCAATGTTTTTGAACCACAGTTATGTATAAAGACGTGATTAAAAATTTAAAAATTTAAAACATTAAAATGTTTATATACAGTATGTACTTGATTCTGTAACATCGTTCGAATATCAGAACTACCCTCCGAAAAGAGATAATACTTGTATGCAAAATAAAAAAAAAATTGTTCTTAAGCAAAATTACAGAGCAAAACTTTTCTTCATTTACAAAAAGAAATGTTTCTTTGCGAATATGGCATCATTTCCTGCTCTGATAATTTGATAAACGATGAAGATACACAGATAGTGGCCGTTTCGACAGAACGGCTTGTAGAGAAAATATAACTTGTTTAAAATAGCGACATTGTTTTCAATAGTATACCAGAGAAGTTTTTTGTAATATTGTAAGCCGTTCTTCCACCAAAAGTACCAAACATTGACCATCTTCGGCTCTCTTTCGAGAAATTCGCGCCGCTTTCGTCTGTAAAGTACGCGTCGAAACCAAAAGCTGTAAAGCAATCTTGTTTTTTCTCATTGGTCACTCCTTTATTTTCGAATCACTGCAAATGGTCATTTATCATTTCTCTCCCGAACACATTCATTGCAGTGCTTTTTAAAACGATTTCAATTTAAGTTTTCGACTTATCTGCGTACTTCCTTTCAACTAATCCTCGAATAAACTTTTCACTAATTTCGTAATTATGCGGTGTTATATACGCCTAGTTTGCGTATCCAGTATTTCCATTCCGAAGCAAAATGTAAAAGATTTATAATTTTAGTTTTTATAACCGCTTTTTTCGATACTCTTGTTCAGCGTTTTTAACGGAAGTAAAATAAGAATTTGAATCAAACGATGCAACAAACAAAATATTTACAGTGACGGTCCAAACCTAGGTTAGGCGGAAGATAAAACTTTGGTTATTATTATTTTGTTAATATTTGTCAATGTTTTTGTGGTGACATTGAGTTTTAAAACTAAATACCTACTTGGGGGATCTCTAGGATATAGTCGATTTTACTACTTTGTGCTTCGTCGACTCTTCCCAAAGGAGTTTTTCGATATTTTAAGTACAAATTTTCGTTGAAATGAAGTCCAACAATCTTTCAAAAGATCGCTTAATATTCCAATCACTTGGATCTCTCAGTAGTAAGATGTCATAAAGACCTTCCCAAACCAATTGTCTTTATTTGGCGGCCACAATTAGCGTCTCTTACTAAGTGGTGAGTGATACTAAAGGTATTGATATAACAAATTAAATAACTTTTAAATCTCATTGGAACTCAAATAAAAATTAATTGAGGTTGGTTAATTATAAAAATAATATCCTTAGAGTCGAAGCGCAAGACAAAGATTCTCCTAAATACAACTGATTTGGACAACTAAGGGTGTTTTTTTAAGAGGTTGCCGATTTTTTTTTTGAATAAAACACATATAAAATTATGAAATGACCAAAATTTTTTTTTATTTGGTAGATAATTTTTTGGCATTTAACATTTAAACACAATTTCTGGCATATGGCTACCACGACTATTTTTCACAAATGTCATTCTGGAGGTCCAATTTTCCAGCACTTTTTCAAGCATTTGAGGGCGTATGTCAGCAATGACACGTTGAATATTGGTTTCCAAAGCGTCAATCGATTGAGGTTTATCCACATAAACCAATGACTTCACGTATCCCCACAAAAAGTAATCGAGTGGCGTCAAATCGCACGAACGCGGAGGTCAATTCACCGGACCATTTCTCGAAATAATGTTGTCGTTGAAAGTTTCTTTCAATAAGTCGATTGTTTCACGTGCTGTATGGCAAGTGGCACCATCTTGTTGAAACCACATTTCATCCATATCCATATCTTCAAGATTTGACAACAAAAACTCATTTAACATGGTTCTGTATCGATTTCCATTCACGGTAACGCGTCGTCCTTCCTCATTTTTAAAGAAATATGGACCGATGATCCCACCAGCCCATAGACCGCACCAAACAGTACATTTATCAGGATGCATTGGTAATTCTTGAACGGCGTGTGGATTATCTTTGCTCCAAATGCGACAATTTTGTTTGTTGACGTATCCATTTAACCAAAAATGCGCCTCACTACTGAAGAGAATTTTACGGTAAAAAAATGGATCTTCGTTCAATTGATTTAACGACCAATCACTGAATTCACGGCGCAAACGATGGTCGTGTGGCTTTAATTCTTGCACCAATTGAATTTTGTATGGCACCAAACCCAAATCTTTACGTAAAATTTTCCATAAAGTCGATGGACAAAGTCCAATTTGCTGAGCACGACGACGAATCGATAAATTGTCGTTTTCTTCGACACTGGCCTCAACGACAGCAATATTTTCTTCTGTACGAACTCTTCTCATTCTTGTCGGTGGCTTGGCATCCAAAAGAGTGAATGTAGACCGAAATTTGGTAATTACGTTCTTTATGGTGGTCTCTGACGGACGATTATGTGCACCATAAAATTCACGAAGTGCTCTATAAACATTTTTAATTGAACACTGATTTTGAAAATAAATTTCCACGATTTGAAAACGTTGTTCTGGAGTTAACCTATTCATAATGATTTGCCAAACAATACTGAGTAGAAATGCCACTTTGAGCTGTCAAAACAACTGTCATAAAATAAAACGACATCTATCGGAAAAACAAACCTCCTAAAAAAACACATTTGTCAAATGTGCCAAAACATGTTTACTGATGTCGAAACTAATTATAATGCCTAACCCAGCAGGTTTACATGGCACTTTGTTTCTGAAAATAAGAGGTGATAAAATTTAAATTAATAATAATTATTTTGTTTAACATACCGCATCACTCCATTAATTAAGTATTCCGGTTTTTCTACGACGATTGTGATACAACGAAATCTAGTGAACCTTTGACGATTCCATTAGATGATCCATATAACATAATGGCGTTACTTTATGATAATTTATAGTTTGATTAAGGATGGTGTGATTTCAGATGGCATATTGGCAGAGTCGAACCAAAATTAAAAACGTTCCGATGACCGGTTACCTTTCAAACTTTAAATTTCATTAAAATTTGGCTTAGGTTTAAATTCATATTTTGCTCCGGTTCGGGTTCGGGTTGCTACCAGGTTTAGAATCGGCTTTCCAATCAGTTGTAAAGACAACCGTAACGTAAGTTGGTTGATAATCGGTTAAAATTGAAATACTAAAAATTATTTTTAGCCCCGGTATAAAATTATTTTGAATAAATTTTATTCAATTTGAAACATAAAATATTTTTATCATTTTAGAGAAAAAAAATATGAACTAAAAGATTCTGAATTTATCTTGAAACAATATTGGTTCTGAACAGGTTTTCAAAATTTAAGCAAAAATTGCGATTTTTGGCAAAACCCCGTTTTTGCCCCCGTATAGCGCAGATGGACTGATAGATTGGGTTAATCTTCATCCCTGAGTTTTTTCCACAAGTAGGGAGAACCAAGTCCATTTTGGCAGAAATCGGTCTACCGGAAGTGCCGGAGGTTTGCCTGTATTTTAAAAAGTAACCATTTACGAGATAATAAATTATAAACTAAAAGATTCTTAAATAACTTTTCAAAAGTACCGGTCGAGATCGTTTTTCCAAAAAAACTGTTTTTCAACCAAACATCGGTCTCTGTACTGCTCAAACGGATTGATTGATCGGAATGAAACTTCATATATAAGATTTTTTCATAAACTGAAAAATCTCAGTGACTTTTGCCCGACATTAGTCCACCGGAAGTGGCAGCTTCCATAGGAGCTTTATTGTTGCTTGAAAATATATGTTTTGAAAAAAAAAATTATTAAAACCAAAACGTATTAAATTATATTTCAAACAAAAAATTAGTTCAGATTATTTTTTTAAATGTTGACGGAAATGTTGAATTTTGATAAAAAATGTTTGTTTCACCAAAATTCCATAAAACTTCATACTAAAACTTTCCCTATTAATTAGGAGATCCTTGCAACAGTTGATGGAAATCTGAGTACCGGAAGTGGCAGCTTTGATGGAAGTTTCTTAAATGTTTGCAATGTTGTTGAAATTTACCGAGTTGATGTTTTTAAAAATGCCACTAGCATTCTCATCTCAAAATTTTTTTGCGGAAGTTTTACGCCCTAAGGCTAGATAACTGTGTACTTTTCAACGGAACCGATACGTTTCCCTTCTACGAAATTTACATTTCTTTTATTTTTTATTTTATTTCTCGAGTGGAATTTTTTTAATTCCATCTTCTAATATTTAAAATCCGACAACGATTCTGGACCCAATAACGGTGATTGTGATCGATCTATAATTTCCTCCCTATATGCCCGGGCTTCCTCCTCCCATCTGACGTCTGGATAATAACTCTCTCCTATTTTCTTCTGCGGGAAGTTCACGATTCAAGCTGCTGAGTTTCCGTTAATTTTTCTGACTTGTAGAAGTTTATATCTACTAAGCTCATTTCTACTGGTATTATTTATTAATTCACAATTTATGCCATTTGCAATATTTAATTATTCCACTATTTTCCCCACTTATTAATATTTTGCACTGTTCACTTTCGCTTTTATTCTTTCTCAAATTGAATCTCGGAATTCAACTTCACCTTTGTCCTCGCACCTCGACGCCATACAATATTGCTGATTCTCTCGCTGCGCTTCTTCCCTACTCGGCACACATTTCCGTCTTAATGAATCTTGTCCATTATAACTATTATCGCTGTCGCTTCTTAAAATTCCTGGCCGTTTGTGACACTCTTCCATTACCCGTTGTTACAATCACTTTATCAGATATGTTCCACACATATCTCTTTCATCCATGTTCGTAAATTACCAATCGCGAATTACCGCTCCTGATCATCCTTGCTGCTCTACTAGTCGGAATTAGTAGACAATTAGTAAGTATCTCCTCCAACGAAACCTCATTCGATCCAAAAATGGCCGCTCCAATAATCCTAAATCGGTCTGACCAGAATTTGTTAAAGTTATTTTTTTCTATCCGTTTAATCGTAACTGCCATCATTGCTCTTCGGTTTTCATTTTTTTTCTGTAATTCATATGAACAACACGTATCTGTTGCATCTCACTACCTACAGCTTCGGAATTATAACTTTCATGAAGTTTGCTGCAGAACTCTGGGTTACTTTCGTTCTTCTTTACATAAGCAATCCTTGAACCCAAATCGTTAAAACTATCCCCACCAGGTGATCCGCTATTATTCCATTTCCTTTGGACTCCAACTCTCCTGGTTCCTGTTTACTAATAAATGGCTAAATATGAGGGGTCGATTCTGCATCCAGTTTAGATTCAAAATCTTGAGTAGTTGGTTTCTTTCATCTTGAACTGTACATCACTTTCGAGTTGTTCCGCTACATGCTATCTCTTCGTCAACACTCGATTCCCCAATACCAATGGTTTTTCCGACTATAATATGCCCACTCCATGATCTTTATCATTCGGTTCCACATTATTTTCGACAACCATTTGTAAATCAGCTCCTCACTTTTATGCGAATGCTTAACTTTCTGCTCCATATCGCTCTTTTATTACTCGCATCAAATTTTTAGTTTGTTGATCAAATTTTTGAGGAACTTGTTGCACCAAATCTTGTATTGTTTGTTGCGTCTTATCACTTTTTTATTTTCTTATCTTTGCACTCTATTCTGGGGTCGAAATGTTTTTTTACGTCCTACCTTCGTCGATGCCAGCCAATTCGAGGACGTACGGCTTAGATCATTTTAGTAAAACCATCGGCACATTGCATAGCTCCATGCCAGCCGATAGTTTTGGTATGGAAGATAGGTCGGTCCATGACTTCAGAACTCAAAGTGAAAAACAGATCAAAGCATCAAAGATTGAACCACTGTGCCATTTGATTGGTCATTTTACTATCTAAATCAAATTTTTGATCAAGAAACTGATCCAATTTTTGAGTTTTTTTAGCGCAATTAGCGCAAACCATACTATTTTGAGAGTAAATCTAGCAACTACAAATTATTTCAGAAAAGTTTAATTTTGGTTTCACTTTTCATCGAGTTTGAAAACCAATTCGATAAATTGAAACCATTCAATAACAATTCATTGGTCAAACTTACAACAAATCACAAAATATTGGATTTTATGGGAAACTGCAGGTAGCTACTACTGCAATCTCTGTGTTTGGACACCATGCGCAGGCATCTAATAAAATTTTTAAATAGACAAAATTGCATTAAATACTATGCAAGCGGTGACAGATTTCTCTATATTTGGGTTAGACTAGAGTAGTGGTTTAATTTAAGAATGGATTAACGATAGGATTTGAAGAAGAAGGGTTTGCACATTAATCCTAAACTGGCTTATTTATATGTGAAATTGAAAATACTGTTATTATGCAGGTTGGGAGAAGTGTCTTTTTTGCTATAACATCGTTTGTGTTAAAATTTTGTTAAAATAAAATTGCATCTACAAAAAAATTCAGTCTATATAAATATATACTTACATTGTTTAATCCTTAACTGTTGATTGACATAAATCGTACTTGACATGCACTTAAAATGTAAAACAAACAATATGCAGACTAATTCCCCCAATTTTAGTTCATACCTACTCGTATATGTAGCAATATATATGGCAGACATTACATTCTCTGTCTGCTGAATAACAACTATAATCCTGTTTTATTATTTCAATTAAAATACATGATATAGATCCCCTGGATACAAAATTACAAAATTTTATATATGTAAATAGAAGGGAGCTCTATAAATAAAATAAAATAAATCTGCTAATTAAATTTTTATTTGTTTATTGTATACAGATCTGATTGAATTACACATGAATAATACCATGTATGACCACTTGGCTAAGTTCCCATCTCAATCCCGTACTGAAAATGCAGGATTCGAATATACAAATATACTAACAAAACATTCACACTTGTTGATATTAGCATAAAAGATTTTCTAAACTCCTTTTCATCATTACTAATTTAATTTACAAAAAAAAAATGTTTTATAAAATTTTCTCAAATTTGGAAAAGCTTAATTCGGTTTAAAAATGTCAACACTATATGAGAGATCTACGTATATAGCTTTACAAAATTCTCAACGATTTTGGTGGTATTTTATAATTTATTTGTTTTATTTCGAATATTATACGTACGAATATTTTCGGTATTAAGTCGCTTCTCGTATAAAGGAAAAAAAAATTGGAACAGCTCCAAATAGATTTTCATACAAGAGTGAACAAAAAATTTAAATAAAACTATACGAGAATGGATTTGAATATCTACATAAGTGAAAATAATATTATTTCAATGCAGATTTGAAGTATTTAATTTGATTTTATGTTATAGTTAAGCCATATTTACATAATATTACAGCATAGAATTCGAGCGAAATTAGTGAAAAAAGTGTCGGCTTGAAAATCAATTAGTAGCAGATGATATGTTAAAATAAAAATATTTTTTATCTGCGATTACTAATGGGTGCCTTATTTCTCCTTTAGAGACGAGGACGCTTTCCCATTAGTAAAACACATTAAATTTTTTTCGAGCATTCTTCGATATCTCACTATTTCGTTAATATGTAATTGCGATTTTGGTCGACCAGTTTAGTTATGTTTGTTTTATTTTGTAATCGAAAGCTTATTTTATTTGGCTTTGGGTTTTCATTTAAACAAAATAACTACATGCGGTATAAGATAGCAGATAATTGTGTTTTGCTATTCACCCCTAGGGTCAGTACTATCACAATAAAGTGCATGAAATTTTCAAACAAAACAATAAATCTCAGAAGAATGTTGAAAAGGATTTATGAAATACTAGGAAACATAAATGATGATTGTCTGAAAAGCTTCCCACCTCTACATGAGGATCGCAGCACCCGTCAACAAAAGTAGGAAAGTGTGTTTGCTCATGCGTTCAAAGATACTCATCGAAATATCAGCCATTTTGGACACTCAGTTGTTGTTTAACAATTGTTTGAATTAGTGTTTTCGTGAAAATGGGAAAAATCGAGTATCGAGCTGCCATAAAAAATTTCTTTTTGAAAGACAATATGCCTACGCAAATCAAAGAGTTGTTGAACGCTGTGTACGAGGACTTAAATTTTGGGCAGCTGAACTTAAACGTAGCCATACCAACTTGGGTGACAATGAACATTCAAGACAAGGTAAAACTGCAACCACTGACGACAACATCGCTCAAATTCACCAAACAGTGCTAAGCAACCGTCGAATTACAGTTAGAGAGATAGAAGAGACTATGAATATGTCCAAAGAATGTGTTTGTCACATATTGAATCAATATTTAGGCATAATAAACGTGTCCCCGCGTTGGATGCTCCGCTGCTCACTTTGGACCAGAAACGTGTGCCAATGAACATTTCCAGCGCTTTGACAGCGCAGTTTAGGCAACGACTAAATACTGTTCAAAAAGAATCTTAAATGCACAATTATACTGCAAAATACAGCCAAACAGTTGCCTGTCAAAGGGGGAATCGGCTCCAAAAATTACAAAGGTTGTTCCTTCGACTGATAAAGTGATGACAACTGTTTTCTAGTTCAGTCATAGAGTTATCTTAATCGATTATCTTTAGAAAGGGTAAACCATTACAGGAGCATACTATACGCATCATCACTTGACAATATTAAGGCAGAAATTGCATTACAACTATGTTGAAGAGAAAGAAGCCAGGTACTATTTTAACGAGTTAAAGAGATGGGAGGATCGCTGGAGGATTAAATGTTTTGAAAATAAAAATATTAATTTTTTTACAAAAAACAATTTTCGTTTAATAAAAATAGAATATCATTTTTTTATTAAGACATTTTAATTGATATGTAAATATGTTGACTTGGGGACACTATATCTAATAAACTGGTAATAAGTTTTGTTCTTATACTTTGCCATTTCGTAGATAAATTTAGTATCTGCGAAATTCGCATAAAGCTGTGTTCGTTATTTCTTATCTAAGTCGAATTCAGGACTTTTTATCAGAGCGGCAAATAGATTTTTTTTCCATTGCCATAAATCCGTGCTCGATGTTAAAATCTAAGTTGACTTCAGGACTCTATGTCAGACCATAGGCCTAACGATCCAACCGTATTTAGGATTACAAAGGCAACCATTCCCCGCCAAAGATATAAATATTGGAATTAACGCGTTTGTCCCGCGCTCTTTCACTCGTTCAAGATAACTTGCAGTTGTAGCTCTGGTAACAATTGTTTTTAATTGTTCGAATGTTGTTGAATTTTTCGAATTTTTATGATTGCAACATAGAAAATGTATGCTTCGACGAGTGCAATACTTATGTTGGCTTCTACAAAAGATGCAATAGGGTCAGTATTATACGATAGCATACTTCAATTTCATCATTCGATCTTCAATTTTCGGACTCGGAGAGAACGTGTTTGTCAAATGTTTATACAATTAAAATTGAAACAAAAAACCAAAAAATTTAAATAAAATAAAATTGTATACAAGTGTAAAGACTCGTGGTTCTTAGTTTAAAAAAAAATTATTGCTCACTTGTAATTATTGCCATAAAGTGTACCACCTGCCTTGTTAATGGATTATCGTAGCTGCAAAAATCAAGACGGTTGCTGAATCTAGCTGGTTATGGTCACCAGATTGCGTTAAAGCATTTTATTGGAGGCACTACTTGTTATTCGCCAGAAGGAAATTGGTTGGGACAAGCACCTTACATCTAAAAAGTTGTGTTTTTGGGATATGGGCCATCGATGGACATCTTCAAGTAGTATTTTAGTGTGTTATCCATATTTATATTATGTGCGCGAAACTTTTCATTTGAAATATTTTTGCGAAATATTTGTTAATAAGATTAGATTTTAAGTCGAGGAAATTAAATATTCTGCAGTATAATGTGCGAGCCATGAATAACATTGATACGTTTGATGATGTTCTTGCCTTTAGTTCAACGATTGAAGGAGAATATAGATGTGATTGTGCTTAGAGAAACCTGGGTTCAGAGTATTAACACCATTTCGTTTCAGATAGGAAATTTTCGAATCATATTTTCGTGTCGTGATGAATGAATGGGTGGAGGTTTAGTGATTTGTCTTAATAATAACCAAAATTTCAACGTTTTAGAGTACGATAACACGGGGTTTTCCTTCCATTTTATCAACAATGAACTTTCTGAGTATTCGTCGACCAAAATTTGGGCCTTCTACAGACCACCAAATTCAGATGTCGACTTATTTGTTTGCAATTAATGTCGGTGACATAAACATTCCTGTAAATAAAAACTTGGACATAGTTGTTGATTACAAAAATATTTAAATGAGTTCTGCGATGATTCTCACCAATACATTTGCTACAAGATCTGCCAGTACAAATATTCTGGACCATTTAAGGCAGTTCATAATTCCACAATTTTTTCTGAAATAAGTGAGCATAAGTTTGTTTTTTCATCTGTTTTTTTAAAGAAAAACTCATTCGGCAAAAATTAGAACAAAATATTATAGATTTTGCTAATGTTGATACAAAATTTGATTAGTTCCTTAAAACCACTGAGTTTGATTTGGCTGACCCAAAAACAACATTAAAATTAATTATTGAAAAATACAATTATCTAATAGAAATTCATACGGTTAAGAAAAGTTGCCAAATTAAAGAATAATTCTTGCCCCTGGATGACATGTAACTTATAGGAGCTTATTGGGAACCGGAATATAATTTTAAAAAAGTACAAATTGCACCCTTATAACATTGAAACTAAAAACCAACTATATTTCGTTAACAAAAAATATCGTCGGAGAAGTATTTCGCCAATAAACGTTACTTTGAGAATATGTTTAGCAATGTTAGCCAGAAAAACTTGTGGACAAATATTAAATAGAAATAATTATAAATCCGAGGTTAAAACCATGGTATGTAATGATTGCAAATTTACTGATATAGTTAATATATTTAACAATTATTTTGTTAATATAGGAACATTTCTGGGAAATGCAATTGGAAGTGATAGGGACATTAACAAATTTAATGCAATACATGGTAATCCGAATTCAATATTCCTATCATCCACTACTCCTGTAGAAATTTAAATATTATCTGCAGTTTGAGCAGTGGTAAGGGTGGTGGTTCGGATAATATTCGAAATACGGTTTTAAATCGTAATGTTTCCCTCTTTTCGAGTCTTCTTCTTGGAATTTAGAAGCGGTGGTCAAATTTTAATTTCCAATTACAGGCCAATCTCAACATTATCTGTATTTGATAAGATTTTTGAAAAAGTTATTTAACACTCGCTTCAGGAGTTTCTTAAATGATTCAAAAAATGTCTATGCGTATCAATATGATTTTAGGGTAGGTCCTGGTACTGAACAATCTCTTGTGGAGATTTCAAACATGATTTATAACGCATTTGATAGTCAAAAATATGTAGGAACATTATTTCTTGATCTTAAAAAAGCATTTGATACTGTTGACCACAAGTTGCTTCTTGATAAATTATACCGCTACGGATTTCTGGCGGAGTCCTACAAATTAATTGAAAGTTACTTAAATAACCGTCAGAATTAATGACACGACTAGTAACACTCTGACTGTGACCAGCATTCAATACAATTCAAACAAGGGCTGACGAGGTTTGTAAACTGTAAAGTCGTTTTTGGGCAGCGGAAGAAAATTCAGTTGAAATTCCACCTATAGTGATGATGTGTGAGTAGAACACTTTCTGTGAACTCTTCAATACATAAATTGCCGTTATACTGTGGAAAGGAAACTGTTCGAAAGGAACTCTGAAACGTTAGGTATAGTAGTTTGGAAGCAGCAACTTCCAGAATAATTCAGATGGAACGGAAGTTTAATCGAGATTCATATTTAAAAGAATTTTTGCGAGAATATCATTTGCTTGTACATATGGAGTGAATCCCATTATAAAAAAAAACCAATGCGACGACAAAATTTTGTGTGCAATCAAGTTCCAGGGTGTCACTAAAGAATGTCTCTTAAATAGGTTGAACAATTCAAGATAATGTTTTTTTCAAATTTAACCAGGTTTCGCAGTTATGAGATAGCGTTCTAGTCCAAAATGAAAGTTACAAACGAGGTATATGTAAATGAGTGTAGGTGTATTCGGTGGTCCATTATGCAGGCGTCCACGCATTTCCTCAATGAAATTGTTATACATTTCTTGCTTACCATTCGCGAGATGAGTTGATATAAGAATGGAACTGTTCTAATGGTGCTACTGCCTTTAGTATTTTATAATCTGTTACTACATATTCGGGGTACACTGTTTTAAGTGCTTGTATTCTTTTCCAAATATGTTTTGGTTTTCCTTTGTTCTCGGTCTTTATTGAAATTTGTCTGCAGCTGATTGGTTTTTTCCGCGAGCTAGTTTTAGTTACTTGACTATTTTCTAAATCCGCATTGTTGGCCAGTTGGCGCGTGGCGTTTTTGATTGATTGTCAGTTGTATTTTGGATTTCAACGACTTGTAACGTGCGTTCCATGTACGCATCAAATTGTTGCTTTTATGACACAGTGTACATCATTGTGTTTCGCCTGGGCGATTGATGCACACAACTGGTTATACCATTTAAACTATTGTTACGCCTGCCAGGTTTGTATGCTATTGGTATTTACCATCTTGCATACGTTTATATGCATGCGTGTACCGTCTGCAAATCGTACGATGGTTTTTTATTACGTTAGCGGCCTTTTATGTACTTAATCCATACAAATATGTACCAAATTTTGTTTTCGATTTTTTTTCATAATTTTTTTTTTTTTGATTTGGTCATTCTTAAAATAATCGTTGGATGAGGAAGTGAGAGCAAACAGAAATAAAATGCCAGTGCCGTGCCCAAATGGAAATTAAAAAAATATTTTTTTTTGAGTATAGGTCTTGAATAGTGAACGATTTGAGTTGTATCAATTTTTGTGTCGTATTGAGGATTGTGTAAGTGGTATTAGTTTGCTAATTGGTGACAATCTTAAAGTGCATTAAGCTGAAGGCATTTGGATATATATCCCTGGACAATTATAAATATAGGAAAAAACTCAGCACGTTTTAATTATATTTTTATACCTGGCGCGAAATTTTCCATACATATCTGGGCGTATAGGTTATATAAAAGAACTAAAATATAAAGATGGGTCAATAAAATTAAACAAATTTGTTCGAAGTGCTTCCGAGTCGGGTTTTGTGCAATCAGAAACTAATACAATTTTGGTGCAGAGCTTCTGAGTCGGTGTTTTCTTGTGCAATCAGAAACTAATTTAATTTTCGTGCAGTGCTTCATAACTACTAAATTACAGGAGGTCCGTACAAATGGATGAATAGTCGCTTGCTTATTATTCCAATGAAACCCCTGCACTGCATTCTGCATTATAAATGAACAATTTACTACAAAGTCACATGAAACAAGTGCTTCTGTAGGCTCAAGAGTAAGTTTTTTATTTTTTACGAAACTAGATTGTTAAAGTGAATTGAAGTAATATGGAATCAGATTTTCCAGCTGCTTTATAATTATATCCAAAAATTCTCCTAACGGTTTTAAGTACTTTTCCAAATTGCATCTGTTACTTGAAATCCACTGACTGAATTATAAGTCCTTTTCCAGAAAAACTTTTTTCAAATATTCTCGAAATAAAGTTAATCCTGGACAATTCTTGCATTTTAGAAGATAACATTTCGGCTTAGGATCTGGACATAAAATAGATGAAATGCAATCTTGGTATTTTGATATCTTTCCACTTGTAATAGTTTCTATTTTGGCTTCATAAATAATCAATTTTACATTTTGATGTATTGCACAAACACACACTATATGCGTTCCACTGCTTCCCTGGTTGCACACAGTTTTTAGGACGAAGCAAGCAAAATTTGGAAAATCCGATTTTTTTTTCACTCGTCGTTCTGATGGAGAATCTTGTGGCCCTCGTATCATTCTTTTAATGTGCTCGTGTAATAATCTATCACTGATTGCTTTAGTTCACCGCTTATTCGTTTCCCAGTTTTTTGGTACAGAAAGACAAAGTGGCCGTTCCTTTTCTGAATATATTTAGCTGTACGCACTAAGTATTGTGTTGTGTTGAACTCCTGTTGAATTTGTTGTTTGGTTAGTGACTTCGGCAGTGTAGTCAGCAGCGGTATCTTATCACCATTTTTCTCTAATTGTTTGAATTTACTTTTCAGTTGATCCATGAATTCGTCATATAAATTAGCCTTCATTGCGTTGTACATTGATTGATTCACAAGGGGCTCGATTCCAGGAATCAAAGATGATGATGTTGATGGTACTATTACAGCTAAATTGGTAAATTTTTGATGTTGATCTTATATAAATATTTTCTAGCTTTTTTTACAAGTTAATTAATTTAAAATGCTAGCAACTAGTCGTTTGCCTATTTAAATATACATTTTCATCGAATTAAATTTTTCCAAATAATTTAAAATTTGAATCGAAAATTTTCTGATAATTTTTTTTTGTTGTATAAACTAAATTTAATATTTTTATTTGTTAATAAACATCTTGTTAAATATGACTCTGATTTGTATAAGCATTATGAGCGAGTGAGTGGAGATGGACTAGAAGAGTACAACGCCACGAACATTATTACCTCCAACACTGAGCTAGCAAAAATTATGGCGTGCTCTGGCGTAACACCTTTTTTGTGTAAAATACAATATTTTTTTTTGCTAACGTCAGCCGACCTTAAGGGCTTGCGTTTCAGACTATGCTTGGAACTTCTATTCTTCGTAGGTTGCTGTTTGGCGTTATATGACTTCGACGTTGATTAAGTAGCCGGTTGTTGATCCGACTCGAGGGGCCAAAATACGAATTTAACAACATTGTTAATTGTTCAATACTTAGTTAGCACTTAAATTATATTATATAAAAGAAATCCTGTATAAGTGCGAACTGTCAAAAACCTTAAGTGTGTCGATATGCTATTCGGTATTTTAAATTTAGTGAATTAACGTTCAATGTTGGAATTTGAAACCTAGTTAGTAGACTAAACAAAATTGAATCAGCAATTTGTTTAGACTTTTAGTACACAACATAACATACCAATTTTTACGGAAACTAGAAGGAAAATCGTGTGGTTAAGGTCACGGTAAAATGCACGCAACACGTATAAAAAGTAAAATGATTAATGATTATGTAATAATTTAAGCGTGAGGCCATAATAATACAGTACAAACGCGAAATTAATTGAATGCATGTCTAAGACATAATGATTGTGATGATAAAATTTATTCTATGCACATACTCGTATGTACATGTAAGCATATATAACACACATCACACCATTAATTATTCTTATGTAATAAATAACTCTTTCTGGATATGAAAAGCGATCATGAAAATTGTGTGTAATCGGCAACGAGGGTGGTGGAAAAGGCGTGAATTTATTATTTTAACATAATTGAAATTAATTGTTTTTTTGTGGGTGTATTGTATAAAAACGCAAAATAAACAATCTTATGTGTTAAATCCACATAACTACATGTGTGTGTGTGCGAGAGTTCCGTATATATATATATGGGCACACGTACATACTTGTTAAAACCATTAAGATTAAAAACAAGATAATGTGGAAAATCGATATTTTATTGTGTGCATATTTTAAGATATAAATCAAACAAGGAAATTATTTGTTATAATCAAGGATGAGGATATTAAATAGGTTAACATCTGACAACCACTACAGTGTAAAATTTAATCTAAATTTAAAATAAGATGTCCTCTGGCAGTTATATCATAAACTATATTTTCTAAGTGCTCTCTCACCCAAATGATCTGTAGGCAGGTCTAAAAAACACAATTTAGGCAATAATAACAAAATCGTTAATGCTGATTAACTCGCAGATGATATGCTGTATTATATGAACGTATATTGTGGCGCAGCCACACACAATCAATACGCGTAATAAAGTGACGCAATTTAAGCGAATCGAATTTATTAAAAATTACCTAAAATATACCCATAAGATATTATAAACCGGGTGGGCGGGTGTGTTCCTGCAATAAATGTAAAATTATTGTAAACCATTTCGTGCTGTATATAGGTAAAACGTTCTCAATGTACCTAAAATATAAATTGTATTCTGCTTAACTATTCACCCTAGACTGTAATACAATACGAGTATATTCAATTGAATTTTCTACTTTGTAATCAAGAGTTGTTTAGTGGTGGATATAAACGAAAATAATTTTAAGATAAACCAACGAGTTAAATGCATATACGGTGGTTGATCCTTGTAAAATGCTTGCAATTTAAAATTTAAATCTATTTAGCAAAAATAAATACTCCACTAGACTGGAATACAGTTCTTGTCTTCAATTTTATATTTCTTTCTGAATCAATCAAATAGAAAATTGTTTTCGTGACTAAAATATAAATATGGTTGTGTTGATTATTAAAGAACATAACATGATTGTATATAACAACACTTACCATTTATAAAGGGGAAGGTTTGGAAACTGATTAAAGTATCAAACTTATATGGTTTTGTTATACGAGTAAGTAGTACACATAAAATGAAATTACGTAGTTAAATTTATTAAATTTGATGTTTTTTTTGTTCAATCAGTAAACCAACCGACAAACAGTACAGTGGATAAATCTTTATGGTGTGAGAATCGGGAGGGTCAGGACCCGATAGAGGTATGATGCGAAGGCGATTTTTATCAGCTAATTACGATCGGTGATGAAAATGAACAAAACTATGGCCACTTGTTGAAGTGAAAACTCATGGGCCGACCCATTTTCATGTTAGTACTGTATAGGCTGGCGATGAATATTAAAGCACTTTTCTCCTTTTAATCGCCTTCACTACGGCGGCTAGATCCGAACGCCAAAAAACTGCATTCACAAAATTTTAGCACGTGACTCCTGTCCCTTGCCCAATACATATGGTTGAGAACAAAGATAACGATCGGAAACCATGTGGCGACTAAATACGGTTACGAAACCGATTCGTTACAGGTACCTTAAATACAAAATGTTTCTATGCACTTGCATGATTTTACGAGTTTCTCCAAAATTCAGCATTTTAGGTTTTATCATTTAATTCCCTTCGCTCCTAAAGATGTTCACAAAATGCCCATTACAACAGCATTTGAGCTCTTCGACTTTAAAAGTATGCCAGTTGGCCTACACAATACCGCACAAACATTTCTGCGATTTATGAACGATTATCCATGATTTAGACTTCAAGAACATCTCGAACGACATTTGGAAACACTTTTTCAACGGCTACCCGAGTTTGGTGCTCACATAAAGAGTTCGAAATTTCCTCAGCCACGAAAAACATCTAATGCCATTCTGCTTATCCTCAATGAATCAATGCCATCACGAAATTTATCGGCATGATCAATTATTACCATCGATTCATTCCGAAACTTACTAAAACGCTTGGATCTAATCATTACTACTTGGCTGCTCTATTGGAGAAGTCCAAAACACCCCAGAATTGTTTTAGCCCGAAGAATGTCAAAATGCATTCACGAAACTGAAGAGTGACCACGCAAAATACAATGTGACGACTGATATTTCGGACACTGCCGTAGAGGCTGTGGTGCAATAGTAAAATAACGATTGTTGGGAACAATTTACATTTTTCTCGAAGAAGTCAACAAATAACTCTGAATTAAACACATTAGATATTTTGTTGAAGGTCGGGACTTAACCATTCACACCGACAGTAAACCACTAACTAGGACCAACCAGCCTTAAACTGAACGTAATTCTAGGCAAACGCACCACTTGGACTACATTTGTCAATCCGATATCTATAGAACACCAGTCGAGAATCGTTTCGATATCCACATGATTATAATCACACAAATAGTTGAATTAGAACGAAAGAATTTACTTTCTAGTTGTACATGTCACAGCATGAAACTAGAGCTTTTTCAATTCTTTGGTAACAAACTTTTCTGCAAAACATTAGCGGGTATAAATCGTCCATACATCGCAGAACCACTTTGATGAAGTATTTACTATCCTTTCCATGAAATTTCACATCCTGGTGTTCGTGGTACTCGTAAGTTGATGACGGCTCGTTACTTCTGGTCCAGTATAAACAAGTATACCGGCGAATGGACACACAATTATGTTTATCCTGCCATCGACCGAAAGACAACGGCACACGAAATCATATTTTACTCCATTCAAAATTCTACCTGGTAGATTCGAACATATTTACTTGGATATATTTGGTCCTGTTCCACCTTCCAATCGATATACTTATCCGTTGTGATTTATTCGGACGGTTGTGGGTACCAGAACCGTAATAAAGTGTTCTCCAATTCCCTTAGTAATCTGTCCTAAAAGTACCAAATAATGACGACACAAAAATATTTAGAAAAGAGGTACAAGCGGAATCAATGCGATTCAATGCGAAACTCAAAGGGAAGATTATTAACTTTTCGATCGAATTTGTGACAAACGAAATTCGTAAGAAAACCCAATGCACTTGAAATCCATCTTTTAAACTTCGAATATTTCTTAAACTAAGACGACGCAAATCTTAAAATGTGTAAGTCAATTCGACCAGTTAATAATTTATCCACTCTAAAACCTTAATAATTATATTTTCATTGATTTTTATTTAGTAAACTTGCTCGAAATCCGGCAGTTAACCAATTAACTCGAATTGTCTCCGTGTTGCCATATTTCAACAAAAAACAGTCAACCGACAGCAAAAATGTCGGTTGTTGTATTACAAGTTTGGGTGATGAGAACGAGGATAACGATTAAGATGTGGAAGTTGAACTGGCCGATTATGTTACTAGTTTACCAGAAACTTCATCTGTCGCACCTGGATATCCTTCAAAATCTAGTGCACCATCTACATCTTCCACTAAAACTTTAGGAATAAAAATAAATCTAAGCAACATAAAGCAAAAGGCTACATAAAGAAAAACAATTATCAAAGATAATCTTCTAAGGAAACTAATCTAAAGAAACTTTAAAGATTGCTGCTATTTGAAGCCCCACGAGTAATTTGAAAAATTCTTTGACGACAAATTTCTGCAACAAATAGCCGAGGAATAAGCCAAATACGCCGTTTTTCGTGAAAAACTAAATGCCCAGATATCTGTAAGTGAGTTACGCACGTTTATTGGGATATTCTTCATAAGTGGTTTCAACTATCACACAAGTCTTAGGTGTATGTGGAGCAATGAAGAAGTTATGCGAAGCAATCTCGTCTGTAATAGCATGCGAAAAAATCGGTTTAACGAAATACTTCAACTTCTCCATTTTGAAGCGAACAATCGTGCAGGCATAAGTGCAAACCCCATCCTGACAAAATATAGAAGTATAACAAAAGTATGACAGGTTTGCATTACATTGGGACGATTTGCGAAAGAGATTCTCATCCCAAAAAGTTTCCCACTTTCGCTTAAAAAAGATTTTAAAAAGGAAAAACGCGAATATTGTGCGTCTGCAACAATGAAAGAAACTGGAGCTCGAATCGCAAAATGGGTCGACAACAGCGTAGTGTGTATTGCATGAACAAACTTTGGCGTACTTTGGCGAATTTAGGAAGCAAATAGCTACTTATTAGTGCACGCATTATGATGAAAGGCCAAAACGACCGGGACCCTCAGTAAATAGAAATCGAAAAGTAGATAAAGATTCCGTACAAACGACACTTTGATTCGATCAAATCGGTCACTTCGCTGTTCCCATTCCTAAGAAACGACGATGAGCTGGTGATTACTGCAAAACCATTGGTCGTACAGCTTGCGTAAAATGTGATGTAGGTCAACTTTATTATTTTAATAAATGAAATATAGATTGTTTAACAAATATTATGGGTTTGGTTTTAGTTTTCTGTTTAAAAGTATTTGTAAAAAAACATCCGTGCAAGTCCCCGTGTTGCCATATGGCAACACTCCCTTTTAGGGAAAGTACGCACCGAACAGATGACCGCTATGTATTTTCGGCAGTCTTACGTCCAATAGACACTAAATATGTGCTCTATATAGGAAAATTAAAAAATTATTAATCTGGGACAATTCGGGTTAAGATGTTTGAAATATTCACAGATACAAGCTTCAAACTAAATTTTAATGACGGGTACTAGACAATGTCTCAACGTCGAAATTCCACTATACGAAACCACTATGATAAAAAAGTCAAAGTGTTTGTCAGAGTGTTTGCACAATAGTTGTAAAGCGACTGTATCTGCTGAACATTCTGTTGTTAGTAATCATCTATTTGGAAATTTGGGTTTAATAAATTTTGATACAGAATAATTTTTTAATTACATTTCCAGAATAAAGCCATCGCACAACCCAGATCCTGCCATTATATTACATGAATGCACACGGTCACTTGTTTTTCCATTATCATTATTTTTTACAGATCCTTCAAAATCTGTTCTCCTCCTGATCGCCGGAAATCGCGCCCATTTTACAAAGGTGCTAACAGATCTGCCGTTGATAACTATGATAACTAAGTGATGCAATGATTTTTTATTTATTTCAGGTTATCGGAGTACACTCAAATTTGTCCTTGTGGATTAAATCCTAACTTTACGGTCGCATACAAATGGTTAATTTAGTTAAAAGTTTGTTTAGTGATTTTTAAGGCACTTCTGGTGTTTCTCAAGGCAGTCACTGAGAGTCTTTTTTTGTTGTTGCTATTTATTAAAGATGTTACCGTTACTCTGGAGATACACTCGACGCGACTCAGACGTGATACAAAAAAGTTGATTTAACTTTAACTTTTTGTTTTTGTTTAATACTATAGTGACATCTTACAGAAATTTCATGAAATAGTTAATCAATTTTGGTTTTACTTTCGCTGCCATTTTGACATTTGAAAAGAGGAATTACGCGTTTTTCTTCAAAATTTTTATTTTAGATTTAAAATTTTTATTATTTCACAAAAAAATGAAATAAATAAAAAAAAGTCAAAAAAGAAATGTCAAAAACGTGAATTCATGTGCAAGATAAGCTCTTGGGTATACTCGTAACCGCGTTTTTGGCATTTTGAAGCTTCTGAGTAACGTCGAGTATATCTTCAGCATTAATCTGCTTAATTCGAAATTCTTGTTGTCTGCAGATAAAAGACATGAACATTTTTGTTACAGTAAAGTATTTTTAAGATTTCGAACTTCTTCAGTGTGATATTTAGGTCACAGGTTTATATGAATGATGTGTAGACAATAGGTTGGTTTTGAACGTGTCAAAAGGCCGAGCGAATGAAAGCTTAACTTTTAATCATAATATTATCAAAATTATCAATAAAGCTAACGCAGTGACGGGTTTCTGTTTAGTACATGTAAAGACTTCAAGGATTTGGCAGGATGTAGCTACATTTAAGTTAGTTCATTCGCAGGTGGAATAATTGCCAATTATCTAGGATCCGCAGCATGTCATTCATAATTATCGCATTGAACGAATTCAGCATTGATTTAGTAAACGGATTTGTTGCTCTGTTCTGAGATGTCATGAATATATTTAAAGCGACCGCTGCAAGCTGCTTCAGTTACAATATCTCCATTATATATGTAGTTCTTCAGTTCCGCTTGTTTCATTTTAGAATTTTTAATTTTTTTTTTCTCACTTAAATTTGATTTTTTAGCAAACAATTTAAATGTTCTTAACCGTTTTTCTACTCTTCCACGTTTCCATAGAAATATTTACGGTACACATAACCCTTTAGGCGTGGCGATTAAGATTTTAAATACTGCACTGTTTATGGTTTTACTATTGGCAGGAATGAAAATTTAAATTGTAGTTTATGCTGTAGCCAGTATACGAGTATTATATTGAGAATTTGTTCTTTTCTTTTTGTGATAATTTTAATTTTATTAATTTTACTTTAAGTGCAAGTTTCGAGCATTTGCTCTTTGTCAACTTTAACTGGTTAAATTTTGGATTCACAAATTGTCCTTTAAATACTGGAAAATTTCGTTATGTGGCATTCTGTCGTTCAACAAATATGGGCTGGAATTGGGCTGGACGCGTTGTGGTTTTTTCGATATCTCTCGTGAACGCCTCACTATCGTTACAATTTAGTTCTGTTTTTTGAGGGCATCGTGTATTACTTTTGCAGTGCATGTGTTATATCCTATGCATATCCATTGATATGCATTGGTTGGTTTTTCCATCATTCCAATCTAGTGTGGTGAGCGATCTTCATCTTCCTTTTTGTTGGTATTTTCTATTGATTTGGTCTATCATTATACTGTTAAAACGGTTGGATATGGCGATCTGTTTTATGGTATTCATTTCATCTGTATAATCAATTTTGTGCATTGGTATATGTTGTTAAGACCGGTCGATCGGATGTTCGTATGCCGATCTTTTATGCCTTGGTGCCACGTGGAGTGTATTGTGTGGGTGGTCCCTGTTGGTTTTTCAGTTCCTTATAATGGTTTTAATACTACCAATTTAATTATAAGTTATTAATTCACCTTAATATTAGTTTTAATTTGTTTGTATAATTTATTTTACTAATTAATACTAAACATAGTATATCAGGGGAGAGATGTGGTCGTCTATTTTCTAATTGACCAGAAACAAAAATTTTTCACAGAAACGACAATTTAACATTTTCGAATTCGAAAAGGCTTGTTATTTTTAAATATTTATTTCGATAATTTAGAATAGTTTCAAACGTAAGTTGTTGAGCAGGTTTGAAATTAGCGTTTAATTGACAGTGTAAACTCAGTTAAATTGACAAGGCTTTATGGCATCATATACTGCGGCTTTAAACTAACCAATGACACTCGTATAACCTCATTTTCAAGAGTAGTTTCTCACTTTATATCATTTCGATTAAATGTGCTAAAGTAAATATAATATTTATTCCTAAGCTTTTATTAAAATCTGATTTTGATCGAGCAGTATAAATAAACACATTATAGCACGCACAGTTTTATATAATTCTGTTGAAACTGGTCTTTAATATCTTATTTATCCTATTAAATAATAACTTCAGTTCCACTAATCTGATCACAAGGCACACAAAGATCCCAATACTATCTCTCGAACTATACTTATTTTCTGGTTCTCATCTTGGACAGCAAACTACCCAGGTAACCTAATGCACGAGTATTTCCACTAATCTGATTCCAGATCCACTAATCTGATCACAAGGCACACAAAGATCCCAATACTATCTCTCGAACTATACTTATTTTCTGGTTCTCATTTTGGACAGCAAACTACCCAGGTAACCTAATGCACGAGTATTTCCACTAATCTGATTCCAGATCCACTAATCTGATCACAAGGCACACAAAGATCCCAATACTATCTCTCGAACTATACTTATTTTCTGGTTCTCATTTTGGACAGCAAACTACCCAGGTAACCTAATGCACGAGTATTAGAAAACATTAAGTAATGTATTCGTACTTTAATTTACTAATCCAAACTAACAGAGAAGCACACATTATACGTTCGACGTCGAAATTTTCATGAAAACAATTATGCGTGGAAGCATAAGAAACGGAAATATGGCCCTATAACAAATTGTATCTGAGAGCTTAAATGCGATTTTATGTAAACCTGTGTCAAATTTTTTAAACTCATTTATGTGAGAATATTGAAAAAGAGTAAATCCATCCAACCAAAACAGTTTATTTTGTAAATCAATTTTGCAATTTTGCATTTTTTTTCCTGCTATTTAGGAGATTAGACAGTTCATAATCAAATTCAATGCAAATAAGATGCGACTGCCTGACAATGGCAATCCAGATTTTTTTTAAAAATTAATTTGAGTGACGACGCTCACTTGTCCACTTAATATGTAAATAACAAAACAGCCGGTTCTAAGCAGTAGAGAATCGACATATAATTCATAAATCAGTATTACATCCCATGAAAGTGATGGTATAGTGTGTCATTTGGGCTGAAGGGGTCGTTGTACCATATTTCTACAAAAATCCAAATGGTTCAGCTATTACAGTCACTGCTGAACGTTATCATTATACGAGAAGAATTTTTCTTTAGGACGGAATTGCATGCCAATGGTTTGGTGAACATGTGGCTTAACCAAGTGTGGCAAGTAGTAAACCTTTCAATACCGCCACATTTGTGCTTGCTATTTTTCGATATTTTTTACAAAAAGTCTTTTTACCAATTTGAAGAAATAAAAACTTACCGGTCACCTTATAGATTAACATAAAGTTGCCTTAAGGGAACATAAATATTTGATTTGTTTAATACAAGTTCATGAAATTCGAACGAAGTTTTTAATAAACACGATACGACAATTTCGCGCTAAAGGACACCACTACATCTATAATCTTGTAACTGAATTGCAATGTTCAATTTATTAAATTAAATCAGATGGGTAAATTTTACATACACGCAGTTTTAATTTTATCCAAATAATTAAATTTACAATTTATTTGATTTATTTATAATAAATTATTTTTATCATGTTGTTTACTTTATTATACAGTTTATGCTGACACTCGAAATTTTATTTTACTCGTATTATAATATATAACCGAGCACATTGAACAACAAACGTTATTGGATTTTGGGTGGGTGGAGGTCAACAACTTTTTTAATTTCGACATTTCAGTTGGGAATATACACGCATATCGGAAAATTTATTTTAGGCCTATAAATTAAATTTAATTTAAGCAACAAATTGTTTTTTTTTTCCTATATATAGGCACAAAAGTATTTGTGTGGTAAACAATAAAGGAAAGATATATGTAGGTACTCTTAAAATGCGTATATCTAAGTACTTGTAATTATCCTCATATGGGAAAATTCTCATCATTAAATACTATAAAAAGGATATTATGTGGAATACAAATGATATTCACGTAAACATAAAAATTCCATTCAAATCCATTATGTACAATTGGATTACCCTCTTAGCATTGTTAATTGAATATGTAATATTCAATATCCAGACAGGATGTAGCCTAGCTATATATACTCTGAGTACTTTACTTTAGTCATGAAAGGGTTGTATTTATAAATACTTACACATATACACGAAATATTCCTGCTTCTCAAGTATCTTATCGTTTACAGAATTTATTGCATACATTTGTACTTTCGGTTTATTTTCATATCCAAATAACTGGAAAACGATAAAATCTAATGAAATTTTCTATTATTTTTATACTTGCCGGGTCTAGAATATTCTCATTTTAACGGATATACGTAACACATATACACATAAAAATAAATTTTTTATTCTCATATTTTTAGAGACTGGTGTACAAATGAATCACCTGAACGTGAATGCTATATATTTTCTCTAGCAAATATTCATGTGGCACACATAGAAACCTAAAATAGCAAACATATTTTAAGTTGTTCGGATTAAATACGAAAATTACATTAAAAATTCTAAAGCAATTTACCTGGCATATTCGGTGATACACATAGATGTACATATACAATTTTTAAGCTCTTTACCCGGCAAATGGGATATACGAGGAGAAAAAGTATTTTACGATTTTGTTTGCAGCTTTTACAACTCTTTGAGGTTTTTTAATTTCATTAATTGTTTCCAAAATGGAAAATTTTTCTTCGACTAACTTTTCTCGTAATAACTTTCAGATTTATTACTAAAAATATAGAACCGGTGGGCGTGTGCGGTATAAGAAGTCTCGGTATACCAAATCATATATAAGGTCTACTTTACTAAAGTTATAAGTTTACGAGAGCAATTTATTAATCTTACATAATTGAAAAGGGAAACGAAATAATGTAGACATGTACGGAACTCCCGATAGGCTCGCAGTCAATTTGTATTTATTTTGGCATACTATGGAATGATAAATGATTGACATGAACAAATCATTTTTGTTTTTGTGTTTGCTCGGCTTATTTTTTCACTTGGTGTTCTCGGAAGGAAAAACTTTGTGATTTGAATTTATAACGAGATTTCTCGTGAGATTTCAGATGGCATGAACATTTATTTACTATTATAATGGGTACACAAATTTGAGTGCGAATGTGGAATTCATTTATTTTGAGGTTTCGTATAAATCTTAAAGTACCGAAGGCAATTTATATCGAGTAATGAGAAAAGGGTTACCTTATACTTAAAATTGTTAAACGTTAATCTTAATTTTGCGAAAGGAATAAGTTGTTCAGTAAATATCGCTTTTTATAAAGGAATTTTAATTATCAGTAATATTTTAATGCTTTTTTGATAAAAATTCGCATTGTTTAAACAGGCCCAAGTATTTTACTCTGATCTTACAAATTCCGATACAAAATTGGGAAATTAGTTCATAAATCTGAACAGTTGTAATTCTAGATTCTCATCATATTCAATTTGATTTTAAGTTTACCAATGAGAATAACACACTGTTAGTTCAAAACTCGAATCCTTTTTTTTCTAATATTAATAAGTATTAAACCATATTTGGAATTAGAATTATACTTATCCGTATTTTAACATGTAGAAAAATCAATTCTCATAAATCATTTCAATGGAAAATTTCTATTTGAGCGGAATACTATGTCCACAAATATGTTTCGGTTTACACAAGAATGTTATGGGAACGTCTATAAAAAAGTTTACACGAATTATGAAAGGTTTTTGATGTGACTTAAATAATTATATTGCCTCTTTCTGGTTAAACACGCCAGTCTGCAATCGCTTAAAAATATGAAATGTTTGTAAACCTAATTTTTGAAGTACTAGGAGACTCTGATTCTTTTTCTGGTTGTGGAGTTTCTGCCAATTGGGGTTCTTGTTGCCTAGCGAGCGTTTGTCCTAGCGATGATTATTTTGGTACTTCTTTGATTTAAACATACGAATACCTATGGTATTGTTAAACACAGCAGACCAGTGATAACCTTAATAGCGTAGTTTTAAAATCGGTTGATGTTCGCTTGTATTGTATAGGTATTATTAAAGTATAGTTCATCCAGCATTTAAAAGGATAGGTTTTTTATTCATTTCACATTCGGAAAGGAAAAAAAATTGAAAATTACTTTCCATTTTGCACTAATCAGAAAATCTTCGAAAAATTGTAAATATCCTCCCAAAATATTCGTCATACGACGACTCATGACTACGTAGTAAAATAAGTTCTCGAGATATTTGTAGATGTAAAACTCGCAATATCACCGAAGTTCGAAAAAGGAACTTTTAAAAATACGTGTGGGTGGTGTCGCGCTGACTAAAACCTAGCTGGTAGCTTTCATGAGAAAATGATGACAGAGACGCGTTTTAACCGAATTGAATAATTATATATACGTTAGGCCAAACAAATCAATATAAGTTTCTATTTCCTTTTTATAGGAGTAATATTGCTTGAAATATCCCTTGGTCACATATTCGAATTTATTAGGATTGTCAACCGATGAAATTGTATATTCATTAAATGTCTCCTTGACTGCAAAATTTTGTTAAGCTTAACAATGTATAGGGGGTGATGATGTTATTCCTTTTAGTATGTTTCGACATTTTAACAGTTCCATATTTGATTAAAATTTTTAACTTTGTGTTTGTTGTTTTTTCAAATCGCTTGTCCACTTCATGGTTTATAGTTTTAGTAGCATAACTCAAAATTATATACATTTACTAGTATTTATTGTAATTATTATATGAAACTCAGTGCTCCAGGGGTCAAATCATTTTATTTGTTTTATTTTTTCAAAAATTAGCGCAATGCAAGTTATAAACATTATTTACCGCGATAATTTTCAATCAATTAATTCGTTATATTAAAAAATATTTTGTTTGTAAATGTTAATGCGGTCTACTGCAAAGCATAATTTTCAACATGTCTAGGAAAGTTTTCAATATTTAATGTAAAGTGGAAAATAAAAATAGATGAATTGAAAAATATTTGTTTCATTCGAATTATGTTAGGTAATTTGTTTATTCTAATAGTTAAACAATCATATTTTATAAATTTTTAAATTCTACGTGTTTCTCGCTTTTCAAAAAATGAGGAAGAAAACTCATTTAACGTTATGTATGTTTATTGCATACAAGTATGTTCGTTATTTGTGTCAAGGATTATACAATCTTAAAACTTGTTCATATTTAAGAGTAGGTTAACTTTTGTTTATTCTTAAAGAATGTATACGTTCTTTATATATTCTCACTATTCAAATATAACTAAGTTAATAAAAAGATAAGTTAAAATTTTTTAACACGTATTTAACTCTGAAAAACTATGTGTAGCGTAAAAGTTTCGTAACTTGTTTGTTGTAAAATTATCATTATTTACATAACCGTGCTCATGCATATAATATAAGTACCTGTATCATATTAACAAGGATAACAAAACAAAATGTTGGTACAACTCTAAGAATTTAATTAACATTTTATTAGTACTAACAATTTTTGTGATTGAAATAACATGAAAGTATTTTTTATAAGGTTTTCATACATGAAAAAATAACCTTAGTTAACAAAATAATAAATATTTGGGTTGCAAACTATATTCAACATACACAAATATGTTCAACATATAATAAACTAGGGAATTTCGCAATTTAATTTAAATTTAAAATTTATTTGTTTGTGACAAGTAAAGTTTATTTACTTCCTGCATGTAAAATTTTTCTGTATTTATATTTGTTTCAAAATTGTATTCAATTTAATCATTTAATCAAAACCCGAGAAAAATGTTTTTGTTTAACTTTCCCGAGGTCATTTTGTCTTATTTTGCTAGAAAACACCAATATTTACTTCGTGCATGTAATAATAACTATAAATATCAAAATACCAAATATTATGATTACAATCTATATTCAACATACAAAAATATAACACCAACGCATTTGAGTTTTTAAACCAAATCAAAGAATTTTTCAATTTGATATAACAATAAACCAATTTTTATTTACTTCCTGCATGTAATAATTTTTCTGTATTCATATTTGTTTAAGACTTTTATTAAAGTTGTCCATTTAAGCAAAACCATAAAAATATGTTTCTACTCATCTTGCTTGAGGTCGTTGTGCATTATTTTCCTAACGAACGTTAATATTTACTTCGTGCATGTAATAATAACTATAATTGATACATCAATAAATATTGTAATAGAAAACTATATTCAACATACACAAATATGTCCAACATATAATAAATTAAAAAATTTCGCACTTTGATTTAAATTTAAAAATTATTTGTTTGTGACAAGTAAAATATATTTACTTCCTGCATCTAACTTTTTTCAGTATTTGTATTTTGTAACAAATGAGTTCAGGTAAATCAGCATTTTACGGCGATTACATGCAGAGGCAGTCTGAGTGTTAAATATATATTATATAATACATAATGTTATATACTAAACCTCTTGTAAGTATAAAAGCTATTACCCATTACTAAAATGTGTTGGTAAATGATCATATTGGGTACATATTCGTTGACCACATTTAAGGGTAATGTTTGTCTATTTATTGGTGCTTATTGTGAGTGATCTGTATAGATGTATGGTGGAAATACAGACAAACGGATACTGCCGAATTTGTAGTGGAAGGTAAAGATGAATTGTACATAATACATACACTCTTACAGATGCATGAAAAATATAATTTCCGATGCGATCAAATCAATTCAGTACGAATCGCAAAGGTTACCAAAATTTATCAATATTAAAAAAAAAAATAAAAAAATTTAATTTAAAGCTCTAGTGCAGATTAGAGAAAAGTTGAGAAAATAAAAATAAAAGTGCCGTGGCCATAGAAGGAATACTCATACGTGTGGAAAATTCTGGTAGCCTGCTGGATTCAATAAAACACACTGGTGGCAGACATATAGGTGACGGAATTGAAAAATTGATTGTGTTCATGACAATATTTTTGAATGGCGCGAAATTGAATAGCGTAATTTGGAAAGACGCTGCCAGGAAAATCCGTAAAGGCCACGGACAGTTTGAATCTTGCGTTTATTATACTGTTTTTATAATTTTTTTTACTATTTTATTCTTCTGTCTTAATACCTTAATACCTAATCATATAATATTACGTTTGGTGTTAAATTTACAAATTATTAGGTTAATTTTGCATGACTTCAATCCAATTTAATTAATTTAACGTAAAATATATGTAGTTATAATTTTGTAATTAGTTTGTTGCATAAATGATTTTTTTTTTTTTGTTTAACTTAATCCTAATCTTAAACTCGTTCGATCATTAGGTTTTTATAATAAGTGGAAAAACAGTGTTTTAAAAAAAATATAAGAGCAAACATACTCAAATAGCGGGATACCAAAAGCGGGAAATTCTAATAATCCGATTAAGTATTGAACCGTGGTTTACAGGTACACCCACAATCCAGTGAAGCGCTTCCAGGAGAAAGTGGTAAGTGTTCGATTTATATTTTTGGTATTATTTTATAGTTTTTTTGATGATCATTAACATTCTCCGTTATTGGGAATTCCAGTTCGTGGTATTCGAACATTAAAGCTCAAACATATACATTTTTTTTGTTAAATATTAAACTTATACATATTTTTGTTAAATTTCGCTAGTTTTCCGCTTATCTAACCTAACACGTGCTACGAAGATTATAGGCACCTTCTGTATGGTTTTTAAATAGAAATATAAGATTATGGATATCCGAAAGAGTAATTAAACATTTTTGATTTTAATAGCCATTGCTAGGAATATGTCTTATTACTAAGTGATTATTAAGGTGATGATCATCTCCAACAAGTGCTGTTTACAAAACAACTATGTGACTAATCATCCGTTAGCATTACACGTAGGTATGGCTACGGTCAGCATTAACTTTGGAGCAAAAGAACCTCCCATTATCCACTGAGTACTACCCGATAAAAAAAAAAAACGTGTAATGGCTCCAAAGGTACCGTAACAATTTGTTTAATAATTGTATTCAATTTAATCATTTAATGAAAACCCGAAAAATATGTATTTGTTTGACTTTCTAGAGGTCATTTTGCCTTATTTTGCTAAAGAACACCAATATTTACTTCGTGCATGTAATGATAACTATAAATAGCGAAACAACAAATATTAACATTGCAAACTACGCATTTGAGTTTTTAAGCCAAATCTAAAAATTTTTCAATTAAATATAACAATAAACCATTCTTTATATTACAAGAAAAATATTTACTTCCTGCATGTAATAACTTTTCTGTATTCATATTTCTTTAAAAATTATATTAGAGTTAACAATTTAAGCAAAACCATAAAAATATGTCTTTACTCATCTTACTTGAGGTCGTTGTGCATTATTTTGCTAACGAACGTTAATATTTACTTCGTGCATGTAATAATAACTATGATTAACACATCAATAAATATTATGATTGAAATCTATATACACAAATATGTTCAACATACAACAAATTAAGAAATTTCGCACTTTGATTTAAATTTAAAAATTATTTGTTTGTGACAAGTAAAATATATTTACTTCCTGCATGTAACATTACATTTTTCAGTATTTGTATTTGATTAAAAATTGTATTCAATTTAATCATTTAATGAAAACCCGAGAAATATGTCTTTGTTTGACTTTCTTGAGGTCATTTTGCCTTATTTTTCTAAAGAACACCAATATTTACTTCGTGCATGTAATGATAACTATAAATAGCGAAACAACAAATATTAACATTGCAAACTACGCATTTGAGTTTTTAAGTCAAATCTAAGAATTTTTCAATTAAATATAACAATAAACCATTCTTTATATTACAAGAAAAATATTTACTTCCTGCATGTAATAAATTTTCTGTATTTATATTTGTTAAAAAATTGTATTAAAGTTAATCATTTAAACAAAACCATAAAAATATGTTTTTACTCATCTTGCTTGAGGTCGTTGTGCCTTATTTTGCTATCGAACGTTAATATTTACTTCGTGCATGTAATAACTATGATTAACACGTCAATAAATATTATAATAGAAAACTATATTCAACATACACAAATATGTTCAACATATAATAAATTAAAACATTTCGCACTTTGATTTAAATCTAAAAATTATTTATTTGTGACAAGTAAAATATATTTACTTCCTGCATGTAACATTTTTCAATATTTGTATTTGATTAAAAATTGTATTCAATTTAATCATTTAATGAAAACCCGAAAAATATGTATTTGTTTGACTTTCTTGAGGTCATTTTGCTTTATTTTTCTAAAGAACACCAATATTTACTTCGTGCATGTAATAATAACTATAAATAGCAAAACACAAAATATTAAGATTGCAAACTATATTCAATATACAAAAATATAACATCAACGCATTTGAGTTTAAAACCAAATCGAAGAACTTTTCAATTTGATATAACAATAAACCAATTTTTATTTACTGCCTGCATGTAATAACTTTTCTGTATTCATATTAGTTTAAAAATTGTATTAAAGTTAATAATTTAAGCAAAACCATAAAAATATGTTTTTGCTCATCTTGCTTGAGGTCGTTGTGCATTATTTTGCTAACGAACGTTAATATTTACTTCGTGCATGTAATAATAACTATAATTGATACATCAATAAATATTATAATAGAAAACTATATTCAACATACACAAATATGTTCAACATATAATAAATTAAAAAAATTCGCACTTTGATTTAAATTTAAAAATTATTTGTTTGTGACAAGTAAAATATATTTACTTCCTGCATGTAACATTTTTCAGTATTTGTATTTGATTAAAAATTGTATTCAATTTAATCATTTAATGAAAACCCGAGAAATATGTATTTGTTTGACTTTCTTGGGGTCATTTTGCCTTATTTTTCTAAAGAACACCAATATTTACTTCGTGCATGTAATGATAACTATAAATAGCGAAACAACAAATATTAACATTGCAAACTACGCATTTGAGTTTCTAAGCCAAATCTAAGAATTTTTCAATTAAATATAACAATAAACCATTCTTTATATTACAAGAAAAATATTTACTTCCTGCATGTAATAACTTTTCTGTGTTCATATTTTTTTAAAACTTTTATTAAAGTTATTCATTTAAGCAAAACCATAAAAATATGTTTCTACTCATCTTGCTTGAGGTCGTTGTGCATTATTTTGATAACGAACGTTAATATTTACTTCGTGCATGTAATAATAACTATGATTAACACGTCAATAAATATTATAATGGAAAACTATATTCAACATACACAAACATGTTCAACATACAATAAATTAAAGAATATCGCAGTTTAATTTGATTTTGAAATTTATTTGTTTGTGCTTTGTGTGCACTTCCTGCATGTAATTATGTTTCTGTATTTATATTTGTTTAAAAATTATTCAATTTAATCATTTAATCAAAACCCGATAAATATGTTTTAGTTTAACTTTCCTGAGGTCATCTTGTCTTATTTTGTTAAAGAATACCAGTATTTACTTCGTGCATGTATTAAGAACTATAAATAGCAAAACAAAAAATATTAAGATGGCAAACTTTATTCAACATACAAAAATATAACATCAACGCATTTGAGTTTTTAAACTAAATCGAACAATTTTCCGATTTGGTATAAAAATAAACCAATTTTTATTTACTTCCTGCATGTAATAACTTTTCTGTATTCATATTTGTTTAAAAATTGTATTAAAGTTAATCATTTAAGCAAATCCATAAAAATATGTTTTTACTCATCTTGCTTGAGGCCGTTGTGCCTTATTTTGCTATCGAACTTTAACATTTACTTCGTGCATGTAATAATAACTATGATTAACACGTCAATAAATACTTGATTAAAAACTATATTCAACATAAACAAATATGTTTAACATACAACAAATTCAAAAATATCGCAATTTGATTTAAATAAGGAATTTATTTGTTTTTGACAAGTAAAATATATTTACTTCTTGCATGTAATAATTTTTTCTGTATTTATATTTGTTTCAAAATTGTATTCAATTTAATCATTTAATCAAAACCCAAAAATTAAGTTTTGTTTGACTTTTTTGGAAGTCATGTGCCTTAGTTTGCTAAAGAACACCAATATTTACTTCGTGCATGTAATAATAATTAGAAATAGCAAAACAACAAATATTAAGATTGCAAACTATATTCAACATACAAAAATATAACTTCGAAGCATTTGAATTTTAGACAAAATTGAATAATTTTTCAATTTGATATAACAATAAACCAATTTTTTATTTACTTCCTGCGTGTAATAACTTTTCTGTATTCATATTTGTTGAAAAATCGTATTAAAGCTAATCATTTAAGCAAAATCATAAAAATATGTTTTTACTCATCTTGCTTCAGGTCGTTGTGTCTTATTTTGCTAACGAACGTTAATATTTACTTCGTGCATGTAATAATAACTATGATTAACACGTCAATAAATACTTGATTAAAAACTATATTCAACATAAACAAATATGTTTAACATACAACAAATTCAAAAATATCGCAATTTGATTTAAATAAGGAATTTATTTGTTTTTGACAAGTAAAATATATTTACTTCCTGCATGTAATATTTTTTCTGTATTTATATTTGTTTAAAAATTGTATTCAATTTAATCATTTACTCGAAACCCGATAAATATGTTTTTGTTTAAATTTCCTGGGGTCATTTTGCCTCATTTGCTAGGGAACGCCATTTTTTACTTCGTGCATGTGATATTAACTATAAATAGCAAAATAACAAATACTAAGATTGCAAACTAAACATCGAAGCATTTGAGTAAATTAAATCGAAGAATTTTTCAATTTGATATAACAACCAACCAATCTTTATATTACGAGGAAAATATTTACTTCCTCTATGTAATAACTTTTCTGTATTCATATTTGTTTAAAATTGTATTAAAGTTAATGATTTAAGCAAAACCTTTTAACGTCGAACCTACATGTTTTAACGTCAGAAGCGTAAAATTATTTACACTTTTATTTTGCTAATATTTTGTAACCCACACATTTTTTTAAAATGGCTAAGTTTCTTCAATCCCAGCAGACGGTATACCAAAACATTTTATAACAATCATTTTAGAACTCCATTAACGTTAATATTTACTTCGTGCATGTAATAATAACTATGATTAACACGTCAATACATATTATAATGGAAAACTATATTCAACATACACAAACATGTTCAACATACAATAAATTAAAGAATATCGCAGTTTAATTTGATTTTGAAATTTATTTGTTTGTGCTTTGTGTGCACTTCCTGCATGTAATTATGTTTCTGTATTTATATTTGTTTAAAAATTATTCAATTTAATCATTTAATCAAAACCCGATAAATATGTTTTAGTTTAACTTTCCTGAGGTCATCTTGTCTTATTTTGTTAAAGAATACCAGTATTTACTTCGTGCATGTATTAAGAACTATAAATAGCAAAACAAAAAATATTAAGATGGCAAACTTTATTCAACATACAAAAATATAACATCAACGCATTTGAGTTTTTAAACCAAATCGAACAATTTTCCGATTTGGTATAAAAATAAACCAATTTTTATTTACTTCCTGCATGTAATAACTTTTCTGTATTCATATTTGTTAAAAAATTGTATTAAAGTTAATCATTTAAGCAAATCCATAAAAATATGTTTTTACTCATCTTGCTTGAGGCCGTTGTGCCTTATTTTGCTATCGAACTTTAACATTTACTTCGTGCATGTAATAATAACTATGATTAACACGTCAATAAATACTTGATTAAAAACTATATTCAACATAAACAAATATGTTTAACATACAACAAATTCAAAAATATCGCAATTTGATTTAAATAAGGAATTTATTTGTTTTTGACAAGTAAAATATATTTACTTCTTGCATGTAATAATTTTTTCTGTATTTATATTTGTTTCAAAATTGTATTCAATTTAATCATTTAATCAAAACCCAAAAATTAAGTTTTGTTTGACTTTTTTGGAAGTCATGTGCCTTAGTTTGCTAAAGAACACCAATATTTACTTCGTGCATGTAATAATAATTAGAAATAGCAAAACAACAAATATTAAGATTGCAAACTATATTCAATATACAAAAATATAACTTCGAAGCATTTGAATTTTAGACAAAATTGAATAATTTTTCAATTTGATATAACAATAAACCAATTTTTATTTACTTCCTGCATGTAATAACTTTTCTGTATTCATATTTGTTGAAAAATCGTATTAAAGCTAATCATTTAAGCAAAATCATAAAAATATGTTTTTACTCATCTTGCTTCAGGTCGTTGTGTCTTATTTTGCTAACGAACGTTAATATTTACTTCGTGCATGTAATAATAACTATGATTAACACGTCAATAAATACTTGATTAAAAACTATATTCAACATAAACAAATATGTTTAACATACAACAAATTCAAAAATATCGCAATTTGATTTAAATAAGGAATTTATTTGTTTTTGACAAGTAAAATATATTTACTTCCTGCATGTAATATTTTTTCTGTATTTATATTTGTTTAAAAATTGTATTCAATTTAATCATTTACTCGAAACCCGATAAATATGTTTTTGTTTAAATTTCCTGGGGTCATTTTGCCTCATTTGCTAGGGAACGCCATTTTTTACTTCGTGCATGTGATATTAACTATAAATAGCAAAATAACAAATACTAAGATTGCAAACTAAACATCGAAGCATTTGAGTAAATTAAATCGAAGAATTTTTCAATTTGATATAACAACCAACCAATCTTTATATTACGAGGAAAATATTTACTTCCTCTATGTAATAACTTTTCTGTATTCATATTTGTTTAAAATTGTATTAAAGTTAATGATTTAAGCAAAACCTTTTAACGTCGAACCTACATGTTTTAACGTCAGAAGCGTTAAATTATTTACACTTTTATTTTGCTAATATTTTGTAACCCACACATTTTTTTAAAATGGCTAAGTTTCTTCAATCCCAGCAGACGGTATACCAAAACATTTTATAACAATCATTTTAGAACTCCATTAACGTTAATATTTACTTCGTGCATGTAATAATAACTATGATTAACACGTCAATACATATTATAATGGAAAACTATATTCAACATACACAAACATGTTCAACATACAATAAATTAAAGAATATCGCAGTTTAATTTGATTTTGAAATTTATTTGTTTGTGCTTTGTGTGCACTTCCTGCATGTAATTATGTTTCTGTATTTATATTTGTTTAAAAATTATTCAATTTAATCATTTAATCAAAACCCGATAAATATGTTTTAGTTTAACTTTCCTGAAGTCATCTTATCTTATTTTGTTAAAGAATACCAGTATTTACTTCGTGCATGTATTAAGAACTATAAATAGCAAAACAAAAAATATTAAGATGGCAAACTTTATTCAACATACAAAAATATAACATCAACGCATTTGAGTTTTTAAACCAAATCGAACAATTTTCCGATTTGGTATAAAAATAAACCAATTTTTATTTACTTCCTGCATGTAATAACTTTTCTGTATTCATATTTGTTAAAAAATTGTATTAAAGTTAATCATTTAAGCAAATCCATAAAAATATGTTTTTACTCATCTTGCTTGAGGCCGTTGTGCCTTATTTTGCTATCGAACTTTAACATTTACTTCGTGCATGTAATAATAACTATGATTAACACGTCAATAAATACTTGATTAAAAACTATATTCAACATAAACAAATATGTTTAACATACAACAAATTCAAAAATATCGCAATTTGATTTAAATAAGGAATTTATTTGTTTTTGACAAGTAAAATATATTTACTTCTTGCATGTAATAATTTTTTCTGTATTTATATTTGTTTCAAAATTGTATTCAATTTAATCATTTAATCAAAACCCAAAAATTAAGTTTTGTTTGACTTTTTTGGAAGTCATGTGCCTTAGTTTGCTAAAGAACACCAATATTTACTTCGTGCATGTAATAATAATTAGAAATAGCAAAACAACAAATATTAAGATTGCAAACTATATTCAATATACAAAAATATAACTTCGAAGCATTTGAATTTTAGACAAAATTGAATAATTTTTCAATTTGATATAACAATAAACCAATTTTTATTTACTTCCTGCATGTAATAACTTTTCTGTATTCATATTTGTTGAAAAATCGTATTAAAGCTAATCATTTAAGCAAAATCATAAAAATATGTTTTTACTCATCTTGCTTCAGGTCGTTGTGTCTTATTTTGCTAACGAACGTTAATATTTACTTCGTGCATGTAATAATAACTATGATTAACACGTCAATAAATACTTGATTAAAAACTATATTCAACATAAACAAATATGTTTAACATACAACAAATTCAAAAATATCGCAATTTGATTTAAATAAGGAATTTATTTGTTTTTGACAAGTAAAATATATTTACTTCCTCCATGTAATATTTTTTCTGTATTTATATTTGTTTAAAAATTGTATTCAATTTAATCATTTACTCGAAACCCGATAAATATGTTTTTGTTTAAATTTCCTGGGGTCATTTTGCCTCATTTGCTAGGGAACGCCATTTTTTACTTCGTGCATGTGATATTAACTATAAATAGCAAAATAACAAATACTAAGATTGCAAACTAAACATCGAAGCATTTGAGTAAATTAATTCGAAGAATTTTTCAATTTGATATAACAACCAACCAATCTTTATATTACGAGGAAAATATTTACTTCCTCTATGTAATAACTTTTCTGTATTCATATTTGTTTAAAATTGTATTAAAGTTAATGATTTAAGCAAAACCTTTTAACGTCGAACCTACATGTTTTAACGTCAGAAGCGTAAAATTATTTACACTTTTATTTTGCTAATATTTTGTAACCCACACATTTTTTTAAAATGGCTAAGTTTCTTCAATCCCAGCAGACGGTATACCAAAACATTTTATAACAATCATTTTAGAACTCCATTAACGTTAATATTTACTTCGTGCATGTAATAATAACTATGATTAACACGTCAATACATATTATAATGGAAAACTATATTCAACATACACAAACATGTTCAACATACAATAAATTAAAGAATATCGCAGTTTAATTTGATTTTGAAATTTATTTGTTTGTGCTTTGTGTGCACTTCCTGCATGTAATTATGTTTCTGTATTTATATTTGTTTAAAAATTATTCAATTTAATCATTTAATCAAAACCCGATAAATATGTTTTAGTTTAACTTTCCTGAAGTCATCTTATCTTATTTTGTTAAAGAATACCAGTATTTACTTCGTGCATGTATTAAGAACTATAAATAGCAAAACAAAAAATATTAAGATGGCAAACTTTATTCAACATACAAAAATATAACATCAACGCATTTGAGTTTTTAAACCAAATCGAACAATTTTCCGATTTGGTATAAAAATAAACCAATTTTTATTTACTTCCTGCATGTAATAACTTTCTGTATTCATATTTGTTAAAAAATTGTATTAAAGTTAATCATTTAAGCAAATCCATAAAAATATGTTTTTACTCATCTTGCTTGAGGCCGTTGTGCCTTATTTTGCTATCGAACTTTAACATTTACTTCGTGCATGTAATAATAACTATGATTAACACGTCAATAAATACTTGATTAAAAACTATATTCAACATAAACAAATATGTTTAACATACAACAAATTCAAAAATATCGCAATTTGATTTAAATAAGGAATTTATTTGTTTTTGACAAGTAAAATATATTTACTTCTTGCATGTAATAATTTTTTCTGTATTTATATTTGTTTCAAAATTGTATTCAATTTAATCATTTAATCAAAACCCAAAAATTAAGTTTTGTTTGACTTTTTTGGAAGTCATGTGCCTTAGTTTGCTAAAGAACACCAATATTTACTTCGTGCATGTAATAATAATTAGAAATAGCAAAACAACAAATATTAAGATTGCAAACTATATTCAATATACAAAAATATAACTTCGAAGCATTTGAATTTTAGACAAAATTGAATAATTTTTCAATTTGATATAACAATAAACCAATTTTTATTTACTTCCTGCATGTAATAACTTTTCTGTATTCATATTTGTTGAAAAATCGTATTAAAGCTAATCATTTAAGCAAAATCATAAAAATATGTTTTTACTCATCTTGCTTCAGGTCGTTGTGTCTTATTTTGCTAACGAACGTTAATATTTACTTCGTGCATGTAATAATAACTATGATTAACACGTCAATAAATACTTGATTAAAAACTATATTCAACATAAACAAATATGTTTAACATACAACAAATTCAAAAATATCGCAATTTGATTTAAATAAGGAATTTATTTGTTTTTGACAAGTAAAATATATTTACTTCCTGCATGTAATATTTTTTCTGTATTTATATTTGTTTAAAAATTGTATTCAATTTAATCATTTACTCAAAACCCGATAAATATGTTTTTGTTTAAATTTCCTGGGGTCATTTTGCCTCATTTGCAAGGGAACGCCATTTTTTACTTCGTGCATGTGATATTAACTATAAATAGCAAAATAACAAATACTAAGATTGCAAACTAAACATCGAAGCATTTGAGTAAATTAAATCGAAGAATTTTTCAATTTGATATAACAACCAACCAATCTTTATATTACGAGGAAAATATTTACTTCCTCTATGTAATAACTTTTCTGTATTCATATTTGTTTAAAATTGTATTAAAGTTAATGATTTAAGCAAAACCTTTTAACGTCGAACCTACATGTTTTAACGTCAGAAGCGTAAAATTATTTACACTTTTATTTTGCTAATATTTTGTAACCCACACATTTTTTAAAATGGCTGAGTTTCTTCAATCCCAGCAGACGGTATACCAAAACATTTTATAACAAGCATTTTAGAACTCCATTTTTTTTCCATTGTGGCATTCCTTTTTAGCGGTATTAAAAGAAAAAACACATTATAGTAGACGCTCGGATAGATGACCTTATCGACCCCAGAAAATGTTTTCAGATACATAGTATAGTAGTAATGAATGTTGAAGGCATGCGAATTTATCGGCGCGTATATTTGGAAAGCCGGTATTTTTGTTTGTAAGAGCCATCCTAGCCTATGTAATAGCCGTCCTAGCACCAAAACTACTAAAGATTGGGATTCCTTGGGTCAGCATCGTAAAATTTGGATTTGATAAACTCCTGTATTTCCGAATCATTGTCTTTTGATTTAACGTCCATTCAAGAAAGCTTAAAATAAACTTTTTACAATATGTATTTGTACCGCGTGGTGATTTTCGATTCAGACACTTATTTAGTTCGTACGAGTATGTTCGTAATTTACAGGATGGGCCAATGCTTGGTCTTTTTTTCAATAGATGAATTCTAGTACTTAATGTTATCGGTTCTAAAAAAATCATTATGAAAATTATTGTTCAAAAACAACAACATATCGTAAATTACATGAGAGTTTTGGTCGACATGAACGTCCTACTGAGCGTATTGACAATTGGCAAAATTATTGATCGTTTTGAAGAAACAGTTCGTATTCCTGTTGCAGTGACAGCTGTTAGTGAAACCAAACATTTCACGAACCACGTTACGACGCATTTTACATGTTGATCTTCATTTGCATCCATACAAAATTCAACCAACCCAAAAATGGAAGCCACCAGACCATTTAAATCGTCTTCGTTTTGTTAACTGAATGCTTGAATGAAATGGAGGTGTTTCATCTTTAGTGATTAAGCTCATTTTCATCTTAATAGGTACGTCAATAAGTAAAACTGTCAAATTTGGGGAGTGGAGAATCCTCAAGTTATTCACAAATCAGAAGTTCATTCTACAAATGTCACTGCTTAGTGTGGTTTATGGGCTGGTGGCATCATTGGACCGTTTTTATTTGAAAACGAACAGGAAAATCGCATCACAGTAAATGGAGAGCGTTGAAAGAATTGAGTGTCAACGACTTTTGGTTTCAACAAGACGAAGCGACAGGCCACGCAAGTCGTGAAACAATCAATTTATTGTCAACAAAATTTGCTGATCGCATAATTTCAAGAAATTGTGAAGTTCTTTGGCCACCAGGTAGCCCGGTGCAAGCAAGCAATTTAACACCACTTGATTATTTTGCTATGCTAATCACCCAAAAATAATTCAATAACTTAAAAACAACATTCGAGCTGAAATTTAGGTCATTAATCCGCATTTATTGGAAAAAGTCATAGACAATTTTGATGTTCGGGTGCAGACGTGTAGACGAAGCCATGGTGGGAATATGCACAATATTGTTTTAAACATAAATGGCATAGAACCACCTTCCCTTATCAATAAAAAATGTTGGGTTTTCATCCCAAAATATGTGTTTAATTAACACATCAAAACAGGACTCATTATGTAAATGAATAATCAACGTTTTATGGGTCTAATGTGGAATCAATAATCAACATTTTTGCCGTTTTATTTTTTACTTTGATCTCCAAAGTATCACCGCGATCTGGTAAGCCAGTCAGCGAAACCTAATATTCTGCCATATTTAACAATTTGCAATTGACATAACATTCGTCCTACAACATTAAATTATCGTAATTATTTTTCATTAGCTAAATATTTTAGGCGCTCGACATAATTATTCGACTTTTGGTTTTGGCATTGAGCATGTTCAGGCCAAGCAATGACAGACTCAGACAAATTAAATAATTTTTTCCTAATTGGATGGCCTGCGTTGAATCTAAACAATAAGTTGAAATTCAAAAGTAAAAAGAAATAAAACGTCATTTAAACCAAAATCACAATTAAGATGAGAATTCTATAGAATACAAGCAGCAAATATTTCAGTTCAGTTAATAAAAATTGAGAGCTATAATAATGCTGATAATAAATAGAAATACTCAATCATATATATAGAAAGATTCATATAGGCAATCGAATTATAAATATTATAAAGTAAATTAGATATTTAATAAAAGCGACAAAATCTGTACTATTGTAATTTTTCATTATATCCTTATTTAACCAAGATGAAATAAACTGCACTTGAATTTGCCCCCAGTATGATTCGTGACGAAAACTTTCTATTATAATCCAACGTGAACTATCTAAATACTTATTTTACTGACAATTATTTTTTCGCTGACACACAATTTATATCTAAACTATATTTTAGACATGGAAAGAAGAAAAACTTGCTAATCATTTTCACGTACCATTTGACAACCACACAAAAAATTATTATATCAAAAAATAAAAATCTGGATTTTACGTGCATGACACACACAAATTATTTATATGTTTATATAGCTTTCCGTCTTAAATACATAAGGGTATTATATACCTCAGGATAAATAATTTTTTTATCACATGTCATTAATAAAATCGTATTTTGAGTATATTGTGCGTTTGGTTGCCGGTGTGATAAAGTCGAAAATAATAAATTTATGAAATATCATTTCCAAAGATCCATCTTAATCATTTCAATAAATATTGGATAGGCATATTATATATGATATATAAATGTGTATCTCACATATTATGATATCCTTGAACTTTTTACCTTAAACAATTTTTTTGTATTTTATTTTTTACCATTTTTATTTAGCACTGTGTGAAAATATATTTACGTAATAGTATCAGAAATGCTTTTAAAAATATTAAATTTTTATACGACGGTACAGGAGGTATGTTATGGATGGAATATTTAATAAAAAAATTCTATATATAAGAACTTTTAAAGGCAACGAGTAAAACGGGGAAAAAAATTTGAACAAAATGTCTGTCAAAAATAAAAATTGTATAATAAAATTTGTTTATGAAACGTATACGTGACTGTCAAAAATGAGAGAAATGTGTCATTTATATTTTTGTGTATTTTACGTATGTATACGAAAGTTCCAGGTAAGCCAAAAATAAAACTAATTTTCACACGAAATCTTATATTTCTCCGGCTGATATTTTAACTTACGATCAAGCTTTCATAAATTTCGATTATCTTAAATTGGAAACTAATACGTTTCAATTTAGAAAATAAATCTCGATACCAAAATAATAATAATGGTAAAACCATTTCTATGTGTATGAATGAAAATTAAACCAATTTTTTTAAGAAGTTATGAATTGATCACATTTCCATGAAAATCTTTTCTTCTCATATGGAATTATTGTGTATATTCTAGAATAGTAACTTCATTTGTAGATATGTCATAAGCTTTTTGGAAAAACCGAATATCTTATTTTGCTTTCTACGTAAAATAATCCGATAATCTTTTCACTTAAAGACGATAAAAATAAGAAATATTTATAAATCAGTTTATATTTGGTTTGTATGTGTGTTCCCTGCTTTATATTGATGGCTTATTTATATTATTTTGACATCAATACACTATAGTGAAGCATTAGATTCTATTATTTTGGTATAAAAAATTTCAAACGTTATTGATTTTGTTTTATTTAATGTTAGAAATATGTATATGTGTATGTGTATGATAAGATTATTTTTTTTAAATTGATTGAATTACTTGCAATATTGTGTGAAACATTATATCGCCTAACTGTGCGTTCTCATCTGTTATCACTTTGCAAATTATTTGCAATCGATTTCTTTGATCGTACACATTCAAATAATTCCGAACCGGTCTATAAATTTGTATGCACATACCTAAAAAAATTATAAAGCGATTTGCAATCAAAAGTAGTCTGGCGCACAACCAAATTTTTCATTTACAAAATGAAACCAAAAATTTCCCGAAATTGTATAGTGAAATTTTCAACCCTGCAATAAACATAGCAACTTGTTTATATTTTGAAAACAAACATTTGTATGTTACGTAAAAACTTTGGTGGTAAATGGCTGTAGGATGATTTTTTTTGGTACAGGAAAAATATTTTAATCGGATTAAATCTTACTTCCAGAATTGTATAAATCTTTTTAATAGTGCAACTTATTGCACCGTTGCTTTGTTTTGTACTTCTTAATTTTGCTGGCATTATTTGTAAATTTTATTCTGCCGTAGTCAAAAAATCTCTTCAAATAATTTTATTAATGTTGTTTATAACCGATTGAACTCGGAAAATGTCAAATTTAATCACGTACAAACGAAAATAATATACAAATACAACTACATGACACATAAATTTCCCTTTGCGAGTATTTGCAATGCACTCAGATGAGAACCAGATTAGCACACTTTTTCAGCGACAGCCGATTTGACAGATGACAGTTGATTTTTGGTTAGTCTGGTTTGCCTTTTCAGAATGAATAGAATCACGCCAAAGTCTATTTTATAGTCGACATAATCGTCCATCAGAGCAGTTAATTTGATTAACTATTGATTGCCTAAACACCACGTTTACTCTAAATGGTAATACGTGTCTCGTAAGACACCATACGATGAGCGCCATACAGGCGGTGGCAATGCGTACTATTGAATATAATACAAATTAATCGATTCGTCATCGTGCACAATATTTGGGACTTGATCCAACATGTTTATGGATAATTTTCCGGAAGGGTCTTGGTTTATATAATTCAAGTTGTACATAAATTAAAACAATACGATCATCGTTGACGCCGCCAATTCTATTCAAAATTTTCTTCAGTGATGAAGGGAACATATGTGTTCAAAAATGATGGTGAAAACGTTACAGTCAACGAAGACCGGCATAGAAACATGATTTTAAATTTGTTTGGGCCTCAATTGGATGATATCATGTTACGCGCGACACAATTAGTTTACTGAAAGAAACATTTAATGAACGTTTAATATCGAGAAATGGACCTGTGAACTGGCCACCGCGTTCGTGTGATTTAACATCGCTGGAGTATTTTCGTTGGCGGTATGTGAAGTAATTTGTCTACGCTGATAAACCAGAGACTATTCAACACTAAGAAGCCAACATTCGAGCCGTTATTGCCGAAATACGCCAAAAATGCTGCAAAGAGTGATCGAGTTGCATCTACAGATTATGCCATTTATGCGCCAGCCACAGCGACCTCATGTTCGAAATCATATTCAAACATTAATAACACAAAATTTTATTTTTTATAAAGTCTTTCGTGGCCATTACAATTATTTTTCTGTGTTTTATTTAAATCCAGCTTGAACTGAAGATAGGATTCATAGAAAACCTTGTAAATCGAAAACTAACTATAAAATGTTATAAAATGGCAAACATGTAAAGTTCGATGTTAGATGAATTATAAACAAGTTTAAATCAGAGAAACTTGAAACTGAGATCCATAATTAACAATTGTGTTTGGGGTTTCATCAAACTTTTATAGCACTTCTCATATTGAGTTAATCGATTATTAATGCCTTGCTGAAATAGAAGAACTCGTTCAATATTCGGGTCATTTTGTATGAAATGATTACTGAATTTTCGCCCTAAATCAAATCCCTCACGGCTAACTTTTGCAGTTGACGCAGTTGGTTAAATCGTTTCTTCATCAGGATCACTGTCACGATCATTTGTGCATTATACATGGCAGCTAAATTACAGTTCTAAAATATCTGCCCCAACAAAATCCTTAAAACCTTCTCCTCCTATTGTATGCGCCATCTCTAATCGCGCCATCGTAATCTAATATTATCACCATCATCTTTGACCGTTGATTGCAGAATCTCAGTATATGATACTCCAACAAGCTTAACACAATCTAGGATTGTAAAATTTTTCCAAGCATCCATTATTGTGAGAGATTCATCGTTTTTCATTTCTTCTAAAATATAACTGAAGGTTCGCTTGATGTACAGTGCCTTAAAAATCAAAATTGTATCTTGATATCCTGGATCAAAATAAAACTTGCATATTTTTCGTTTTTATATAAAACTCTCACCTTAAAAGGTAACTAATTTTTACTTAAATACCTTTTGACGTCGGGAACAAAAGCTTTTGCAACCATTCGTTGAAAAGTGTAGCAGTAACCTAGGCCTCCTTATTGGCCATCTAATAAATGGGAATGATGTTGATACTTATTCCTTTACATGAGCGTAGGGTATTTGTATTGTTAATAACTAATAGTTTCATTATATGATCGCCTGAGGGGTCGTTGCAGAAAAGAACTGTTATACGACTTTTCGCTGCTTTTCGACCGCTATAGCAGATTTGTGAGCTTAAGCCAAATAGGTTCTTTCTGGTCAGGAGTGTAGGAATTAACGGTTATATTTTCAGCATATTTTGCTTGTATTATCTTGTATTACGTAAAGAATGTAAGTAAAGATACGTTACGTAAAGATTGTAACTGCGATTCTTGGCTTTTTCACAAATCTTCAAAGACTTATTTGTAGTTGTGTTGGTACCAATTGGAATTTGTTTTTTGATGGTGTATTGTGGCAGTACATTCATCAAATGTACACGGTTGCTATAGAATAAATAGAATTCGAAATTGAATGGAATTATAAAATGATTACAAATAAAAGCGCCAATGTTACCTAGCGAACGGAATTAAAAATGACTGCAGACATTTTTTTAAATGCCATATTTTAAAATCCGTGTAAAACTGTAATCGTGTATACAAAGTACTACGTAAATCGGGAATAGGTGTAGGTCATTTCTATATAAAAGGCACAAACACGGGTACGCGAGTAATTGCAAGTTCAAGACAAACAAAAGTTATGAAACCTATATATTCGGTTTTCATTCCATTCGGGCTATAAAACCACCCCATACGACGTTCCAACTTGCGATCGACCATGCTTTGGGAGAGTTGCAAGGTTCGATTTGCTTATTTCACTAGTTCTATTATAAAGAAAAAGTAGTTTTAGTCCACATTGGTGTTTGAGTATTTTGAAATAATAATAAATATCCCAGAAACTGAACTTTGCAACTAAATTTTAGCCGGTAGTGCAATATTTTATGCGAAATAGAAAAAAAATCACCTGATTGTTTCCGTTGTTTCATAAAAAATACAAAAGCAAGCCATAAAAATGCAAACACATTCATTATCTTAATAGTAACCGAATGATTTTGTCCGGTTTTTTGGAACAGCTTCTATTCAATTTGGAAATTAGAATACCGTCTAAAATTTTAGTGCGATGTCCTTGATCATACCAAGTAGAATTATTCCTGGAAACTGCGGAAAATTTCACATTGGGAATTCTATATATTAATTGAAATATTGACAGCCTATAAAAAAATTTTCAAATTCGGTTTTACATTTTCTAATTTTTATTCTTATTAAGAGAATATAATCGGTTTGTTTTACTCAGTCGGAATTTTTGCCTAAGTAGGATAATAATTTCCTTTTATTATGAAACAAACTTAAAAATTAAGTAAAACCCGCACTTTCTTTTATGACAAATAAACATAGATCTCGAATACACCAAACTTAATTTCTTAAACGAAAAATTGGATTTGTGATAAACATTTTCTTGTAAAATCAAAAATCAATATTCCCGAAAACATACAAGGTCAATCGTTAAAAATATAATCCTTAATACAAAAAATGGTAAGGCTCTTATGTAAGGTACCACTTCTGGTACGCCGGTGTCCGCCACAAATTTTGCACCGCTCTCCCAATTTATGGATAAAACTTTAGTATGAAGTTCTATTCCGAATAGTAAATAAGCCTGATTTGTGGAGTGCCAAAATTTTGGTAAAATAAAGTTTTTTTTATCAAAATTCGTCCTTTCCGGTAAAATTTAAATTACGGTCTAAACTTATTTGTTAGAAATTCAACTGACAATCGATTTTTTAAATCGTGTTTTCGTAAAGACTACATCATATGTAATTTTCAAACTATTTGCAAAAAACGAAAAAGCTCTTGTAGTAGCTGTCACTTTCTGTGGACTGATTTCTGCCAAACATCACTAGTATCTCCTATTTTATGGAAAATGGTTAAGAGTTAAAATTAACGATCAGTCAATTCATCTGAGATGCAGAGATGACATTTACTCATAAAAAACGAGGTCAAAAATGTTCATGACTATACCAAAAACAGTTACATATTGTCAAAAGTCAACCTATTTGCTTAAATTTAAGAAAATTGATTTGATCGAAATTTTAGAAAATTTAATTAAAACTAAACTCTTTTAGAGCATAGTCGATTTTATCATAATTAATGTACTTTTCTATTTTCATAAAACGAGGAAGCTACTATACGGAATGTGTCACTTCCGGTTAACTGATGTTGGCCAAATACCATTATAGGATCTCAAAATGTATGAAGAACTTTAAGTATGAAGTTTTATCCCAATCAATTAATCCGTCTGGTTTCTACAGAGCCGAATTTGTTTTAAAAAAGGTTTTTTTTCTCCAAAAATCATCATTTACGGTTAAACTTTTAAAAATATACCGGGAAGGTATGATAGACTTTCTCGTAAATGCTCTACTTTTTAAAATATTTGTTAACCCGAAAAAGCTCATATGTATTTAGCTTGTTATTTCCGGTGGACCGGTCTCGACCAAAAATCACTGGGGTATTTTAATGCATGAAAAAAGCTTAAGTATAAAGTTTCATCTCGATTAATCAATTCGTATCAATTAGGGACCAAATTTTTACTGAAAAATAGTTTTTGACAAAAGCATACTTCCGATTAATTTTAAAGAAACTGATGTGGACAGAAAATGAATACGACATTCGTTTAGCTATAGCTTAGATATTGTTGGAGATATTATTTCCAAGGTCATGAGAATATGATGATTAAAAATTGAGTAGAAGGGAAGGTAACACAATTCCGCTACAATTAGGATGGGTGGTTTTTGACCTTATTGGTGGTCTAGATCTTATTGCCGCTGTATGTTATATTATACCAGATTGGTTTTGGTGTACCTTGCTGGATTCATGATGTGTTGATTTTATTTACTGGATTGTGTATAGACATGTTTCTAAAGTTCAGATTTCGTATTTCTAAGCATGACGAATACGCTTCTAGAATGGTTGATGGTCGTTTTATGGTGAGTATCTATATATTGATTTTCAGTGATAACTTATGATTGAAACTGGCATAAAATTCGTCTATACTCTTATTTCCCTGAGTGAGGTTAATTAACTGGTGTTCCAACCTTCTCCGATTTCTCTTATCGGCATAGTGTAGAAATCAGGCTGAGCCCGCTGTTCCTCGAATTGCATAATATATTGACTTTCCTTTCAACATTTAAAAATCTTTTAAAATGCTTTCTACGCTATAAATCCAGGAATCGTAATGTGTTGGACTACCGTCAAATATATTAATATCCTTTACGCAATTTTTTAATTTATTTACTTCGCGAGTAACATTTTTCTTGTTGTCTCCTATAGGTTGTCATTTACGTGCTGTTTTTATGGCCTTCCAATTGGTATTTTTTTTCTACTATTTTATTAATTTGATTTGGGCGTCTCTTGGGCGTAAGAGACCCTTACTCTGTTTTTTGCACGAGTGAATTAATTAATTGTTCCAGTGTGGCCATTGCTAATACGATTTATTAATTTTTGTGATCCAGACCAAATCCGAGAAATGGACTCGTACACTTGGAACTATAGTCGATTTTTGTGGCGTCGGATGACTCGCGATTAGAGTTTACGTTTTGTCGATTTTTTTTCGTTCTCGAAATTCGAGAATCTCCAGCGAATTTTGCAACAATTTTAATTCCGAGAATTCCAAAAAAATTTCTTGAGATTCTCGAGAATATTGGAATAGTAACGTTACCCTCAAGGAATGAAAAATATGTTAACAATAAATTAATTCTAATAGTAATTTCTTTATTAAAAAAACATTAAATAATTAAATAATTCAAGGAACATAATTAATATCACTTCATAATATAAATAATTTTTTTTCAAATTTAAAATAATAAAAACCACAGTTGATAATTGTTCAAAAATATCAAAATTATACATAGCTAATTATTTTGATTTATCGTTATTTAAAAATTAATGTTTTAAAATTACTAAACTTTCCACTCTTCGCTTACTACAAAAAATTTCCGGAGATTTTAGAATAGTATTCTGTTCTCATGGGTAAAGCCCTTTTTTCGTAAATTAACTTGCACTTTCTCACTTATAAAATCTCTATACCGATTGTTACGACTGCTCCCAGTTTTGTCGCCAGTTAAAACTAAATGTTAAATTTATGGTACATATATATATATATATATATATATATATATATATATATATATATATATATATATATATATATATATATATATATATATATATATATATATATATATATATATATATATATATATGCATATATATATATATATATACTCATATATATATATATATATATATATATATATATATATATATATATATATATATATATATATATATATGTATATATATATATATATATATATATATATATATATATATATATATATATATATATATATATATATATATATATATATATATATATATATATATATACTCGTATATATATATAGTGGCATAAACAACAAATTGTAACCATGCCTTCATAATTTATAAATCTATATATAAATTTATTTTATGTTGTTTTTGTGTTTTAAGGCCTAATTAATATTCTTCACATTAATTATCCCATTTGCTCCATACCAAAATAGCCAATTTTTCAGTTTTATTATTTATCTATTTCGGATGTGTCAAAAAATTATCTTTTTCTCCATATAGACATGTATGATTTGTGCTCTGAATAAGCAATAATATGTTGTTTTTGATAAAATATGTCTGATATGTGGAATGAATATGGAGCACGCCTTTACAAATTTTTTTAATTAATACTTCACAATCATTTCTCTGCTGGTGTATGGAAACTATATACATATACACTATATTATCTACTATATAGTAATTTGTCATAATGTTAAATGGTTGAGTCCCTATATACTACAGGCTACTCCACTACAAATTACATGTTTGAATTTTGAATTATTATTTGCTTTTGCTATACTCGTAAATATACGAAATTAGGGTTAGGTTTCCGATAAAATTTATGTTTCATATATTTATCAGTGTCACGTGCCAGATGCATTATATTGTGATCCCTTTATGGGTGCCTATGATTCTTGAATATATTATTATAATTTTTGGATAAACAATAATATTTTATTACTATTTTAATTTTGATGAAATATGATATTGTTTTTGAAAAATATACAGTCTCATCAAAATAAATTCGACCAAACTTTGTAAAATATTGGTTATGGTAATTTCTCTGTTAAACATAACAGTTTATGATTTTGGAGTTGTATACGATTACTAGACAACAGCGATATGCCTTTTTTGAATCAGTAATAATATAATTTTTATTTGCTGGCGTGAAAAAAAAATTTGGCGTGAAAAATTAGTGTGACCTAAACATGAGTTTGCATTTAAGAAAAAACTTTTATTTTGGTAATCACCGAAAATTAAACGATGTATGTCGTCCGTTTATCTACCACGTATAATGGTAACCCTAACCTGTTCCAGTGAATCTCACGTTGAATTATCGAAGCATTTGATTGATTGTTTAATGCTTCGGTATTTTGATACCCGGGCCAACTTTGAAACTACCATATCAGAAAATTTAGACATCAAACAACATTCCGATTTGTGGAAGAATTCAAATAGAGCCTAATAAGCGGAAAGATAACTTAAATTTAAAATTGAGAAATTAATTTCATGCAATGTGAGAATATTTTAATAATTTTTTATCAGCCGCTGTCAATTGACCATACAATACTTGGGGATAACGAAGCTAGGAACCACAATACCCACAATAACAGCACTGCTATACAGGAGATTGCCTCGCTTTAACAGAAACCACCAGTGCTATATATCTAATTATCTGGGACAATTTACAAGAAAGGGTGCCTGGTGCCATATTTAGACTACTTTCCTAACTTCAGTTTCCTGTGAATTAATCGATCAGAAAGGTCAAAATACTACATATATATCATTCGAGCTTTGTGGTGTTGTACTTGTGTTAAAAGTAATTCATCTAGTGAGAAGAAATTTGTAGCGGTTCAATTATTTGAAATCTTAATAATTGTATCCGTACAACACGATTTCGCTATTTTACCTTTTTACGGTGGTGAAAATTATAAAGGGAAATACAAAATTTGTTTAATTAATAATAATAAAAGAAGTTTAAAAAGTAAAACTTGGTGTTTTTACGTCTCAAACGGAATAAGCCTTACTTAACCCATAAATTCCTTTAGAATGTTCTTCTCCGATTTAAATTTGGTAAAGAATTCTAACAATTCCAGATACATGGACTTGGAGATATACAAGCTTTGATATATTTCCTTGCTTTAGAACAGTCGTTCATTCTAGTGAGTAAATGCCGTTTCAGCATCGGAATTGTATTCCATTTTCATTTAAAATTAAACATATTTCGGTTTCGAGTTGAACAAATCAGTTAAATAATTTTATATGGTCGCAATTACTCGATATTAAATTTCAATTGAATTCGAATTTCTGGAAGAATATGCGACCTATTCATTAACATGGCCATTTTTTGTGTTTGAAGAAAAAAATATTATTCTCGACATTAGCTCAATAATTCACACATTAACAATTGATGGGTAAATATATTGTGACCAACATACGACTTTATTTTACCACGACCGTACATAGATCTCGAATATACCGCAACTTCATTTCCAAAACGAAAAATATAACCTACCGGATTTTTTAGAAAAACTGTTGTATAATTAAAAATCTTTATTTCCACTTCCACAGGTCGACCAGTGTTGAAATCATAAGTTTTACAATTATTTTAATATAATTCAAATTGGCCTATTTACACGTTTTTATTAACATGCTTTCGTGCCTGTGTGTTTTTGTCTGTCACGGTGGTTTCTTGTTATCAAATTACAACCATTTCCCGATTAGCTAAAGCACACTCAAGTTTACAGTAGGAAGAAAATGAAGATGAAAGCAAGATGAAAATGAATAGATCATTAAATTATAGCTCGGTGTGAACAGTATAAATTACTTTACGTGTGCACTACCAGGTTCGTCGTTTTTTCATTTTATGTAGGGATTGATGTCTTTCGTTTATACACACTACAAGAAGATATATCCGTCTAACCATTTGTATACCTTCAAAGCTTTAGAGTATCAGCACCGATTAAAATGACTATAACATATGCCAAAAAATCATACTACCGAAAGAGGTACCTGTCATATTGATTTAACTTATGTACCTACACCAGATATTTGCGTCAATCATTTACATAATTTTGATTTAATTACGGATGACGGTTATAGGCCAATTATAGGCATATCTCTGTGTGGCCGACCATTCCCAAATTATTTGAAAAGCTTATTTTGAATAGACTGATGCAGCACATCTCAATTAACAAATTTATCCCAGAGTTTCAATATGGGTTTCAAACACACTCAAGCACCACCTCTGCAACCACCTCTGTCTGTTGAATAACATTTACCGATTCCTAGACGAAAATAAATCTAAAAGCTGTATATTTGGCGATCTGATGAAGTCATTTGATTGTGATGATCATGTCAAACTGATTGAGAAATTATATAACGCTGGAATTCCTTATAAAGCCCTCAGTATGTTTAGAAACTATTTATCAAATCGTAAATAATTTGATAAATTAGGAAACATTTCCTCACAGTTATTAGGCTTCTTTCTGGTGTACCAAAAGGTTCAATATTAGGTTCAATACCGTTGCTAATCTATGTTAATGATATATTTAATTTACCGTTGAACGGTAAACCTCAACTTTTCGCGGATGACCTCGCAATCGTATATGGATCTATCAACGATTATGCACTCAAACTAGACATACATTTGACGTTTAACAAAAATATATTTCACAATTTTACTACTTTGCAAGTAAACAATGAAATCTTTACGAAATCAGACATGATCAGTTATCTGGGGTTATTTTATATAATTTAGGCAGCTAGAATTAGAATGGACGAAGTCATTTAAGGTGCTTCTAGTGGTCAAATTGTTTGCTGAAATAGTTCAATTAACAGATTCGCGTGTTTTTAAACATGTGTGATGTGTTTGAAAATCCAAATTTTTAGATGTCGACAATTCGGGGAACCAGTTGAAAATTCGCAGGCTGAATAATGCGTGTTGTAAAGTCAGAGCAAATACGACCATGATATGGGCCATAGTTGATTGGGGTCCGGCTGACCTCATATTTTTTCGGCTGATAAATCATGTAGTGTACAATGATGATACCCAGTGCAATGTTCTACTTGTGCCATAGTTGGTTTGGTTTCAGCTGGCATGGTTTCGGCTGGCTTAATATGATTTCGGCCGATATTGTAATGGTTCCGGCTGAACTTGTTGCACAACCATTTAAACGAATTGTACTTATAATACAAACTTCTAATTACTCCTGATAAAACTCTGGCTCCTTCTGTATTTAATTGGTTTCAGTTGGCTTAATATTGGTTCCGACTGAGAAATCAAATAGTGTACAATAGCTCCTTTGAAGGTCAATTAATACCTCCTTTTTCATTCACACACACAAACACATATACATTCACACAATTATAATATACCACCTGCACATTGCAAGCTCCATATCAACCTGTACACTGAAATTAACGGTGGGTCGGCGCTGAATTTTGCACTCTAGCAGAGGGTCATAGTTGTGTTTATTAACGTAACCGATCGTAATCAATGACGAAAATTCGCTTTCTATCCAGCCTCTGTGTGATTCGAACCCAGTACCTCTCTAAGCGTTAACCACTACACCACTTGTCCGTTGAAATAGTTGGTTTGATTGCAGCTGATACCATATTGGTTGGCCAAAAAATCAGGTAGTACACAATGATGTGCACTGCATTGTGTTACTTGTGTCATATAACGTTTGGTTCCGGATGGCATGGTTCTTACTGGTGTGATATGGTTCTGGCTTCCCTTGTTATGAATTCTACTGAAAGCTGATTTGTTGATTCATTTGATAAACACTTTACACCTTATAAACCAGATAGCGCACAATGAACCATAATTAATTGTGCTAATTGTGCCATAGTTTGTTTTGGTTTGGGCTGGCTTTATACTATTGGTTGATATTGTAGTGGTTCCGGCAGACCCTGTTATGGTTCCGGCTCAAATGCTTCTATATTGCAACACCATTGTGTACGCTTTTATCTAGTAGTGGTTTAGGCTAATAAAACTCCGGTTCAAGCTGGCTTTAAATAGTTTCATCTGGCTTGAGATTGTTTGTTTGGTGCCGGATTGATTTAAATGGTTTCGACTGGCTCCATATTAATTCCAACTGATAAATCAAGTACTGAACGACGCATTGTACTACTTATGTCTTAGTTGGTTTGATTCTGGCTAGCTTGCTTCCAGTTGGGTTTATTTTGCGCCAGCTCATATTGTATTGGTTTGTCTGACCTTGTTATGATTCCGACTAAAATGTTGCCCAACCATTTAAGTTAGTGCACAACGCAGCAAAATGTATTGTGCTATTTGTGCCATAATTAGTTGGGTACTGGCTGGCAAGTTTCGGGTTGACTTCATACGGTTCTGGTTGAACATATAACATGTCCCGGCTCCGGCAGAGAGCTTGTAAGTTGCGCAATCATTTACTCACATTTTACTTATAATGCAAGCTTCTAATGGTTTCGGCTGTTAAAATTATGGTCCGACTGGCTTTAAATGATGCCGACTGGCTCAACATTGGTTCCGGCTGATAAATCAGATAGTGCAGAATGATGCACAAATCATTGTGGTACTTATGCTATAGTTTCTTTGATTTCAGCTGAATCATCGTGTAGCGCTTAATGATTCAGAATGAATGCATTGTGCTGCTTCTGCCATAATGCCAAAGCTTTATATATGTGTGGCTGAAGCTTATATGTTGTACAACCTTTAAAGCGCATTGTGCTCATTATGTTAGCTCCAAATGATTCAGTTTGATACTCTGGTTCCGGCTGGCTCAAAATGGCTTTAGCTGGCTTAATATTAGTTCCGCCAGATAAATCAGTGCATTGTGTTACTTTTAGCATAGTCAAGTTTCTTCCGGTCCGCTTCATATTATTTCATCTGATATTGTAGTGGTTCCTGTTGATCTTGTTTTGGTTCTGTCTAAAACCTTATATGTTGCAGTATCTGTTAAGCAAATTGTGTTCATTTTGTAAGCTCCTATTGGTTCCGTTTGATAAAAACTTGATCCCGGCTAGCTTCATATGGTACCGGTTTGCTTCAAATATTAGCGTCGGCCGATAAATCAGTAGATTGTGTTATTTGTGCTTCAGTTGACTATAGTGGTTCTGACCATATTATATTATAATTTGTATGTTGCACAAACATTTAGTTCTGATTGATAAAACTTTGGTTTCGGGTGGTTTTCAATGATTTTAGCTTGCTAAATACAGTTTCCGGCTGATATAGTACACACATATGCACGATGAATTGTGCTTCTTGTGCATAGCTGATGGTTTGTTTAGTATAAAAAACAAAAGTATTAATTAACCAGAGGATATAATTTCCATTCGCGTACACCACCATTGTGCCTACTCACATAATTACAGTATGCTACCTGCATATTGTAAGCTCCGTGTCAACCTGCTCACTGAAATGTACGGCGCTAAATTCTGCACTTCAACAGAGGGTTTTAATTATTTTTATTATTTGCATCAAGCCTCTGGTTCCTGTCCAAGTGCCGAAGCTTTAATCACTGCACTACTTATCCGGTGAAAGCATTACTCCGGCTCGCTCCACATAGTTCCGGCTGACTTTGTTATGGTTTCGACTGAAAGCTTTTATGATGTACAACTATATTTAAGATAATTGTGCTCATCTCAGCTTTTAATAATTTCGGCTGATAATAATTAAGTATTCGCTGGTTATAATTGATTCCGGCTGGCTTAATGTTGGATCTGGGTGCAACTGAGCTTCCGGTTGGCATTTGGTTGTACCGCCTTGTCCCATATTGGTTCCGGCTAAATATCAAAGCAGAATTAATTACTTCTGGCATTGCAGTGAATCCGGCTGAAAGCGTATGAATGTTGCACAACCACTTAAGAGCATAGTACTCATTATGCGCAAGATCTTATTGTATCTGAGTTATAAAACTCTGGTTCCGGCTAGCAATAACTAGGTCCTGCTGGCTTGATATTGGTTTCAGTTGTGCCATAGCTGTTTTGGTTTAAGATGTTTGGGCTCCTGCTGCCATGGTTTCGGCTGGTATGTTTCCGGCTCAGAATTCATATAGTGCACAATGACACACAATGCATCGCGCTATTTGTGCCATAGAAGGTTTGGTTTGGGTCACTCCCGTATACAATTTGAAAGTGACTTGGCACTAGGTATTGCTGCAAAGTTTATTTATAATCTTTTAGCTCGTCGTTGGTTTCTCAATAATGATAAACTTTTCAAAATATTTGCAAAATATGTAAGAGCATCTATGGAAGGTGTCACTGTTTCTGTTCGCCGTAAGCGATTTTGGTCAAACATCAATAAGACCTCCAAACTTTTGGTTAAAGCTTAATTTTGAAGTTTTGTCTTAATCAATTTGTGTTGTTTGTATAAAGCTATCAAATTTCTGTACCTGCTTTAAGATTTTTTCAAAAATCTTAATTTTTACTTAAACTTTATAAATGTGGTCTGGGCTGGTTTTTTGCTAAATTAATTTAGGGACTTTTAGTTTTTGTTCTATTTTCTGGAAAATGATATGCTTTTAAATATTTGCTAAAATCAGAAATGCTCCTATGAAGGGTGCCATTTCCGGTGAACCAATTTCAGCCAAAAACCATTGGAATTCCCAAATTTATGTGAAAAGGTTAAATATAATGTTTCGCCTAAGTCAGTCCATCTTTCTGTGGTATAGTGAAGCTAAAGTCATTTAGTGTGCCCAAAACAAAACACGAATGCACGCACACGCATATATTATTTTAAATACCACATTGTTTTATTTCAGGGATATAGCGAATGGTAAATCTACAAAAATCTAGAGGCCAAAATTGTACATCGGCAACAACATATTCACTCTACAATTTTTTCAGTTGCTTGTAGATGGAGAAATATCACATTCAAAACCGAATTTTTGAACATTGCTACTATACTTTATGCTTACTTGATAGAATATTTAATCGAAACGGAAACCGACCAATGTATTAACCGGCGTTTGAATTGACTACGTATCCGTCGTCATATATAAAGAAACCACGCTGATTTCAAACCAACTTTAGCAGAATCAACCAGCTTAAACCTTTTAAGTTTTTAAATACAATTAAACATATTTATGCACTGATATGTATTTGACCCAAACTAAACGAAATGTTTTAGGATACTCCATCAAAAACTGCTATATATTTTTGTATATAAATCATTCACAGTTCATAACGGTGTTCGGTAATTACCTCCATTGCCTTAAATTTCTTATAAACCACCCATGTTATATTTATATATCAAGAGATTCATGTGGTTTTTATTCCATACTAAATGCTTAGTTTGAAAATATTTACCATAAATAACTCAAGGTGTAAAATGTATAATGTCGAGTGTTTACCTTTATTATTTCGGAAAATGGATAATAATTTTTCATTAATTTTCCATTTCGATACATTTGTGATAAATGAAGGTAGTCATAATGACAATATTTAAATAGAAAATAAATCACTTCGTATATGGTTCGAGATTATGGAGAAAAAAGGTTGGTGAAAATTAATCAAATATAATTTTTGGAAATGTGTGCGCTGCGTATATAAGGAAAACCATTTCCTCAGGTTTTGATATATTAAAAATTTGCACTGCATGGCGCAAATCTCGACCGTTATCGTATATCATCATGTAAAATATGTACAAAAAACAAGTCAATGAACCAAAATTCCAAAGAAAATTTAAGCAACAAATATTTGAATTTCAGCACAAAAAGCTTTTCATTCGATATTATAGTGAAGAATAAACATGATTTTTTGATGCTTCCTATTTATTCAACTTTTGTATTTAACGAGACATAAAATATTATAAAATTAATGAAAAGAAAAATTTAAATAAATTGCAAATGAAAATAAGACAATTTCTGTATATGTATGTATGTGTGTGTGTGAACGAGCTCAGTTTGAAAAATAAATCCATCATAGTATGAAAAACCCGGAAAATTTATTTCAATAGCAAAGTGTATTTTCGTACGAGCAACAAACAAGACGAGACTTTTGTATTCATATTTATGTTTTGATTTTGTATGCTTTTACATCTTTTTGAATGTATACATTGCAATTGTTGAACATAAAAATGTACATGCTTTCTCGCATTAAAAGCATAGAAAATTCATAATATTGTGCAGACGAGTACGTATGTGTATGCACAAAAAATATGTTGCACTGAATTGAGGTTTTGATTCTATACAGCGCTGTATATGAAACAATATAGCATATACACTACGCTACGATAATTTTAAGTGTAATACACGTACTGTATTTGTGTATTATGCTAGTCTTTATTTTCACAAAGTCTAAATAGCACATATACAGATACAGGAAACAATTTATCGTGAGTTGTGCTGCATTTAACTGAGATGAAACACAAATAAATCTGCTTTTTGTTGTTTTATGTCTCTATTTGCTGTAAAATAGGAAAACTACTATGTATTTTAAATGAATTGAAAGCAGCAACAAACAATGCAATATTTAGACAACAGCTAGCGGTATTATATAAACTACTCATGGCAATTTTTCCGTTGACAAAGTTTTAACAAACAAATAGTGAGCGCCCACATAGAAACTTGTACTTTAATGTATATTACATTGCACTTAAATAAACAAGCTGTATGTGCACCAGTGAAACAAATTAGATTCAGTTTGATTCTCTCTCTGTAACGAAATGTCATTGAAAATTAAAATTTTGAGATACAAGTATTTTAAAACAGGAGAGCCAATAAGTTTATACCAAATGAGTTATCTAAATGGGTGGTTAAGATTTAGAGACCACAAAATGTGTCTAGTATGCCTCCATGTGGTAACACACGGGCAACGTTTTTAAACAACGGCGAAATACTAGAGGCGAGTGGATTACACTAAAAACATACAGTATGCAATGAGTAAAACAGAAGGATGAAATACCCCAGGTGGTACACAAATGGAAACATTGGGCAATACACTCTCTGAGGAGACTGGCTCTACGGAACCTTGCATACACAAAATAATAAGAACATTCAAATAATAAGCAGCCCGTTCCAAAGGTGAGAAAGAGTTGCTAGATCTCATGAGAAAATTTTTATTTTCTCATTTGAAAATCTTAACAAAGAGCAATACAAAATCATATGGGCACAACAATGGCTGTTGGGGTATAACAATAACATCTGTCCTTGAAAGTTGTGCTTCGTAGAAAGAGCGAAGGTTATACAAACAATGGCAAAAAGTAACTGATGAGAAAAATCAGCAAATCATTTTTATTCTCAATCTACAACAACAAATTGACGAACTAAAAAAAGAAATGATGCAATTAAAGCAGCATAAAACCCAAGCTAAGCCACCAATGGACCAGTATACCAAATCTAATGTCACCAATAGTAAATGTCAAACCAAATCTAAAATGGTACAGAACCAAAACACCAATTATAATAATAATAAAATCGCTGAATATCAAACCGACGAGCAAGAATTAGCTAAAGAAACAGAATGGATTCGTGCTAATTCTAAAAAAATTAAAAACAGAAAGTTAAATTATACACCGTCACCACCACAAAAACCACAAACATTGGATCAAAATACTCAGCCTGAAAAGGTTGAGACAAACGCCAAAAAAGATAAAACAATACCTCCCCCACCACCTATAATAGTTTAGATGATGTTAAAAATTATAACGTGTTCTATGATGAAGGCGAGTGTTTTAGAAGATTCATTCAAAACTTTGAGCGAAAGCTCATTTATCTTTCACGCGTATGAAAATAATCAAGAAAGGCCAATCAGAGTCAAGGCAAGGAATTTACATCATACATGTAGCCCAGAACAAATAAAATATGAATATCATCAAAACAATTTAAAGTGATCAGAGCTAGACATGTGTGTACTAACATTCAGCTGTAACGAAAATATAAACTAATTCCGGAATGCAAAATATGTCAAGCATATGGACACACGAAAAAATATTGTGGCAAACTTTCAAGGAGTGTTAAATGTGCCGCGCGAGAATGCGACAATCCGCAAGCACATCTAAAGTGTGTACACTGTGAACAAGGCCATCCTGCTAATTATCGAGGATATACTGTTAGAAAGGAACTGCAGAGAACTAAAATCCATGAAATCCATGGATGAATAAAACTCAAATGTCAGCCAAATCGACACGAGAAGCAGAGAAAACAATTAGACAATAGGCAACCATTTGGTCTCCATCTAAGAACTGAAGGTGTTACATATGTCGAAGCAATGAGAGGCGTAGTCAACAAACCACAGCTAAAATCGATAGATGTAGACATCAGTCAAACATTACAAGTTATTCTCATGAACCTAACAAAATTTGTTGAGAGGCTACAAAAATTGGAAGATATAGCATTGAGCATTGAGAGCTAAACCCAAATCCACAAAAAAATGAAAAGCACAATGAAAATCATTTCATGGAATGCATATTCTAAAGAACTACAAGCAGTCCTCGATATTGAGAATATAGATGTGTGTTTTATTCCGGGAACACATTTTACTAAGCTAATCCTACATAACATTTAAAGGCTATTGCGTATATCACACTACTCATCCAGATAGTTCAGCCAGAGGAGAAAGAGCAGTCACCATAAAAAATAATCTAATATTTTGAAGAAGCAAAGTATGAAAAATATTAAATTCAGGCCACAGTGGTTTATATAAAAACCAACAACTTTCCTATTGTTATGGCAGGATTGTACTGTCCACCAAGACATTCTATTAAAAACAAACAATACCCAGAGTTCTTCAAGCGTCTGGGAAAAACGTTCAGAACAGGTGGTGACCCCAATGCGAAGGAAGGAAAAGGAAAAGAATTACTGATTACCATTAAAGAAAATGGATGTGAATCCATTTCAACGGGAAAACCAACATATTGGCCAACTGACCCAGGAAAAATGCCTGACCTGATCAATTTTTTTATAACCAATTTTAATAATTTACAGTAATAATTTTATGAAAATCGAAAGCAAAGATGTGAGTTCAGATCATTATCCGATAGTCCTAGCCCTAAGCGAGTATATCACCAACGAACATACGAACTGCGAAAGTTTCAAAGTACACCATGAACAGAGATCACTTTTGAAAGTTACTTTAAAAACTAGACAAAGAAGTAAACAATTTCACTACGGATATTCAACAATCAGCATGAGTAAGTACTCCAGAAATCAAATCAAGGCTAAAAGGAAATAACTATCCAATATAAATTAGAAATCTCTTTAGGGATAAACGAAAATCAAGAAAAAAGTGGCACCAAACTAGATCTCCACAAGACAAAAAAGGTATAAACCATCTAACTCAACAATTAACAATAGAAATCCAGAAACTCAAAAATGAGTCAGTTAATTTTTACTTAAGTAAATTGACGAATGACAGTAATACGGATTACTCGCTCTGGAAAGCAACTAAAACTCGGAAAGGCCAATAATGCCGATTCGTCCTATCAATAAAATGGATGGAACATGGGCAAAGAAAAACAAAGAAAAAGTTGGAGGATTTGCTAATCGTCTTGAAAATATATTTCAACCTCATGAATCTCAATTACGAGAAATATTGAATGAAAACATAATACAAATTCCCAAAAATGTCACACCTACATCGCCTACTAAAGTAATAAACGAAATTAAAAACAATTTAAACTTAAAGAAAGAACCAGGGTTTGAACTAATTACCGGAGTAATAATAAATCAGCTACCGAAAAAGGTACGGTAAAGTTAACTAATATCCTAAACGCTGCATTCAGGTTAAAATATGTGCCTAAACTTTGGAAAGTGGCTGAGGTTATCATGCTTCTCAAACCAGGTAAACCGCCACATCTAATAACATCATATAGGCCTATATCGTTGCTGCCAATAATGCCTAAACTCTTTGAAAATTTACTAACAATTGAAAAATATACGTTACCTAATTCCGTATCACCAATTTGATTTTCGCAGTGAGCACTCAACTATTGATCAAGTGCGTAGAATAACCAATATCATCCGCAGTATTACTTGTACTTGGGCCACTTCTGTATTTACTATACACCCGAGATGTTACAATCCCACAAAACAACACGATTGCCACTTTCGCCGTTGAAATAGCCATCATGGCAGTAGGTGATAACTACTCAGATACAACAGAGAAATTAGGCAAAAAAATGGCGCATAAAATTAAATGAAACCAAATCTGTACTAAAAACAAGAGATTAGTACACAAACCAGTATATTTAAATAATCAAAAAATACCACATGCAAACACTGCCAAATATCTTGGTATGACATTAGACGCTAAGCTTCCCTGGAAAGCTCATAAAGTAAAAATGAGAAGAGTTGGGATTAAAATACAATAAAATGTATTGGTTACTGGGAATAAACTCTCATCTATCAATCTCTAATAAGCTTCTGTTTTATAAGCAAGTATTGACCCCTGTCTGGACTTATGGTATAAAGCTGTCGAGATGTTCCAATCAGAGCAACATAAGGACATTATCCAACGATTCCAAAATTAAGTGCTAAGAAACATCGTCAATGCACTGTGGTTTGCCAGAAATAGCGACATTCTATCAAAACTGAAATTATGAACTTTGCTAGAAGTCATGAACAACGGCTACTTCACCATGTCAATATAGAGGCCATATTACTACTGGATAATATGGATATAGTTATAAGGCTCGAAAGAGTAAAGCCTTTTGAGTTAGTGTAAAATAAATATGAAAGCTAATTAGTACATCGATAGATGAACCACTAATTTCAGTAAAATGTAGTATTTTAAGTTTTAAAACTTAAAATTGCTTATTAGTCTTTGGCTAGATTGTAATTAAAAAAGAAAAAATAAGTTATTTTCAAAAAAAACTACCAGCAAAAAAGTGCTTATTTATGCAAAACTGCAGTTAAAATTATTTTAAAAATTAATCTGCAAGAATAATTTTAACTAAATGATGCAACTGCAAAAATTATCAGAATCATTAATGATTTATTTTCGGTTATTAGCAAATTTATAACCAAATTGTTACACCATAAGATTCATCAAAGCATGCAAAGGGCTGTAGTATAATATAATCACCACTAATTGGCGACGTGCGTTGGAGCTTTGCTCCAAAATGATGTAGCTAATAAACCACTGTCCGAAATCTAGACGCAAATTGGGGACTTTAACGCACGTATTTGATCTTCTCTTGTAACATAGCCGATTATGTCGATCAAATGTTACTCCAAAGCGTTTTACGTTATCAAATCATACTAATAATAACAACAACAACGCTGAATATTTTACAATTTTTAACTGCATATTTTAATTTTTACCAGTGTTGTGCGTCTATGAGTATTTCGGTTTTATCTACATGTTGGTATCGAAATTAATATTGACAAATAATTGTTACGTAGACAATATCGAAAATTGACGTAGTATGTAAACAATTCGTAGAAAACGTTAAATGCTGTTTTTTGTCGCTGTTCTCATTGTTTGTCTCATTCAGTACGATGTTGTCATCTTATAAGGTTTTTCCAGTTCGAATTGGAATTTTCGAAGTTATCATTCAATTTTTACAAGGCAAATGAGTGCACAAGTATGTGTAAAATATTGCAAGATCTGAGAAATACTGGGTGACTCTACTCTCTGGAGGGCACTAGTCTGATGAAAAAATTGTAAACCAGTACATATTCTATCTGCAACCGTTATAGAGAAATTTAATAATCAAGGTTCTACTGTAAAACTAGTCACTTTGAATTTCACTCATAACTTAAAAACAATTATACACCAATTTTTTAAATAAACGTTTTCTTATCGCAAATTAATTGGTTTATCAAACTCACAAAATAATAAAGTTTTTCTCGTTTTCTTACATTTGTACTTTCAGCTTGATATTACATATAATTGCATTTGTTCAAAAAATATGTAAATGAGCAGTACAATTAATACCTCAAAAGTTCAAAAAATTTCCAAATATTTTGAAAATATACAAACGAGATTTTAATTTTTTAAAGAAATATTGAATAAATTAAAAAATGTTACACCTGTTTTAATGTATGTGTTTGATAAAATAATGAATTTGAGACAAGAAAACGTGTGTTTTAGAAATTTGTGAGTAACGGTTTTTAAGTTATGAATGAAATTCAAAGTAACTAATTTCCTCTTCATCATCTCCTGGATTTATTGTACTCACTTAAATATTACACAATATATTAAAAAACACCCTCAGCATCATCTACTTTAGTCATTAATATATATTACCACAACACAATAATAAATAGGTGCCCTGTTTCATGACACCCATTTATCCGGATCAGTTCAAATTTTATATGGAAACCCTGAACAAAATTTAGTTTTAGATCACAAATTTTTATTTGAACTGTATAGTAAGCGCCTTTCTGTTGTTTTATAAAACATGAAGTGACCCGGGTCAAGGTGGTCATTTTATGATAGTTATATCTCGATTTTATATAACTATTGGAGACTTTTTCCGTGATATAATTCAAAACAAAATAGTCTACAAACAGAAACCTGCAAAATGAGTGTTGAGGAGGAATAATGTACTAAAAGGGCAAAGTTGACGTTTCGTCTTACGACTGTTTTTGTTTCGTACAGCCAGCCATATGAATATTTTTTACGAAGTGGTTTCCACACGGTGATATAAAATTAAAAAATATAATTTCTAGTGTTAAAATAAAGTTTTAAATTTTCAAATCAAATAAAATAGTTCCAGTTATAAAATGAAAAATTACTAGTTTATTTATCATAAATTATAACTCATTATTAATTATACGACTGCATAGAGCGAGCGAATCGAAAAAGCCCCTAAATTCACCTTGCTTCATTTGCTATGGGAAAGACTGTTGCCTTCACTGCTTATTAATATTTCGCTCCCCGTGCCAGTATTCGTTCGCTATATGTAAGTTTTGTGAGTCCACTATCTACAAAAAATTTATTGATTTATATTGATTGATATTCACAACATACACACATGTTTTGAACTTGCACTAATTTTCCCACAAAGTTAAAATGCATGCACATTAGAAGTACCTCTATATACTTATTACTATACTTACTTGTATCATTGTATGCATTGTTTTTAATTATTGAAACGAAAAGTTTTAATGAACGTATAAACGATTTTGACAACAAACGTCAAAACATTTTTTTTATTTGTGAAAACGAGATGGAAGATATTGCGGTCTTTTTAATGTGGATTAGTATACGAAGTCACATAATTCAACTAAATTCATCCAAAATTTATCCGAAGTAAGCTGCAACTTTTTCTTTATATCATGAAATGTGATAATCACCATAAAATGACTACCCAGATCAAGCATCAAGAAAAACAACTAATATTAAAGGACAAATGTGTCACTTTTCCCGTATCGCGAAATGACAGTTTTTACAGTAGATATCAGTATTCGGTAATTTCTTACCTTTTAAGTAAACTAACTAGTTACCTACCACTTGAAAAAACAAATGCCGTCAGATGAAAAACTACTAAATTCAGTAATTTGAAGTAAGTCATCTAATAAAAATCTAATATGGTAACTCATTAAATATAATTTGGTAGAAGTAAACCACTTGGGCTCATAAAATATCCTGTCGGAGATCTGTTTAAAATTTTAACATTTTATTATTTGTTAAACTTTCGAAATATTTTGATTAGAATAGTATGGCGCAATTTCCAGCAGCAATTCATTTCGATATCGAACATATACGCGATGCTGTATGAAATTGCTTAGGTCTTTTAGACTTGATTAAAATAATTTATCGAGTGATATCCATTTGCGCCAAAAGTGATAATTTCTTGAGAATATTTGTTCTATGGGTTTTGGTTGTTGGCCCACTCTTTAAAATCCCAAAATCAAATCCCGTTTTTCAAAATCTCGCCTTTCATAATAAACAGCGGAATTTTAATAATTCCGTTTGAAGAAAGTACAATATAAATGCATAAAACTTATGATCGATTCAAATCAAGGTGAAATGAAATGTTAACTAGAAGTATGGTCAAAATAAATGAAAATACAAATTCGGTTTCGTGAAGCACTCAGTTATAGGGAATGTACAATAAATTGGCAATTTCAACCGATACTTTTCAAATTTGAAAGAATTCGTAAGATTACAATGAACTTTCAATATTAATTTCGGATAAAATTCTAGAATCTGGCCATGTTAAATGGAACAAGGCGGTTCCCCCCATTTTTTTGTGATGTTTCTTTTACAGTTTTTTGATTGAAATCAATTCAATTGAAGCGCGACAAAAAAAAGTGTTGAAAAGGGCGGTTATTTTTTTTATAAAATAAGAAGTTTGATATTTAAATCATTAATTTCTTTCAAATTGACCAAAACCAAAAATTTGAGTCAAAATTGATGTAAGATATCCAATTCTGATATTCAAATCGATTTTGACTTTCATATAGCAAAGAAATTCATTGTCTTAGAACTTGGTCAAAATTCATTTTGTAATCCAAATCCGCTTATGATAACCAAAATTGACAATAATTGATTAAGAATTATCAAAGTTTTGTCCAGAAAAAATAAATTCCTGAATTTATTCAAAATTTACGATAAATCTCATTATTGTTCTACTAACCAAATTTAACCATAATTTGTTAAAAATTGGCCTAGTTTCATTCAACATGGCGAATTTCAGAACTGATTGAGTCGCCAAATCCAGAATTCTAAAATCAAAATTCTAAAAAACTAATATTGCAGAAAAAAAATGTAAATAAAATAAAAACCAAAAAAAATTCCAAAAATCACGGGCGGTATTCAATCTGGTAAACAACTGGAATAGTGTTTGTGTATTAATTGGTTAGGACAAATTAATTAATTTTAAGTTTTTAAAAAAATTAAATTAAATAAATTAGAATTTTGGCGAATAATATTGCAAATAATATAAAACTGTTCAATTTCAGCAAAACCGGGATCTTAAAAAGCCTGACTTTTGAAGTGTGATTTTGAGAAGCGGTCTATTGAAAAAGTGGGATTTTAAAATTCGAGCTGTCATTCCGAACCAATTTGTAGTTTCACTGTCCAGAATCAATAATGATTTTAAAATTAATGCTTTGCCAAAGCCCATACAAATCCAAGATCATGCAATATTTGGGCTAACATACACCTTCTAAACGAAAACTGTATCTACCCAGCACGGGTGGCTACAAATATAGTGGCCACATATTGAGGCTATGTTCAGCCTATTTGGAACGGCTTGTTTCATATCCAACTTCATGTTTCAACCACAAAAATACATTTTCATTTGGCCGAGAGATTCATAATTTCTTCAATCAATCGATCACGTTTATAAGATCTTAAATTTGTAACGAATGATTTTAATAATAATTGATAAATGTGAGATTTTAAAGGCCAGAAATGGATTCCGATGCGTCTGCTTTAGGTATTTCTGATTCGCTCAATCATATTCTCACTTATTGGTTTTTGTTAATAAACTTTGTTTTGGGATTGTCCAACTAAAAGAAATCGAACAAAGTAAAATCTGGTGTTCTGGCAGGCCAATTTATCGGACCAGCTCTACCGAAGCCAGTGGTGCTCATTTTCAACACTCCATTAATGCAGGTTACATTACCACAAACTATAACACGACAAAAATATGAACCTACTATTTAAAAAAATAATTCGATTATATTTTGCAGATCAAATTGTTGTTGAGCTGAAATAATTGTTCGTAAAAAATATCAACTCGAGTAATTTATATAGCAATCATAAAAGAAAAAAACTCCTACTCCTTTTATTTATTTTACGTAGTAAAATAAATTACAGTATTCATTAAAATTTTCGACCTCGAAATTTTAGCTGTTTTACATTTCGATAAATCGCTGAGGTCAAAAATGTGGGCTTTTAAAGATCTTTGCGTTTGTATATGTATGTGTACTGCTCCGTGCAAAGAGTAAATGTTCAATCCAATCGGGGAGAAATTTCACACTTAAGCTTTTTCCATAAATAGGGAGATTTAAATTTTAAACGAAATTAGTTCAGATAATATCAAAATTTAATCGGAAATGGCGGGTTTTAATAAAAAAAAAATTATTTTATCAAAATTTGGCAGAGCAGGCGTATCGGTAAAAAGCTTCTTATTATAGCTTTTTCAATAATTGGAAGGGCTATGCGAAATGCGGTGGATATCTACGAACCAGGAGTGGCAGCTTCCGTAGGAGGTTTTTCAATTTTTGCAATGAAATTATATTTTTTGCAGGAGTTGTCTTTTTGGTGTTCTGAAATTTTTGCAAAATTAATGAATTTTCATTACACAAGACAGTTTTTATCACAATTCCGGTTGGCTACAAAAATTTTACATCTCCACTGCAGAAACTATTGTCAAGCATTACAAATAAAGTTTTTTTGGTTTATTATAAATAATTTATAGGTTAGTTTTTGTTGATGTCTAAATTTCGCCAACATTTTAAGCCACAAAAAATGTCTGTCGCTCTAATGTAAATATTAATCCTAGGCTTGGGCAATATTTTAGTATTTTTTCCATTGAATAAAGCTGTCACAGAATAGATTTTTAAAAATGTACACGGTTCCAGACCAATACGTAACAAAACAATTGATAGGGATGCTATTTATGATTACTTTAAATTTTTCAAACACAGGTCTGGACATTCCAGAATCGCGAGTTACTGCAGCCAATACAGAATTTACATTATTGCCTCCAGTGACTATTGCCTGGGTAGTGTTTTTTCGGATAAACTCTTCCAACTGGAACATAATAAAAGTACATAATTTCAATTCGATTATTCTAATCTAAATTTCTAAATCTGTTCTCGACAATCCCCAAACTGCGGGCAGAAACTGAATACTATCAAAAAGGCAAATCCCATTGCTCGAAATCGCTTAACATCCCATGAATAAATATCGTTTGCCAAATAAGTTTTTCCAAGCATAATAATATCTCCTTCAGTATTATTTTAGTGACAATTTTAATCTGCCATGATTACTAAGGGGAATAAGGGCACCAAGCAACACAAAAATAAGCAACGAGATAATGTATTATCACAAGCAATTTTTGTTTTCCTCATAACATTATGGTCGCTACTTCTTAACTTTTAAGCTTTCTACGTCTGCTTGTAGTTTTTGCTATGTGTGTTATGAATATAAGAAGGTTAGTACGAGCATATTCTTATATTTTGTCGTATATGTGAATTTCTTCAATATTTTTTTTAAACATTTCCCAATTCAGCCATTATTCAAAAAAAGATTTCCAAAATAATAATAAAAAATAAAAGTTTCATTGCTGCTGTGAACCAAAAAAATTGTTTTGTATTTTGTTTGTTTCGGTTTGCTTTCTTCGGCATGATTAACAATAATATTTCCAGAAGTATCATTAAGAGAGGAGTATCGCACATTTTGGTTCTTTAGCATATAAATCACATATAAATTCTTTGTGTGGGTGTATTATATGTGCATTGGGGACAGGGATAATATACGAAGATTTTTTGTTGTTTGAAATTTAATATTACACACAAATTATAGGTGGGGCACGTATATTGGTGGCGTGGGAAAATTTATAAACATTTGTAAATTAACCAATTTCTATATAGATGTGGCGAATATGATAGGATAGGATAGCTCTGAAGTACTATTAATTTTAATTGGATGACGAATAGGATTACTAAACAGATTTGGAATATTAAATTATCTGGCGGGCCGTTATTCATATATGCTTTTCAAAATGGTGTTGACCTTTCCGAACAAAATTTATCTGAATCATAGAATCTGAACCTATTAACCTTAACCTACTGCGGATTAGTTGGACCTACTAATCAATTTTGTTGGACACGCTATTCAACTATTTCGAAAATCTATTAATAATTAACAAATCGTTTAATCTCAACAAACCGTGAAAATAATTGCTATGGCTTTATTTATTATGAACATTTTCGAGGCAAAATACCAAACCATATTAGTGGATTATTTACTCATAATCGAAGCGAGTCATCATTGATTAACATTGAATACTTAAAATTTCTTTGTTGTTGCTTTGTATTGCAAAAAAGTTAAAAGAATTGACTTGGTTGTGGGAGTGAGCACATTTCACGAGATCTTTACAAGTACTTGGCTAAGCACTGGAAAAAGCCCGTCTATGTTTCACACATTTTAGTTACCAGCCTACTCGATTGGTTCATAGTTCCAATTGTGTTTTGATCCGTTTCTTGCACTGGAAAAGGATTGGCGATATAACGACAAAGCAAAATATCCGTTTCTTTTCTGCGGGGACCCCGAGAGTTGGAACAAATCCAAAACTACGAGAGATCGTGCTTCATACATTAGATCTAGCTCTTGTGGAACTAATAATTTCAACGCATTATTGATTGATTAGACTGTAGGACCAAGCACTGGACAACAGCCTGTTTACACGTAACAATAGGAAGGATAGGAAATGTTTTTTTTCGGACAGAACGATCCGGTTTCAGTCACCTAGCGATTGTACGGCACAACAAAATTCTAGTCTACGATAAAGGCTTAATATACGTTTAATGGATAATTATGGTATTGGTCATCAACAATTGCTTCTCTAAATCAGCAACCTGAGAACAAAATATTATTATTTCACGTACATCTGGAAATTTCCTGAAATTTCATTCTGCATTAATAATTTCTGGCTTCCTAAATAATATTGATTCTGATTGATTGATTCTGAATATACGACCAAGTTCTTACACAAGAGCCCCCGGGGACGCCAGGCCCACCGTAAACTCCTTTTTACGTACAACAAAACCGAAGGATTGGATAGGTTAATTAAGCGGGATAGAATCGGCCTGGTTACAGACACCTAGGTATAGCCGATAGTTAGTAACACAACTAATAATTTCAACGCACCATGTATGGAAAACAGAATCTTCAAAATAAAAATTCACAAAAGAGTTTCTGGACGACACACAGTATCCTACGTTAACGGTTATCCATTCTAACGTCGTTATCAAAGTGAAATTGCTACTGTCAGAGGACTCCAATCAATCAATCGTTTTGTTGTGTCATATACAGTGCATACATATTGCTAAAATACAATGCGTGTATCAATGTAGAGGTCACTCGTGTGCAAATGTCACAATCACTTCAGATGGAAATCGGCAACTTCTTTTCGATGAGATTTCAAATTTGATTAATTTTCGATGCGTCAACGGTCCTGAGGCAATTTGGCGTGTGCGTGAGTCATAATGCATGATCGCTCCCATACAGTGATGCATCGGTCCTTCTATCTGGAAATAAAAAAAATTCAAAAAATATTTTTCAATGATGGAAATGAGTAGTAGATACTTTTAGTACCCCAAATCAAGTGTACAATATTGGAACCTTATTTCAAGTTTAGCTCCTCGGTCGAAAATGTTCGAGAAATATTCTTTACTGAAATCCCACAAAATTATGCATCTTCGTCGCAATTTGCAACGTCAGAGATGTCGTCGTTTGAGTTCTATCTTGGTGTAAGTGCCATCAACATGAAATTTCAGTTTTTAATGAATTATAATGTATTGTTTCTGTTCTTTCCGCTAATGCAATCAAAATTGTTCTAAGTGCTATAGTTTTCAAGTTACGGAATGCGATTTTAGTTTATATCCGATTCAACAGCGAAAGTGAATGTTCTGTTATATTCGATCTCTATTACATTACATGTAATGTAGGTGTTTGAACATTTTCATACCTACCTAGTCAATCTTTCGAATTTATTCTATTTTGGTTTATATCCAACTAATTTTATTTTGTTCGGTGTAACCGCCAATTTGCAATATTGGTTCTGATTTAGTGTCTCCGTAGTAGTGATTTAGTATCTCCTTATATCGTATGCACGCGTTTGAACATTTTTACATAAGGTGCGAACATTTTTCTGTGGCATTCTGTTTTATTCTATATCCATATATTTTTACTTTATTGGTGTAACTACTGTTCTTACATATTTTTCTAATATAGTGTATCTCCTTAAATAAACCAATCAAAATTATTGTGATTTTGTCACGTGATATTTTTATATATCAAGACACGTTCGTGATTCAAATATTTTAATTTTGCACAAATCACCGTTGAGAGTAAACGTCGATAAAAAATGTCATCTCATATGGATATTACGGAACAATCGTCGCCACCGGTTAGACCAATAGATTAGGCAGCTAAACGGTAAGTTTGATTTGCACGTTATTTAAAATTATATAGATAATCATTTATAATCTTAATTAAATTTAGCATATTAAATTTAATAAATTTAAGTATAGTTCAGAATGTTCAGAAAGCAGTGTTTTCGATGACTCGGATGCAGATCCTAATTTTCAAGCAATTGAGAGTGATGATTCGAATTGTGCATCGAAACGAAAGAAAATTCGAGTACAATATACAAAAAGTAATTAATTGGTTTTATTTATTATATAATAAATTTGAGCTTAACGCCTATTTAATATTTACTTAAAAATGTAGCAAATAAAGGCAACAAACAACGCAACATCTGGTATCATGGGAGCTACCGAGGATACCGAGTTTAATATTGAAGAATTTGCACCTTCGTTACCAATTCCAACCATCTCAGATGAAATTTACGAATCAGTTGAATTCCGTGATAATCCAATTGATAAACTATTATTTCATAAAAAGCAGACCAATCCATCATTGTGGAAAAAATATAAAAAATATATGCGGAATCACTGTCGGAAGTATGAAGATGCTAAAGGAAAGTTACAACGGGCGCGGCGTGTTACTGATGGTTGTGCTGAAGAGTGCTGGTTTAAATGTGGATTGAATTTTAGAAAAACGGATCGAAAAAAAAGCATAGTACGTTTTGGAGTCTTAGTGCGAACGCAAAACTTCCTTTTTCCTCAAAATTTACCAGAAGAGTACCAACAGCGCGAAAGAGATCTTAAAATCAAACATCAAGAAGATATGATACGTTCTTATATTTTCTACAAACAAATATCGCTATCCTGAGAGTTTGTAAGTTATTATTCCTTACTATACGCTAGATGTGAGTCAAAATCGAGTCTACCATTTTTATAAAACAAAGGCAACGGAAGTTGGTACAAACACACCAACAACCCATGGTAGCCATATAAAGTATAAAATTTCCGTAGAAAAACTTAATGTCGTCAGAGATCACATCAAAAATTTTCCAGTGATTGATTCTCATTATTGCCGAACCAATACAACCAGACAATATCTTGAATCTGGTTTGAATATTAGTAGAATGTACTAAATATTTGAGTGAGACTACCGATCCTGTGAAATTAAATATATACACTATAAAGTGTTCAACGGAGAGTTTAACATGCCACTGTAAAGTTGCGGTCAAGCTCACCACTTCCGAAATCAAAGAATATGAAAAACTCAATGAAAATAGTATGAAGGCAAAAACTGAAAGAGACGCTGATCAAACAAATACTGATCAATTCACCGTTGTTCTCTGCTACGATTTGCAAAATGTGGTTTCGCTGCCTCGGGCAAATGCATCAAATTTTTTTTATAAACGCAAATTCTCCGTTTATAATTTAACGGCACACTGTAGTGCTAATAAACTCACATATCGTGCAATATGGCATGAAGGTATGAGCGGTAGATCCGGAAACCACCTTGGGTCGTCTTTAGTTAAAATTTTTGAGAGTGTGGTTAACGACAATCCATCTATAACTAAAACTATCCTATGCTCCGTCTCATGTATTCCACAGAATAGGAATAGAATAACCACACTTGCGATTTTCAAATTTATGGAAACACATAAACATATAATAGAAGTGGAACAAAAATTTTCGGAGCCTGAGCACTCTCAAGTGCAGGAAATAAATGCCGTGCACAGTACGATCGAGAAATGTTTACGAAATATAGAAATCTATAGTCCCATCTCTTTAATTAAAACATTAAAAAATATGAACTACACAAAAGTTAAACTTAAAATATTACAAATGAGACGTATTGATTTCAAAAATTATAATACTGCGTCGGTTAGTATGATATGTCCGCCATTTGCGTCAGTAGCAAATTTGATTTACGAACAATCTGATTTATCTACAATAAAATATCGGACTAGGCATATTGGTGAAATTAAATCTTCGATTTTAATGAAAATCTCAGATAATCGCAAACCTGTATCGAAGAAAAACGTTTTTAAATTACTTACAATTGGGCCATTCGTCGTTCTATACAAAATGTCAGCCGCAAAGAAAAAAGACATCCGTTCAATGTTGCAGTACATGCCAGAAGCTGATAGAGAATTTTATAAAATTTATTTTATTTTATTAGTTCTAGATTCCATCGTTTTGGTGTATATCCAGGTAAGAATCATGATAACTTAATTTTATGTAACATACACCAAAATACCTCTAAAATAAAAATTGTATTTTCCATTTTCCGGGAAAACTATACTAAAAAAAATTGTATTTGCATTATGTAATTCATAGTAAAATGAATCGATTTAGATAAAAATATGGCGGGTTAAATGAAACGTTTCAACTAATAAAACCATAAAAACTTTAAAGTCGGTTTTCTCAAAACTAAAATGTTGGCGCTTACGCCAAGATAGAACTTAAGCGACGAAGTACCAAAAAATAATATTGCTCATGATGTCCACAAGAGAAGAGCTTCTATCTGCGTTCTTTGTTGCTTCGCGTACAAGGCGTTCTGACTTCGATTAGGTTTAATTCTAAGAGAAAGCAGTCACTTACCAATAGGCCCGAAACTACGGGAGACTTCTGCTTTCATCATTTGCATAGGCCAGCCAGCATGTTCTATGCAGTTATGGAAGAAATTTAAAGAAATCTTTAATTTGGATTATTCACGTTCAATGAATGATGATCAGAAATTTCACCATAAATTACATTGCATTGAAAACACACGTTCCGCTAGAAAAGGCTTAACTCTTTTGAGAGAGAACATGAACAAAAATAGCTCTTTCATTCGCAACAACAGGAATTGCTGCAACGCTTCTCACAGGAGGAAAAACTGTTCACAGTTGTTTAAAAATGCTAATACAACTACTTGATACATCTGTTTCGTCTAAGCGTTTAGTCTTTAACGATGCAGAAGTCTTAAAATCAGGATCGCTCATTATTATTGATTAGGTAACGATGTTATAAAATGATGTCCTGAGATGCATTGATCAATTACTGCCCGAAATCATAAAAAATTCTAAAGCATCTGGCGGCGAAGTATTCGTTTTCATTGATTTCAGAAAAACACTTCAAGTAGTACCTAGAGGTAATTGAGCAGACATTACTGAGTGATGCATCATTTCTAGCTATTGTTGCGGCTTTTCAAAGCTTACGGCTAAACTGCAAAGTGAAGGTCCTAAACTACACAATCAATGATTCTTGAAATTTGCCGGAAAATCAGTCACTCAATTTTCGACGAAAAGTAAGGCGATATATGTGACGAGGAATGTTAAAACCGAGTAATCGTCGGTGTAATGAACACCAAGACCTTCGAAGTGAATCGAGAGATAGTACGACGCTTGCCAAGTGACCTCTCAATATTCTAGAGTGCCAAAAGCAACGTTCCTGATGGTCCTTTTTTCTTTGATGTGTTCAAATTTGAACCCAAAAATAGGTTGATGTATGCAATGACACACGTTTAGTGGTAGAGCCATGTCGCGAAACACAAAAACTGTTCAAATTTTATCGGAATGAGAGGTAATTTTCATTCGTAGAGTAGTGCTCAGTCCTTTTAACTCGACTCTGCCATACGCTTTCCACCGTCGATAATTTCCACTTATAACAGTATTTTGCATCACGCTAAACAAGATCAAGCATATGATATGGTGCGAATCAATCTGCAGCTACCTGTTTTTGCTGTTGATAATCTTCACGCGGCTTTATCACACCTTGTTGATTGGTAATTTCTGTGAGTTGGCCAATCCTCGTTACAGTGGACGTCTCAATACCATTTGTTTTAGTTTTGGAAAATTTGATCAACTTCGGGGTCGATAACAAATGAGTCTGCATATGAAATTCGGGTTGTTCTGGTTGATAGCCAGATATTGATTTTACATCTAGGTGAGGTTACCAAGCCGTTGGAATGGAAGCTTGGTTTCGAACTAATGAAACTTGAATTTTTTAATTTAAAGAATTCGGTCGTCTCATCAGACTGCAGTGACCAAACTACAAAAATATTGAAAATATTATACGCATTGTGATTGTGACGTAAGTGCAAAGTATATTCAATATTTTTGTAGTTTGGTCACTGCAGTCTGATGACACGACCGAATTTTTTAAATTAAAAAATGCAAGCTTCATTAGTTTGAAACCAAACTTCCATTCCAACGTCTTGGTAACCTCACAACGTTGTGAAGAAAATTTTTATAGAGTAATCTTCCACCATTTATTTAAAAACCCGTGAACACCGACCAAATGGCACAGTAGTTAAAGCTTTGGCGTGTGGATCGGGAGGTACCGGGTTCGAATCCCGATAGGGGCAGGATGCAAAAAGAAATGATCATCAACATATTATGATCTTTGCTTAAAAGAAACACAGCTACGATCCCCTAACGGCGTGCAAAACTCATGGGTCGACCCATTTTTCATGTCTAGTACTGTAGGCTGGCATGGAGCTATGCAATGCGCAGATGCTAACTTAACTCGGTGCGATAGCAGTACGTCTTCTATTTGGCAGGAATTGCGTAACGTAATACGGGAAAATCAACCACAAAAGAGCAGGGAGTGCTTCGGTCCTAGAAAAGATTGCATGGATTAAAAAAATCCATTGTATTGATTGGGGTCGTTTTATAGCTACAATTTCTCAAATCTTAGAGATAGGCGAAAGATAGCCTGTCTCTGAGTTTGAAATTTTTTGTAAGTGAGCATCACATAGTTTATTTTAATACTCATATGATCTTTAATAAAAGTTGGGCTTGAACAGGCATTTTGATTAGTTCGTGACATTCACGATGTTTCAAATATCTTATTTGGAATTTTGTGCATTATTTATTGTACCATTGTGTGATTTTTCATTTCAAAAATTCTTATCTTTAGATTTCGTAATACAAAATGTTGGCAATTTATTTACTGAAATGTAAATAAAACATTTCGAACTTCGTATTGGGTGTGAAAATAAATTTTGTGGGATTGATTTATAAAAGATGGCGTAACTAATATTAAATCGCATCGGGCCATCTTGAACCTATACTTATGTTAAAGTGTCATCATTTCTCTCTAAAAATCAGTATCAATTCGCTGAAGTGCAAACAATATATTTTTTGGGCTGTAAAATTGTGAAGCATACGAGGAACAGGCTCTGGTTTCGCCGTTTTAAAAATGGCGATTATGGCACCAGTGACAGAGAACGCGAAAACGCTGAGTTGGAGGTATTATTATACCAAGCATGAACTCCTGCCGAAAGACGTAAATTGCCATTTTATCACGTGCGAACAACTGTTCCATAGTCATATTCTGAAGGGTTTTTTTTGCATCGAATCGTAAGGCTTAGGTCATGTATCAACTTTAACCGTCAAACCGTATATTCATGACAAGAAACTAATGCTGTGAATCTAGGAACCATCACTGGAGAACGTCATCAATAACAATTGATGCAATTAAGCCGATGAATGAAGGTCAACCGCCTACAATATGTCAAAAGACATGACAAAGTGATCTTTCAGCACGACAATGTTCGGCCACATGTTACAGGGTCGTCAAGGAAACTTTGGAGGTGCATCAATGGGATGTCCTACCCAACTTGCAGTATTCTCCAGACATTGCTTCTGTCGAATATCATATGCTCCGGTCGATGAATCATGGCGTGCCCAAGCAGCACAACTTGTGTCGATTTTTGAATAGCCTCAAAACACGAGAAATTTTTTTGACGCGGAATTCGCATGCTGCTTGAAAGATTTGAAAAAGTCGTAGCTAACGATGGACAATACTTTGAATAAAATACATTTTACCAGTTTCTCTTAATAAAGCTTTGACGTTATAAAAAAACTCAAAACTTATTTGTACCCCCAGTACTAATATTTTTATTTTTGTTGGCATTTCCACAGTCGCTAGTTTACTTACGCAATTAGTACAACGCAACTAGTATTTACGTTTCACACAAAATTTTATGAGTAAGCCTAAAATTGCTTTTGTCAACTGGTTTACTAATGCATGTGCATTTTTTGGTATTTCGAAAAATTTTATGTTTCGCCATGTTTAGTTATTTTTTAATTTTGTCGAGAACTTCACATTCGATTTTTTGCAAATTTACGACTGAATTAATTAACTAATGCAATTGTTATTTAAAATCGTTGAATCTTTAGTGAACCTTAAGAAACAATTAATTTTTGTTTCGTTGAAATGTGAAAGCATATAAAGTGTGACCCTATATGAGGTACTTTTTCCAATTGGGATCTCTTCCAATTGGGATCCAATTGGTTTATCTTATTCATGCGTCACAACTATCATGTTCATATGATATTTGTGTTCAATATTCATTGACATTTCGCCATGAATAGACTTACGCGAGAACAACGTACAAGTTGATCTTTTGTGAACATTGCTGCTGTAGCTTAAAGTGTACGTGAAGACCGCAATGAATCAATTCGTCGCCGTTCTCAAGCTCTGGTTCTCTCATGGCACATTGTGGCGTATTCTGAAGAGAGATCTTGGGATCTTGAGAAATAAAGCTTGTACAAGAATTGAAGCCGGTTGATCGATTTATTGAAAGAAAATTTGAATGAGAACATCATATCAAGAAACGGACCCGTGAATTGGGCTTCAAGATCTTGTGAATTAACACCGTTAGATTACTTTTTATGGAGGTATCTGAAATTTCTTGTTTATATCGATAATTGGACTCATAGAATGGATCATCTAAGAGTCAGTCGCGGACAACATTTAAAAGAAACTATTAACTATTTTCAAACATTAAATGTCATAAACCGAACCTACCTCTCAAATACAATTTTTGATTATTAAATAGATTTTAATGCGTTCTATTTAAAAAAAAAACTTCCGGAAACTTTTATTTTTTTTTATTATTTTCCAAGGAAAAAATATTACAATTTTCATAAAGGAAAATATTTCTAATTTCTATAAGTTTTAATATTAACAAGAGAATGATACATATATAAATACATATAAATATTTATTAAATATTGTACGTAATAATCTGATTAAATAGCATTAATGATAGCAACAACAACAATTTGAATAAAGGATAAACTTAAAATAAAATTGTTAGTGATAAGTATTATAGTTAGCAATAAACTGTTCGTATAGAGTCATTTTTAAATTCAACTTGAGATTTGAAATTTTATCATCTTTATCTTCATTACTGAGGTTGTTAAAAAGTTTTACACCTTTATAAAATATACTATTTTGGGTCGTTTTAAATTTATAATTCGGGAGGCGATAATTTAATGAATTACGTGTAATTCTTCCTGTGGCAGAAATGTTCGTTTGGAATTCTGCATTATACTTCAATAGCCCATGTCTGATCTTATAAATTGTCATGATGTACTGATAGTCAATTATAGAAGGAATTGGAAGAATTTTATTGTTGTAAAGAAGATTAGTTGACGTTAACAGGGGTAAATTTCTTAATGCTTTCAATCCTTTGTTTTGTAAAGTTTGTAAATCAATTAAATGAATGTTGCTTGAGGAACCCCAAATTTGTATTAAATATGATAGATGAGAGTGGATAAAACTATAATAAATATTGTATTTAAGAGGATCGGGTATAAATCGTCCAACTCGTCTTAAAACTCCAACAATAGGCGATATTTTCTGTTTTACACCGCTAATATGATTAATCCAGGATAACTGGGAATTAATTAACAAGCCAAGATATCGGACGGAGTCGACACGTTTAATTGATTCATTTTGAAAATTAATTTCATTAAATATTAATGGCGGTTTGTGCTTTAAATAGAATGTAACAAAGTTTGATTTGGAAGCATTTAACACCAATCTATTATTTCCTAGCCATCTGCTATAATTATTATCATATCACTTTCCATTTCACATTGAAGCTGCTCAAATGATGTAGAACTATATAACAGAGCAGCATCGTCCGCAAAAAGTTGAATCTTCCCCTTTAAGTTTAAGTTGAAAATGTCATTTACATAAATCAAAAACAACGTAGGGCCTAGAATGGACCCTTGTGGTACACCAACCGACACGTTAAGAGCAGAAGATTCATATTTTCCGACGCGAACAGTTTGTTTCCTATCAGTCAGGTAGCTGCAGATCAGTTCAAATGCATGGCCGGTAATACCAAAATTCATTAACTCGTCTTTCAAAATCGAATGATTCACACAATCAAACGCTTTTCTAAAATCAAGGAATAGACATGCTGTAGCGGTTTTGTTTTCCAATGACTCGTAAATGCCTTCAATAAGATGCAGTGCCGCAGAGACAGTACTACTATTTTTAGTAAACCCAAACTGCTTAGAGTTTATAAGTTTGTTAAAGTTTAAGTGAACTATCAATGCTGAGTGAATTCTCCGTTCATAGATTTTAGAAAAAACAGGCAGGATGGAAATTGGCCTATAGTTATTAATAGCACAGTGGTCGTCAGGTTTATGGATTGGAGAAACACGGGCAGTTTTAAGAAATGAAGGGAAGGTCCCATCCTTTATCCAAGAATTTAAACATACCAACAACGAAGGAGAAATAATATTAACCAGGTCTTTCACAATTTTAATTGTAATATTCTCATAACCAGGAGAAGAGTCATTTTTAAGCTTGCTAATTATACTATTAAGATCTTCAATATTAATTGGGTCAATTACAGAAAGTTCTCTCATAATATTGCATGGCTCAAGAACATATTGACTTAAAGATGATTGATTAGAAATGTATGTTCCAATAGTGGCAAAAAATTTATTAAATTCATTAGCAATAATTGATTGATCGACTAACACAATGTCATTAATTCTAAGTTGAATGGAATTACTTTTGTTATTGTTACGCCTGAGGGATATGGGATCGTTGGTCAATCTCTCATTAAATAATTTCCACATTTGTTTGGGATTTGTAATGTTAGCATTTAGTTTACTAGTATAATAAGATTTTTTTGTATCGGTGACAAGTTTTTTAAAATCCTTGTTTAATCGTTTAAAAGTTTCTGAAATTTGCGGGTAAGCTTTGCGCAGTTTATAGTATTTATCCCGGATTTTAGATAATTTGAATAGTTGATTGTTAAACCAAGGCTTGTTATATGCAGAAATTTTTGCAGTAGTAGTTCTGGTTACTGTATTATCCTTAATTGATGTCACAATACTTGAATATAGTGTCATTAAATCGGGTCGATGTGATTGAGAAAATTTACTGAAAACGTCTGAATGTACGTTATTGTAATTAATAAAGTTTGTAGTTTCAGTAAAATAGGCAGACTTTTTTGTTATAACAAATTTGACTAACATGTAACGATGATCACTCAGACTGGTATCACCATATAATACAAAGAATGTTTCCTTAAATTTGGATAGTAGGTGATCGATTATTGTCTTTGTTGAATCGGAGACACGAGTAGCATACAATTCATGTAATTTATTTATAATGAAATAGTTATTTAAAAGTAGGATGGAATTGTAATCGGATATTAGTAATTCCGATCTCAATAAAATATTAAGATTGAAGTCACCCAGAATTATTTGATTTTTATAAGAAGACATAATGTTATCCATGTTTCCAACAGAAATTGTTGACGACATGTGTACGGTGGTTTATAAATACCAGTTATATGCAAATTTAAAATTTTGGAGTAAATAACCAGACATTGATTTTCCAGGAGACTTTTGGAATTAACAAGAACAAAATCAAGGTCGCGATGGACAAAAATTTTCAATACCTCCTCCAGTTCTAGTATCGCGTCTGTTATGATAAGCATTGTAATTATTTAAGTTGAAGTACTTAATTTCAGATTCATGTAAAAAAGTTTCAGTGAGTACAATTACATCAATTTTATGGTGAAAGGAAGATAATAAAATTTCAAGCTCGCTTAATTTATTCATGAGTCTATTGATATTAAGATAAAAGATATTTAGTGCTAATATGTTTTTAGTTGCAGTATCAAAAGTAGAAAAGTTTAAAAAATGTCTGCTGTCATTGCTATCATCACTGATAATAGAATTGCTATTGCGATTAGCTATATTTACTAAAAAAAATAAACAAAATGTTAATGAAAATACTAATTAATATGAACATTTATATAATTCAAATGTAATATGAGAAAAAAAAAAAAAAATAGATAATATTATTAAGTGAATGGGAAAGCTGAGTATTCAATTAGCTACTAAGTAACATTACAAATATAATTCATTAAATTAAATCCACATGATGATAATATTGTTATTTATAAGTAATTGTTTTTTTATAAAGATTAAAGCATGAAGAAGACACTAGCATAAAGTATAATTAAAAAGTAGATACTAAACATAATTATATAACGTGAACTCAAATAAAAAAATAAAATAATAAAATTTAAAAATTAGATTAAATTAGAAAAACAATACCATTATTATATTTTGAAGCAGTAGATGTATCAGAAACCTCCATTGTATTACTGTTTGATTTTCTCAATGTCGTTTACATTCCATATGATTTTCGGTTGTGAATCATCTTTAATTTTAATATAGATGTTGTTGTGACGAAACCAGCAGAATTTGATAATATTATTTTTTTTAGAACTAGAAGTTGTTTCATAATATTGGTATTGGTTGGCGTAAGCTTGTCACGCAGGTTTATTGTTTGTTCACCGTTCGATGACGAAGGATAAAGCTGCTTTAACTTTAGCGGACCATTGGCGCGAACTTGAAGCATAACGTGATCTTTAGATTCAATATTTTTGAACTTGATATAAAACTGATTGTAAGTTCCTCTGCCACTGCGGCCACTACGTAGGGTTTTCGTTGATTTCATATATGCCGATTCAATATTGTCCAAGCCGAAGTTGTATACAGAGTTTAGTTTTCTCAGTACATCATCTTTATCGTTTACATTAATGGGAAATCCAGATACCATTATATCACATTTCAAAACGTTTTGTTGCAGAAAATTAATTTGTGACTGCAGGTTAGCAAGGCAAATATCGTTTTTATCCACTTTGTTTTCAATGCCATCAATACTAGAGTTAATTTTGTTTATTTCGCCTTTAATTTCACTAACAGATGTTTCAAGTACGTTTTTAGTATCAATAATTTTCGCAGTTAACTCTTTATGATTAGAGATACTAGTTTCAACTAACTTTGAGATAGCCTGCATAATGTGCAAAGTCGACGGCTCGTTGATTTTAAGAATGTCTTCGAGCGGCATATTTTTACATTCATAAGACATGTATATGATGAAATCAATGATTTATAATGTTTAATAGTACAGTTGTTGGACAGTACTGCAAAACAATACTATGCGTTGCGTACCTTAGTCGTTTAACAAAAACACAAAGCAACCTTGCAATAATGGTTTAGCATAGAGGTAAAATAGCACGTATAAAAAAACCAGAAACACTTGTCATGCCACAAAACCACTTGAACATTTATAATATAATGTTTTATTTACATAAACTATGCTATGGAATAAGGCCAACAACACACAAAACGATTTATATTTAGCACTGCAAAAACTATTTGTATAATTTAATTGTCAACTGAATCACTTGATAAATTAACAGTTCTTAAAAACAGCTTTATTCAATTACACCACATACACCAAAATTATAATTATGCATTTAATATAATCAAATTATGAACACTAAATTATCCATTGCAATTATGACAATCTCATATTGTTTAAAATTTATTACACATTGAGATTATAGAATTAAATATTTTCAATAACATTTAAACAACTTCACTCTCTCGCCATCGATTACCGAATCATGATGCAATTTTTGCTAATACCATTGGATCACCCTTTATAACTCCGAGACGTTTCTTCCAGTTAAGAATTTTTTGAAAATCTTCTGCATATTTTACGCCACTCATTGTTTTGATGTTTTCTGCAAAACAAAAATGATTTTTTAAGTTCGTGTCTCAAGAGCAATAATCGAAGTATTTGAGATTTAAATTTTTTGCTTTTGTTTGGTTGAAGCACATGCAGAAATACATTTTCAACATTGTTTGATATGTTCACCACAACATGATTTACAAGTACATACCAAAACTGTATACAGTAAATTGTAGTTTTGTGTATCCGCTTACTAAAGCTCCTTTCTAAAGTATATGTGTATAGGAACTTACAATTCATAATATACACATACGTTTTTTGTGCTTTATCAACAAAATTAATAACATGGAGTATCTATATATACAGTAGAATATACGGGAAAGTTTTTCAATTAAATCTCATTTTAAATTTATATTTTCTTTCAGCAATTTTTGCTAATACCAGCAAAAAAAATAATTTTTTATTGAAAATATGAATATGGAATCAAAGAAAGTAGAGAGATAATAGTTTTTGAATTCAATCATGAATAACTAATTACAAAAGTTTCCTTTTCAATATAAGCTCTGCGCATATTGTTTGCAGTTTACATACACATTTACATGATGTTTACATGCTACCGTTCATGTTCGCTTAGTTGTCTCTTACTTAAAACATAATAAAATCCATTATTTTGATTGATTATCCCAATTACTCACACAGAATTTTATGTTATTTTCATTTTTATTTCGGCAAAATCGATTTCTTTATTTTATTTTATGAATATTAATTTTAAAAATGTGCAAATCATGTTTTAATTGAATAATTTACCCTTTTTCGGAAAAGTTAAATAATTTATCAGGCCTTTTCGAGTTAGGGCATAGAATATTATTATTCAATTAATAATTTAAATGAATTAGTAATTTTTCCGAATATGTCTTGACCTAACCTAAATTTTCGTTTAGGACATTTTTGATCAATCGGTTTTCCATGGTCCATTATTTCAATGTTACGGTACGGTTGCTGATAAATTATTTTAATTTAAAAACATTGGTATAAACCGAACGCCCACATTACAAAATATAAGATTTATCAAGCCTAAACAGCCTTAATATTAATAATTCACTGAAAGTCATTACCATGTAGGCACCAATATACCGTACGTACGGACACGACGATGAAGTTTTAGTAATGCATTTGTGAAATTTATAAAGATTTAAGTGTAGTAAAATATTTTTAATGGAAATCCATTTGCATAAAGAACGTAAACACATATGTGAATTTTACCAGCACTTTTAACAACAACAAAAAATATTGAAAAGCACGAGAAAAGTTCACATAATAACTTTAAAAGTTTATGAGATGCATTATGTACCATTTTCCCCGAAACAAAAACATAAACCGGAAACGTCACACAACTTTATGTATTATATTCACAGCTGTTCACAATGTTATAATAAAAGCTCCGTATAAAATGTGTCAACAAAGAAAAAGTTGTTTAAGTACAAAAATAATAAACATTTGGAAAGTGCTTCCATACCCGTTAGTATATTTGTCTACAAGTACGGCGACCCAATCAGTAATCAATATATATTGAATTGTAATAAAATTTTATATTTTATCACTACATATAAATTTTTAAAATATTTTCAACTCGATATGTTGTAATTTGGAAAATTGTTTTCTACTTTTATTAAATGACAATTATTATGATTACTGTAATAAACTTTGCAATGTGTCACGCGATTGCTTTAATTCTATGTCTATGTACGTACTACGTATGTCACAAATGTATTTACTTGTTGTTGTTATACTAGTTGTTTGTTAAAATAGTGCTTTATGCTTAGGATTTACATTTATGTTGTAAAGTTTTAATCGATATTAAAACGATTATATCAACTAGTACAGTGCTCGATTGTTGTAGCTAAATATTAAAACTTTGTCATTTGTCTGAAAGAAGCGTATAGTATTCTCGTTGCAAGCAACATTAATTGATTGGAGTACGGGAATGACTGTCTCCACGAAGTATTCATAAATGGACACGGGCGTACTCTGGGCAATGTTCTATAGAACGAACGGTTGTGGTACCCAACCCCTTCGTAGTAGTGAAGCAAAATCGCTAATCAAAACGATGCAATGATACAAACAAAAGGAAATAATACCCCAGGTGGTACACTAATATCAATATTGGTAAATCCACTCTGTGTGGAGACTGGCCCTATGGATTCTGGGGATAGCCATCTATTGCATTATCAGGGAACATCAAATCCGTTCCAGAGAAGATCAAATTTACAAAGATCATCGATAAAGAAAAATAGAAGCTACTCAGTAGCTGACCAAGCCGATACATTTTCTAACGCTATAGCCGAATCTAGTAAAACTACTATTGACCTAGAAAAGGATAATATGAATCTCTTGGCGAGGCTAGAGAATATGAAGCACTTGCCAAGCTAAGCGAAAAAATTGAGTTTCAAAACGAAGAAAATGAAAACCTTACCATGAATCGGGATTCAAAAGAAGATTGCAATATAGGAAGCATTGAACCAGACAAACTCATATATTCCACTGATGAATATGAATTACAAAGACAGACGGACTGGATCCTAAAGAAGGAAAAACAGTTCAGGAAGAGTAAGAAAAGAAAAGGGGGACAATCTAGTCCAGATTCAAAAGATGGTCTAGCCAAAGCCAATCAACCAAAAGGTAGTAAATCTACCAAGAACATTACACCAAATTTGGTGCAACCGAAAGAAAAATCACCCCCACCAATAAACATTGTGGGTGTAACCAGATACCCAGAAATTTAGTCACTGCTGAAATCGGTTACTGACAAAAACTATAAGGTAACAGGGCTAAACAATGATGTTTGGAAAATTAATACTCTGGACTAAGTTGCTTATAGAACCATATCTATGAAATTGAATGCTGAAAAGTATCAGTGGTTCACTTACGAAAACAAACAGGCCCGACCTATAAAAGTCATGGCAAGAGGTATGCATCACACTTGCTGAAGCAAAGAAATAATGGAAAACTTACAAAATTAATGTCTTAAAATACTAGATGCTGTGAATATTGTTAAAAAAGATAGAACAGAAATCCAGAAAGGAAACCAAATTATCAGTAAAAGGGGACTCCCACTTTTATGCTGGTATTTGACAACAAAGAGATTGTTCAAAATATTTATGGAATAAAAGGAATCCTTCACATGGTGAGAATCGAACCAATGAGGCGAACCACAACACGCATACCCCAATGCAAGAAATGTCAGGCATTTAAACACACCCAAAGATATTGCGGCCGGGATCCAAGATGTGTAAAATGTTCAGGTATCATATTACCCAGGCATGTGTGAGGCTGCTAAACAACTACAAAAATTAAGAGATAAAACAATAAATCAACCACAAGATCACGAAAATCGAAGGGTTCAAATATCAAATCAGATGGATCAATACTCACAACCAAACAACACAGGGCAAAGAAGTTCACTTGCCCAGGTAGTGAAAGGTTTGGGTTCAACCAAATATATGGGCTCCGAAAATATCCAGATTATGAACAGCAGTGCCGCTATGTGGTATTAAGTATAACATTTATAAATATGCTGTGTAAATTGCGTTTCTGTAAATTAGCTAACGACTATAGATATTAAGGGTGTCAATAATTAGGTTAATCTGGGAATAATATTCATCTATTGTCAATAATTATAATCTATTTAAGTACAATAATTGACAGTATGTAAATAGTTGTAGTTTTATAGAGAGTTAATAACTAAGATGCTCCACAAACTTTATTTTTAGTAAAAATGCCTAAAAAGAATAATAACTACTCCGAGGAGGATGTTCAAAATGCTCTTGTAGTGATTAAAACTAACAAAAATCCCAAAAGGGCGGCTGCAAAACAGTATGGCATCTCCAGAACCATGGTATATTAATACTGGAAGAAGAAAATATTTTAGAGTAGTGGATATTAACTTCTCAGAAAAAAGGATTTGAAAAACTTTTTAGAATGTACACAACGGGAACATCCTTTCTAATGATGTTCCCGGTAATGGATCGTTTAAATTTTTCCTTAATAGACACCCGGCTATTTCCTTAAGCACACCCGATCCGGTAACTGTAGAGAGTGGCACCGTAGGCGTGAATGATATTATGGCCTAGTTGCATGCAATATAAAAATATTTACAAGATAACAAATATTTTGACATATTGTCCGATCCCACAAGAGTTTTTAGCGGCGACGAAGCCAACTTTCAGTTGTGTCCAAAAAGATGGTATTAGCAGCAAGAGATGCCAGTAACATTTATGAAGTCGATCGAGCATTAGCTAAGGCTAATTTAACTGTACTGTTTTCGTTTGCAGTTTCTGGAACTTTAGAGTCCTCTATGGTAATACACCCATCCATAGAATCCATGATGACATTAGAAAATCGTTGATAACTGACTGGGCTTTGGGAATAAGTGTAAATGGGTGGCTGACTAAAGAAGTATTTTACGGTTATATTGTTATATTTCTAAAGTTCTCCAAACATACCTTGTGCAGATTGGAACGAAATTTCCCGTAATATTCTTCATAAATGGACACAGCATACATCAAACCCTTCCATTAAGCAAACTTTGCGTCCAACTATGAATTTTTTGACCGCTTTGTATCCAAACGCAACAAAAATTTACGAAAAATATAATTCGATTAATTTTCCCGTTGTTTGGGAAAAGCACCAGGTACACCCATGAGTAAGAACCCATGAGTACAACCGGCAAAAAAATTTCTTATGAGCAATTCGGCAAAAGAAGCACCAACGGATTTGAAGAAGCATGTAATATAGTGTATGCAATAGCTCGAATTGGTCAGATGATAAAAAAAATCATTTTAACTCGATAACACAAATTGCTCGTTTAGTTAACGACAGTTTACCATAGTCCCGGAGTATGAGGTATTATCGTTTATCCAATTAGGTAGCTCGTATATGAATATATCGGAGATCCATGAGTATTTATTTGTTAAGGAGGAAATAACTGTCGAAGAGGACCCTAAATGAGCCTTATATCCCTATAATAACTCCGTTTAAAGTGGTTCCTGCAATCGAAATTTTTGTGGATTGGTCCATAACGCCTGAAAGGCAAGGTATCAAGCATATATGAAACAAAGAAAACCGTCTGTTATTACCAATTCATTGTGGATTAAGTAATAACAAATCAAAAATGAAAATAGACTAAAGAAAATAGTAGACAAAGAAAAAACGAAAATTAAAAGGTTGGAAAACAAAAATAAAAAATTCAGGTAAAAGAGCAAATACCAAAATTAAAGATTAATAATAAAAAAAACTAATAAAATAGCTCAACCCGGATTCTTCCTTCGGCTAGTGCAACAACAGTCGCACTTCCTAACTTTCACGTATAAGGCTTATTTACAATTTATTTTTATTTCATTTTAGTTTGTTATATTGTTCTAGCGCTCCAGATCAATAAATAAATACCAAATTTTAAGCCGAATTTGTTGAGAACACTGATAAACACTTTGGTCTAGACGAAAGATAAAAATATAATATTACACAATTGTATCTCAATTTAATGTTACTTAGCTCTAAAATAGTGTGGTAATTCATATACAAATTAATTAGACACTTGTCATTCAGTCGCTACCTAAATGTAAGACCAAATCAAATTATTATTTAACACTCCCAATTAACATTATATTAAAATACGTAGCTTTTCAGTAATGATGCATTTACAATTCGGGTCTGATAATAGATAAATTAATTAAAATTAATAATACAGTAAATGCTATTCAATATCTCAAATTACTTACGTGTTATTGTTAATTGTTTACAACTTGCAATCCAACAATTCCCGGATTGTTTTCATGGTCCTTCGAGGCGGATACGCGTTTCAATTATAAAGTGATTGTGAAACGCCGAGAAACGCGTGTTTTATCAACATTTCAAGTAACGCCGCAGTTTTGGCGCGTAATTAACCCATTGATAGCGGTATCCAGAACAGTTACTGTCGACAAAACCGTATACATTTTTTACCAGCAATTACATCACTTGAGAAATATTGCCCTTTTTTGTTTGTTTCCTTGAGTGTGCAAGTATCGATTTCTTTCGTCGATAACTAAACGATATCAATCATGGCGACTGACGCAGTACAAGCACGAGGTCGTGTCATGGCTTCATTAACCGTAATAAAAAGATTCACATTGGCAATAAATCCAGATACCTCAATTTGTGATATTGAGGTACGATTAAATAAAATGGATGATCTATGGAATGAGTTTCAAACTTATGAAACTCAAGTTGCGAACATACTAGAAACCAATCCCAATGCAAATGTTGAGTTCAAGCAGGAAGAATTCGAGATTAAATTTTTCGATACAAAATCCAAATTTCTAGAATGGTTCCGCAAAATCCAGCCACAAGCAAATCCACAGCCCACTTACAATAATTCGTTTGATCAGTTGTTAGACCAGCAACGGATATTCTTGGAAAGCCTTGCTGATCGAACACAAGCAATTATTGAACGGTCTATGGTTCAAGCTGCAGACAATATTAAGTTACCACGCGTGTCTTTCGACAAGTTTGAGGGAGATTACGAAACCTGGCCGTCTTTTTATGATTTATATACTAGGTCGGTGCATAATGTAGATACCTGTTCCCAGGGGACACATCCGATGAAATAATAAGAAGCATAAAAGCATTAGGTCAAGATGCCGAAAGCAGAGATCGTTGGCTCATTCGTATTTTGTTGACTAAAGTAGATGAAGACACCCAAATTGCATTGGCGCAAAATACTATAAATCAAGAATTTCCAAAAATTGACGAGCTCTTAGAGTTCTTAAATAATCGTTGTTATGCGAAGGAAAACGTTTCATGCGGAAATAAAAAAAGGTCATAAAGGGTTCAAGTGGAGCAGTGAAATCGATGCATAGTTCTTCCAATATTGAAAAATGTCCATGTTGTAGTGGCAAACCTTATTTGTGGAAATGTCTAAAATTCAAAAAAAATGTCAATAGTGGACCGACAACAATTAGCTAATCAATCTGCAGTATGCTAAAATTGCTTGAGAAAAGGGCATGCTGTCAATGATTGCTCAGTAGATTATTCATGTCGTATTTGCAACTCAAGACACAGCACGTTACTCCATGCTGATCTAGATGTTTCGTCAAAGGTATCATTACAAGGTAGTGCCGTTTCTCAAACTATAGAGCCACTAACTTCAAATAAATCAGGAACCAGTCTAGCATAGCATCTAAGGCTGTGACCAATACAGCAATAAAAAACCGCACTTCACGTCTGGCTCTATTGCCAACTGCAGTAATATATGTTCGTGATTCCTTTGGCAAACACCATGTCGCTCGAGTTTTATTGGATTCAGGATCTCAGTCCACGTTTATCAGTGTAAGTCTGGTTCAAAAACTAATTCTTGCTCGATCATTCGCAAATGTCCGGGTATCACGCTTAGTGGAAACAAGTGCGGAGTCATTCAAGGGTCTTGTAAAAATCAATATACAATCAAGGTTGAAGCCCAGTGAACCCTTTGAAGTCGAAACTCTAATCTTGACCAAATTAACTTCTACAATTTCGCAGATAAAGGGTGATGCCGAATGAGTTGACGATATTAATAAGCAAATTATTCAATTAGCTGATCCTAATTATCATATTCCGAGTGAAATTGATATAATGCTTGGAGCAGACATATTTTTTGAGTTACTCAATGCTGATCGGGTTAACATACAAAATCCCCTATTTGCTCAATCAACTAAATTCGGGTGGGTCATATCTGAATCGACATACGAAGCATCAAATAATCTAACGGCACTCAGTTCAATCACTCATGAAGAAGATATTTCTCTATTACTGGAAAAATTTTGGACGATAGAAGAGGTCCCGACCATATCAGAAATGTCTGAATCAGAATCAACATGTGGGCATCATTTTCTTGAGAACTATTCACGAAACTCTGAGGTAAATATGTCGTTAGACTACCATTTAAAAAGGATTCCGAAGAACTAGGACATTCAAAGGCAGTAGCCATTAGTCGATTAATTGCCATGGAACGAAAATTCAAGAAAAATCATGAATTACAAGAACAGTATACGATGTTCATGAATGAATATTTAAATCTGGTGCATATGGACGAAATTAAATCCACCGAACCAATATGAAGAGCAATTGTTTTTATTTACCTCACCATGCAATTGTCAAGCGTGAAAGCACAACTACTGCGTTGCGAGTAGTATTCGATGGATCTACAAAATCGGCAACAGGAGTGTCGCTAAATGATAAATTACTAGTTGATCCCACTATTCAAGAGGATTTGATATCCATTCTAATGTTATTCAGAACACGGTCACATATGGAACTTCATGCGCACCATTATTAGCTGTCCGGACATTGCACCAAATTACTGAAGACAACAAATTGACACATCCAATTGATTTCAAGATAGCAGCAACCCATGATTTCTATGTAGACGATTGTCTATCTGGTGCTGACTCAATCAACGATGCGAAACTTGCCACACATCGACTTTCCGACATGCTGGCCAAAGGCCAATTTAAGCTTCGCAAATGGAAATCCAATTCATTAGAACTTTTGGACAACATTCCAGCTGGACTGAGAGCGAAAAACAATCTTTGGATCGATGACAATACTGAAACAGTTAAAATATTGGGGCTTCAATGGAATCCTATCAAGGATACGTTTTCATTTAAATTTAAATTCGATTTCTTCAAAGCGCGAAATGTTGTCCCAGATCGCACGAATTTTCGATCCAGTAAGATGGATCTCACCAGTAATTATCGTAGGCAAAATAAGCATGCAGAAACTATGGCTGAGAAAACTAGACTGGGATGACTCACTTCCTACAGATATAGAGCGTCAGTGGATGACAAATAAATCAGCATTGCAATAGTTAAAAAGTATAGAAGTTTTGATGACTACACAATCGACGCTCAATGTGCAAATTCACGGATTTTTTGATGCATCTGAGCATGCCTATGCAGCAGTAATTTATCTCCGTACTATCGATCAACAGGGCAATCCACTTACCAGACTTGTTATATCCAAAACAAAAGTAGCACCTTTAAAACAAGTCTCTATACCAAGGTTAGAATTATGTGGAGCGGTTTTACTGAACAGGTTAATCAAATACACTGAAAGAGCATTAGAAATCAGTGATGTGCAATGTTTTGCCTGGACCGACTCAAAAATTGTCCTGCCGTGGCTTTCTGACGTACCTAGACGGTGGAAATGTTTTATTTGGGCACCGAACTTCCGAAATTTTAGAGAATATTCCTCATGTGAAATGGCAACATGTCGCTTCAAAAGATAATCCAGCGGATACCGCGTCACGGGGTGTAACTCCTCTCCAGCTTTTAGAATGCAAGGAGTAGTGAAATGAACCACATTGGCTAATCAAACCAATAGAACAATGGCCAGCAATAAGGCAAGTTGAATTAACCAACTTAGAAGAACGACATATTACATTAGCTACTCAACTGAATGAAAAATCTCCGCATCTGCTTGAGAATCTCTTTCATAGAATTGAATCTTTCACGAAGATAAAACGAATTTTGGTTAAGATTCTTAGCGTTAAAAAAGTATACCGAAACCAAAACGGGGTGGATTTATTAAAAAGGGCTGAGTACATGTGTATAAAATGGGCACAATCTGAAGAATTTCATGATGAAATCCAGTCGCAAAATTATATCGTTATCTCCTTTTTTAGATAATGAAGGAATCATGAGAGTTGGGGAAAGATTAGAACACTTAGATGCTTCTTACAGCACAAAACAGTCTATTATTATACTAAGCTAACATATCATAAGTGAAAGGATAATACAAAAAAGTCATGTTCGGTACTTGCACCCAGGGCCTACACCACAAACTAGTGTCCTCCGATAAAAATTTTGGATTATTAATTGTCGGAATATCACAATCAAATGTTCACACATCAAGAGTTGGGAAGGTCGCATCTCACATATTAAAGGATATATTTGCCTCTTTGCCTGCCTTTATATTTCCCTCTTTGTCTCTTTGTCTGAAAAGTAGATACAAGTAGGGCAATGTCATAATATTCTACTGAAATTTCTTTTGGCAAATAAATTCCACTCCGCGTCATTTAAAAAAATATAAGCATTGAAAAGCATTTGTATTGGATTAATTAATTATATAATAATATAATTAAATAATAAAATAAATAGTGATTTTTAGTGAGTTGAATGAAGTGATTTGAGTTTTTTTTTGTGAATGTTTGGAGATGTGTTATAATTACTTCTTATGAGAACGCTGTGCTTATGGCTATTGTTTATTGCTTTAAGTAGGTGTGGTAAGTGGTAAAAAAATTAACCCCCAACCGATGAGTATACCCGAATGCTTAATAAACGTGCTACCACTTAGGATGAACGGTTACAAATTGTTCTCTTATTGATATTCAAATGTAAACCTCAAGCGAATCAGTCGAACTATAATGGACGAAATGCTGCAGATAAATCTCAAAATCATATAAAAATCTAGTAAATTTTTGAATTTAATTTTAAATTGCAATGTTTTTCAGAACATGCCCAGATCGATAATATCGTACAAAAATTTAAACTAGTTGGGCTTTATATGGTTGATGATAAGAAATCTCAGGGGGACCCATGGAATGATAATGATGAAAAGGATGCAGAAAAAACTCAAAACTCAGAATTCCATATTTCTTGCATTAAAAAATAGGCTTGGCCTACATTCCAACATTTGCAAACAAATATTAATATTGCAACAGTATTAATATTTGAACTACAAAACTACATACACTTTATTTTTATTTACTTCATTTTTCAGTTTATTATATTGAACGAATTTGCAATATTTTATTTTTATTTTACGTAAATAGTGATATTGAAATGTTTGACATATGTATACATAATATGTATTGTAAATATAAAGTCTCTTAATTAAATATTAACAAAAGATTGTTTCGAATTATTAGCTGAGGAGCTAGCTAAGACGTTATGGCCAACAAAAAAATAAAATACCGTAAGTAAATTTATGCCAATAATTGTACCTTTCTGGAGGTCAATATTTATATTACTGTGCCAATAATTGTATTTTTCCGAAGCATTTTTTAAATTGGTTGGTTAAAAAACCTAGAGCTAGTTACAATAATTTTTGCAATGAAATATCAAATAAAAATTACTAAACTTTTATCATTTGCTTTAGGATTTATTTATGCCTAAAGATTGTGTTAGAAAATACTGATTAATTCCAATATTTCCTTACGAGTGTCAATAACTGTTGTATCGTTTACTAGCGTTAAAAATTTTTGGTAAGGTAACTCAATAAAATTTAAAAGTTGTAATGTGAAGGATTTTTTCAGCCCCAGATACATAATAAGTGAGCTTAAAGTTTTTTAATAAACATTCTATATTTATTCAAGACATATAACCTTTACTTAAGATGTGCCAGCAATGTGAAAATTTAAACCTACACGTTTGTCATATATATTGACAAAAATCACTACCAACAATTTTATTGAAAGAAACCAAAAACGTATCCAAAATCAAATCCCAATGTACCTTATCTCTATATATCTTTTAAGACGTAAGGCAAAAAATACAGAATCATAAATTGATTCACAACGGGGTATTTTAAAATTAAATTTTGTTTTCCTTTTACTTTTAAATATATAATATTTATTATTTGTTATTAAAAAATTCATATTTTTTTTGAATTATAATAAAATTGATGCCTGATCTGAAAAACACATTTTTACATTGCAGAAAAAAAAAAGTTAAATTAAATTTTAGTTTGACTGGTTATGTGTGGTACCTATCGTCAAATTAAAAAGTTTAATTATAAACATAAAACTACTACAAAAAATTATTTTATTATACACAAAATGATATCCTGAAAATTTTTATTATTAAAAATATTATTATATATATATAATCACGATTTATGGCATACATATTCGAGTGAGGATAATTTGAATGGGTCGTTGTTGTAAGTTTCAACATGTGATTTTTTTAAATTTTTATATGCTTCTGCAAAATGCAATGCGCAAATCCGATTTTAATTTTAATTGCATTTTTTATTTTGAAATAAAAAGTTTTTAAATTATAATTTAAAACCACATCAAAAGCTTTTATTATTGTGATTTTCCTGTGATATATAGTTTCTCAAAATAGTACATGCATTTTTATACTGAACAATTTTATATGTATTTGTATGTATGTATCTGTGTGTATGTAAATTTATACTTGCATTTGTATAAATACCAAGAATCGATTACTTTGATTTATAAATAAAATTTTCAAATTTGCAGATATATGATTCACATTTATATGCTTTGCGTTTTATACCAGGATTCAGGCATGATATGATAGATACCTTAGTTAATTTTAATCTAGATCAAAGTACGAGTAAATTACATTTTTGAAATATTATTTTAGAAAATAATTTATTTTTAATCAAGTGAAGGTGATTCAAAAGAACAACATATGCTTATTTAAAATTAATGAAATCTTTTATTACAATTTAATCATAAAAATAATATTACATTGCTGACTTTTGGGTACTATTCCAAGCCATTTCATAGTCACTTGCTCTTTCTAAATGTTACCTCAATGTTACCACAATTTTATAAATTCATTCTGCTGCTAGCTCTGCGAGAAATCGTAGGCGAACAAAAAAGAGCAAAAACTGCTAAGTTATACATCAATTCATTCAATTCCATGGCACATTGATCTATTCAAAACTCATGATTGACGTAAAGTAAGAACTTTAACATATTTACCAAAATAATATTTATTGTACATTAATAGAACGTTTTTATTGGGTTCTGGCTCGCTTTTTTTCAAATTAAAATAATTATTTGCTGAGCTTTCGATGTCAGTTTGACATCATTGTCAAAGCTAATGAACATTTATTAATTAAAATTCCCGTTACAAAATAAACAAAGCCTATACAGTAAATTTTATATAAATACAAAATGAAAAGGAAGAAAGAAAATTTAAAATTAAAGAAATTAATTTAAAATTGGAAATTTTAAAATTAAAATAACAATAAGTTAGACAAAAACAAATTAGTACAATCATTATTAATGTTTATCGAGTTAGTACTATACTGTCTTCCTTTGAATAAAAGGATTAGTCCTTTTATTTGGGAGAACACTATTTATCCATTTTTTAGAAATCATAAAAATTAGTTCGAATAAAAGGACCTTCAAATAAAGGGACCAGTCCTTTTATTCGAATAAAACGAACTGATTCACTAAAACGAATAAAGATATAACTGTTAATACTGACTCTTAAACTTCATATTTTATTATAAAATAATTTTAACTTCATGTAGAATCTTTGGAAATTAAATTACAGTAAACGCTCGATTTAACGGACTAATTGGGGGTGTCCGTTAAATCCGAATGTTTTTTAATTTAATCGATTCGATCGAATTTAATCTGGGAAAGTCAGGCATTTCTTAGTCGATTACGTTGGGGTTGTTTATACTGGATGGAAATGGGATTCTTAATTGATTTTGGGAAGAAGTTCTGGAATATGGCCACCTGGGACGGAACTCAGCTATTTCTTAACCGATTATGATCGGATTGGGTATTTTGGATGGAAATTGGATTCTTAAATAGTTTTTGGAAGGAATTCTGCAATATGGCCACTAGGGAAAGAACTCGATCAATTCTTAACCGATTATGATGGGATTGGGTATGCTGGATGGAAATGGGATTTTTAAATGTTGTCTGAAAGAAATCAGGAATATGACAAACTAGGACATAAATTAGACATTGTGGGTGAAATGAGATTACTAAATAATTTTTGGAAAAAGTTCTGGAATATGGCCATATGAATTAAGTTCTTGTATTGCAAGTACTTCAAAGGTGTAAATTTTCGCTTTGTTGGAAAGGTTCTGAAGATTTCATGGTCTTAGAAGGCATCATATTCTATGTTCCCAAGAACAGTTTTCGATGTCGTTGTCGTTAAGAATACTATAAATTTATCGGAGCCCTTTGTGTAGTGTTCATAACGTAATTTTATTTGAGAGTATGAAGTTGGCCTGCCGCTCAACCTAGAAATTTCATGAGTGGTGGGTGTTCGAGTAGCTACGTACTGGTGATAGATGTTCAGCATTACCACAAACTTGTTAGCATTACGAGCCGCTTGCGTCAAGAAAAATGCCTGCTTAATACCGAGTTTCGTGGCCACATTCCAGAATTTCTTACAAAGGTCATTTAAGAATCCCATTTCCACCCAACATACTCAATCTGATCATAATCGGTTAAGAAATAGCTGAGATCCGCGCCAGGTGGCCATATTCCAGAACTTCTTCTAGAAATCATTTAATAATCTCATTTCCATCCAATATACTCAATCCGATCATAATCGGTTAAGAAATGGCTGAGTTTCATCCCAGGTGGCCGCATTCCAGAACTTCTTCACAAAATCAATTAAGAATCCCATTTACATCTAACATACCCAATCCGATCATAATCAGTTAAAAATTGACCGAGTCCCGTCGGGGATGGCTACATCCCAGGATTTCTTTCCAAAATCAATTAAGAATCTTATTTCCATCCAGTATATCCAATTCCATCATAACCGGTGAAGAAATGACTGAGTTTTGTCCCAGGTGGCCATATTACAGAATTCCTTCCCAAAATCATTTAAGAATCCCATTTCCATCCAGCATACCCAATCCGATGATAATCGGTTAAAAAATGGCTAGGTCCCGCCCTAGGTGGCCACATTTCAAAATTCCTTCCAAAAATCATTTAGGAATCCCATTTCCATCCAACATATCCAATCCCATCATACATCGGTAACCGAAAAATGGAAAAAAATTGTCCGTTAAATGAAATGTTTCCGCAATTAAGCTGCTACACGACTAGAAACTTCTGAGTTATTGCTCGGAAATACCTAGCAGTTCTCAGCCCAGAGCCATATTTCTACAAGTTGCAACCAAGGTGGATCATCTGACAACTGCAATAATGCAAAATAAAAATTACTTTCGGCACACGGAAAGAACTGCTCAAAAACTTTTATTACTTGTCAGGCTAAGCCACACTTTAACAATCTACAACATACCGATCACCTCGAAACTTTTCATAATTAAGCTGTTTGTATGTCTTTTCTAACACTGTATAACTCTAATCCGAGGGGTCTTTAGTTTCGGCCAACGAGAAGAACAACAGACAGCATTTATAGCACAGAAATGCTTAGGAGTTCTCAGCCTGGAGCCACATTTTGACAAGTTACAACATATCGATCATCATATTTTTTTTCATTATTATTTCATTATTTACTATGTATATGCCTATTTAAAAACTGTATACTTTAAGTCCAAAAGGGTTTTACTTAGTAAAACTGATTTATTGCTCGAAAAGGTTTGAGGAGTTTTCAGCCCAGAGCCATATTTTTTTAAGTTGCAACATACCATCATCTTAAAAATCGTGCGCAATTAAGCTTATTATTAACCTTCTGACCGGATTCATGTCGAGTGAGAAGTCCGATTGCGTTAAAACTACGTTCGCAGTGAATGCATTGAACTTCTTTAATGATTTTAATGCAAAAATATTTCGTTTACCTTTTGGAGTTAAATCACTTAAATTTTTATTTAGAAATGGTGCCACATTGTTTGGATTCCTGATCACCTACGTCCTTCACTACCTTGTGACAGTGGTCGAAGCCTCAGACAATCCATGTGAATACTGTCACAGAAAAAAATCGTTACATACTGAGTCTAGCACGAATCTTCGTTCTACCTTGTATAGAATTGAGAGTACTCGTTTTGGATTCCTAATGGCCCATTTAGGCGGGGGGGGGGGTCAGTTTAAGTCTCAGGTAATCGCTGTAAAACTCGCCAAAGAAGTAAATTTCTTCGTAATTTTTACTTTCTTTTTTTGACCAAGAAACGTTTTTTAGCAAAAATTTAGACGCTGTATAGCTCAAACGGATTGATTGTTCGGAATACATAGGATTTTTCACAAATTGAAATATCCCAGTAAGTTTTGGTCGAAATCGGTCCACCAGAAGTGACAGCGTCAATAAGATCGTTTAGCGATTTTAAAATATGGTAAAGTATAAAATTTAATTCAACTGGTTGTATTGATAATAAAATACGTAGATTTTAATTGGGGGGAAAAAGCTATAAATTTGCTAGAAACAAAAAAAATTGTTCGATTTTAGTTCAAAGCAAATTTGAACCAGCATTACAATTAGCCCTATTGCCTGAACAGACTGAAAGTTCGTTAAACTGATTTAGCAAAATTCAATTAAGCACCCTATGGAAAAACATGAATTTGCTAGTAGATTTTTGAATTTTTCGTAGTGTATCGGACTGAATTGAATTTTATTTCATAGAGTACTTGACCAAATCTTCAGTCTCTCCAGGCTATTACAATGCATCAATTTGATTTAAATGTAATTGGTTACATATTTTGATAAAGACTATAAAGCTTTTGTTATGATCCAAAGCTTACTTCTAAAAACGATGAACTCTTGTGCTAGAATCATATACGTAAATATTTGCGTCCCACATTAATTTTTTTTCGAGTACGTATTGGATAATTGAGAACTTGATCGCCGCAGTAATGCTAGTAGTATAAGATCTTCTCTCAAACACTTCTCATGTTTCTTTATGTGACATTGCCGTATGAAACAAGCCCAGGATTTTGGACTATGTTGCAAGAGAAATTATCTGCTTGGTTTAAATTCAACAGTAGTTCAAGAGTTGAAGGTGCTGTATATATTTCATTGAGTAAAGTTTATGCAATTCGAGATGATGCAACAGTGAGTTTAATATCATTCTACAGCACTTTAGTTTATGCCTGTCTTCGATCATTCATTAAGAGTTTTTTTTGAGTCTCAGTAAAAACTCGAAACTGGTTAACGTTGTAATGTTATTCTCGTAATAGGTATCTTTCACGGAGAATGTTTTGTTATTAATGGATATGCTTGCATCCTCAAGTAATATGAGTTCCCAATTACAAGCGTCTGATTGAAACTGTATCTCCATATCATGAACTGTTCTACTGGTTTGTCGAGGTATGCCTTCACTATGGTTTTATTTGTGGTTTTTCCAAAGAATTTTCGGATCGAAAGGTGTGTAATTTATTAATATGATTGCAAACAGCTTCCGCATTTTAGTGGACTACATTTAAGAAATGCTTCTGTTAATGTTCTTCACAGTGTTGATCATTTTCAAGTAAGCTTAGTTTAAGACATGTCTCTTTGTAGCTTGAAAAAATGTTGTTCCTCTTACTTCATGAAGCAGCCTACTCAAATAATAACACCCAGTACTATTAGGATTAACAATATAAACTCGACCCAATTCATCAGAAGCCCGTATCCCACTGCACTTTGGAATAATTTTACCTAGCGTTCTTCTGGAAAATTACTTTCTCGATGCGTGTCAAATGTAGTATTTTGAAACTTCATAAAATAGCAATGATTGTTCGAATGAATATGTTTCTCACAACCGAAAAAAGCTGTTAATGTTCGGTGGTTGCGCAGCTCTCTGTATTCGATTGTTTTCAGTAAAGTTACCTATATCAGCGGAACTCGGTAATTTCTTAACCGATTATGATGAGATTGGGATGTTGGTCGGAAATGAGATTCTTAAATGATTTTTGGAAGAAGTTCTGGAATATGGCCACCTGGGACAAAAATCGGTAATTTCGTAACCGATTATGGGAGAATTGGGTATGTTGAATGGCAATGAGATTCTTAAACGAGTTTTAGAAGAAGTTCTGGAAAACGGCCACCTGGAACGGAACTCGGTAATTTCTTAACCGATTTTGATGAGATTGGGTATGTTGGTTGAAAATGAGATTCTTAAATGATTTGTGGAAGTAGTTCTGGAATATGGCCACCTCGGACAAAACTCGGTAATTTCGTAACCGATTACGATGGGCTTCGGTACGTTGGATGGCAATGAGATTCTTAAATGAGTTTTAGAAGAAGTTTTGGAATATGGTTATCTGAGATACAGTCACCCACTTTTTCCGAACATTTTTCAATGCTCCATAGGGCCCGTGTATCGTATTTTGAATAATGATTTAAAAAATTAATAAGTAATTTTGCCATTTAACCAAAATCGACCTCTCAAAATTGTGTCTATTGTCTTGCCATTCTATATAATACATAAATCAGGAAGTTCCTCCCCAGATGTAATTTTTAGTTATGAGACCCATGAGTTTTATGAGTTTTTGTTTGAAAACTTTGATTTTAAGATAACATATGAACATGGATTACATGTGAACGTTTTAAATAGGTCTGGATGCCTAAATTTATGTACATCGTCATAGCATCTTGAGCGTATTCCTGCACATGGCTTAGAGTACCCGCATTTGTAACTGTTAATACTGAGATAATGCGGCAACAACTACACCATCCACGTCAAGTAACCGTTGCTTGCGTTAGTACAAATTTGGGTAACTGCATATAGGAACAGAATTAATTAATAGAAATTGAAAAAGTACAAGGAATTAAGATCGAAACCTCATTTAAGGCATATTTATCGCAATAAATGTTTTATCTATAACTAATCTCAAATTTTCATGGCACATTTTACACACCAAAATCAATGCGTAAATTAATACCAGATCGAAGAAAATTGTATTTTATATTCAGGTTGCGGTAAACTCACGAAATTATAATTGAATAACATAAATACATAATTAACCGTATTTAGAAAATGAAGCAACACTGACGTAAATTTAGTGAATGTGGATAAACATTCCCCCTCCAAAAAATTACATGCCACAATAAACAATTTGGTTTATGCTTATTAAATTTTCATACGAGTCATCACCTCCGTGTTTATATCCATAGTACACAATTTACAATAAATTTTAGAATTTTTTTATTTCAATTATTTTGTGGTTCGCTTTGTTGTATACATATACGTACTCCGCAGCGAAATAATAGTAACATACCGCATGTACACGAGTACATATACCCCCATATATATACAGAGGAAATCCTATTTTCCTATCATATTTTCTATAGTTTTATTGGTATCGCAAATCGCACACAATTGTCATGGGACTTTCATTTCGTATTTTGAAACCATATTTTCCCTGCTGTTGTTGTAATGCTGTGTGTTGTATATTGTTGCCAAAAATTTGGTAAAAACTGAGTTTTTCCAAAATAATCATACTCGTAACACAATCACAATCCGATAGAAAAATAATAATAATATTTTTGTGTATATATTTCCGGTACAGAAAATCTACCTCTATTTTTTTTTTCATTTAGTACGAGTATTCTTCGTAATTTATGAAAATTAGTTTTAAAATTGAATTTATTCAGATAGTGACAAAGTGATTTTTCCGAATTTTTTATGATTTTTAGATAATCTTTAGTAAAGCCATACCATACAATATGCATTAAACTTCACATACAGATCATACAGGCAAATCTAGATTTTAGGATTTCACAACTTGTCTTACACTATCGACATTTATTGAGCTTACTTCAATAAACTTGAATATGGTATGCTAAATGAGGACGACGATCGATATTTTTCAAATTGTTACGAAACCCGCTCACTTATTTTATTTTAGGGATGTAACTTTACTTTTACCGTAACCGAAGCACAAATGCTCACGAGAACAAATGAGGTATCTGAGTAAGCGAGATCGTAACAAGAAAATTTCTTCGACAGGGACTCCTACGGCAGCACGTTTCCAGGCTAGGTGGCAGTCGTTGGGGGGGTCAAATAAACTGTAGGAGTGTATCCGAAGACTGGTGGGTGCTGCACTGGTAAATGATTTTTAAAGGAAAGATGAAAAATGATTAACGAAAACTATTGACACTACTTCTAAAGGATGTGAGCTAAATTAATTCGTAACCATTAATCCTTTTGTTTGTTTGGGTGGTCGAACAATTACTCTTACTAACATCCAAATGAGGACATGTTATTGATTTGGTAAGACCGTAGATGTGGTGGTCCTAGTGCGTACGCCGCCCAGTTGAAGTGTAACCTTAGCACTTCCCTCCCTCTGTTGATGAACTCTAAATCACCGCTTAATTTTTACTGATAATTTTAACAACACATAATTATCTCATCAACACAAGAGAACCAACAAATACATATTAAAGAACATAACGGGCAATCAAGAAAAATTACTTAGGTAGAAATCCAATAAATAAATTAAAACAATTTAGTTTTTAGTACCAACAACATAACCAAATCATACGAGAAAGGTTTATTGCCAAATAACAAACAAATATTACTTAGAAAAAAAAAGACATTAGATATCTTAATTTATACCAATTACGGTTTCACATAAACATAATTTAATTAATTAATGATTAAGAGCTACTTAAAAATCATGGATCGATCCCTTAGCGTACCTAATAGTACAATAATTATAAATCTAATAATTATAAACTTATTAATTAGTTTGTTTTTTTCTTTAGTTTAATTTTGTAAAACTTAGTTTTTAATCATTTTTTTTTCTTTTGTAAATTTTGTTTTTTAAATATTAATAGCGAAATAAGAATAATGTTTTTTTTTTTTTTTGTAGAGGTAATAATTGGCAATAATCATAATAAAATATAAATATATAACTTATAAATTTTGATAATAAGAAAAATAAAGACAATACATATAGTTTCACTTAGCTGTTTGTGTACAAAGTCGCGATCAGTTGATCATAATTTCCGGTAATTTTAACGGCACGCATTCATATTAAAACCACATGGATTTTGGTTCGTTCAGGTATTCAACTATTCCATTAAGTCCTTTAATAGGCTATAAATTCACCTCATAACGCACTAAAAAAACACAAATAATCCGCGCAGAAAAGTCTCGTACAACCAAACGGAAATTGTCTGGCTTTCTGCGATGCAAATGATAAATAAAAATTTCCCCCGTTTGTAATCTAAAGACTAACGAAGATAAATAAAAAAAAACCAGAAAACAAAAATTAGATACATTACAACACTAAAAATATAATTCGATTTTTACCTTTACGGGAATGGAAAAATGTATACCAAGAATCTCGGTAGATTTTTCCCCCTTTATGAAAAAGCTGCACTTTACACCACTATATAAAAAAACCGATACGTTACAATTCGAATTTAATTAACTTAGACAGTACTAAACTTATCAAAAATCACTAAAACTTACGCAATTAACGTTTATATAAAGCGTACCGATTGAATCAGTATCAAAATATCGAATTTGCGACTAGCACGAGCGGACTTATAAAAGTTTTAGCACTAAATAATGTACCATAAATTTGTACATACAATTTAATTTTTTTTTTTTTATTATTATATCGATATAACACTGATAGAGTGAGTAGTGTACTCATGCAATTGCCGATTTTTAAATGACTGATACTTAAATTTCTAAATAATTGTTTCCTAGTTATATCGAGGTATATTTACCCGTTAGTCTTTATGTACGAGTACATAACAAAAAAAATCGAAAGAGTTAAATGCTTATGACCCGGTTGTGAATATGAATGACCATCAAATTTACACTGGTCACCTGATCAACATGAACCGTATGATTGTTATTTGTGCGATTTTTTCAGCAAACCAAACAATATAAAAAATTTATTACTGTTGATTGGCTTTGTGTTCAACAAATTGCATTCGAATTGTTTTAATTTAAATGAATTCTACAAATAGGGTGTACAGGGGCAGAATATGCATAACAAAACACAAGCGGCGTATGTTAAATTGATGAAATAATTTTTTTGTGGTGCCAACAGAAATAATTCTTACAGTTTAATATCAATTTAATAACAAAAATAAATTTACCAATTACCAATTAACTCATGTAGCAATTTTGATATACAAAATTGTAACAAAATTTATTAATCAATGAAAGGTGATTGGAATTCTAGGTATAAGAATACGATTTACAAATAATACAATTTTATTACAAATTAAAGAACTCTAATATTCTTAAATTCCTGTACGAAAGTATAGACATATCCTTTGAAATTTTATAAGTAGGAGATACTTTAATTAACAAAATTATTCCGGTTAATTCTTTAAGGCATTTGTATGCACTTTGAATATAATAAAGAAAATAATTCGTTACCGGTTCCCCAAATGTCAATATTCCGCGTCAAGCTAACTTAATCCTGCTAAGTAAACAATATAGAAACGAGAGACGGGCAACGAAAATTCTAATTCAAGTAATCGTTATATTAGAAATGGTACGAATTCTTAGCAATAAAGTTGCGATCAACAAGACGATAAGTGGGATTACCTTAAGGATGGACTTCACAATTTTAAATACTAAACTCGATATGCTACATAGTCTCCAATTATTAAATTTTTTTCACTAAAGGGCTTCTCATTTTCCGCATATATAGATTTCCCAAGAAATAGCGATAAATATGTCTGGTCCCTGGGATTTCGGGATATTTTATAAATTGGATATTAAATTAAGTAAAAAAAAGTTAAGAAAAATGCTGCAGTGATGTTTTGAAACATCTAAACTCATTTTTTATGTCAACTTATAGTGATTTGTGACGAACATTTTTGAAAAAATATTTGGAAAACTCTTTTTCTGTTCAAAAATCTATGAAATGGAGGCATATGAAGTTAGCCCAGTTTTTCATCCCAGAAAAAAATAAAATTTCTTTAAACAATAATTTCATCTCATCCCAGTTTTTTCTATTTAGACTTGTGTAAAACGGAAATTTTTTTTAAGTTGAGTAAAAAACAACAAAATATCCATCCCAGATTATTTCATTTAAATGTTGTTTTTGTACTCGAAGTATGAAAAAATGATTTTAAATAGCTTTACTAAGTAATATGATTTATAGGTAATAATTGTTTGTTTTGATTTAAGATAGCGATTGATACTATTTGAAATATTAATAGTACGAGCTTACAATGACTAAGAGGGCAGTACCAGCCGTATGGTAGTATTGGCGCAAATGGCCAAGTTCCATATGGGCCCATATAAGAATATGAGAAAATCATGCCATTTTCCTAGAAATATGATAAGCCGGAAATGATTCATTATATTTTGAATAACTTATAACACAGAATAACGCAGTTGTTATCAAGAGATTTTGGAATAACCAAGGCCTATCCGGCTGTATATGCCACTACACATAAATATCTCTAGCATAGGCACAAGCAAATTTAAGACTCCACTGTAGTTAGAAATGCTACCATCCGGCTGGTACTGCCCTCTTAGTCATTGTAAGCTTGTACTATTAATATTTTTAAAAAGTATCAATCGCTATCTTTAATCAAAACAAACAATTATTACCTATAAATCATATTACTTAGTAAAGCTATTTATAATCATGTTTTCATACGTCGAGTACAAAAACAACAATTAAATGGAATAATCTGGGATGGATATTTTGTTGTTTTTTACTCAACTTAAAATAATATTCCGTCTTATACAAGTTTAAATAGAAAAAACTAAAACTGGGATGAGATGACATGTATTGTTTGAAGAAATTTTATTTTTTTCTGGGATGAAAAACTGGGCTAACTTCATATGCCTATGAAATGGGAGTTGTATCATCTACTGTGGCTGAAGCTATCTAAGACTAACGCTGTCCAATTTTTTATGTATATACGGATAGCCAATCTGACGCTATAGTTGAATCTGTCCAACATGAAACGGAGCATATTTTAGTGCAATTCAAACTATCTAACAGCCATGTAACAGCTTAGATAATAAAATAGCAGCGCATAATTCTAATTTTGGAATGGCCAGTGAATTTACAGGAGATACTATGAAGTTCAAAACCGAAACAAAGGTGCCACCATTATGGATGGTTCGGGTATAAATCACTGATCCGTAAACTTGTTTGTTGGCATCGCAAAAACCGACCAACTTGTCGATTTTTGACATTCATTTATCTGGGAATTACAAGATCTTGCAGGTGTTTTGTTGCGTAGTAACATCCGTCTATCGTTAATTGTCTTCGACAATTCGTCATCCCAATCCAATTTAATTTTCTATGATTCTTGCAGCAACATTTTGATCATCCACTCTACTGGCTTCACTTAACATTATTCGTTTTGTGCGTTTCTGTTTATTTGGTAAGCTTACTGTGAATATGGAATTATCATTAATTATCTTTTCTGTGATCTCTATGTTATTCGCACCTTATTCGTTTCCCTCATCCATACCTGTTAAATTGCGTCAATTACCTAACGAATCACTCCCAGCCAACAAATCATCTACTTTAATACTTTTCGCAATCTCTCTTGCAGCTACAGAATGTTGAAGTAAGCTTTCCTGTACGATTTTTTTAACGGTTCTGGTGGCCCCAAAACGGGGTAAACTTTGTAAAATAACTTACTGTAACCAGCTAAATCTGATTAAAATAGCATACAAAGTCTGCTGCGACAACGTGCCTGAAGAATTCTTCGCTGATCCGTCGAATACCACTCCAATTTTCTGTCGACTATTTACCTGCTTAAGGACTCCGTGATGTGGTATATAAAACCCATGCATGTACAATTCGCCAAATGCTGGATCGTTTGTGAAACGCATTTCAATTGTGCGAGATCTCGAAATGGCCTGATTGACTTAATTTATGCAGTGTGTTTGGTGGTAATTCTTTAAAGGGTAATCCCACGACAAATCGGCCATCAGAATTTTTCGTAATAGTTTCTTTATAAAATGATTCACAAAATTCTTTTTCATCTGCCGTATGTGGTCGATCTGGTGCGGTTTCTGTTTTTCACATGCCTCGTATGCATGTTTCAATATCAGTAAGTGCGGCGAAGTATGTTGCACGATTAGTGTGAAGATTTATTGATCTGATAATTTTCCAACAACTATCCTTTCAAAATTAGTAAGTCATTCCAATTATTTTTTACTCTACAATCCTCCTCCTTAAGATATTAAAGAAACTGTTGGCAGGCACGGAGTAATAATCATATTTCTCCTGTTATATTGGATGGATCTTGTAAGCTAATGTTGTTATGTTTTTAAAATTATCTGAATTAAATTTAAATAGAGAAATTCGCGAAGTACTCTTGGGCAAGCAAAGCGTGTTTAGGATAAGTATTGCCTTAACAACTTCCTGCAATAAGGTCAGCTTTACAGCACCTTTTGGGCACCCGACATCGATTTGACCTAGTCCAGCTAAATACAAATGGGGTTTTCTCAAAGGTATTTTAAAATTTCGAAACGTGTGAGGCAATATCCAGCAATATTCTGATTCCTTCAATTTCATTATCTGACGTTTTAAACCTTACCATCGCCGTTTTAAAAATAGTTTGTCGTCCAAAATTAACATGAATTGATACAATTGGTGGTTCGTTGATGAACGATTGTCTGAACTTGATTCTGATTTGATTCTGTATTGTGCTCTGGATTTAATGACGAATGGTGTTTTCTGTCACGATTCAGACGTCTAATTTTCATCTGCCATCTGAACACTGTTTGATCGATGTTTAAGCAAATAAAACATCTCTCATCATCTCATGCAGAATCGATTTTTGCCTATCACAGATACTTAATTGCTTGAATGCGCTGTATTCAGCTAGTTTATGTTTCTCTTTCCAACAGCAAGTCCACTTTTATGTAGCTGAAACAAGTACGTGAACAGTGCACGATTCTTACTAAAGCTTGATTTCATATTTTTCTGTAGTGATTTGAAATCTTCGAGTAAGGCTGTTCTGTGTTGAATAAACTTAAACATTTGATTGACTGTTGAACATTTTTCAATCTTAGATGTCTCAGCCCATTTCTTTCGAGTATCTGTGTCAAGCTTGTTTAACAATAGCCATATTATCCACGGATCCCTGGATTCAGCTGCGTTCCCTATAGTCGTTTGAGTTGTTGTTCAAGGAAAGGACTTATGTACGAATTCACGATTTGCTTTTTTCTATTGTACCTATATAACACAACTTCTCAAGAGATTCAAAATAATTTGTATCACTAAGTTTTAAAGGTTTTATTAGGTTAGCGGCTTCTCCCTTCACATATCCAAAAGGAAATAAACTTCTGAGTTGGTGAAAAACTAGAACTGCCATGAATATTGGGACAAAACATATCTAAAAAGGATGGTCACTCCATATAGTTCCCATTAAATATCGGCACGATTGCCTTGAGTAGTCGCCACTCGTGACCTTGATCACGCTGTGTTATATTCCGTGTATCGTTCATGTTTGTTGTTGCGGTTCAGTATAAGTTCTAAACAATACCTTGCAGTGACTCAAGCATCCATTAACCGAAGATTACCTGCCTCAATAATTTGATGATGTTTTAAATCACGTAGAAAGCTATAGATTCTTAAGTCTTTTATAAAACATACAACATACGCCTATTTTGAGGGCCTTGAGAAAACCTGTTAAAGGAGACTATGTTGAGAAATAAAACGCTTTTCTGCCGAAAAAAAAAAATATTTTATTCAACCAGTCACTGAATTATCAAACAGCCCTCGTATTTAAATTTAATCGAAACTTTCGTTTTACCACATTACTGAAATGTAAACCACTGTTTAAATTTATCCATGACGGTCAAATTTCCAGCGATAAAAGAATTGAATAACTGTAAAACTGAACTAGTACAAATGAATAAGTTATATTATTTTATTATTATTTATTTCAAGGGAAAAACCTTATGATTAATTTGTTTCAATTAAGATTGATGGTGACTTTGATATTTGTGGAATATTTGTGGAATCTCGTCTTTGTAGTCTTCTCAACATCATTGTCTCGAATTTTTTCTTCAGAGATATGCTTTAATTTGTTTGATTCAGGTGCACGACTACGTCTTTTTGATGATTTGTAATCTTTAGAAAGAGAATGTCTGTTCTTCTCCCTTACCGTGAGAACGATAACTTTTTCGGTCACGTTCAGGATCTCTAGAGTAATCACGATCTTAATTTCATCAACCAGATTTCTTTGAACGGTGAGCCACATTAAAAATACCTTGTGATCAAACTATATACTTCAATATTACAAGCTCTACCAAAGTAACCAAATTCATCATGCGCAATAATTTATTCACGTTGCTTTCCTGAAATAGATTGAATTTGATCTCTAATTTCTTGATGCAAGCGTTCCAGTTTTTTTAATAAACGACCGTTTTATCTTTATAATAGGCTGCCGATTATGGCTTCCCTTTTTGTAATTTTTGGCTTATCAGCTCAACTACTTGTCGTCAAAGTTTTACATCAGACCTAAAATGGGGATACTAGTTTTATTAAAAATAATTTATTATTTATTTATTAGAAAAGAATGACGGGTGGTTCACGTACAACGACTCGAGCGTGCAAGTAAAGAATATAAATAGAAAAGTACTTTGATATTTATTAAAAATATCGATACAAATGAATATTTATGTAATAATTTACACGTTATGTAATAATTTTTGTAGTAACGCCGTTAATAAGCAGATGTCAGGCTCACAAAATAATCTGTAATTATATTAATCTACAAAATCCCAATAGATGCAGTTGCATGTAATGATTGTATTATCGATTAGAAAATAATGTATTTTACATTTTTTATTAATTTATTTATTTTCAGGTTTATGCCACTAATTAATTAATTTTTTACATTTTTTACATTGTTTACATTATTTACGTAAAAAATGTAAACAATTATTTTTTACGCGCAATTGTACAACACTGGCCGAGACGCTTATACTTCTTAAATCGCATTGATATTTCCAACATCTCATCCAATAGGAACCGATTTATTGGGAAAACGTGTAATTCATCAACAACGAGGAGTGTGAAGGAGTAACAAACATCGAAACAAACTATCGCATTTATAATAATAGTGTTATCCCTGCACAACCAAATATTATTTTTACTTAATGAATTTCTTTATAATGTCTTGGTACAATTTCAAATAAGTTCTGATTTCAACTCACATTCGTACAATCAAATGTCAGAAAGATAAACCCAGATTATTGTGTTCAAGCAATTTAATAATATTCCAAGACAATGGTTCACATAATTTAAATTATCGTTGAACATATTAACATGTATATAACGAAAGGGACTAACATGTGTTATAATGTTGTATCGGGATTAAGATGTGTACCAAAAAATATTTGGCTTGCGTCTAGACAATAATGCTGGTCGATTTTGGGATGTGTATATATGGTGATAGATTAATTTTGTGAGATTAAGAGATTTAAAACATTGGGAGTAATATTTACCAATGGTGTAGAAAATAAATTATTAAAAATTGCAAGCACAATTAAAAAACAAACTTAAATATTTCAGTTTAACACGGTTTTATCTAAATTACGATCTTGAAGTCACAATAAATAATCTATATCAGTATGTATTTATTTAATGTCGCCACAATCGCTGCTAAAATCCAAATTTATTACGTCACTATTAATAAAATAAAAATCTCGCTTTAAGCAAATATAATCTTGAAAATTAAAAGAAATATTTCTACTGTGTATAGCTCTATTCTGTAATCTGTTCTGAAAGCATTCAGCTTTATACCTATATTTGAACTCTTATGCTAGAGACAAATTAAATATAATAAAGTGAATCAACAACATGGAATCGTATATGTATTGTTCTATATTTACGATAGAAGTAGACAAACAGCTTTCAAGAAAATTGTTCAAGTATTTTGTTGTTTTCCGAATGCGAGATAATCTAAATTAAAAGTTCAAGTAGAACAAGATGCTTTTTCACTTAGCAGATATCTTTATAAAAATAACCAGATTTCGTCTGTTGCTGTATACATAAATACGAGACTGCAACGGTTTGTGACATATAATATTATTTTGCAACTCTATATAAATTCTTAAATATTTTTATTTTAATAATAGAAATTTATGTCAAATGATCTGCATTATACGAGTATACGTACCCTATAGAACAATAATAATATATCTAAAGTCACATAAATTGAAATTACCATAATTTTGCTATATAGCTATTTGGTTCTAGAATAAATAAATTGCTGATATTTTCAAAAAATATTTATTTATTGGTATATAGTACGTACAAAAAAAATTAAAAAATGTTTTTAACAGACAGATTAAAATAAAAATAGAATAACATTTTTTGCTAAACACACAATAAAATATTTCTAAACAATATACTCGTATTATATTAAAAATATAATTTAATTGGATTATTTCCATAAATTAAATTGCAATGTAGGGGAAAATATATAATAATAACAGCCTTTAACAACATATTTAATCATCATCGTGGTAAAAATAAAATAAAATAACGATTTTATAAAATCGCTAAATAAATATTATTTTACCAGTTAAAGGTAACTTAAGAAGATAAATATGCCACTCCAGCAGTTCGCAGTAATTTAAATTATTATTTATTTTTATTCTATGTCAGCTACTTAGTGAACAAAATGAAAATCAAATAATTTTTAAAAATTATTTTTTGTTAGAATATTTACCGCTAATGCCGCGAGACGTGTAGGCCAACCATAATGGCGATCCTAGGTAGCACATTCGTGGAGTAAGTGTATTTTAAAAACGCATGACACTCCAGAATTATGTGGGCCCTACTTGCTCCTCATATTAAAAGTAATATAAGGAAAGGATTGGTTAATCACAGACTAGGGCACCACGCAGTAAAGTGATTATATTTATTTATTTATTTATAATGAAATAAGTCTACAAAATTGACTTGAAAAAATACAAAATAAAATAAATCCGCATTGGATTTGAAAATTTGAAATATAAAAGTAAAGTAACCAGAAAAATCACTGTGGGGCATAAAATTGCCTTACACTACTTTTAAAATTATCTTTAGTGAAACAAAACTCAAATAAATAGTTTATTCTAATGAAACTCTTACACATCATCTTCACTGGTTCATTATCGCCATAGTTGGTTCGGTGTCTATCTAAGTGGAGGAAGTTATGATATTTTAGTTGTCTCCAGGGACCTTTATTTTAATTGACCTTAGCACATCCGGTGCGTCGATTAGGCTTATAGTAGGAGGTTGCCATTATTTGTACTTTTTAGCAATTCGCGTCTATTTCTAGAGTTGTCAAGTGGTATGTCCAGCTGTGACCGAACGTAAGTACAATAAAGGATCTTAATTGTTTCCACATCAAAAATGTCACCCGTCCAACGTTTGACAAAACTGATCATGGAGTTCGCTCTAGCGATGCACAGCTCAATGTGTTTAGTAATATTAGAGATTTGCACTTTCCAATATTGACACTCAGAGAATTCAATTTGCACCATAATGCTAGGTTGTCATTATCTTCCTGTAGTTTATTGGCATCGTCGACTGACTCGATGACTTTCTAGATTTTGAGGTCATCTGCGAACATCGGGATATTGGAATGCTTCATTACTTCAGTAATACCATTAAAGAAGATTGCGAAAATCCATGGGCCAAAGCAAGGACTTGTGGTACACGAGAAGTTGCTTGTATTCTGATCGACGTTTTACCTCGTATTTCAATGTATTGTAATCGATTACTCAAATAAGATTTGAACCAGGCTACAAACTGACTGGAAAATCCAAACTTGAAAATGTGTTCCAAAGTTGTACAATGGCTAGTGGAGTCGAAAGGTTTTGCAAAGTCGGTGACGGTCAACTTATTTTTTCTTCTTAATTTCTTAAATAGCATAGCTAGTAAATTCTATAGGACTTGCAGATACTGATCTTTTAGGCATAAGACCATGTTGATATTGTGATGAATACCACAGAAGCACTGCTTTGAATGAGTTGTATATTACTAGTTCAAATAATTTAGATATAGCAGATATAGATGTAATACCTCTGTAGCAAAAACGATCATTTCTTGATCCAGTTTTGAAAATAGGCGCCACTCTAGTTATTTTCCATTGTTTGACCAAAATGCTTAGAGGAATTGCCAAATTTTTAGAATTTTTTAAAAATTAAGCCGGAATACCATCATGACCACGACCTTCTCCGAATCCTACCAATGCTAGCTGGATGTCTTTTGGCTCGATGTGTGGTGTAAATATGAATGTATGTACTATATTCACCAGTGGTTGGATCTTTATAAATAGATTGGAAAAACTCAGCAAACATGTTGGTTATGATCTGTAGATCACAAGACTTTTGATCATTAAATTCCATCCAGGCTGGGTAACCATCAGTTTCGCGTTTGGTTTTAAAAAAATTCCAAAAGTGTCTGGAGCCGCCTTTTGCTTCTGTATCTCAGAACCTCGCTTATGTTACTATCCCGGGAACATAATTTGAAAACCTCAAAGCCTTTATAAGCCTTGTCTTTTTTGTTTTAAGACTGATAAGTTGATCGTCATACCATGGAGAATATTTGATCGGTTTGCTCATAGATACGGGAATAAATAAATCAGTTCCGTTAAATAGATGTGTGTAAATTTTTTCCACATTTATATCTATGTCATTGCTGTTAAGCTCGGCCTTCCAATTTATTTGATCAACATATTGTTGTAAGTTATTCGAATTGGCCTTCCTGAAGTTGTAATATAGTTTTGGTAATTTTGGTATCTGTTATTGACCTTGGTTTCCAATATTATTTCTTTGTGGTGAATATCATTAATTATACGAAAGGCGTTGCTGATTCTTCTGTTTTTAATAGAACTGGTTCATTGGTAAAAATAAGATCCAAGGTTGTGAGCGATCACATCTACAAACCACAAATTGACTAGGGAAAAACTCCGAACTCAAGATTTGATGGTTGAATGATGTTCCTTTTTTAAATATTTGGAGAAAAGCCTATAACTATGGCTCGAGATATATAGACAATGACACAATGTAACTCATAACAAATTAAAATCGACCAGTCGTAACTTTTTGTCACCACCAGGAATCGAACCTGGGACCCCCGAATCACAAAGCAAGCACTCTACTTACTTTGGTTTCGAGAGCGACAATTTCACAGATGATATAAACCAGAAAGAGTGTTTTTGAAACAAAATTTCGAAATTGAGCTGCCTTTGAAGACATTTTATTTACATTTTGAAAGTAAAATGTCTGTTTAATAGGTTTTGTGGATGTGACAATGTTGGTGTGCCATGAGTACATTCCAAATTTGTGACACTAGTTTTTCCAGCAAATATACCTTTAATGCCATTTTGTTTACGTTTTGATAGTTATTGCTTCGAGGTTTCAATAAAAGTGAAAACATTTAAATTTAAAACATCTAATTACTTTCTTAATAAATTATAAACACGATTTGTTAATTAGTTACACATATGTACATACGTTATCTGTGGATAAGACGTGTAAATTTATTAATTTGTGTTAGCTTAGTATCAATCGTCCTCAATCCTAAATGACTGGAATAATTACTAATTTCATCCCATATTACGCTGTAAAAACACAGCTGCTCTAACATTCAAGCCTACACCAATTAACCCGAGGGATATATGTTTATACGGATTCGACAGCCTGTTTATACATATAAGGACCTTACAATTTTAATTCCGGCGTCAATTATTACATTTTAATTCAGCATTGCCATATATAGCTGCCTTACTAGTTACCAATCATTAACTCAGATTTATAATACAACATGCATGTCTTCTTAGTAACATAAACACACTTGAACTCAATTAGAAAGAATATGAGAAACAACATTCTATTGCAAAAGGCCATTGAAATGAATTATTTTAGATACGCAAACAAAAAAGATCTCTTGATCGAAAATATTGCAAGTACGACCTTCCTTAGAATTCTGATGTATTAAAATAATTATATGTTAATGTAAGTAACAATAAATAAATAAAAATCGTCTTTTAATAATCACCTTGCAACCATTTTAAATAATAAGTTCCTGCTTAAAGGTCGTAGGATTACTGCCTGGTAATACTAACGTTAGTGCTAAAAACGGAAAATAACGTAAATTTTCGGTTAAAAGCAATTAAGCAAATTTTGAAAGGTTGTCACATATATGTGACACAATGCTCTCATAAAATATATCAACATTTTAGTTTACACACGGTGCGAAATAAAAAATTGATAGAAATTGTACCTTCGTTTGATACGAATATAAAATTCATGTAAATTATTCCAAGATACGATGCCTTCATTATCGCACCATTCACCGAGAGAATTATTCATCAGTACGAAGCGCTAAAATAAGATTTCGAAAGTTCAGAATCGGTATTTTATAATTTCTTTCAAAGGAATCATTTGAATTTTATGAAGCTTTGTGGAATCTGTTGCGATTCGATTTTATACCTATAAGCTATGAAATTAATGGATAAATGAGAAGCACTTTATAGGTGGTGTTCATTACCCTGAATTTCACGAAACATATAAATGTTTAAAAGACATAATAGTGGCAAACAACAAATCTCAATAATCAACAATTCCCACGAACGGCAACGATTTATTTTATAGTTTACAAATGACGAAGGGATGTGTTCAGGAAAAAACTTGTGTATGCAAATTTTGTTCGGAAAGCGCGACTTGAGTTTTTCACACTATCGATCAATTAACAATTAATATTAATTTTGTGCGTCTAGTAGGTGAGTGAAACAGCAGCAAAACTCCTAACTTTCAGGTATCAGTTTTCGAACAAAATTTGTATTCAGAATGGGAAACATTCAACGTTTTCATATTACAGAGATGAAATTTTATTATCAAAACTGATATAATCAACTTAATTTACCTGGGATTGAAGGTTATAACGCGAGATGCGGAAACTTCTATTAATTTTAATTTAATTAATAATTTTTATTTAACTAAAATATTTGTTGTTGTTTGGGTCGGTTGCTGGCGAGTGATGAGCGGCGGCGTGTTGCTTCGACAAAATTGGTTTCATGATTTATTTGTGATACGCGGTATATTGGTACGAACCTTGGGGAATTTACTATCACTCTTTCAATAGTTGAGAATATCAGAAATTTTACACTGAATCAATCGCGTTGGCGATATACGAGGTCCTAGTGAGAAGTCTGGTAAAATTGCAACAGACAGCGCCACAATCGCAAATCCCAGATGTCATGTGTCACATCGACTGAAATGATTCACAAGTGGTTTACTGAGTTATTGTGGTCGTACAAGCACAACTGATGCCCAACGTTCAGGACTCCCAAATGAAGTCACCACACCAAAAATGTAGGCATCTCTGATGAACGTGTGCGCAATATATTACACGAACATTTGAATATGAAAAGGCTATCCGCGCGTTGGGTGCCGCGTTTGTTTACAATCGAGCAAAAACGCACACGCGATGTTCAAGCGAAATAAAATGGAGTTTTTGCGTTGTTTCATAACTTTGGATGAAACATGGATCCACTACTATACACCGGAGACCAAAGAACTATCTAAACAGTGGATTTCTACTCACAAATCTGCACCAAGTAAGGTTAAGGCCAACAAGGTCAAGACCACAGTTTTTTGGAAACAGTCAACGGCGAATATTACTGCAGCTTATTGGACCGTTTCAACGACGTTTTGAAAGAAACTCGACCGCATTTGGCGACGAAAAAAGTTATCTTCCATCAAGACAATGCACGAGTGAACACGTGTGTAGTTTGAAATGCTTCCGCTTCTGCCATATTCTCCAGACTTAGCCTCTGCGACTATTTCCTGTTTCGGAACTTGAAGAACTGGCTCAGCAGAAAGAGATTCGGCTCTAATGAGGAGATCATCGATGCAACAAACGCCTATTTTGAAGGGTTGGAGAAATCGTATTATTCGGCAAGGATCGAAAAATTGGAAAAACGTTGGACTAAGTGTATGAAGATAAAAGGCGACTACAAAATAAATTTTTTTTGGCAGAAAATATTTATTATTTCTTGTTTCATTTTTACTAGACTTCTAACTCTACCCTCGTATGACCACTAACACATAAATTCTAGATATGTCTAGAGTATTCATATAACATTACTGTTCATCAAACACCTACAGGATTCAATGTACAACTTCCGATATTCTCAACTATTGAAAAATTGATAATAAATTTCACGAGGGTTGCATCGAGATGCCGCATGTCACGAATAAATCATGAAACCAAGCCCAACATCCTTGAGTATTCATATTTTTCAAAACATCTCTAAAATTATGTCAAAGACCATTAATCTTCAAACTTCCAGGTTTTCGAATGTATACATTTTTTTCACTTTGAATTTTTGTAAAAAAAAACTTCGTGAGTGTTTTTTGGGCTAAATATTTAATTTTTTTTTCATTATATTCAGTATTTTTAAAATTTTTTACGATTTAATTCACACAAATTTAAATTGATAAAATTAATTAATTAAACGGAACTCTAAATTAGAACTCTAACTCTAAGTTTAATTTACTTACTCGAATTTATTTTGTAATTCATCTTAAACATTCTTTAAAGCCTTCCATTTGTGTTTAGGTTTAAGAAGTGGGATATCATTAAAAAAAATTATAATTTCAACCCTGCCACTTTTTTTCTGTGCAGGGCTAATTTGTGCAGCTGCACTTTTGATAAATGTTAATAGTTCACTCCGGTCAATAAATAGTATGTTATGAAAGGCGATATTTTAAAATGATATTGACATATTTCAGTAAGATCAGAAAAGTATGAATATTTACAATATTTAGTTAAAATATTAGGTGTGCATGTGAAACTGGGCATGTTTTTGGTCAAATTTAACTTTATTGAAAATATAATTGTTACAAAGATTAATAATGGTATGGTATTTTGCCATTTATCAAGTATATGAATGCCTTCACGATAGAAACTTGGTGGTTTCAAAACAAAAAAGGCAGCGAACCATTTTTGCACATCTTCATCATTCGTGGACCACTAAATAATATGATGACATTTATCTGAATAAGTGATAATAAGAGGGGGCCAAGTCTGGAGAATACGTCGCATGCCGTAAAACTTCCCAGTCTAAGGAAAATATGAGTTCGTCGGTTGATTTAGCTATATGTGGATGAGCGTTGTTATATGCAGCAGTGTCACCTTCCGCCTTCTTTGGCCCGTAAATGGTCTTTTTTCGTCCAGAGCATCACTTAATCTGATCATTGGGTCTGGTAACGTTCAGCGTTAATAGTTAAACTAGGTTCCAGAAGCTCATAGTAAATGACTCCGTACCAATCCCACCAGGCATACAGTAACACTTTATTGGAATGAACCAACTCCAGGCCGACCTTCTACCTGCACACCTAATATATATTATATTTTCGCAACAAAATAGCGCTAGACAATTATTTAACCGATAAAAGTTATAACATTTCCCATGTTCAATGAAAATGGGATTTTAAAACGATGTTAGAGTAACGTTCTGTAATAAGGCTAACTATAGAGCCATTTTGCCGAATCGGATTCTATTTATAAGATTTTTGAATAAAGTTCTGAGTGATGCGGTTAACAATACAGGATTTATAATATTTTATCCAACAACTTAACTTGTTAAAATATTAAGTTAAGGGAAGTTCTTCTTAGAATTTTCTACCGCTTAATTTGCTAAATGTTTTATAATAAATGCGTACAGCTACTACAGAAAATTTGTTAATAGAAAGTGGTATAAGCAACGATGAGGTGGACGTAATCATACAAATTGTGAAAACCGTACCAGCGCAAAAATATTTTTAAAATCTCGCTGAGATTTTCGTCAATCGAGACCCCGATAGTCGGGATAAATTACGCAATGTAACTTAGGCTATTATGTGGACAACATTCATATAGTGAAATTTTGCGTGCCTGACGTTGACAAGACGCAGATATCTCTATGTAGATACCCGTTATCCACCGAAGAAGAGCCGTGTGAAAGCCATTCCCAAAATACCAAAACTACAGATGTTTCTGGCCGTTTTATAGTACGATTGCCTTTCAAAATCACACCAACTGTGCTGAGCTATTCTTATCCAAAAACACTACAAAAATGCATTCTCGATAGGGAGAAGGTTTAAAATAAATCCCGAATTTGCTTCGATATATAAGTCCTTTACGCTAGAATATCTAAAACTGGGACATATGAAAAGGGTAAACAAGGAACCTGCACGGGCGAATGATAATGGATATTACCTATACCACATTTACGGTGTCATAAAAAACGCCAACCTCCAGAACGAGATAAATAAAATAATTTCCAACGCAGGTTTCCAACTTCGAAAATGGTAATCTAATGAAGAGGCGTTGAATGACATTGCTGAACGTGGTATATTCTCGGAAATGCTAGAAATCGAAGAATCACAGAGTCATTTTGTAAAAGCGTCGGGCTTACATTGGGCTCCAAACAAAGATTGTTGTTGGGAACTACCACTAAACGAGAAATTCTTTCCGAAGCTAGTCGACTGTTTGACGCCTTAGGATGACTGGCTCCTGTAACAGGTAGTATAAAGGTATTTTTCCAAGCATTGTGGGCAGAAAATTTAGGTTGGAACGATCAGTTATCATCTTCTAAGTTAAACGAATGCAAACAAGCTGACTCAGCAGTAGTGTACGGCATGGTAACAGCATGGTAATAGCAGAAGCTGTGCCTGATTATTTGTGATTCTGAATTGGAATCTTTTCAAACGTCAAAGTTTATTAACAAAAAATACTTCAAATCAATCATAATAATCAAAAATAGGAGTGGAATTTAAAGATAATAAAGATAGAGAAAGCGCAACCATCAAATTTGGGATGCTCAATTAAATTCAGAAGACAAGATTATATTTTAATTATTTTATTTAGTTTTAGTTAAAGTTTAGTTAGATTTTCAAAAATAATAAACAAAACAATTGCGTCTTTTCACTAGATGAGCAACAAATAACCAAAAATAAACTGACAACTAAATCGAAAAGCGACCTTGCAAAGGGCCCTTTTTATTAGCTGCCTGGTGACTAATACCTTAACGTGATTTTGAAATCAAAAGTGATTAATTTAATCAACAATTTCGGTATCAGATAGACAGTTATGTGTAGAAAACATTTGTATTTAATCTGATGTTAACGTCTAAAAACACTGTGTTTGATAACAATTTTCCCGCTAAACCACTGATTTGTGTGTGACGCTAAAAATCCCATTTTGGAGATCACACGATTTTCTTATTTTGTCGAGTTGTGCAATTTTGGGCGTTTAACGGTAAAATCTGTGCATACTGTATTTTTGGAGATAATGTGGGATTTCTGACGTGATTATCACACCAGAAATCCCATAGATCCGTTTAATCATTAGAGCATGTTTTGCTTTAGTTTAATTGTGCAAGACTGTGCATGCCAAAATCAATTTAGTTCTCCTCAAGAATTGGTCACAATTTTTCAAACAACGGCTTTATCTGTTCATTGATATACGTTATGCACAAAATCTGTTAAAGTAGATCTAATATGTTAGAAAAATGCTTAGACTAGATGTATATAACCTGATAAGACCAGGATTCACTATTGGCATACTCCATATCAGCCAGAATTGGGAATAGACAACTATTAATTCAACCCTAATTTAAAACTGAAATGTTTGAAATACACTTAATGAACATGATTTTTGAAAATTGCACATCTTAAACTGCTTGTATAGTGATCAAGTTTCATGATTGTGTTTACTTTCCATCAGCCAGAATCGCCCGTAGGAAACCCCCAATTCAATCCCAATTTCCAACGATGAACTTCGAAAAATTTTGTATGGGATATTTCTGGAAATCTCACTTTTTATTAATGAAACCACCGAAACTAGTTGAAATGAACATTCTGATCAGATTTCATGATTGTGCCTACTCCCCATCAGCGAGAATCGCACGTACAAGACTCTGCCTTCAACCCTAATTTCAAATGATCATTTTTGAAATTTGTTTTATTGGTGGTTTCTGGAAATCCCACCTTTTATTAATAAACTCACTTAAACTAGTTGAAGTGAACCTTCAAATCAAATTTCATGATTGTGCCCCAATGATTGTGGGTAGTACCCCATCAGCCAGAATACAGAATAACCAATAGAAAACCCCTCTTTCAACCCTAACTTCAAAATATCATTTTAGAAAAATTTGATATGGGTGCGGTTTCTGGAAATCCCACGTTTTATTAATGGGGTCGGGGGAAGGAGGAGAAGGGGGGGGGGAGATTTCCAGGAATCAGCCAAACAAAATTGTTCGAAAGTGAGTTTTGAAATTAGGGTTTAAATAGAGGTTTTCTATTGGTGATTCTGGCTGATGGGAAGTAGTCACAATCCTAAAATTCGACTTGAAGATTCATTTTAACTAGTTTAAGTGATTTTATTATATTAATGTGCGATTTTCAAAAATCGTTCATTACAAGTGTATTTCAAAGATTTCAGTTTTAAATAAAAGGTTGAATTAATAGTTTTATATTCCCAATTCTGGCAGATATGGAGTATACCACCAGTGAATCCTCGCCTTATCAGGTTATGTACATCTACTTTAAACATTGTGACTCGTAAGCTGTACGATTTTTTGTTACACAGTTTATCTACTTTAACAGATTTTGTGCATAACGCATGCAAATGGGCAGATAAAGCCGTTCTATGGAAAATTCTGACCAATTCTGGAGGAGAACTAAAATGATTTTGGGGTGCACAATTAAACTAAAGCAAGACATATGCTCTAATAAAATCCCAAATCATCTACCAAAATACAGTATGCAAAAATTTTACCGTTAGACGCACAAAATTGCACAATGAAATACTGCTCGACAAAATAAGAAAAGTGATTTACATAATTTGATGTTTATCCTCACCTGTTATTAATAGATGGCTTGAAAGACAATACACCAAAATTTTATTAAGTTCATCAATTTTTGAAATATCAATGGTGGATAATTAACAATTTATATATTAGGCACAGTATACGGTTTATTGATACAGTGACAACTATCAATCATTAGAACAAATTAATGGTAATTTAGTTTAGTCACCAATTTGCATTAATGAAATTCTCCGAAAGCAGAAGTTTAAAATACGTAGATCATTCAATCACTATACTGGCGTAAATTATAAGAAGTTGTCGATAATCGACATTGTTTACGAGTTGTCGGCGCGGTCATAAAAAAATTAGTAGATGACTCGTTAATGCTCATCTCTGAGCACTACAAATGTACACATAACATTGAATGATAAAAATAAAATTCTCGTAAAAGTCGTCAATTGGCACAGGTAAGTAGATCATGTGTTAATACTATTCAAGGACACTCTACGAAAATTAACTTAACTTCACACCAGTATTAGCAACATAAACAAACAATAACGATTCACACTTGAAGTAGAAAGCAACTATGAATCCAGCTTCTAGATTTGTTAAAATCTTAGAATTTAGACGAGATTAAAGATCTAACACAGCACTTCTTTTTTGTAGGTTTCCCTGAGCATAATACATTGGTAATATAATTTGTTTGTTTTTAATCTTCGCAATTTGTTCTTATAGGTCGAAGCACTTAAAACTCTTTCGCAGTTTGCTCGTACTCATACGATGATAAATCTTTTTTGCACCCTGCCCCTATCGGTACCATCCGATCTAAACGCCATAGCTTTATTTACTGTGCCATTTGGTGCCACTAGCCATTTTCATGCCGGTTTGTTACAATACTTTAAATTTATCTAGAGGGAGTCAAAGAAATCATTTAAAACCGGCTACAAACTTTAATTTAAATTTTCAAAAAACATAAATTTCATATTTTTCTCAATGTCTTATGAACCTTCAAGAATTGAATGTGCTCGCTTTGAATTTTTATTAAATCAAGTTTTGTTTAAGTTTTTTAAGGATATTAAGTAAATAAGATGAATCTACGGTGTTTATTTTTTATATGTTTAACTTCCTTTTTTAAGATATTTAGTTTAAGAAATACCATATGAGGTGCTAGTATTGTTTTGATAATAGAGGTGCCCGTATCATGTTACAAGATAATTTGATAGTCACCTAGAACAAAATTTAAAAAATTTTAGTTGACTAATTCAATTAGAATTAAAATAAAATTGTAATTACAAAGGAATCCATTCGTATAGACACAGCACAGTACACAAAAGCGATTTGGTTGCGTTCGTTTTTTATGTGCTTTCAATTTTCTATATTAGAGCACCAAAGTGTTTTTCATTTTCTCCACCATTGTTGTTGTTGCTATTCTTGTTGATTACGGAAATGGTTTTATTATGTTCTTATTTCTACATAAAAATGTTTTTGAATTGAATCGGAGAAAAGTAAAATTCTGAATGCGGAAAAATAAGAAATTAAAATAATTATATTTTTTTGCAAATATCAAGTCTGAGGTATAATTCCCGTTGTTGTGTATATATATATATATCGTACTGCTAAATATTAAGGAAAGCGCAAAATAATAATATAAAACGTTTTGAATAATTTAAATGAAATTACGTTTAACGTTAACAAACGAAAATTAATTTTCATTTTTTGTATGCTTTAAATTACAAAATCAATTTACGTAATGTTCCAGTATGTTAAGTACATTTATAACAAACGACACAAAGTTGTATATAAATTCAAGATGTTTTCATGTTGTACTACACACAGTGCACATGAACAATTTAGAATGAAAATATAAAAAAACAACTTTTTGTTGTTTTCACAAGCGGAGCGGGCTTTTAATGGGTTTTGCTGTGGCGACACAAAAATCTTTTCAATAGAAAACAATGTTTGTACATCGTTATGTGGTACTTAATCCTCTATTGCAAAATAACTTAAAAATGGGAGACCATTGGAAATTAGTTGAAGTGCTTAGTTGAAAATGATATTTTGAATTGGGACTTATTTTAAACGAATATCAACAATTGACAACTATTGAAAATGTTTAAATTGTCTCTGTTCGTACCATAGTATAAAACGAACTCAGGTGCAATTTGATGTTTGATTAGTGATGGTTTTAGAAGACGATATTATATTTAAAAAGACGAAGATCCAAAACTAAAAGAAAGCACAATTTAATTTTAAAAAATATAAAAATAATCAAAACAGTTTCCAAAACAAAGTTGTTTCTATATTTCTCAACAAATGTTGGTTACAGTACATTGGGCATATTTCTTAATTCGACCCGAACCAACAGAGTACACCGAGCAAAGAATGTGCGTTGTCTAATGATGATACTATGCCTCTGAGCATGTTTTTTCAAAACGTACAAAAATATTCGAATTCCAGGCTCTGTAGGACATATTTATGGTACAATAAACTCGGGTGTTAACCTCAACATACTTATTCCGGCATTTTTTGTTTATACTTTAAATTCATTCTGCATTTAATTAAATCTTGAAATACCAGAATTAATTTATCACTTCCAACGGTGCATAATGTCAGTTATAAGATCAAACACCCTTATTGAAGACCAGAAAAAATCTTGCTAATTTAGATAACTCGTAAGATAGAATTAAACAGAAAACAGAGCAATTGGTTTGGGTTTGAGTACAAATGCTGGAATACCATCAGGTCCAATTGATTTATATGGAATAACTTTCTTTAGAATTTTTGAATCCACAATAGGAACGGAACTATATTTTGAGCATAGATAATCTATTCTAGGGAGAATTGGAGGGCTTTTTTAGTTGTCGGAAGTGTAGAACCCTCAGCAAAATGTATTGCTAGGTCGCATACCAGTTCGGTCCTAGTTATTATGGTGTCTGTTCTATTCCTGTCTAGTCGAAAGATAGCAAGATTTTAATCTGGTTGTTCTTCATTTTTGTTTGAAATTGCTGATTGATATGTTTCATTAAAACTTTGATTTCTACATGTTCTCGCTCTTCTTTCGCTCTTCAATTTAATAAGTTAAACACTACATCTACTTCATTTCTGATAATGAAAGTCGGCCCCTTAGAAAAATTCCAGTAAAATCTATGTCGAGTGAGTTTTTAAAAATCCAGGGCAACTGGAAGTTAGCTGATACCACCAAAGCATGATCAGAGAGCCGAAAAAGAACATTCATAACAAAGGAGCATTTTTCGGGGATGGTGTTTAGAAATCATAAAGATAGGAAGACTGCCCGGTCGAATCAGGATTGGTGGTGTGACAACGAGTTGATTGAGCATATTTAATTCTGCAAATTGTTCAGCAGCTTTTCCAGCTCGTACTATAGACATTAAAATCACTTATGACAAAAATCTTAGCGGCGAAGCAGAACGGATAAATGTTATCTATGTGGGGTCGGAATATGACAAATGTGTACTACGATACAGAGAACAAATGAAAATAGTGTTTTAAAATTTTAATTTTAATTTACGAAATATTAAAACCACGGTTAGAATTTGTGTACGTCAGACGGATATTTCTAAATCTTAATGATCGCCGTGAAATAATTATTCACAATTACACACACAGATTTAAATGAAAAACTATAATTGTTGAGTCAATGTAACAATCTTCTACAAATACTTCTTAATTTCTTGTATTCCTTTTGTTTTCACCGATTAAAAATTTAATGTCTATACTTGTTACGGAATGTTTCAAAAGCCATTATGCAGATTCTGCAAACTGTGCAATATCAAAACGGAAAATAAGAAAACTGGAATTAAATTTCACAAAAATTATGTCGGCTGAAATTAGAGGAACGCAAACAAAAAGAATTATAACCGGAGTGAATGTGGAACTGTCACGAAATGAAACCGTCCTCCCAACATACCGATCCGAAAAATTAGAAATTCATTTTGAGAAAAGCAAAAATTTAATCGAACACGATCTTCAAATCAATAGAAGATCCCATCCCGAAAACACCAGAAGTCGTAGAATCCGACTCAAAATTATGTTTCGATGAGGGGAGGGTAAACAAAAAATTTAAAACTAAAAATTAAAAATTGAGATAAAAATACTAATATGAATAGCAGCACCAATTTGCATAACCAGTAAGAGCCACTCGACCGTAATTTGGGTGCTCGATTACAAATAAAATGTTGCCAACAAAATGTATAAAAATTTAATTTAATTTAAACAAAAAAAGGAAATGAAAAAATTTAAAAAAAAAATTGTACCTTTATAACCTTGGATAGGTCTCCCTTGAGGGATGAGGCGCCCCTGCTTGCCGATCGTTTCGATCCAAACGTTGTGGTATCTTCCCACCGATAATAACACTGCCGCTGGGTCCGACTGACACAGGTGCTGAAACCTGTTTGGTACGGTACCGGTAATGTACTGCCCCGTTCGGCCACCAAATACCGTTGCGGCGTCCAACATTTCCACTTCTATGAACGAGCAACGTTTTTGTTGCATTTTTGTAGTAGCGAATTTTTTTAGCCCACTACAATTTTATGTATTTTGTTCGATTACTTTACACACTAACAATAAATTATGAACGGCAAATTTTATTGAATTTATTACATCACAATAGTTTTTCATTTTTCTATTTTCTTCTCGAATAATAATACACTTTACATGGTAATTTTCCACAATTAAAAAACTCTTTACTATAAAATACGGGACTAGACTGTCAAAAATACAAAACTAGACTAAAAAATGTTCACACCCAGAAAAACAATCCAGAAAAATATTTCCCTTGTTCCCTTATAGCCAATAAATATCAAAATTAATTAAAACTCATCTTTATGAAATTTTAACAATTTTAATTTATACATCACGAATGAATGAAATATTCAAACACCGATGAGAGTTGTCTAGTTTATTTCCAGATTTCCACAAAGGGTTTCGAAAGGATCTCTGTATGTCAAACTCAGTAACATTATTCTTAGGTTTAAATGTTTAGGTTTAAAGCTTGTTTGGCCGAATACGATCTACCGAAAGCAGCAGCTTCCATGGAAGTTTTCCATTTATTGAAAATATTTTGAAAAGTATTTATTTTATTAGAAAAACTATTATAAACTGAAATATTGTTAATTATAAAGAATTCCGGCCCAGATCAGTTTTCCAAAATTTGGGCGAGTATGATTATTTTTGACACAAACTTTGTTTCAGTAAAAAATTTCGGTCACTGTATAGCCCATACAAATAGGCTGCCGGCGCACCGGAATTTACAGCCTTTATAAGAGCTTTCTAGCATATTGGTGGATCTGCACTTAGAATTATTAAATTTGACCGGAAATGATGAATTTTGAAAATAAAAATTACTCGCCGAAAATCGGCACCTCTCCGTCCAGTCGGAATGAGTATTCGGAATAAACCTTATCACTTGAACTTTTTGTAATTATTCAGAGATCCTTGCGAAATTTGATAGAAATATATGTATCGGAAGTGATAGCTTCAATGAGAGATTTTTCAATTTTAACAACGAACAACGACGAAGAATTAAAAAATTTAAATAAATTTAAAGAATTAATTTCCAACCAAAAGAGTTGCCCTTATGTGTTGTATTCTTGTGTTGCCCACAACATATTCACCTCTCCATTTTTTACTCTGGGTGTCGCTCGTCTTTTAAAACCGCTCTAGGGACTTTTCTTTGCGGAGATCTTGTTTCCGCTATAAGAATTTTTAAGACCTCTTTAAAAAATTCAAAATCTCTCATGATGCTTTCTACGGCGACCTGGTCGTGACTGTAGCATCCAACTAATACTGAATTGTTTGCTTCAACTATTTAACTCAGTTAACGATATATGTTAACTACTTACATTTTGTTAACATGAGACTTAAACACATTTTATGCGAAACCATAGATGTTTCTTAAAGAACGCATTAATAGGACATTTTTTTTAAATACTCTTAATTATCAAAACGACTAATGGGGGGAAAATGTCAACAGTATTATTATCGTCTTTTATTCAAAATATAATTTCAATTTCGTTTCCACTTCCCTAACATATGGAAGTTCAAAATCGAAACAGATCTCAAACGTCGTTGTATACCAGAAATGCAAAAACCCTCACAAAGAAAATTTCTATACAAAATTATTCTGGAATATAATCGGATTATTTAACACGTCGATCATTTCCTTGAATATACGTATATGAATCGTATACACGGTGCTCTTCATATGTGATACGTTTTTGCAAATAAAAGCTCTAAAAAATGGAAGAAATAAAATATTTTCTTTTGTGTATAGTAAATTAGAAAAGCGCACAAAATGAACATTCAAATATGATGGAAAACATGAAAAACGAATGTTTTACAAATTTGATTTTTTGTGCTTTTGTGAAAATTATGATGTTTGACGAATGATTTTTTTGCTAAATGGATTTTAAAAGACATGAAATATAGAAATGTGTGTGTGTGTAGTTGTATATAGTACAAAATCAAATGGAATGGAAATTTTCTAGAAAATTTGTTCTAAATAAATTCAATTTTGATGAAAATATTTCGGTTTATTGATTTTGCTAAAAATGTATAACATTTTTTGTCAATCGCGTTATAAATTTGAAAAATTCAAGCTGTGTTGTACTATTCGCATGCACATATTGCACTTTATACAAAATATAGGGAAAATGTTTGTAACTGGGAAATGCAGATCCTTGAGTTCTAACTTTATGCATCAATTATTAATGTGTCCGTTCTCTGTCTATTAAACGTATATGAAATTATTCAAATATTTTTAAAGTCCAACTATTATGAGTATACGGATAAGCGTATTGCTTTGTCGGTTTTATTTTTGGTTAACATTTGTGTAAATAGTAAAACAGTGTTGTGCGCCTTGTCAGGACCACCCGGTGACTACACGTTTTGTTAGGGTAGACTACAATGGTAGATATGGAGGCTTCATGCCACCGGACAATTTTCGGTCGACCAACCATACGTGTTAAATAACAACAAAAAACATTTTCAAAACTTAGAATTGGCCAGGCCAAGCTAAAGAATTCGTTGCTATATTAGCAAAACAGCTCACACGGAAAAGACCAACTAAAAAGTATTAATTTGCATTAGTACTAAAATAGAAAATTTCTCAATGGAATTTTAATATTTGGACATCCCCCCACTAATGAATGACAGCTCTCGTGTTGTATACATAATTTTGCATACAAAAATCATTTGTTGAAAAATAATAAATTAAATACAAATAATAAATTAAATAATAACTTTAAATTGTATTTGAATTAAATTAATACTATATGTAAGTAAATATATCGGACGGAAGTTGAATTCCTAGATGACGAAGATATTGCAATTGCAATACTAGAACTAGTAATAAACAATTAATTAGAAAGCAATCAGTCAAGCTCCAAAACGAGAGATATTGGAAAATGGAAAATAAGGAATGACGTGTTAAGAAGTAATCGGTATTATTTTGAAAGTAGGTTTGATCGTCCCGCCCTTTTTGATTGTACATCTCCAATTAAAAAATGTACACCATCGATTTTAACGATCCTTTGGAAAGAAGTGTGAGGAACTTAAAACTAAATTCGACGATATAAATATCGAAATAGATTTCGTAAAAGATTTATATAAAACGCTACGAAATAACTATACGCGTTACATAAAAGATCAATTCAAAAAGAGCAAACCAGTGGGTCAAGCTGCAAAAATGTAACAGATCCAAAACACTGCCAAAAATTACGGCGTCTGGATAATGTTCTTGTGACACAGCAGAATTCAATCGAATTAAAAGGGCTAGAAAACAAGGGTTCGGTCTACTTGTTCCACACCGTCAGATTTCTTAGAACCCATTAACAAATTAGTGGATAAGGTAGGTAACAGACCTGTGGTGGTGAATGACATGGAACAACATTTTGATGGTCAAGTATCCAGCCCAACTATATTTTAAGACTAATAGGAATGAAATGATTCAAAATAAATAATTCAAAAATAATTTTGAATAATTTTTGTTTATTATTTATATAAAGTTTTAGACAGCTCCCCATTGACACGGTATGGACCCATCGGTCATAAAATGTTCAGCTAGCTCACTTCGTACTTTAATAGCTGTTAAAGTTGAGCTGTAACCTCCTCGTATTGAAATAGACGGTAATCGGCCAAATATCCTCCAGTCTCCATATCGAATTTGGTTGTTTTCAACATTTTCTTGATCCACAAAATTATTTGGACTATATTTCTTTTGCTGATGAAGTATACCCCCAATAATTGATTTTTAATCTTAAAACAAAAAATATTTCCAGATGTATTTGTATTAAAAAAGCGGTGTACCTGTATAAATATTTTCTATGCACAATACACCGACTAATTGATAATGTTGGTGAAAAAAAGAAGCTTTAATGCTGCATTCACTCACAACCAGAGTAATTTGAGATATATTACATAATCTTGCAATTTAGATATTAGGGTAGAGCAAAATTCATAAACCTTTCCATTTACGCAGGTTTCGTTTGTTTCAAACAAAAGCTAACTATTCCATCCGTAGCTGCATTAAGAAGCATGAACAGTTTTTGTTTGAACTTTCAGAATCATTCAATCATATAAACTTAAACTAATACAAACGTTACAATCAAAAATACAAATAACTTAAGCTTTACTCGATTCCTGAGAGTTCCACAATAGTTGAAAATTTTGGAAGGAACCATAAATAGGAGATTCCTGTGAAAACGGGGTAAAACGGTAAAATGTTTCTTTATGAAATAATTTGACCTAATTATTGTTTGTATAAAAATATTTATGGCATTTGACAGAACACTAATTATTGCAATTTTCCCAACGTAATTATTTTTATTGTTCATAACCCAATTTAATTAATCATTAGGCATTTTAATTTTTTTGTTCATTTCCAATACACAAAAAATTTATAATAATACGGCAATAAATTCGGCATTGTGCTACAGTAATCAAAAAATTACCATTATTAATTAAATAAATAAAACAAAAAAGAAAATTTAATAAAACCTAAGTTTTTGTGTGCGTACATAATTTTTGAATTATAGCCTGTGATTTTCCATTACCTAGATTAGATTAACGAATTTTACCACCCAATTCCAATTCATTCATAATCGTAATATTGTATGAACCATACCCAGCACCACAATTTTTTTGTTTTCGGAAAAATTTCATAGCTCACACAATAGAATAAAATTGAATCAACAGCAACAACATAATGAAAATCAATTTTCATTTCAAATCGATAACAATAAATTTTCTTTTCCTTTTGTGGTATTTTGACCAAAACATCATGGATTAAAATTGGAAAATGGTAATGCATTATGGGTGGAACGAAATTTAGGAAATTCTAATATTTTGAAAAATTATAAAAGCCATCAATATACACAATGGTCTAATTTTAGCTATTGAAATGAATAAGAGGATATTAATACGTCCATATACAGTTACGTAGCAAATTCAATGACATGCCGGTATAACGACACAAAGATAATAATAACTCAATAATAATACGATCGACTTCGTTCCTGCAATATAACGATAAAATAATAATTTGTTACAACAGTCCAGCATACAAAACATAGTGATAAAACGATATTTATTGATTTATTTAAAGAATCAGATTTCAATATATAAAAACAAAACAAATTATTGCACTGAAGAGTGGCGTGGTTTCCATTTGTAAATACGTTGACCAGTTACGAAGCTAGCCGCAGTCTTCCTTTTAAAACATCAAAATTAGTACTTCAATCCCTGAATGGAGTGAATATACCCGAATTCCGTTTACCATGAATGTATACCAAAACTTAAGCGACAGTGACGTTTTTTGACCATAGCTGTACAAAAAAGCTTATTTTTTCGGTCCACTAGAAGTGACAGCCTCCATACAAGCATTTTCAATGTTTCAAAATTCTCAAGCATTTTCAATGGTTTCAGTTCTTTCAAATAGTTTGCAACTATTTTGAAAAATATATCATTAACGTGAAAAACGGTTAAGAAATACAGATTATAAATAAAATTTGCAACAATACCGTTGTAGATCGGTTTTCCAAAATTTAAGCGGAAATGGTTTTTCACAAACAAACAGCTTTTACAACCAAAACTCTGCCCGTGTGTAGCCCAGGTGCGATGATTGATCTGAATGAAATTGCATATTAAAGCTTTTTCAACAAATTACGAGACCACAGTGAGTGTTAGCTGAAATCGACCCACCGGAAGAGAACGCTTCTACAAGGGCTTTTTTGTTTCCACCGAAAGTGAACTTGTGTTCCAGAAGTAGCAGCATCCGTAGAAGCTTTTTCAATTTTTGCAATGAAGATTAGATTTTTGAACAAGGGTTGACTTTGTTAGTTTTTTGAAAGTTGGGCATAAATATTTTTTTGAATATACAATTTTATTTTTTTATCACAAATCTGGTAGGTTCAAATTTCTCGCAATTTTTTTTTTTTTTTTTTTTTAATAACTTTATTGATATGGCTACTACAATTTTAAACATTATTAATTCATTAGTAAGGTTGCCATTAGTACTTATAAGATAAGCATAAACTTGTGTGGGTCTGCTGGACCAGTGTCCAGTTCCCTTGGTTTATAATTTTCATACGGTTAGCTCATGTGGTTTGATTCGTTTGAGCCGCCTTACTTCGTTTGTACTGTCCAGTAGTTGTACGGCCTCAAGATTGGTGTGGGTAAGAAGTCTATTCTCATGGTTTATGACACATTCGCGGATAACGTCGTCTATCAATTGTATTTCTAAATCATTGTGCATTTCCTTATTAGTCACAAATCGGTAGGCGTTGGTGACCATTCGAAGAAATTTATTTTGGCTTCGTTGTATAATGTCTCTATTGGATTTATGTGTACAACCCCATAGCTGCGCACCATACATCCATATTGGTTTGAAGATAGTCTGGTATACCAATCTTTTGCAATACAGGTTCATTTTGGAATGATGTCCAATTAACCAGTACATTTGACGTTGTTTTAATCGTATCTGTTCAGCTTTTTGTCTCACGTGATGTTTCCAGTTGAGCCTGGAAGCTAAATGTAGACCAAGGTATTTTGCCGATTCAGCCTGCGGCACTTGCACTCCTTTGAGGTGTATATGAAGAGTGTTATTTTTATGTCGGAGCGTAAATGTCACATATGTTGATTTGAGCTCATTCAGTCATTTTCCAGTCAATTGTCCATTTAGTAACGTTGTCCATTGCTCGTTGAAGATTTTCCACTGCTCTTGGTTGAGATTCGTCTACTGACATAATTACAGTGTCGTCAGCGAACGTGCCGATGAATGTTTTATTCGTTGTAGGTATGTCCGCAGTATAAAGAAGGTAGAGGAGGGGACCCAATACGCTTCCCTGCGGAACTCCCGCAATCGCTGGATAAAAGTCAGAACATGTTTCTTCATGAATGACTCTGAATTGGCGATCAGAGAGGTATGATTCAAGCAGCTGGCAATAGTTTGGTGGTAGAATTTTGCTCGTTTTGAATGTCAATCCCTCATGCCAAACCCTATCGAAGGCCTGGGATACATCCAGAAATACGGCGGGGCAATATTTATTTTATTCTAACGCTTGCTCTATTACCGCAGTTATTCGATGGACTTGATCTATGGTAGACTGGTTATTCCTGAATCCAAATTGGAAATCTGGAACGTTTACCATTGGCCTTAGACGTTTTGGTAGCAGTTTCTCGAACAGCTTTGATAAGGTCGGAAGCAGGTTGGATCTCACTGCTTCTCGCTAAATTCTTAACTTTTTAACATTATATGTTAAATTGAAAAGGTTTCATTGAAGTGGTACATAGATTTCCACAAAATATCGAAAGGGTCTACTAGTTAATCTAAAACGTTAAGAAAGAAGTTTGATTCTTAAAAGATGATCCTTCTGGACTGTAGAGAAGTCGAATTTTGGTTAAGCAAAGCCTTTTTTATTAAAATTAGTAATTTCAGGTAACATTTTAAAAAACGATTTCAATAAATTTTAATTAACAATCTTCTTGTTTTTAATAGTCTTTTCGTAAATGTTATATAATTTTCAAAATAATTGCAAAAAATAGAAAAGTCAAAAATCAATTTATGAAAAAAGCTTAAGTATGGAGTTTCATCCCGATCAATCTTTGCTGAAAAACATTTTTTGTCAAAATGTGTCATATCCGCTTATGTTTGGAAAACTGGTTGTTGAAAAATTAATTTACAATCTTTTAGTTCAAATCGTTTTTCTCGTAATTAGATAATTTTCAAAATACACGAAGAAAATGAAAAGCTCCAATGAAGCTACCAATTGCGGTGAACCAATTTCTGCCAGAAATCACTGGGAAAATATTAATTAAAAAGTTTCATCCCGACTAGTCAATTCATCTGGGCTTTAGAATACGCATGTTGGCACCACACACGCATACATACTGAAATTTTTTAGAAAATACTTTTTTGATGCAGATTTTCCATTCGTTATATCGTCGAAATAGAATAAAAAGGATCTTATTTTACCAACAACACGAATAATGTAGGTTTTAAGGTCATCGAGAATTTGTGGTATATTAGGGTTAACCAATGATATAACATAACCCCAAAGAAAAAAGTCCAATGGAGTTATATCGCGCCAGTTCACATCGGGTTTTTTGATAAATTTATTGTGCCATGAGATGTTTGGCATGTTTCACGATCTTATTGAAACCACATCGCTCAAGTCGAAATTATCTAATTCATGTCACAAAAAATTAGCAGTCAAACTGTAGCAAAATAATATGGTCCAATAACATCTCCAGACCGTAAACCCACACCAAACTATTAATTTTTGTGGTTGTAAACGTGAATCATGACGAATTTGTTAATTTTTTCTTACTCCAAATGCGATAATTGTGCTTATTTACAAAGCCTTTTAACGAGAATTGAGCTTCGTCGCTGAAGATGATTTTTCTATAAAGAAATAAATCTGTTTCAAGTTGTTCTAAAGCCCAAGCTTTCTATGGTGTACCTTTTCATGGTGATTCGTCAACCAATACTGAACACAAATATCAATTTTGAAGTTAATCTGAACAAATGGCCGCTGTAATGTTTGTAAAATATTTATAATAGTATTTTGATGAAGAATACAACTTACGAGAAAAACGATTACATAAATAAATTAAATCAACAACACCCAGATACAGATAATTTGTTGAAAGTTTAAACGGAAATGACGTTTTTCCTTTCTTTTACATAGTAAAACAAAGTATAGTAATCATGAAAAATATTGGCCTCAATATTTTCGCAGATTTACGTTTCGCTATGTTGCCAAAGTCAAAGGGCTACTTTTAAAAAAATATCTGTCTGTGCATGTGAGTGTGCTTACCAAAATTTTATATTTCGACCTCATCGTGTTTTGCACATATTTTGAAAAGCATAGCATTTAAGGGAACAGCCATTAAACATTGAAAGATTTTAAATTAAATTTGCGACAATATCGTTCGAGGTAGTTTTTCCAAAGTTGAACAGAAAATGACGATATTATACAACAAAAACTATTGTCATTAAAAAATTGGGCCAACTACCGTCCACAATTCACACAGAGCGATTGGTCGGGATGAAACTTTATACTTAAGCTTCGGAAGGTCTCCGTGATTTTTGGCTGAAATCGGCATTCCGGAAGTGGCACCTTCGAATCGTGGTTTTTCAGTTTTTGGCAAAAACTTTGAAAGGGATATAACATAATTCGGCATTTCTACAGTCCAGCCGGATTGATTGATCGAAATAAAAATTCATTACTAAGCTGTATTCATAAATTTTTAAAGTCAAGTAATATTTCACCAAAATCGGTTCACAAGAAGTGGCATCTTTCATTAGAGATTTTTATTTTATGACTTAAAAAATTTTAAACTAATTTTCCAACAATATTTGCTTAGTCTAATTTTCGAAAATTTGAACGGAAAGGTCGAATCATGAACATTTTTGACCTCGAGGATTTTGACTACATGTCTGTGTCTTCCTCTATACATCGCAGGCCAATTATTGATCGGAGCGAAACTCAATATTTAAGCTTTTCCCATTTGCAAAAGTATATTCCATTTTCGAAAGATAAAAAGATTAGAAGATAAAAAGATTATAAATTAAATTTTAAACAAAATAAATTCCAGTCATATTTTAAATTTTACCGGGCGGAAATGACGAGTTAAGATAAAAAAAAAATTAATTTTAACAAAATTCGGCATTTCTAACCTGATTGAGTTTGAGTAATCAAAATAAAAATTCATAAAAAAGCGAAATGTGATAGACCTATTTGTACCAAAAGTGGCAGTTTCATTAAGAGCATTTTAAATTATTGCAATTAACATTAAATTTTTAATAAAAGGTGACCTTGTTGTTGTTTTTTTAAATTTAGGTGGAACGGTAGGTGCCATTTTTCGCTTTAGAAATTAGTTGTGGTGTATTCAAGATGGTTGCACATTTGTCATAAAAGAAAGCCGGGTGTTGGCCAACCCCATTACGCTACTCAATTTTTCTTAAAGTTGAAGTTAAAAGTATAATTGCGGTAAACCGAAAAAATCATGTTGATTAATATTTTTCTCCTAAGCTGAGTAAAGTTTTTGTATCGTGGTTTTAAGAAACAAAAAATTATGGTAATAGTAATCCATTTTCAAGATTGAGCTTAAAATAACCCACAGGATAAAAAATTTAGTTACTTCGTTAAAATATTTAAATTTTCGATTCTGACTGATTGAAAAATATGTCAAACGATAGGTTTGTTGCTTTTACGTCTCAACGACGATTATTTGCATATATTTTTTTGTCCATAGATAGCAAAGTAATAAATAATGAATATGGTTAAGATAAGAAGAGGTTATTAATTTATTTATTTTAGCAAACATAATGAAAATTATGAAACTGGCAGGCTGGCTTAAGAAAGAATTCAAATTTCATCATGATCAGTCTCGTCTAAGCAATAGAAAGGCTACAGACATTTAGACCGCAGGGGGCCATCCATACACGCACACACCGAGATTTTTTATAACCCTCTTTACCTTGCTTCGGCGATATAGTGAATGGCAAATCTGCAAAAATCTTGAGGCCAAAATATGTTTTTGTGATTACTACTACTACTAAATGTTTGTATGTTAAGATACTTCCAATCACAAAACACAGGAAAAACAACTTTTCGATAAATTGTTAAACATTAAATTGTTCTACGGTTAATTGTTTACGATAAACTGACAGTAAATCGGGTTTTACTAGCTTTAAAGAAAATTAACAGAACCCAAATTAAGAATCGATCTAGAATTAAATGGAAAAATATTGAGCTTGTTTTAGGCTAATTAAATGCCAAATGAAAGTTGTATTTCCTCCACTGGTTTTCGAACATGCATTTTCCATGCTTAAGCTAGCAAAACCGAAATGGTCAAACTAGTTGGAAATCCACTTTAGAATAGGCAAAACAAGATAAATTGATATATAAATAATTAAAGGCTTATTATGGGCTAACCAAATCCTCATTAAAATTGTTATCCGGCATTCTTTCTTGATCAAACTTTATATTATTTCATCTAAATTCTGCGGCACCGAAATCGAAAATCGTACCAAAACCGAAATTAGAAAAGTGTAATAGATTCTGTTTTTCGTTCCAATTTTGGTTTGGTTCGGTTTTTTAATTGGTTTTTGCTAGGTTTAGATGAAGTAAACTCAAGCCTGGTGAGGCACGAGAGGAGTCGAAAGATTTTGCATGAGGCATATGATTAATTTATAATAAGCTTTCAATTATTTTCGTCTAAAATAATCTAGTTTTGTGTTCAAATTTCGGTTTTGGCCAAGTTTTCTATTTAGGATCCGCTAGGTTTAAATTAAGTAACCTCAAACTTAGTTAACAACTAGTGGGATCAGAAATTCTTTAGCTAGGTTCTAGTACAATTGTTAGCAATACTCTGACGAGGTAGATAGGTCAGCACTAAGACCTGCGTCTCATCAGAAGCTCACAGATGTTATTATTAAATCACAAAATTGGAAAAATCAACTTTTACAGACTGGCTCGTGAAAATGAAAACATGCGTCGAACACAAAGCAGAAATTAATGACGCAATATATAGTGGACTATGCAAAACATTTCGATAAAAGAAAGTTTGAGGAAATTGTGAAAATATTTAATCGTAACGCTGTTGTAAATGACTTGTACATCACAAACAACTGTTGCCTAAATCGTTAGCACAAAAACAACGCAAATTACATGAAAACAAATTGATGCTCGTTTTGATGTCAAAAGTCTGATTTATTTGTACAATAATGATTTTCTGATCTCGAATGAGAACAAACGCGGACTAGAATTTATTGAACAAGAGCTTTCACTTCTATATTTATCCACATAATTGTCATTCCAATGAGGGATCGAGCTTTTCCGCGGAACTGTGTTAGATAGAAATAAAATTGAGTTTCAGATTTTAATTGATTATTTTAAATCAAAACCAAAAAAATACAAACCGTACCTTGAAAACGGAACACTCTCCTTGTACAAGAATCAAAGCTTTAACTAATGCACCAATATTTTAAAAATCATTAGGCCCAATACCATTCTTTTATGTATGCTTAAATTAGCACAAATTTCAAACATGGTATGGTTTTGAGAGTAACCAATCTGAATAGTCTCAAAAATTTGTATAATTTTGTCACCTTACGTAATTCAGGCATTTCTATTTAACGTTACGCCAAAAATTATATCAACAATAATTTAAATTTGACTGGATTGCATAAAGCTTAAACAAAAAGCTCGTTACATACAACATAACGAAAAATTTGTATAAAAAAGTGAAACACTTCATTTCGTTTTAATTAAAATTAAAATTAGTTTTGTTACTGTCATCGCTATTGTTGTTGTGCTACAAACAATTTTTTTTCTTATTTCAAGATTTTTTGTTCGTTATTTTCACTCTGCAGTACAAACAACTCGGAATTTCTGTTTTAGGAAATTATCACTGAGGGGATAATTTATTAAGTTTTCCCGTAATATTTATTTTTAGAGCTTTTTTCGTTGTTGTGCTTTGTACATAAATATTATTATAATTTTTTGGTTATATAGCAAAATTTTTTCTTCCTTTATTGTTATTATTTTATGCGCGAAACAGAGCTTTCGGCTATTTTGGAAAGGCTCGAATCAACTACATTAACACTGATTATTTTTTGTTAAATACAAAATGTTTTATAAATTTATCCATATCTGTACAATTTACAATAACACTAAAAATGTAATCCAAATGGGTTTTTGTTTAAATATTAATAAAAAAATGGTTTAATATAAAAACAAACTTATCACTTTAACATTTGCTTCCCGGAAAATAACATATTGGAATCAAATATGAAAATTTTTGTTGTTTTTGTTTGGTGAACAAATCTAAAAGCACATTCAGTTTATTGTCTTGCAAGTTTGGTAATAAGAGCAATTTTAGAAGTAAAAATGTAACTTCTATTAATTTTTGTATGAGCTTTACAGTAAATTTAGTAATTAGTCAGTTTTAAAATTAAATTTGATGAATCTCCTTTCTCTTAGAAGTATGAGGACCACTCATATGCGTTCAAAATCACTATAAACAAAGTTGTTCATTTTTACTCAAATTGAGCTCACTCTGCGCTAACAACCTATATAAACAAAACGAATATATTCCTAAATTCTTTCACATTGATTTTGACGATAACCGTCTTACATTAAAACTTTAATGTTTTTGTTCTGCCAAAAAATGATTTAAATCAGATGACTCTGAAAGAAGACGATTTCGAAATGGCTTCCCTTATAACTCATTTTTTGTATTTTTGATAAACCACTACTTCCTAAGATCAACATTTTTCATCTCAACTATAGGCAATGTTGAGCCGTATTGTCTACCGCGTAGATAATTTATATTCTACATGTGTAGAATGTATGTAGACAAATAAAACAGTGACGCCGACAATGTAAAGCATGTAGTCAATGTCGAAAATTATAGTTTCTGTGATTCTTTGTTGTTGGATCCATTTCGCCTCGACGGAGATTTATTTCTACCTCACAATTGAAAAATTGTAACCCAAGTCTTTATATGGTAATGACGTACTTGTACGGAATGTTAAGAAAAAATGAATATTTCTTGCATATACTGGGTGTAACAGAATGAATGGATAAGCCTGAAACACCTTATAGTAGGGATATTAGGCGCTCAAAATAAAATACAAAAAAAAATATATCCCAAGTAGTACCTAAGATATATCATTTTTTTTTTAAAAGTCCATTGTTCCACGTTACTTTGCGTGTCCGATCACCACGGCTACAAATAAATTAAATCCATCGGTTTTTTGGTGTTATCATATTCTTAATGGACTATACTAATAGATATGCAGTAAATAGTATGAGTAGCTGTTGCACTTTTCTAGACTTCAATTTTGAGCATGAAATGTGGTAAATATTTTTTTTTATAAAAGTTTGAGCGTCTTTGGTGATAAAAATGTATGAGAACCTAAGTGGCCAACTATTTTAAACATATGCGTGTTTAATGCAGATGCTAAAATGGTATCTACAATGCTAGTGAAGTTTATCAAAACTAATCCACAAAATACAACAACACACTTTTTGTAATAGTATTGTTGAAAGCATGAACTTCAGTGATACTGGTGGACTACTGAAACAAAAAAGAATGTCCCAAGCAAGTATTACGATTCTCGATTTACCTAAGGCCCATTAAAATGTTTACATTTTTAAATCTTATGGAATGGAATACCAATTAAATTTAAAATCTCATGGAATACCCTGTCAGACCCATTAGAAAATCATAATACTTGCTTGGAACACTCCTTCTTGTTTCAGTAGTCTACCAGTATCACTAAAGTTCATGCTAAGTGCTTTGAAAATACTTAGAATGACTTTGGAATGTACCTAAGGCCCATTCAAATAATTACAATCTTAAAACTCATGTAACACCCTGTCAGACCCATTAGAAAATCAAAAAACTTGCTCGGGACACTCCTTTTTGTTTCAGTAGTCCACAAGTATTACTGAAGTTCGTGCTAAATGCTTAGAAAATACTTAGAATGACTTTTGAATGTACCTAAGGCCAATTAAAAAATCACATCTCCTATAAATTACTTAATATAAATTCGCCTGAATGCTTACTCTCACCAATACTATTACATAAGTGTGTGTGGTATTTTTTGGGTTAGTTTGGATAAACTTTACAAGCATAAACCACATTCTTTTAACTAATGTGAATACGAGGTTATTGCTATTAATATGCAGAATGCGTAAATTCGATTAAATAACAAAAATTTTAAAAAATTGGATTACTTCTTGTCTTAAACTGTAGCTTCATATTTCACAATGCTTGACCGTGTCACTTTTGGAAAATATTGGTCGTTATAATTAACAATATTGCTTTCTATAACTCGGCATCTATGAGTAGTTAATTATTTTTTGTGATAATTTTATGTTTATGCCATATGTTTCGTAAATTATTTTTTCGAATTCCGGACACCGATTACAATGAGTCATTTGTTCAAGAAAATTTGTTTATGGGGTATCCAGGCCTGGTCGGCCGAATTCCGTATTATAAATAAAGAGCGAGAGGTATTTTTCGAGTGTCAGAAAGTAACTACAATGAATCATGATACCGGGCATTTGCATCTTGTATAACAAGATAGACATAGAACTATATGACATTTCAGAATGGATGTGGGGATGAAACTCGGATTATTTGATGGAAGTAGGAATCTAATATACATTTAGGACAGGCGTTTTGAAAAATGACAATTTAAATGAACTCTTTAGCCATTTCTTAACCAATTGGAAGATATTTTATTTGTATGTTAAGCGCAGGATTCCGAAATGGGATTCGAATGTTTTTTTGGAAGATGAATGATTTAAATGAAAAGAGACATTTCCGCAAAGTATGTGAATTATACGAAAAACGATATTGACAAACAGACGCTAAATTGAATTTACCAAAATATCGGTGCTGCTCAGTATGCCAAAAATTAGGAATAAAAAACGATTTTTGACGAAAAACTGATTTAAAAAAATCGGCATCTGTTCGACACATGGGAATTGTTTAATACTGGTGAAAGTTCATACTTAAGATTTTTCTATATTTCGTGAGATTGTTGCCAGTGATGTTTGTCCAAAAATGATCAACCGAAAGTGACAGATTACATTTAAACATTAAATTGTGTACGCCACGGGTTGATATCTCCAAAGTAAAAAATAAGTCTTTAAAAATTTCTGTGGGTGGGCGCGTGTTTCAGCGTCGACTAAATGGCTGTTGGAACTGTATAGCTGGCTTGACCCGCATGAAACTTTATTTTTAAGTTTTTTAATAAATTAGGAGATCGCAGTGAGTTTTGGCCGACATTGATGCGCCGGAAGATCCATACAGATTTACCGCATTTTTGTACAAAAATTTGAAAACTGGGAAATTTGAAAATATTTAATTTTTATAGGAAATTGTTGAGTTTTATTAAAAAAAATGATTTCACCAAAATTCGGCATCTCTACACAGATTAACTTTTCAAAAAGTTGCTTCTGAATTTTGGTGAAAATTAGTGTAACGGAAGTGGTAGCTTCTATGCGAGCTTTTCAAATTTTGAAATGATGTTGGAAAGTTTATCATTTAGCAAGAACGAATTAAATTATTTTTATAAAGCAATATTTTATGAAATTGGGAAAGCAGGGATATTATTTGATTATACAAGTCAGTTTTACCAAAAGTCCGATAAGTTTAATTTTTCACTTTAGAAATCCAGTGTGATGTAGTCGAATACGTTTGTGTTAAAAGAAAATATGGTTTTGGCCTCACATATTCACCCCTCCATTTTTATTCGATCTACAACAATTGTCTTCAGAAGGAAATTTTGTAGTAGCTGTTTGTTTCCACGTGGCTGTGGATCAGTCACAACAAACTCAGGCAAGTTATTGCCTTAGTGAATTGTTATGCTTCCAAATTGAAATTATATATATGTGTGGTAAAAAGCTTAATATTTTTGAAAGCTATTCAGCATACAAATTACATCTGGCTGTACGTTAGACCAAAGCTTCTTTAATTTTTGTCAGAGTGTACAAAATCATTTATGTAATAAATCAACTCCAGTCGTGGACCACAACAAAACATCATTCATTTGTTAAAGTAATTTAAAGTGATAAAGTAAAACAAAGCTTAATTTTATTCCACTTGATTTATATATCTTCGAAATCCCAAAACTACCTATGTTAAAGTATCCTACTATTTATCTATAACTTTTATATCTGCAGACATAATTAAATTTTCAAACCACCATTTTTTTGTGAATTTCAAAAATGAACTATTTATACCGAAGCTAAAGACAATACTCTACTACTATCTAAACTTTTAAATCAAAGTTTAACTTTCTTATCACTATACGAAAAATATAAACTTTTATTTTTTCTCACTTAAAAACTTTACAGTTTCTTTTTAAAGTTAAAATAATAATATTGTGTTATTCTCAACGGTAATATTTAATGCAAATTTCACAAATGAAAACCTAAGATTTTTTGTTGTGTTCTTTGTACATTCTGGAAAAAATGACAATTCTCAAGAGATTTTTTATTACAGTAAAATCGGAGACAGAATATTATGGATATAAAAGAAATAATCTCAAAATGGGTATAGTTTTTTGAATATACATTTTATTCCTAGAGCCGTTTCAGTTTATGTATGAAAGATAAAAAAAAGTTATAATGTTATTATGATAAAAATTTGGTGAAAATTGACACACAAAAAATGTATCATGCATCCCGCGAGATTAACTTTATGTGTACTGAATATATCTAAGTTAACATTAATCTTTATATTATTCAAGACAGTTCCCAAGTACATCAAACAAAATATTTATTCAATCAATTTTCTTTAATGTGTGCACACACAAATTCTATTTATATATCTATCTCGGCTCAACTCGTTTCAATCATATCAATTTATTTACCTCAAATCATAAATCAACCCTAAGAGATTAAATTTTTCAACAAAAAATTTTCCCTTCAATTTACATTTTTCATACATAAATTTGACGAGTAAATATTTTTCATGCGTGACTGTTGCTATATCCGCCGAGTACGGTGTTCGGATGATGTGGAAAAAGGGTAAACCAAATTGTTTTAACTTGGCGAACCGTTAAAGAAAATATATAATTTAATAGGGTGTTTAATCTAAATTATTTCGAATTTTTGTATACTATGCATTAATTTGATCAATTTTATGTAATCTCGGGTATATAGGGTGTATTGGGGTTATACCAATCTCGGGTTTTGATAAAATCCGTATTATGGTTACTAATCAAAATAAATTGCCAACGTATTAATAAAAGCCATAGGTACATATAGATTAAATCAAATCCTATATACTTGACACATCTTAATTGACGTGCACTTAGAAATGAATCGATCAAATTAATTCCCTTGTTGTACGTTCACCCTCAACGTATTTTAGTATTAGTTTTTTTTAATAAGAGAATAAAATACAAAAGTCCAGAAATACATTTCTCCCTAATTACGTTTTTTGTGCATGGCAGTGCACAGCAGATAGCAATCTCAATTAATCAACAAAATTAGTGTTTGAGCTGCAATTTTTCAATTGCCTTAGTTACTCATTATTTTGAAATAGAAAAAGGGGAGGTTCGGTTCAAATTGTACGGAGATATAGTTAGCAAAATAATGATTAAATCATGATCGTGACTATATAGCTGTAATTTAAGCTAAGGGCTATTCTGTACAGAACCCAAATTAATCAAAGTTGTTGCGCTAAGTAAAAAAAAGCGCATTCTAATTCGAGCGAGGCTTGTCTTTTAGCATATAATATACCTTCTAATATTAATCTTAAAAAGTAGTTAGCTAATCACCTACTTTAGTAAAACATTTTTCGGCACCAAAAAAAAATTGCTGTTTTAGGAGTTTGGTATTATCTACCCTCACGAAGAAAAGTGTAATAAAATCGATTGATATTTTCTTGGAAAGCTTGCGATGAAAATGCAATCTCAAAATTTGAGAAATGGAAATAAATCGATCGAAATTCATTTCAACCAAGACTGTAAACCACAGTGCGTCAAGGGATGCGCCAAGAGCATACACGTAAGAAGAAGCAAAATCAAAAGTAGTGCTTATTAAAACCGTTACGACACCCAAATTTAAATTGTGCGATGTTGCGTTGCAAGTTAAATTATTGTAGTCAACGGAGATTCATCACCGGAGCTTAAATCATTAACTAGCCTATTTATAAACACGTATTCAACAATAGTTCTTAAATGGTTATTGAAACGGCTGAAATCCCTTTATTCCTAACGTCTTGCTCTTAAAACTGCTGAAGACGAACTGTTTAAAAATGAACTTTATTTTTGTTAAATAAATTTGATCGTTTCGCTTTGCTCGTATTTGTTGCTTTTGCCATCGATTTGAAATGCTCGTCGTGTTGATGTATATTTGTGATGCAATTACTCTGTTTGCTCGTACAGAGTGATGAACGATTAGTTAGCGATGAGTTTGCGAGATGTTATGTTTGCGTTATGTACGATTATAATATTGGTTTGCAATATTCTAACCGCTACATATAATCAAACCATGGTTTAATATAAATTGGCAAGATCCCTGGCTCAACGGAATTGTTGACCCATATTAGATAAAGACTCCAGATTTTAGAATGCAGAGATATTGTTAAAAAGATCGTTTAAAAGTATTTGGCATACCTTTATTATTAGCAGCAACAACAGGCTGAACCAATGGGGCAGTTACCATTTGTACTAAATACTAAAAGCAAACCAACAACCAACCTCTAAAGATATGAAGGGATTTTTTGCGATATTTACATACGATGGCTAGTAGATTGCATAGGTAACACCTTAAAAATCGGATTGGTTTGTTCAAATTTAGCTCGCGTCATTAAAAATGACAATTTGCTCTCGCTTGGTGCGATATCAATATGTAAAATGTAAACATTGTCGCCTCGATGTGAATCAATGACGACGTCTATTGAATCAGAGATGAAGATAGTATTTTCACTAGTATTTGCAGTAACCTGAGCAACGGTTTCCCACCATTACTGGTAAAGTTGTCATTGCATTCTCTCTCTCTCTCTCTCTCTCTCTCTCTCTCTCTCAAAAACGCACAGCGTCAACATCAAATGTACTGTGTGTCATTCCCGCAATATGCTGAAACATTAGAACAGTTCCATGGTCGGTGTCAATAATATGCTGAATATTTGGCGTTCCAAACATGCTGAGACACCGAAACAGTCCAAGTCTCATTGAAGCAACGAAAGCCCGACGACACACTGTCACTGAAAGAGCGCAGCTACGACGTAAAACATTCACATGAATCACATGGAGTGTTTCTGAGATAACTGCGTTTGAGTACGATGAAACTATCGATTATGTAAGCCATGAGCTTATAAAATCGAGTAAATGAACAAGAAATCCACGTTCTACGGAATCCTTAAATTGAAAGAGAAAACGATATGAATGTGTCACTCTGGAGGCAAAGTGAGCAAATTAAGTCTTGGGACAAAGAGATGTTGGCGCACAACGGTACGCTCACCAGAGTCCCGGACATGCACAGGTTTTATGATGCAGTGGTAAAAAAGCAATGGGGTTACTTGTAGACGCGTTCCCTTAAATGCGTAACCACGGGTTGTCCAACCTGTTTATTTCTTTCACATATAACCCTGCTTGGCTTCTCATTACAAAAGATAAAGTATTCAAAAATGTGCAGTAGTTTATGTACTACGAGTGACAGAAACGTGTTTTTCCTCATTCATGTTCATACGTTGGTGTGGTTCAAGGAAAAGCTACGCCTCAACCAAATCGATGCCGTAATATTAAGGGCTGAGACTACATACCAAGAAACTGACCAACAGCTTCCTGATACTGTGATTAAGATAATGATTCGCGGTCCATATTGTAGTCAAAATGCGTCATCATTGATCACTCCGTATCTTTAAAAGATACTCAAACCAACAAGAATAGGTATCCGCTGTACAGGCAAGGAACACGAGCAGATGGCTCCGTGTAACCACTAGTAGAATCCGAGGCCTCATGCAGGAATTCGGGATGGGCACCAGTTGGATGGACCCCTATTCTGCTCTTCTGTAGAAAATGTTCTTCTGACTTCATTGTAAAGTTCTGTAATTCTGAGTTTCCGAGCTGTCTGCAACGATCAACATCAAGGATATTCCAATATTGATCCCAGTAATGATGTACAAACATTTAGAATGAGCCGATATGTTCTGAGTAACGAAGCAACTTAAATGATTTTAGGCTTGCTATTGCTGAGCTGGTTTACTACACTTAGTTAAATTTTAGAGATAGAGGATCAACATCACTTAGTACGACTCCAGTATAGCGTTCGTCCTGCTGTGCCAAAACGATGCGATTGTAAAAATATTACTTTACATTAAAGTACCTCGCTACTACACCTGAAATGTGTTTGTGAAAGAGAGGAAATGCCGGTTATTAAAGATATAGGTCCCACGCTAGTCTAGTCTGAAGTCGGATAACGATCTCGGTCGCGTATACCATACATCGTGTACGTATTATCAAATTTTAGTATTATTGTTTGAGGATACTGCAAAATGTAATATGGGAACCTCCACTAGCGAGAGCTATTCGCCATATTCGTGTGCATTTGTGGTTTGTCCAACCCACTTAACCTATGTGACAAGTACAAAGCTGCTTAATAAGGATGGTCATTTAGAACAAAATGATAACCATAACCGGAAATAAGCTGGCCGAATTTGGCATGTTTACACCACAGAGTTGGCAAAATTTCGAGTGCTTTGGCTAGGGAGCTCGACCATGAAAAGGACGTTTATGGTGTACACGTGATTTAAACTGTGTCTCGGCTGCCTTCTAAACAAATCCACATTATGCAGGCAAATCAATTTGCTCAAATTTATATTCGTAAGAATCGGCTGAGACCGAAATAAGGCAATTGATGTTACTTAGCAGACGGCAGAGCTGTGGCGAGCGAAGAGGCCTCGACGTTCAGTATATGTATAAGAACAGCAACCACTGCGCCTTGCTGCATCAAGCGTGCGCTCAAACGAGCGATAGAAAGCTGATCACAGCCTGTAGGATATGGGCAGAAACCGGTTGAAACCTGTTTGTTCGACTTATGGGGAAATTTTGACAAACCCTTTGTGTTAATGTGCAAAGCGTAGTACGCAGTACGTTTACGTACTGTGGGAAATTCAATTCGAAAATTGCAAAAACTGTAATTTGATTTTTTTTAATTTTAAATTTTACACAAATTATTTTTTAATTATTTTTAAGTGTTGTTGGTGCGACTGCAGTGAAAAATTGTTGAACTAATTTTCGTGAGTCAAAAAAAAATAATGAAACTTGGGTTTAGTATAAAATATGTTTTGTAAAATTAAACGTCCGAAATGCCACATCAATACCATTTTAATCCATCTTATGCGGCTTCAATCATCTATGCTAAACTGTATTCAGTTAAGTAATTCATCTATTAGGTGAATCCACACTAGGACTTGTGAGTCCGGCCTCATTCTTCGTTTTCCCTCTTTACCTATAAAACCGGAAAAATGAAAAGGGGAAAAACGAATAATGGGAGTGGATTCAAAAGACCAAGTGTGGGTTGGGTGAATCATACGAAACTAACTTTCCGTCCCCATTATAATTTCGCATGAATGGGCATTATTCAGTTTTACTACTACTTTAGCTTGTCGGTGTGAGCCCCAGACCGATGTTTGGTAGCATGCGATTTTGTTTTATTGATGAGTAGCAGAATTTCTTTATTGGCTTAAACGAAAAAATAACATTCAGTTTATTCACAAATCAATTAAGTTTTGAGATACAGCGAGATAGTTGATATGGTTAATTTTGTTAGAGAAAGACTTGTAATTAGAAACAAAATTAAAAATAATAGTTTGTGTTCCAAGTCGGTGTTAGCCGGCGGGTTTTTTTGGTATTTTCAAAATTTGCATACAATTTCAATATTGTAATTGGGGAAGTATTATTTGCTGCAAGTAATCGAATTGTGTATGGTGTGCAAGACATGACATGGTCTTAAATTAGGACTTTACAAATATTTTTTTTTGCATGCGTATTTGACGTGTATGGGAAAATATATCTCTTATCCAACGCACAGCACCTTTAGTGAATTTATATGACCCTCGATTGTTGGTTTTTGTAAGCGACGAGAACGAATATCTCAAGATAGTGCCTACAAAATCGAAGTAAGAACCAGTGATTTTCAAATAAGGTGGCTCGATGGTTTTTGTGTCTGCACGCGGCACTAGCGGTATGTGTGTATCTCATGGCTGTGTACCAATACTCGGGTAAAAGTTAATTTTAAGTAAAAATTTTCGGTAAATTCAATTATTTTTGAAAACTCTATGGTAAACTGATCGAAAAATCTGTACTAAAATTGATTTTTATCATAATAAACGATTTACCCGACTACTGGTATGCAGCCCATTTATTGAGTCTAGCGTTTAACCGTTTGCCTACAATTTACCGCAAGTTATTACTTATCAATAAACTAAAATTCGAGTTATAAGTTGAAATTTTTTAATGGATAAAAAGTTTGCTAACCATTCGCAAATTTCAAATACGATTTTGGTCGCGGTTGCAGTTGGAGTTTTATTGGATTATTGAATAGTTCGTCCGGACCATAACATTTTAGTATGATAAGTCATTAATTTTTCATTGAATTTCATAATTTTAACTTTATCTAACTTATATGAATAAAATATTTGTATTGCTATTTTTATTGCTAATCATGTTTACTCTAAACAGAGTGCTTTTGAACCGTACCAGTACGACTTCGTCAGTATGACCGTATCAGGAGTGCCACCTGTTGACCTGGATTATGCTAGTGTATACACACCCTCGCGAATATACCTCCACCACTGTGTTAGTAGCAAAAATATATGGGGTACAACCGTACATACGGTTTTCAGTTCGAGGAACAATTGTGTTGCGTTTCGTTTAGCGACCGAAAAAAGCCGCTAATGAATTGGTGCACATCACCACTAACATAAGGGTTCAGATGTTAAGTGATTTTGAGTCCGATACATACGCGGAGAAATTAGTGGAAATTAGGCGTAGGTGCAATAGAGACAAAGGTAAAGAGTATGGTTAGGCGAACTAGCTGATTGCTAATGTTTTTCCGGACTAACAACGAAATGTTCATGATGAAAATTGGTTGTGTGAAAGAACCATACTTTCGTGAAGCGAGTCAATTTCAGAAATAGATACAAAACTTCATTATACTCGAAACACTAAAGCGGGTGAGTGAAGCGACCCCGCGCAGCATGTTAATGTACATAACGGTATAAATGCATTTTATATTTGTATATTTTTTATATAAACTAAATTTATTTTAAGTATACTGTTTTTATTTTTGTTTGTGGGGTAAACAGTGTCAACCTTAACTCAATTTTGTTTTTCTAGATGAACCTCACAGTATTAAAATTTATGGTAATTCAAGCAAAATAATAATATATTCAACCACAGACGAAAAACGTAAATAAATAAAAACACATTGAGATGAAAATGTACCAAGTAAATGTGTATGCAAGACGATACATTTAGCTACTACATATATGAAGTTGTATGTACAGAGACAGACCGAGTACAGTAGATATGTAAATAAACTTTTGTAGAAATATACTCGTTGATGTAAAAAAAATACGATATATATGTTTTGTCAGGCAAAAGACATTCTGAATATTTTAGGAATACAACATAACAACTAGCAGAAAATTGTGGGGTTTTCGTTTATTTGTACAGCATTTAGATTTTTAAGTAACTATGGTTTATTATTGTATGAGATGTACAGTTTGACAGGGAAAACTTTCAAAAAAATTTCAAATTACAAAATTGTTGCAGTTGAAATGTTTGGTTTTAAAAATAATTTTATTTATAATTTAAAAGATAACTTGCGACTGTTGAATATTTTAAGTATACTACGTTTTAGATAGAAATAAACAGATCATTAATTGAGCGAATTTTTATTTAGACTGCGGTCCAATTCGTGACTTATTTTGTGGAGACTGAGTTATTTGAAAGTCTACAATTAGTCTCCTGTCGAATTGGAAACTTATTGGAAACTTGCTTTAATTATTTAGAAGAGTTACCAGATTGGACACAATCCTCGCATAAAAGTAAAACAAGCCTACAAATAGTTTAGCCGGCAGGAGGCTTATTGTAGACTTTCAAATAAATCACTCTCCACAAAATAAGTTTCGAATTGGATCGCAGTTTAATTGTGAAATTCTTCGGTTGCCCTCGATGCCTAATATTGCTGCGTTTAATAATATATGTACTAGCTGTTGCCCGCGACTTCGTTCGCGTGATTTGGAATTTAATGCGATAATACGTACGAGTTCCTGACATGCGTTGCAATACCACCCAAAGAAAGTAAGTGTTTTTGTTTTAAATCTGTTTATTGTAGAGCTTTTAGATACACAATATTTTTCCCGACTGGTTCACACACAAATAAATTTAAAGGTTTTCCGGCACGTAAGCAGGCGAAGCGCAGAATTTCGATTTTATGTAGCGCATTTTTTATAGCGATTGTCCCTGAACCTTGTTGATGGTAATTGCGAATGCTAGTCGTACCGAAACCCTCAAACAAATAATAATGTTGCGTGGTAATAGTAAAAGGTGTTTTTTTAAGCCCGATAGAACTTTTAAATTGTAAAAAATAACACAAAAAATTAAATTGTAATCAAAAATTTTATTTTATTCGAAAGATCAATACATATAGCATTAATATTTGAAAATTATTTCGGGCATATGGGCACTGTGGCTTTTCTTGACGAAACGCATTCTGGACGTCCAATTTTGAGCCACTTTTTCGAGCACTGCTAGCCGTATGTCACGAATAACACGAACAATGCTGGTCTCCAAGGCGTCAATTGTTGCTGGTTTATCAGCAAAAACCAGTGACTTCACGAGCCCTACAGGAAATAACCGAGAGGTGTCAAATTGCGCGACCTTGGAGGCCAATTGACAGCTCCATTTCGAAATCAACTTATCGCCAAATTTTGATTTTAATAAGTCGATGGTTACGATCGTCGTTTGGCACGTAGCGCCATCCTGTCGAAACCACATCTCGTCCGGATCAATATCATCCATATTTTAAAACAACAAATCATTGATCATAGTGCGGTAACGATCTTCATTGACCGTAACGCGATCCCGGCCTGATTTTTAATCTACATTTTAATAACTTCCTAGCGTTGGGGGCGTGGGTCAATTCATGATGATTTTCCAGAGTACATTTTTCATAAACATTTAATTTTTGGTTTTATTTTTTATTATTTCAAGATCTATCAGGCTTTAAAAAACACTCGTTACATCTCATTTAAATATTCCACCTAAAATTGTAGCTTTGTTGATATTTTTCAATATCTTTTTCACTAAAAGCCTAGTACCGTTACAAAGTCAGTGTGGATTGATATTTTGGCGAAGAATGATAAATGAAGAGAATTCAATTGGATAATTGACAACTATTCGTCTTTCTAGTCATTACAGTTTCGTGAATCAATTCGTCTGTAGTTGCTCCCAGTTTAAAGCAGTTTCCAATATCCAACCATGGGTATGTGAAACGTTAAGCGGATATATCAGGTTGTAACTAGTTTTACACGTATATTTGTCTTCAAAGTCAATTTATGTACTTATCACGTAGAGTTTGTCGAAAATCACCAGATAATAAAATGAGCTTGCCAATAAAGAGCTTTTCTTTTCCTCTCAAATCTTTTAGTGTACAATGAATCGCTTTCAATGCTTGTTTGTGCGCCTTATTGTACACTCGTTCGATATAGTGAGTTGACATGATTGCGGTAATTTATCCATTCCACAATTTTTGTTGATATTGCATGTTGGCATCTCAGTGATTTGAATTTGCTGTTCGATCACCATCCAGTTGTACTACTTTGGCGTGCATAATTCTGTCACATTATGTTATGTTGTTTTGGAACGAAGTTCAAAAGATACGTTTTAATCAAATGACTTGATTTTGATTAATTGCATTCGCAAACGATGTAGGATGTCTTTACTAAAGTAATGTTGTTATGTTCCCAGAGATCTTTTGGATTGGATAGGAAGCACGTTGCCAATATGACTGCAAGTAACGTGCGTATTTACGGTGGTTAATAAATATTCGATCCATCAGCGAGTTAAGTGTCCCAATGTGCATCGTTTTTATGAAAATTTAATCCTTGGCAAGATTCACGATAAGTGTCACTTACTTAACCGTTCAGAGTTTTCATTTTTACTAGTATGTAGGTCCACGTTCGCTAATTAACAGTTATCGCAAGTAAATGCATTTTGCATTATTTGGGTTACAAACTGCCTGATATGTCGTCTACTTTGATTCGTCTACTTTGTTTGCGACTTTGAAACTGTTTCGCTTATGCATTCCATGTGTAGTGTGGTGGCACTTTAGAGTATAGGAGCATCTTTGCAAACATATCATCCCCGCAAAACGATAAAAATGCAGTTAATATTGTTGGCGCTGGTGACAATGTTCTCTCGCGTGATATTTTTTGTTGTGAATTCCGTTTTTAAGGTGCACTGTAAAATAATGAACTATTCGATGTCGGACATGGATTGGAAATGTCAAAATTCGGCATGATTTCTCCGAATTGAAATACTGATACAACCCATCGATAATCAACTTCCACATCATTGTTTCATATTTTTAAAGAGATGGATTTGCCCCCATTTTAAGTTGATCATCGACGATAGAGGGAATATATGTCATTGCCAGTAATACTCTCGGAAATAAGGTCTTTTGGGTATATTTTCTTTCATTTCCCACTAAACATTCTTGCTGAGTTGTTGCTGAGTATGCCACATGGACCATGAATCATGTTTTTAGGAACGACTTGACATAAGTTTGGATCAATGTCGATATCTGCTATTTCTAACTAACTTTTCGATAAACCTAATGTGTATCTTCCTTTTTACCATTTAGTTGAATACATCTCACAGCATGTCTTTCCTAAAACATGATGACAACATGAACATGACAATTAAATATTTTAATTTTAGTTTAAAATCACAGGTGCATAAATATCATAACGACCCGAACTTTCACGAGTCATCAATCGATATGAATAGTCATGCATGGCATTGACTTTCTTATTCGTGTTTCCATCTTTTTTTTATGTTCCCTGATCCGTTCTGGGACCGAACCTCTCCCTACTCTTTCGCGGTTCGCTTTTGTACGTCCTTACCTTTACGCCTGTATTGGCTAATTCGAGGACGAACGGATATAGGTCCGATTTTAATACCATCTGCACATTGCATAGCTCCATGCCAGCCTATACTGGCATGGAGGATGGGCAGGCCCGTGAGCCCCGCACTCCGACAGGAGGTCATAGATGTGTTCCTTCTCATCCCAAATCGTAATTTGTTGATGAAAATTCCCTTTGCATCCTGCCCCTATCGGGGTTCGAACCCGGTACCTCCCGATCCAAACGCCAAAGCTTTAACTACTCTGCCATTTGGTTATTAATTGTTTCCATCTTTTTGTGGATTTCTCAATTTAATATTCAAATGTTATCAAACTTCTACTTGCCTCTAAAATCGGATATTGCAAACCGTCGTATGAGTGTTGAATTTCTGAAACTCGCTAATAAGAATTATGTTACGCGAGTTCAGTTCTTCGCCAACTATAAAGATTGTGACTTCAGCAATTGTTGGTGCATTGTTCTGTCTTTCGTGTTGACCGTGTAGCTTTCTCTAACTACAATCTTCTAGTATTCAGAACCATTTGTTCAAGTGCAGTTCTAAACAATCGAAATAATTCATTGTCGAATAAAGTTTGTAATGCAGCGACAACATCTCATTAGTGCCCGCATTGAATTGGTAATGTTGATTGGTTTGTTCGTTAATGTTTCCCATGAAGAAATTTGTGTTCTTCGTTCGGAAGTGGAATAAGTGATCCTGTACGATAATAAATTTCCTTTGGAATTTTGAATGTTGACATGTAGTTCTGGCGCACGAAATTTGTTGCACTGAACGGTGCCATTTGGAAGCAAGATTTGTACTTGCATATGTTTGCCAAGATATGTTTTTATTCGGCCTCTATAACCTGATATACCAACGTCGATAATGGTTCGGAAAGTATACCCAGGATTAAATTGGTGGCGACAGTTTCCAGTCTTGTTTGCCGTCTTGCTCGTCAGCTTCTAAAGTTCGAGATGCTATTTTCTTTCGTACATTAGGTTTCACGAAGAATTGTTTGTCGGTGGATGGATTAATTGATTTGACAGCGAAAGCAACGCCACGATTTAATTTAAAAATTAATACAAAATCATTTTTTTGTTTACTAAAAAAGTGTTTATGGTATTTTGGCTGGCTGGTTCTTGATTGAACTGTTGCAACCTAAATTTCCGAAATAGAATAGGATTAATTTTAATTTTCTGTTGTGCTGGTAAACATATTTCTGTTAAAATCTGGATTTATTTGCATTGCAAAATCCAGATTTAACCAGTATTCTGTTGGTTGCATAATAAAGAGTGTTCCAATTTGAGTATCTTTTAAAATATTCCGCCATTTATATTTTTTGTAATAGAGTATCATATGTTATTTGACAGATGACAAGTACAAACTTTCCGGTTAGTTAAAATAGAGAGATATACGATTGAATAGTGTGTTTTCATTATTGAAACTTATTTTAAATATGGTGAAAGTTTTAAATATGGTGAAAGAAAATTTCGTTCCAAATGCTTCGACAAGCTATGCTATTACACTTATCATTGATAAATTTGAAGAATATGGTTCAGTTTAAGATGAGAGAAGCAAAATTTATCATCGTAGTGATCATTCAAGTGAAAATATTGCGATTGTTAACACAAGTGTTTCTGAAGAGCCAAAAACATCAATTCATCATCATTCACAATACAAAATACAGGCAATTCAAGAATTATAGCAAAATGACCGCGCATGGAAATTGGTGGCTATGTCAACAAACAAAACTGCCGCATTTGGGCTGAAGAAAATCCTATAGAGAATTGTTTGAAAAGACAATGAAACCAGGAAAAGTTACTTTATGGTGTGGATTTTGATGTGGTACCGTAATTGATCCACATTTTCTCGAAAATCAAAATGTAAATGCAATTTTTGTGAATGGAGCTCGATATCGAAAGACGATTAGAAACATTTTGTGGAGTCAATTGGAAGATATTGATGTGCAAAATATGTGGTTCCAACAGGATGGGACAGGATGCCACAAAGCAACGGAATCAATCGAACTTTTGAAAGAGAAGTTTAATAATCGAATAATTTCTCGAAAAACACACTTGAATTGGCCAAAAGATCATGCGATTTAATACCATTGGACTTCTTCTTATCTAGTTTCTTGAAGAGTAAAGTTTATGCGGATAATCCTCAAACTGCTCAACACCTCAAAGACAATACCATCGAGCAAATATCACTAATTGAAACATCATAATGCGAGAAAGTTTTTCAAAATTTTGGTAAAAGATGTCGCCTGCCGAGCTAGCAGAGGAGGTTACTTGAACGACATTTTCTGCATTATTAATCGGAACCAATGCACTTTAATTTTAAATAAAAATAAATAAAGTTTTCGCACAGGTTATGTCTTTTATTTAAAATTTAAAAAGATACTTCAATTTTGAACACGCTTTACTTATAGATTAAGTTGGTACTGAATATAATTGCAACGACAACAATTATTTCAATTAACAGTAACAACTACCACACCAAATGAATTTGTCTCGGTTATCACAATATTAATCATTTAAATTACGCTGGGGCCGCCTTTGATCTGGTTGCACTATCGCATTCAATTGTATCGTCAAATAATTCGTATTCATATTGATAATCAGTATGATTTTAAATTGAACGACACATTTGAGGCGATTCATTGTGAAACTTTAAAATATGTCAATGCAAACAAATGGATTTTTGTTTGCATTGTCATTTTTTTTAAAGTTTCACAATCTTAACTTTCCTATTGATTGGCGGTATCGAAAGCAATTGTTTTCCAACAGTGTCTCACTCGGTTCATTTGTTTCAGCAGCTCTAGAGGGAGTCGTTCTGCTTCGACCGTGTTCATGCCATGTACACAGTTCATTCATTTCAGCAGCTCTGGAAGAAGTTATTTTTGACGAATCGATTCAATTGCTTGATTACGCAAATCGTTTCATACAATATTTCAGAGTCAACAGCAGTATTCCCTTATGTTCACTGAGGCAATTTCCTTTGCAATTACTGACGGATTCGGTCTTATACAGACACATCGTTTGGTTCATTCTCCGCCATTACATTTTTGCACATACTCGTACTATACTTTATCGTTTACATTGGCTCCATGAATATACTGTTAAAGTTAGCCGAAAGTTACTTGCCGAAAGGTAATGCAGATCGTGTTTTGCTATACCAGCCGAAAGATGATAATGCAGATATTGTTTTTGCTATCAAACCGAAAAAATATTTTATAGCCGAAAGATATAAAGGGTGTTTTTTTAAGAGGTTGCCGATTTTTTTTTTGAATAAAACACATATAAAATTATGAAATGACCAAAATTTTTTTTTATTTGGTAGATAATTTTTTGGCATTTAACATTTAAACACAATTTCTGGCATATGGCTACCACGACTATTTTTCACAAATGTCATTCTGGAGGTCCAATTTTCCAGCACTTTTTCAAGCATTTGAGGGCGTATGTCAGCAATGACACGTTGAATATTGGTTTCCAAAGCGTCAATCGATTGAGGTTTATCCACATAAACCAATGACTTCACGTATCCCCACAAAAAGTAATCGAGTGGCGTCAAATCGCACGAACGCGGAGGCCAATTCACCGGACCATTTCTCGAAATAATGTTGTCGTTGAAAGTTTCTTTCAATAAGTCGATTGTTTCACGTGCTGTATGGCAAGTGGCACCATCTTGTTGAAACCACATTTCATCCATATCCATATCTTCAAGATTTGACAACAAAAACTCATTTAACATGGTTCTGTATCGATTTCCATTCACGGTAACGCGTCGTCCTTCCTCATTTTTAAAGAAATATGGACCGATGATCCCACCAGCCCATAGACCGCACCAAACAGTACATTTATCAGGATGCATTGGTAATTCTTGAACGGCGTGTGGATTATCTTTGCTCCAAATGCGACAATTTTGTTTGTTGACGTATCCATTTAACCAAAAATGCGCCTCACCACTGAAGAGAATTTTACGGTAAAAAAATGGATCTTCGTTCAATTGATTTAACGACCAATCACTGAATTCACGGCGCAAACGATGGTCGTGTGGCTTTAATTCTTGCACCAATTGAATTTTGTATGGCACCAAACCCAAATCTTTACGTAAAATTTTCCATAAAGTCGATGGACAAAGTCCAATTTGCTGAGCACGACGACGAATCGATAAATTGTCGTTTTCTTCGACACTGGCCTCAACGACAGCAATATTTTCTTCTGTACGAACTCTTCTCATTCTTGTCGGTGGCTTGGCATCCAAAAGAGTGAATGTAGACCGAAATTTGGTAATTACGTTCTTTATGGTGGTCTCTGACGGACGATTATGTGCACCATAAAATTCACGAAGTGCTCTATAAACATTTTTAATTGAACACTGATTTTGAAAATAAATTTCCACGATTTGAAAACGTTGTTCTGGAGTTAACCTATTCATAATGATTTGCCAAACAATACTGAGTAGAAATGCCACTTTGAGCTGTCAAAACAACTGTCATAAAATAAAACGACATCTATCGGAAAAACAAACCTCCTAAAAAAACACCCTTTATTACTTGATAAACTTAGTTCAACTATCACCTCCAAATAACCAGAATACAACAAAAAATATTCTGGAAATGTAAATTACAATAAACATGCATACGTTTTGTAAACGTTCCTCTATCACCTTATGCAACCCACTAGTCCGGCCAGCGAATAACTTCTGGGTGCAACAGACTATATCTCGAATACTAAACATACACAAATTCCCAAAAAATTATTTAATATCCGGACTAAGGTGAGGGTGAAGGGGAACGTTTAACGTATTTGAAATAATTTTTTGTTAATTTTTGTATGTTTAGTATTCGAGATTTAGTCCATTGAATTCTGTCTATAATGGTCATAGTAGGATCGATAGGAAAGTGGGTAACCTTGAAAATACAGAACATTTTATTAATTTTGCTTGATACTTTTTAAATTTATTATAATTAACATTTCATAGGATTTGGTCCACTTTTGTAAAATTATTTATTTCCAGACAGATTTTTGCTGCGAAATATTTTTTTGTCTGGGATAGCAAAGACACAATCTGCATTATCATATTTCGGCTAACTTGAATAAGGTTCCACGTATCTTAGATAGAAGTGGTGTAACAAACAATCCAATTACTGTAAAATACAATCTCTTTGCCCAATCGGCATGCCTATTTCTGTGAATAATAAAAAAACTTTGAAAAAAATCAACTATTTGGGATATATTGTACCAGAGCTTCGACACCCCGCGGCCGTCCTCTTAATAAATATCACGAAAACCTTCTTATTTCGGTATAAATTCTCTATATGTAAAATTTGTATCATATTATGTGGAAACTTAGGAGTATTTCTTGATGTAGGGGACGAACCACTCGGATTCAAGCGTATCACTAATTTTATGTAATCCCCTTCCTAAACTCATTCCCGTAAAAATATTAAAAAAATTCTTACCCCTTCATAATATCGTAAAGTCTGGACATGCAACTTATAAGTTTATTTATATTTACCCCGCAATGACGAGGCGGCAATTTTTGATGTCCCTAGATGACAAATCACAAAATACAAAGTGTGCCTGGTTTATACCAGCGATAATGAAAAATAAAAAAATTGTGTAATTATTTTTACACACACAAACAATATAAATAAAGTTTAGGGAGCAAATTAAACAAAATTTTGGTATTCAAATTAATTAAAGACACAAACCAGTTGCATACATTTTAGGAGCAATTTAATATCGATACTAGGAAGAATTTGTTGTCTCAGTAATAAATTAATCCTACAAATAATGGTAGAGTAAAAAATTAATATATGCAGCGCTTTTAGGTTGTGGCAGGCGACATGAACTGGAACCAGATTAAGCAGGAGACAAAATAAGGGTGTTTTTTTAGGAGGTTTGTTTTTCCGATAGATGTCGTTTTATTTTATGACAGTTGTTTTGACAGCTCAAAGTGGCATTTCTACTCAGTATTGTTTGGCAAATCATTATGAATAGGTTAACTCCAGAACAACGTTTTCAAATCGTGGAAATTTATTTTCAAAATCAGTGTTCAATTAAAAATGTTTATAGAGCACTTCGTGAATTTTATGGTGCACATAATCGTCCGTCAGAGACCACCATAAAGAACGTAATTACCAAATTTCGGTCTACATTCACTCTTTTGGATGTCAAGCCACCGACAAGAATGAGAAGAGTTCGTACAGAAGAAAATATTGCTGTCGTTGAGGCCAGTGTCGAAGAAAACGACAATTTATCGATTCGTCGTCGTGCTCAGCAAATTGGACTTTGTCCATCGACTTTATGGAAAATTTTACGTAAAGATTTGGGTTTGGTGCCATACAAAATTCAATTGGTGCAAGAATTAAAGCCACACGACCATCGTTTGCGCCGTGAATTCAGTGATTGGTCGTTAAATCAATTGAACGAAGATCCATTTTTTTACCGTAAAATTCTCTTCAGTGGTGAGGCGCATTTTTGGTTAAATGGATACGTCAACAAACAAAATTGTCGCATTTGGAGCAAAGATAATCCACACGCCGTTCAAGAATTACCAATTGTTCAATCCAAAATAAATCATCACCTAAAGAAAGCATCATCTGGAAGGAAACCAACCGGCATAAAATACCTACCTAACGTCTCACCCTGAAACACATTTAACCTACCATACATCCAAGAATTTGTTTCATACCTACCCTTTATCATCATATATATTACAATTTAGTTCCCCTAAAATAGTTGATTAAGAATTAATTAATTAGTTTGTATAATTTGTTTACTTATCTTAATTTAATTTATTTGTATAAAATGTATGTCCAATCCGAAATGTCATCCAAGTGACAAATAGTGGACGAATTCTTGTGCTTAATTTCAGTTCAATGCAAGATTGAATACCGAAATTTAGGATCGATGCGACACCTGCATTTGAACTCGTTCACTATAGGACAATTTTCGGATTCGTTTTTATGACAAGTAATATTTTTTACACCCACTATTATTCCAACTTTCATTCTGTTAACATTAAAAATAAAAATAAAAGAAATTAAAAAATACACCATTTTTAGAATTGCATCGCATTTAAATTAAAATAAATAATAATTGTTAGCTTAATCGTTTCGGATTATTATTTAAACATTTGTTGGTCCTTCGAGCCGGATGCGATACCAAGCGCATCAAAAGTGTAAAGCAAGAACGAAGCGATTGCAATTCTAAAACATCATCCACGCCATTACTCACCGGAGAGCAAAAAGCCGCATTAGTAAAGTGATAGCCGGTCTAGATACCAACCGCCATTCATCGCATGGTATTTTTACTGGTTTGCATTGTACCGCAGGATTAGTAAAGCGATAAAAGGCGAGAGTCCAGCCACCATTAACCGCGTGGTATTTTGCGGCATCAAAAACCAGTCACCGTTCACCGCGCGACCATATACCAGCCGCCATTCACCGCATGGTATATTATTAGTTCCGGTTGGCAGTCAATTACATTCACCGCATGGTATTTTATTGTTTACCAGTTGACAGTCTAGTACAGGATTAAAACCAGGTGAGCCGTTTCCATATTATTTGAGTAAACCGAACCCTAACGTCAATTTATATTCAAGTTATTTATTCGAATTTTATAATTATATTTCGAGTGATTCTTTGACATTGTCTGTGTGCTCGCGCCGTGCTTATAAAATTTATATTCCCGTTAAGTTATCGACCAATTTAATTATATTTCTACCTTGTGTTAATATGGAAGCATTAGTTAAGCGTAAAGGAGTGATCAAGGGTCAGTTAACGAAGATTTCCAATTTTGTGAATACGAAAGGCGAAAATGCTAATTATGACGAACTGTCGATTCGTTTATCTAAAGTGAATGAAATGTACAATCAATTTGTTGCAGTCGAAGATCAAATATTTAATTTAGATGCAGATTCGAATTCGGATATGGATATTTTCGACGAAGCGTATTACTCAATCGTTGCAAAAATACAAGTGCTTATACGACAACTTTCGACTAAGTCCGCAATACCAAATAATCCTCGCGATGATGCAGATGCATCTTTGAATACCACCCAGATTAATTTTCGATCCGATTTCAAATTACCTAGGCTGAATCTCCCAACTTTCGACGGCAATCTGAAACAATGGCAATCATTTTATGATATTTACCTATCCACGGTCCACGAGAATACCAACTTATCATCTGCCCAGAAGTTCAAATATCTCCTAGGCCAATTACGCGGAGCCGCATATACAACTGTTTGCCATTTCCGGGTAGACGATGCTAGTTACTTTGAAGCTTTAAAACGATTAGTCAAAAAATACGATAGAAAGAGGACTATAGTGGAAAGTTACATTCGCGAATTTCTTTTGTCGCCAAAGTTTAGTAAACCGTCAGCCGTAAACATTACTAAGCTTCACGATACATTAGATGAGACTATTCGGGGACTAAAGGCCCTCGGAGATCCAGCAACTCATCGCGACCCGTGGTTAATCCTCTTGGCAGCCGAAAAATTGGACGATGATACAAGACAGCTATGGAAATACGAATCAGCTGAAACCGATTATCCAACAATTGATGAATTCTTAGAATTCCTATCTAAGAGAATGAATTCACTTGCTGAGCCTACAACCAAACGATTTACTACACCCAAATCACCAACACCAATGAATTCATATTATACCAATACCACTATACCGTTACCGCCCTGTCCGCTCTGCGAAAATGAAGCACATAGATTATATGAGTGCCCTAAATTCCGTGCCATGGACATTGGCACGCGCCGCGAATTCATATCCAAATCTAACCGTTGTTTTAACTGCCTTACTGATCGACACCCAATTACGAGCTGTAAAAGCAGAAGGCATTGCCAAAAATGTTCCAAACGGCATAATACTTTGCTGCATTACATCCATACTCCACAAATAACCGAGGGTTCAAAGAATAATAATGGATCACCGAATACGTATGTGAACGTTAATCAAAATACCGTTCAGCCAACTTCCAGTAATAATAACGAATCAGCTACCGCGTTGTTAGCAGTACCGATGTGTCGATATCCAGCAAAACCAGTGCCAATTAAGGATCCAGTAGAAGATACCAGTTCGATTAAAGGTAATATCCCTATTCTACCTACCGCAAAATTGGACATACAGGATAAATATGGAAATTGGACAAAATGTCGAGCGCTGTTGGATTCGGGGTCGACGCACAATTTTATTACGGAAGGTCTTATAAGCCGATTAAAAATTCCGCGTTCAAAGTCGGATATTACAATTAGTTCAATTAATCAATCGCGATCATGTATCTCCAGGGGTAAATCCGGGATTAAACTACGATCTTCAATCAATCCATCGTTTTGCCTGAATGTTGAAGCCTATATCCTGCCATCAATATCGACAAGGTTACCACACGAATCCTTCGATAAAACATTGTTAAAATTTGAGGCCGATAAACCGTTAGCCGATCCAGAATATTACATCGCTGCAGATGTGGAGTTGCTGTTGGGATGTGAAACCTTTTTTGAAATTTTGTTAGACGGCAAATTCCAGCCTAAGCCAGATTATCCCTATGTACAGAATTCTAAACTCGGATGGTTAGTTGGGGGAATTATCTCCGACATTGAACAACCTGTTTCTAACACCAGTAAAACCTGCTTTCATGTTGATTCTGAAACTCTTCAACGATTAGAGGTAGCTATCGAGAGATTTTGGCGAACAGAAGAAGTGCTATCACCCAAAACATTGACGACCGAAGAACGAAATTGTGTTAAGTTCTTTAATGCAACTACCAAACTAGATGAAGCGGGAATCCAGAATAAGATAGTCGTCCAATTACCGTTCAAGGATGATCCTCCCGGAATTGGGGAGTCCTTTACGCAAGCCCTACGAAGATATCAAAATTTAGAGAGAAGATTGGTTCGTGATGAAGATATGAGAAAGCCATATGTTAATTTTATGCAGGAATACCTTAAACTAAATCATATGGAGTTGATCCCGGACGATGAAATCTTAAAGCCTAATAATCAGATATGTTATTTACCTCATCATCCGGTTGTGAAGAATTCCAGTTCTACCACAAAAGTTCGTGTAGTTTTTGATGCTTCGGCGAAATTTAGCAACGGTTATTCTTTAAATGATAATCTAATGGTCGGTCCAACCGTGCAAGACAACTTAGTCAACCTTCTAATACGGTTCCGAAAACACCGATACATTTTTTCTGCGGACATCGAGAAAATGTTCCGACAGATTTCCATCTCCGATCAAGATAAAGACTATCATCGTATCCTGTGGAGAGAAAATCCAAATATGAAATTATCTCAATACCGTTTAAAAACGGTAACGTACGGTACATCGCCAGCACCGTTTTTAGCCACCGCCTCATTGCATTACCTTGCAGATAAGTACGAGAAGATCTACCCCGAAGCCAGTAAGGTTATTAAGGCGGATTTCTACATGGATGACTTGTTGAGTGGCAGTCATAGTCTGGATTCAGCAATAAGGTTACAGAGCGATATCATACAACTGCTCAATTGTGGCGGTTTTAATATACGAAAATGGTCAGCAATTCATCCATCACTACTAGAAAATATTCCATCGGAAAGTCGCGAAATGTCAGCATGGGAACTTACCGACAATAAACAAATAATTTCGATATTAGGAATAAAGTATAATGCTCTGGAAGACTATTTCAGTTTCAAGGTATCCTTGCCCGTAGCACAACCGAAGATTACCAAGAGGTTATATTTGTCTGAAACTTCACGTATATACGACCCGCTAGGGCTTTTATCACCCGTTACGATTGGGTTTAAAATTCTATTCCAGTCCCTATGGTTGGAAGGTATTGGCTGGGACGAAGAATTACCATCAAATATTTTGGATAATTATTTGTTGATACGGGAACAGTTGGAGGTGTTAACTCATATGAGATTTCCAAGATGGATATTCACAACGGATGAAGTGGAACTGCACGGATTCTCCGATGCATCGAGGGACGCTTACGCAGCTATTATTTACTCGCGGATTATTTCCCCCAATGGAGCTGTTAAAACTAATCTGGTCATAGCCAAAACACGAGTAGCTCCCATAAAGACCCTCACAATACCGAAATTAGAGCTAAATGGCGCCACACTACTAGTACGGTTGTTAAAATTAGTAGAAGATTCGCTTAAATTATCGAAAAGGGCATCTATTCATTTGTACACGGACTCAACGATTGTTTTACAGTGGCTCTCGAAACCTCCGAAAACTTTACAAACATTTCAAGCAAACCGAGTGGCTGAAATTATGTCGTATACCAATCCCACGCAATGGCACTTCGTACCGAGCCACGAGAACCCAGCCGACAAAGCTACAAGAGGTGTTACACCAAAATTATTTGTAACCGATAACCTTTGGATACGAGGTCCAAACTTTCTAAACGAAAACCCGCTCGTCTATCCGGCTTCGCCAATACGAGAAAACGACGACAGCATTCCAGTCATTTCGAACTTAGTATCAATCCCTCAAGCCTTTGAAGTTATCGAGAAATTGTGCCGTAGATATTCAAATATAAGAACCTTAACCCGTGTCTTGGCATACATTCTCCGATTCAAGAAAATTCTCCAAACACGAAAAATAAACCGAAATTTTTCGAAGCTCTTAACCGTAGAAGAAGTTGTAAATGCCGAATATTGCCTGTTTCGATTTGTCCAACATGAATGTTTTAAAAATGATATTAGTTTATTATTAAACCATAAATTATTACCGATTAAATCTAAAATTTTCTATTTCTATCCATATATTGACAACTACGGACTGCTGCGGATGCGAGGACGTTTGGAGAACGCTGCTATTAGTCACGATGCTAAGCACCCTATAATATTGCCGAACAATCATATTATCACCGAAAGTATAATCCGGGATATGCATTACAGGAATTTACATGCCAGCCACAAATTGGTGCATACCCTTTTGAAACAACGATTTGCCATTCCGAGAGCAAGAAACGTCATACGTCGAATTATACATCTATGCATCACATGCCGACGCTTTAACCCCAAGTCGGAACAACAGCTTATGGGTCAATTACCTGGCTGCCGTGTCAATCCACCAGCTAGACCATTCATCGAGGTCGGTATCGACTTAGCTGGTCCATTTAATCTTAAACCATACAGAAGCAAAGGTGCCAAATCCTATAAGGCCTACCTTGTAATATTTGTTTGTATGGCCACCAAGGCCACTACGATTGAAATTGTGTCGGACATGAGCACCGAATTATTCATCTCATCGCTAAAACGGTTCAGTGCAATACGAGGTCTGCCACAGCATATTTACTGCGACAACGGCACTAATCTAGTAGGTGCCAGACGAGAACTGCAGCAACTTTATACTCAATTTAGAGAGGAAGCGAAACAAATCCGAGTAGAGGAATGGTGCAGGGATAACCATATCCAGTGGCACTTCATCCCACCTGCTACTCCTAATTTCGGTGGCCTATGGGAGGCTGCCGTAAAATCGTGTAAATATCACCTTCGCCGTGTTATGAAGAATGTATTGTTGACTTACGAGGAGTTCTTGACAATCATCAGACAAGTTGAAGCACTATTAAACTCTCGTCCGTTGGGAGATCTGCCTGAAGATGAATGGAATCCGTTGACCCCAGCTCATTTTTTAATCACACAGCCCTTAACTATGTTACCTGAACCAAGTTTGCAGCCAGTTAGGGTGTCCTACCTAAACCGATGGCAGTTGATCCAGCAAATGATGCAGGGATTTTGGAAGCAGTGGTCACAAGAATACCTTACATCCCTAAATAAATTCTATAAATGGTATAAGGAGAACCACCAGTTCATACGAGGAGATCTCGTACTGTTACGAGATCCGAAGTTGCCACCAGCCAAATGGCCCATCGCCAGAATAGCTGAAGTACATCCCGGCCATGATAAACTAACTCGCATTGTATCCCTCAGGTTACCCGGTGGCCGCATTCTCAAGCGACCAGTAGGTAAGCTGTGTTTGCTGCCCAGATTTGACTCAACTGAGTCAACGGCGGCGGTATGTTCAATCCAAAATAAATCATCACCTAAAGAAAGCATCATCTGGAAGGAAACCAACCGGCATAAAATACCTACCTAACGTCTCACCCTGAAACACATTTAACCTACCATACATCCAAGAATTTGTTTCATACCTACCCTTTATCATCATATATATTACAATTTAGTTCCCCTAAAATAGTTGATTAAGAATTAATTAATTAGTTTGTATAATTTGTTTACTTATCTTAATTTAATTTATTTGTATAAAATGTATGTCCAATCCGAAATGTCATCCAAGTGACAAATAGTGGACGAATTCTTGTGCTTAATTTCAGTTCAATGCAAGATTGAATACCGAAATTTAGGATCGATGCGACACCTGCATTTGAACTCGTTCACTATAGGACAATTTTCGGATTCGTTTTTATGACAAGTAATATTTTTTACACCCACTATTATTCCAACTTTCATTCTGTTAACATTAAAAATAAAAATAAAAGAAATTAAAAATACACCATTTTTAGAATTGCATCGCATTTAAATTAAAATAAATAATAATTGTTAGCTTAATCGTTTCGGATTATTATTTAAACACCAATGCATCCTGATAAATGTACTGTTTGGTGCGGTCTATGGGCTGGTGGGATCATCGGTCCATATTTCTTTAAAAATAAGGAAGGACGACGCGTTACCGTGAATGGAAATCGATACAGAACCATGTTAAATGAGTTTTTGTTGTCAAATCTTGAAGATATGGATATGGATGAAATGTGGTTTCAACAAGATGGTGCCACTTGCCATACAGCACGTGAAACAATCGACTTATTGAAAGAAACTTTCAACGACAACATTATTTCGAGAAATGGTCCGGTGAATTGGCCTCCGCGTTCGTGCGATTTGACGCCACTCGATTACTTTTTGTGGGGATACGTGAAGTCATTGGTTTATGTGGATAAACCTCAATCGATTGACGCTTTGGAAACCAATATTCAACGTGTCATTGCTGACATACGCCCTCAAATGCTTGAAAAAGTGCTGGAAAATTGGACCTCCAGAATGACATTTGTGAAAAATAGTCGTGGTAGCCATATGCCAGAAATTGTGTTTAAATGTTAAATGCCAAAAAATTATCTACCAAATAAAAAAAAATTTTGGTCATTTCATAATTTTATATGTGTTTTATTCAAAAAAAAAATCGGCAACCTCTTAAAAAAACACCCTTTACAAATATTCTTGGTTTTTAACAAGTAACAATATTGGCGTACCGCATTTTGACGCCAATATAATTAATTGTAAGTTATTGTAACCTAGGTGGACCACCATCAGAGTAATACATTTTATATTTTCCCAGAGGGCGGTAGATTGTGCAGCTCTGATTATAAAATATTTATCTATGAACAATCAAAAGCATATACGAGTACATGTATCAAGCTGTTATACAAAATTATACCACGATTATTTTATCTTCACCAAAAAACGAAAACTTTTTAATAACAAGAGCCACCTTTAGCACCACCCTTAATAATAAAAGAAAAGCCTAAATAACTTTTCCTTTTTTACGTAACGCACAAAAGTTCTACCCCATACACGAAAATATCTACACAAAAATATTGTAATTTAAATTTAACACCTTTTCCACCTTGATTTTCCCATAAACAAAATTGTCAATCTATTTTATAACAATATCAATTTTGAATTCAGATCTTTTTTTTTGTGTGGTTTGGGCTTTGGTACTTTAGAAAGCTCCCAAACAAAATTAGAAAAGTTTTTTATGATTTTCGTATATGTATACGTTCTTGTTGCGGATATTATACTGTTTTTGAAATGGATAAATATTAGGTTTCATTTCTCGTTTTGTGGCAAAAAAAAAACGAAAATCTCAATAGGATTTTTTTGTTTGCGAATGTGGTTAGCTGTCGATATTGTATAAGGAAAAGTTGTGGTTTAAGTGTTTTAGATCCAACTATTATACAATACGGTTTGGCATAAATTATTATTTTATATAAAAGTGATGAGATGGAACTGACCTATTTACTGGCATGTGTGTATATACAGACTAATCGGAAATCAACTTCAAATTATTATATTTCAAACCAATTTGGAGCATCATTATTTTCTCTTTGTTGTGCGTGCAGATAACAATTTCTATACAATTTTTCACTAATTGAATTTTTTTTTCCATTCAATGTAGCGTTTTCTCGTGTATCTTTTCTATGGTATGTAATCAGATAATCTTGTCATTATCAGACGAAATTCGAATTGTATTCTATTGTGCTTTACGTTTTGGAAAATAAGAGTAAATATAAATACGAATTGATTGAATCTTTGTAATTAGTTGAATTGAAGTTTTATAAATAATTTCCTGTTTGTATAGTAAAAGGTGCGGCAAAACTTCAGCTGAAACAAGTACAAAATGTCAAACTGGACGGTTGGAAGTATCGTGTGTTATTGAAAAATGAGGCCGTGATACAAATCGGTTAGCATTGCTTCAAAGGACTCCAATAAGGAATTTCGTTAGACATTTGAGTAAGATTACTTATAAAAACTTAATCAACTCTGTTGTTGAAATCCCTAATTTCGATTTCTGGCAGTACTTTGGTTTGAATCGAGAATATATTTTTCCGGTCGAATACATAGAGATTTTTATTTGCTTCTACTCTAGAGCATCGTACTTATATAGGGTTTTCCAATAAGAGTGATATGATTCAAACTTTTCTCGCAATAATTCATCTTTTGCCACTCCGTCTTGTTGGAACCAAATGTTGTCAAAATCAACTTCTTCCAATTTCGGCCATAAAAAGTTGGTTATCATCGATCTATACCGATCTCCATTGACAGTAACGGTGTTCCACCAGACCAAAAACCACACCAAACTGTCAATTTAGGTAAATGTAATGGTTTTTCATGAATAATTTGTGAATTTTCTTCGCTCCAGAATCGACAGTTTTGTTTATTTACCGCACCACTCAGATGAAAGTGAGCCTCACCGGAGAAGATGATTTTCTTAACAAAATTGTTTTCGTTTGTAATTGAAATTTGTAAACGTTCTTCTTGCGTATATCTCACCATGATGAAATTGTAAACATTACTGAATACAATGAAACAAAAAATGACAGATCATGACAAATTACAAATGGCCGAAACGTCACTTAAAAGTCGTATCATTCCTATTGGAAAACACTATAGTTGGCTATGAGAGAAGCAGTCTTCTTTTAACTGAATTTTAACCACTTTGAAAGTTTGACCTCGAGATTTATTGATTGATTTCTTCAAACTTAATCTACTCGGAAAATGAAGGCGTTTAAACTGTTATTCTATCTCTGATGTTATTGGAGATATTCTAGGAACTAAAGTATTTTTACCGTTGCCGGACCCAGTTTGTATTTGTTCTTCAATAATATGAGAATGTGCTGTCATTATAACCAAACTGAAGCAATTATAAAGTTTAGGCTGATCTAAATTTTGTAGACGTATAATTGTTGGAGATGACACCAAGGTTCTCCACGACATTCGGACGGAAGTGACATTTGTTGGTGGGCATTCCACAATCAAACGTCTGAAAACACGGGTTTAAATTACACAACAATGGCGGACAACACTTTTTCGCAGCTGTCAAAATCATCACAATGATGACGGTTCCTGGGCTAAGAGTGACAAGCAGAAAGTTTCTCTATTTGCGGTTTAGGTATTTAAAAGAGACTTTTCAGCCGTTGTCGAGACAAACAGCAAATGAAAATACAACGGCCGTAAACAAAGTAGATGATCTTTACATATGACATGTGACCTTATTGGAACTTAAAACTGTAATCAATAATAACTTAAGTATCAGAAAAGCTCCAGGATATGACTTAATTACTGGGCAAATTGTAAAAGCCTTTTCTGAGGAAGATTTGCGTAAATTACTTCAAATAATTAATGCAGCCTTCAGATTGAAATATGTTCCACGTCAATGGAAATGGAAATATTCCGGACATATCAAAAGTATTTGAAAAACTGTTCCTGAAGAGACTCAAACCTATAATAGAAGAGAGATGCTTAATCCCACCACACCAATTTGGGTTTAGAGAAAATCACTCTACAGTTGAACAAGTTCACAGAATAACGGATGTCATTGATGATGCACTTGAGAATAAAAAGATATGCTCTAGTATATTTTTGGATGTAGCTCAAGTTTTCATAAAAAATTTGTCACCAAGGGCTTTTAAACTGCATCGATACCACAAGGTAGCGTACCTAGTATGTTTATACTTTATACGAGAGGCTTACATATTATTCAAGGTACTGCAGTAGCAACATTTGCAGACGATACTGCTATCCTTGCGGTTGGTAAAGATATTTCGGAAACAACAAGCAAACTTCAATATGCAATTAACACCATGAATAATTGGACTAAGAATTGGCGCATCTTATTAAATGAAGCCAAATCAGTACACGTCAATTTTACAAATCAAAATGTAAACTGTATATTCCCGTGGTTTACAACTCAAACCAAATTCCATATGCAAATACAGCTAAATTCCTTGGCATGACCCTCGATGCTAAACTAAGATGAAAAGAACACATCGAGAAGAAAAAAGAAGAGTTAACCATCAAATGTATAGGAAAATGTATTGGCGCATGGGTAGAAATTCTGAGCTCTCAATACACAACAAGTTACTTCTATACAGCCAAATTCTAAAACCAGTACGGACCGGACCTATGGTAACCAACTTTGGAGTTGTGCCAAGAAAACCAATGTACAGTTATACAAGGCTTCCAAAACAAAGTGCTGCGAGAGATTGTGAATGTCCTATGGTACATTAGCAACGTCACCGATGAAATAAAGAAACAAGCAAGAGAACAGCGGTTATCTCGACATGAAAATGCAGATATGCGTCGTGTATTGGACGCCACCAATGGAGCGAGTCTCATCGCAGAAAACCTCTGGAGCTGCGCAGCTTGAATTAGAATAAGAAATTATTGTAAAATGAGTAACCAATAGAATACTCATCCTTAGCCGAGAAAATAATTTAAGCTTGGAAACCCTGTTTCTTAATTCAACCTTTAAATGAGCAACACGACACAAAATTTTCTTGTATTTAATCACAATACTTCGCTTTTTTATTTCAACATTTTTGGGCCTCCAAGTCGGGTTGTTCGTTCCGTGCCGCAACGACCCTCGTAAGTATGAAAATTTAACATTTCGGTGCAGTGCGCGTTACTCATGAAATTAGTGTGCATAAACAATAATATTCTGGTGATAAAACGAACATAATTAAATCGTCTAATGATAATTCGAATCAAGAAAGCTTGGCTACAGCGGGTCCTCGAACGAGCTGTGAGTAAGAGCAAGAAACTCTCGATCGACACGCCAGGAATTAGCAACGAATTCATACAGATGAAGCTAGATTACGTGACGTCTCGGTATATTGAATTCTGCAGCGTACAGGTTCAGCTCGAGGCCATGATAAGGAACTTGAGGGAGAGTTTGGTAACCGCGATTAAGCGAATGGCTATTATCTCGTTGCATTTTCCAATTTGAAAACCTTACAGAGACATCTATCAGTCACGGTTGAGAACCCGCAAGGTGACGCCGTAATTCACGTACAGCAGTCGGTGAACAACAAAACTGCCTCAAAATACGGTTCCTGTCGCCAACGGTCACTTCACGAATTGGACCGAATTTGATAATTTGTTCGTTGGCCTCGTTCAGAGCCATAAACAGCTGCATAATTTGCAGAAGCTACACTATCTGAAGGGGAACTTGGAGATGCATCGTCATTGGTCAAGCCTGTGAGCATCACCAACGACAATTACAATGAAGCATGGCGCATACTACAAGATCGATACAACCACTGTCGGTTCATCATCGACAGCCATCTTCGAAAAATCAGATTCATGCCTGCAATATTCTTGATAATATAAGCGACACCATTCACACTCTGAAACTTGTAGGAGTGTTGAAAATCATATGGGATATCATCTTAATCAAAATAATCGCAGTTGGATACAGAAACCGATCGACATTGGGGGATGTCATTAACGCTAGTACAATATCCATCATTCCAAAATCTGATTGATTTCCTGAACCCCCGATGGCAAAGACTGGAGATGATTTCCAAGACTAAAGCACATTTGAATCTACCACAGTCGCACAAAGAGGTTCCGTCATCAACGCACTCAAGCATTTCGCAAACCTGTCACGTAATCCACTTTCTCATTCGTCGTTCTTCGGACTCTCGTACCTTCACGTCTTAAGTTTCTGCTGGAAATCAGAATGTGTTCTAGTGCGATCAATTTAAACCTCCATCATTCGAAGAAAGGTCATACGTTGTCCGAGAAAAGAGGATGTGCTTCAGTTGCCTGCGCAAAGGCCACATCAGTTCGAATTGCAAATCCAGTTTATGACAGGTTTGCAATAAAAGACAGCAGACGCTATTATACTACTAGAAGCCGAAAACCGAATCATCACAAACTTCGTTCATATGAATCACACCACATTGCCATTCACTGAAGTACTGCTCGCAACAGCAATCGCCGTAGTATCGCACAGACCAAAACTTCGTCATTTGGGCTTTGTTGGGTTTTCCAGCTGGGATCTCAGGTCAGCTTCATATCTGAAAGCACAGCAAATTGCATCGGAATAGCGAGAAGACTAGTCGCAGTCACGATCAGTGGAACCTGTGAAAATGAGGCGCCCATATTATTACACTCACGAATCTATTGAACATTTTCTATCTTGGTCACGGCCTTCGTCATCGAGATAATGACAAGCACGCCTCTAACTAATTGACACACATCATTCGCCACACTTTCAGCAATTGGAATTTGTAAATCTCCATTACTATCGACGCAACAATATATAGATATTTTGCTCGGAGCCGACGGCATCGGGATGCTTCAGAAGGATGTTTGCGTCAGCGGCGCTAACGGTTAAGGTGGAGAGTAAAATAATTAATCATCTGTCTAGTTTAACGGCAACCATCAATGACTATGACACGATCGAAAACACGGTCAGCTCATTTTGTAAAATCGAAGATGTTTGTTCACCTCGAGTACTAACGCACGATGAGTCAGATAGTGAACGGAAAAACGAGTCAACACGCTATCACAATGAATTTGGAAGATGCACCGTATCATTGTTATTCAATTAGAAATCACCACCCTTGTAAGGTCACGAGAGGATGCAATTCTAATACAATATATGGAACGACGGTTTGTCAAGAATGATGATAAACTACGTCCTTAATACAACAGGATCATGCAAGATTATCTGGAATCAGATAACATGGAGGAAGTGTCAGAAGATCACAAGAACTTGCCGGACCAAATGTTTAATCTTCCTCACCGCGGTGTAATACAACGTAAACTGCGCGTGCTATTCGACGCGTCGCACACAACATCAACCGACATATCACTTAACCAAAAGCTTTGCATTGGTCTCAAGCTTCCACAGAACGTCTTCAAAATATTACCCCGTTTTCGCAAACATAAATTTGTTTTCGTTTCAGACATAAAGCAAATGTATTGGCAGATCATGATGGCGTCCGTTAAATTACCCTGGGTTACACCAAGCACAAAATCTGAAACTTGTGGGAGTGTCGGTCACCATATGAGCTAGTCTATATCATCACAGGTGAGTCCAGAAACCCATCGACATTAAGAGAAGTTTCTAACTGAAGATTTCGCGTCTCGTGATGTTGATCTTTCACTACTGTGGTGGACAAGTCCTGCTTGGTTCCGATAAGATCAAAGGCAATGGCCACGCTAAAAAACGAGCGTGACTTTCACTAACTTCAATGAAAGTTGAGATGCTTTTGGTTCATTAGGCTACGGGCTACCGTGGAATCCATTAGATGGTGAAAGAGGTTCAACAATATCTAAATGTGATATGGTACGACATTTCACTTTACATTTCTGGCATGATAAACAAGATTTCACCAAGTGAGTTAAATTTATATATTCAATAGGCTAAAAGTATCTTGAATTGATGAGTTTGCGAGTTCCTCGTACACTTGAATGTGAAATATTATTCAAAGTATCGAAGATAGTGTTGATATTGTTTCAGAAATTTACGGGCGATTGTTATCTAATTTCCATTTGTAAGAGCGCTGATTTGTAGAACAGTAAACCTGATAGTTCTGAATCGCAAGCTTGTGCTTTTGCTATCGTCATTAATCGAAACGTGTTGTTGCGGAGACCACATTTTCTTTGCCCCGTATGTGTTGTGTGGTCTAACTGGCCTGTTTGCCATGGGTTGCGTTCCATTTTAGTGGACATTTCTTTTGTAAGCTGTTTGTGGTCGATGAAGATAGTGAATTCCCAGTCGTCGACAAAGTATCAAAAATATTTGATTGCCTGGAAGATTGCAAGCAATTCTTTATCAATTGCAGAATGTTTTCTTTCAGCATCGGATAATGTCTTGGAAAAATATCCAAGATATTTCCAAGTCTCTTTATTTAGTTGCTGTAATACTGTGCATATTGCTGTGCTACACACATTACTAGTGATGCTGTTATTTTGTGTCATTTAGAGGATGCACTAAATGTATTTTGATATCCTTCAGGTTTAGAAAAATTTTGCGCTTTGGGTTTCTTGAGAAGCCTTGCCATTTTGTGTGTGAATTGTTCCAAGTACGAGTATATCTGCGAGTTTAGGATGAATCGGTGGTAGTAGTTTATTTTTCTACCTCGAAAATCAAGATTGCTTGTCCGAAACACCTATTTTTTCGGTGTTAATATAAACGCCTTAATTTGATTGATTGGAAGTGTTGTTCCAAATGGAGTAGATGTAGCTTCTTGTCTCTAGATGCTACAAAAATGTCGCCAATTTATACAAACATGAAATCGAGATCTCTTACGATTTCGCTGATGAAACGCTGGAATATTTGTGCTGCATTTTTGAGTCCAATTGGCATTCAGATGAATTCTACTAAGCCAAATGGTGTGGTAGTTGCTGTATTATGAATATTGTGTAGATCGAAATTCGAGAAAATTGTGCATTCATGTAAATGCATGGACATTTTTTGTATATGTGGGATTGGGTAATGGTCGAGAATCGTGACTGCGTTCAGCCTTCTGAAGTCCCAGCATGGACCCGAATTGTTCTCCTTTTTATTCACCATGTGTAATGGACATGTTTTTGCTGAAGAAGAAAATCGGCAGATTCCTAGTCCCACCATGTGTTGGGATTCTAGGAAAGCTGCATTATGACAAATCGGATGAAGTCTACGTGGTCTTGAATATGGTATCACCTTAGCCATGGTGTGTCAACGCGGGCTTATTTTGCGTTCATTGTGAGCTTAGTGGAAGAGTCTATATCAACTTACGATTTTTCAGATCCACTGTTAAGCCCAATTCTGCGTGTAACGTTTAATTCAATATTAATATCTTATTATTTTGTACGTTAAGTATTTTTGTGATGTCGTTTGCTGCTGAGAAATGATTGCGATTTATTTCAAAACTGTAGTACCAATCAGAAACGTAATATTGTTAGTCCGGATGAAGCCTCCGGTTGTCTTAGGTCTGGTTTGAGGAAGCGGTATTTGCTGATCCCGTTTTGCTGGGTAACAAAATTCCATGGTGCAGTGCTGTTTGATGCCGTTTTACCAAGAAACCAACAACACTTTTGTAGATATTGATATTAGTGTTTGTTGGTTGTGTTACGAATTTAACTTCGCTGTGTTGATGGTGATTCCAATTTTATTGAAGATACAGATGCTCGTCTCCAGGGCGATTGTGAACGAGAAGGTTGTCGCTGTGCGCCTGAAATATTTTTTTGCCTAGAGATTGGTGCGTGTATATTTGTGTTATTTGTACGCGTGTCACGATTAATCGAACTAAAGTTTTGAGTTCAAGTGCCAACCATATCGTTTAGTTTGTTGACAATCTCGAGCGATATCCTCTTCAGGTTTGTCCTGTACCGGGATCAATGCTGTTCGTATGTAATCAAGGAGCTGCCTGATAGTAGTTTTGTAATTATTTCTAGTTTATTTCTAAATTAGAATTTTTTTCTTTTTAGTACTCGCTTAATTTTCTCTAATTTATCAATTCAGTCAAAGACCAACTCGTTAGGTTGGTTTCCCAGAACGCTGGTAGCCGGGTCAAATGTTTTAATGTGGCTATTTCAGATTAGGCTTCTGCATGTTGCTGTCGATTATTGGCACCATGGAGCATGTTTTCGTTTTCACCATTAGTCTCCATTATTTAATTGATTAGCAAGATTATTCAACCGAGTTGTAAATTTCGAAGTAGTCGCGTTAGTGTTGTGCGACCTTCTGATCATTTCATTAAGAACCATGAGAAAATTGAAAATTGTGTCGAAATGGACACTTTTTTTATAAAAACCGAGGATAATTATGGTATTTGGAACATGGTGCGCTTACCTCGGGTTGGGGGTTGGGCCACTATTACCAAATAGTATTTATGTTGTTCCTTTGCGGTTCCCTACCCATTTTCACACAAACCCAAGCAACGGTTACTTGACATTGCTGGAGAATATGCCGTCGATTCTCTCTGTTACGTGCTGCCCAGTTGAGTACCCGATTTTAAATCAATCCGAATGTGGCAACTCTCATTTGATCTGCTCCTATAGATCAATGTCATTATATAGTAAGCTCCTCTGTCGAATCATATTTTAACCTACAAGAATTATTATGCATTATGCATTATTTCATGCATTTAGAATTTCATGCATTTGGATTCAAATGCGAAACTGTTTCGATTCGTATAAATTAGCAAATAAATCTCCTTCTCTGCTAATGTTGCAACTGGAATCCATTTATTTGAACAACAAATAAAACCGGGACCAAATTGTGGTTGCTAACCGGTGTACAATTTTAACGAAAAGTGTAGCTACAAAAATTAACGAAAAATGTAACTTCTAAAAAGTGTAGCAATTAAAAGTGTAAATAGCACACCTACTAAAAAAGACCGTCAAAAATGTATACTTCATGTAAATACCGGGATCAAATTTTATAATTTGTAATTTGTAAATTTTATAATTTGAATAATTCTAGTCTAAAAGTTGGAGTTATTACAAGCAAAAAAATAATTCTTCAAATGTTTGAAATGATATAAAGGGTGATTTTTTTGTGGTTAGGATTTTCATGCATTAGTATTTGACAGATCACGCGGGATTTCAGACAAGGTGTCAAAGAGAAAGATGCTCAGTATGCTTTGACATTTCATAATGAATAGACTTACTAACGAGCAACGCTTGCAAATAATTGAATTATATTACAAAAATCAGTGTTCGGTTCGAAAAGTGTTTCGCGATTTACGTCCGATTTATGGTCTACATAATCGACCAAGTGAGCAAACAATTAATGCGATTGTGACCAAGTTTCGCACTCAGTTTACTTTATTGGACATTAAACCAACCACACGAATGCGTACAGTGCGTACAGAAGAGAATATTGCGTCTGTTTCTGAGAGTGTTGCTGAAGACCGTGAAATGTCGATTCGTCGCCGTTCGCAGCAATTGGGTTTGTGTTATTCGACGACATGGAAGATTTTACGCAAAGATCTTGGTGTAAAACCGTATAAAATACAGCTCCTGCAAGAACTGAAGCCGAACGATCTGCCACAACGTCGAATTTTCAGTGAATGGGCCCTAGAAAAGTTGGCAGAGAATCCGCTTTTTTATCGACAAATTTTGTTCAGCGATGAGGCTCATTTCTGGTTGAATGGCTACGTAAATAAGCAAAATTGCCGCATTTGGAGTGAAGAGCAACCAGAAGCCGTTCAAGAACTGCCCATGCATCCCGAAAAATGCACTGTTTGGTGTGGTTTGTACGCTGGTGGAATCATTGGACCGTATTTTTTCAAAGATGCTGTTGGACGCAACGTTACGGTGAATGGCGATCGCTATCGTTCGATGCTAACAAACTTTTTGTTGCCAAAAATGGAAGAACTGAACTTAGTTGACATGTGGTTTCAACAAGATGGCGCTACATGCCACACAGCTCGCGATTCTATGGCCATTTTGAGGGAAAACTTCGGAGAACAATTCATCTCAAGAAATGGCCCGGTAAGTTGGGCACCAAGATCATGCGATTTGACGCCTTTAGACTATTTTTTGTGGGGTTACGTCAAGTCTAAAGTCTACAGAAATAAGCCAGCAACTATTCCAGTTTTGGAAGACAACATTTCCGAAGAAATTCGGGCTATTCCGGCCGAAATGCTCGAAAAAGTTGCCCAAAATTGGACTTTCCGAATGGACCACCTAAGACGCAGCCGCGGTCAACATTTAAATGAAATTATCTTCAAAAAGTAAATGTCATGGACCAATCTAACGTTTCAAATAAAGAACCGATGAGATTTTGCAAATTTTATGCGTTTTTTTTTTAAAAAAAGTTCTCAAGCTCTTAAAAAATCACCCGTTACAAATCCGACACTATGGTCGATTAAAAAAAACTCAGAGATGTAACTAATTGTTGGCATATGCCGTCTAATAGTAAACAACTTAAGCTGTTCAAAACAGCCAACTAAATTAAAATAAAAAGATTTGGGGTTGTCAAAATTTTCGTCAAAATACCTGCTACACTATGGCCGATTCCAGAAAACTAAGAGATGTTACCAAGTCAGATTTGCGGTTGCTTCACATGAATTTTAAAAGGCAAATCTTTTGAAAACACCACCATAACCGATTCTAATCATTTAAGAGATGTTACCAAGTGTGGACATATATCGCTTAATAGTGCACGGATTTATTTGTTTGAGACAGTAGACATTTGTAAATATTATATTTAGAGAAAATATGTAAAAGCTGTTTCTAACCAAAATCCTGATCATTTATTTTGCTTTAAACTGCTGTAGCGTTCGCGATTGGCGTACATTCGAGGTAGAAACATGAAGGTTTTTTTAGCATTTGATATTTACGATAATGTTAGTTGTTTTAGTGAGTTTCCCGAATTTCTGTAAGTAAATTCGTTGTTTGTTCCACTTTACCGCAGTAAGACTTTTCGGTAAACCTATATGCTCCGAAGATTTCTCACCAATCTTTCGTTTGCGTGCTTATTAACTGGTTTATTTACTATATATACAGATGTTCCATATATTTAAATTTCTTACTCTTAGATCTGTTATATTTTGGAGTTGTCAGACCGTTTCAGAGAACTCTTTTAATTTAACATAAACAAAATCAATTTATTATTTCAATATTTAGTTTTATTAAGTTTTTTATTCAGTATTTCGAAAAAAACATTACATCAGGATTAACTTTATACTTCCATTGAAAATGGGATACTATCATCGTATTGCTCCCATATATTTTGACGTTTCACGTATGCTAAAATGTGACCTGGAACTTTATTGTTTGAAGTACCTTGATAATGAATTATTGCTTTTAAATTGTAATCCTCATCAGATGATTGTTTACTGGTTGTACATCAGCTACAACCATTCCATAATTACTGAACTATTTTTTAGCTCCAACCCCTTGACAAGTCTTGCAATTGGTCTTACAATATTTTTAAAAGAATTTTGATTAAATTTGAAAACATTTTCAAGTGGCAAATAAAATGTTTCCCTCAATCGATTTACGTGATTGTTATACTTGCAGTACCGAATTTCTGTTAAAGGATGAGAGAGAGAATTTTCCAAAATAAACGAAATTGTACATGATGCGTCTAATTTTATAGTACTTGCTGCATAAACTATTGATTTGCATTTCTGGTACAGTTTTAGCAAACATTTCGAGCGTTCTTGATAAAGGTGATCATCATCATTAAAATTTGAAATCAAAATGATAAATTTAAAAAACTTTTCATTAGAAGATTGCATTAAGCCTTTGTAGAATTCTGGATCAGAATCCATGCAAAGGAAAATTTGAGCAGTAGCATCGAAAGCACAAGTACTCGCCATTTCTACTGATTTTCGATTTTGGTTTATGAAGGAGTAACCAGTTTGTAGAACAAGGAGTTCTGCTACTCGTACGTAACAGTTTAAGGGAGTTTTAAAAGGGTTTGATGTACTTTTTCTGGCATCGAGAATCGTATAATTTTTGTTTTTTACTCCACTGCTCTTCGTGTTGGTTGTTACCTGGGTCATCTAGGTTTCGTATTTTTGAGCACTTTGAGCATTGTTTGATAGTTGGATCAATTTGCTGATTTTTTATCTTATCCTTCATAACACTAATGAATCACCCTAGCCTCAAAGTTTTGTGATTAGTATAATTGTTTTTCATGATAGAAAACCAGCTTTTCGCATTTGCGATGGACAATATATCACTAATACCTAATATTTTTGAAAAACACATTCCCAAAAGTGGGAGGTAGGCCATTTACCTTGTTATGGTGAATTTAACAAACTCATTAAAAAATAAGTTAGTCTGGGTTTTGTTGGGTTGAGCCATGTTCTATAGTTCGTTATTAATTTCGTTAAATATTTGACGACAATAATAGGGGCAGCTACTGTACGTCGATGTTGTTAGAAAATCGTCGATTTGCGACGGCTCAAATTCACTAGGCTTAACTGTTGTAGGATCAACTGTTGAAAATTGCACTTTTTAAATTTTACTGAGCAATTCTTTTAAAATTTTATGAGACTCTTCCGTTTTTTGAGTTAAGTACGGAGAACAAAATTTATAACAATATATTTTAAACACCTCATCTACCGCATCTAAGCTTTCACAACTTAACATACCACAAAACACATCTATTATAAGGCTTTTGATTTCAGCATTCGCCTTTGGAAATTTTTCTTTTATTTTTCTTTTATTTGTGAAGAAATAATTTTTATGAAATGGGCACTACAAATACAATTTCCTACTTTAATTGTCATTTTATTTGTATTTGCATTATTTAAAATATCATAAGCGCATTGATGTATTCTAAAACTGTCATCCACAGGTTTATAACTGTTTTGAACAGGACGATTCACCCACTTTCAGAAAATATATGCCCACACTTGTTAACATTTCTGAGTTCTCTGTATTTTAACGAATATTAGAATGTTCGGTAAATTTACCGATATATAAGTTGTCGTGAAGCCACCCCAAATCTTTTTGTTTTAATATCGTTAACTGTTTTGAATAGGACGATTCATCCACTTGCAAAAAATATATGCCCACACTTGGTAACATCTTTGAGTTTTCTGGAATCGGCCATAGTGGAGCAGGTATTTTGACGAATATTTTGACAACCCCAAATCTTTTTATTTTAGTTTAGTTGGCTGTTTTGAACAGCTTAAGTTGTTTACTTTTAGACGACATATGCCAACAATTGGTTTCATCTCTTTAAAGAATTATTTTTCTACTCGTCATAACTCTAACTTTTAGACTAGAATTATTATGACAAAATTCTTTCCCGATATTTGCATGAAGTATACATTTTTGACGGTCTCTTGTTAGTAGGTGTGCTATTTGCACTTTTAATTGCTACACTTTTTAGAAGTTACATTTTTTGTCAAAAATTTCATACCGGTGCGTTGCTATTAATTGAAGTTAATTCGAAAAAGATGCCGGTTAAGTGAGTATAAATCAAACGAAATTTCTTACGATTTCTTTTTGAGTTTTAGTAAATAATTGCCAAAGAAGTTGTAGTTTCAGTCCATAGATATTAAAGTACCAAGCGTGGTCAACGTTTTTTGGAGCGTTAAATGAATTATTTTAAGTCAATAAATTCCTGATTAAATGTAACATCAGGCAAAGAAACTATGGCGACATTATATGCCTGCGAATATGGCTTCGATTTATGTGGCGATACACGATGCTAAGAATGGTAACCTGTTATATTTTTATTTAATTATTATGTGGCCTTTGCGAATATTGAGGATATAAATAATCGACAAAACAATCTGGATTCGAATATGTATTTATGTTTACCAATCCAAAGGTCACACGATTCGGTGAGTAGTAATTTTAGATTCACTTTTCAAATCGAGCTAACACTATTTAATTTTAAGTACTGTAACAACGTATTACTAATTTCTCACGAACACGACGTTTTTCGAGGACCATCTTTAAATACCCGACCCCATGTTATTCTATAGAAATAAATTATTTGTTTTAAATAATTGTGATTTGAATTTTAACAGGAAATAAATATTTTGAAATACCAAATCACCCCATGAGATTTGAAAATTTATTTTATTTGCTTATTGTTTTTATGATTTCCACTTTTACTCTATGCGTGTGCGTGTGTGTACATAGAATATTTAAATAATACGTGCTTTCAATATTCAAATATTTACTTTTCAATCATTTTTCATTAAAAAGTTTTTGCGCTGTATAGCAAACGATAAAAGGTACGGACCAAACCAAAAGTCATAGTCAATAGCTACACAACTCTTGTATAAGAAGAAACAGAAATCGAAAGAACAGCTTAGAGTTTTTATTTTTGGTTATTTTGAATTTTGTGTATGTATCCCAATAAAGCTGTACCAATATAAAGGAAATTGGAAAACTTTCTAAAATAAAAATAAAAATATTTATTTTCCTAATGATTTGAAACCATTGCCTATATAACTTTTTGATTGCTCGGTTATTTTTGGGTGTCTATTTCGAAAATAACAAAAACAACATAAAATTCGCGAAAGTTGCCAAAAAAAAACTTATCTCCATTTCTTCTCACGTTCCCAAAAAATAGGTGAATATGTAGTCAACGGAAACCACGTCACGGTATGAACACAATAAAATGAAATCTATTCAAAAAATGTATAATAAAATAATAATTTATCCAGGTTCAATTTTCCCAAATGGTTTTCGGTTAGATAACGTAAAAATAAAAATTCAATTTTGTACTTTTTAAGGCTTCCGATTTCTATTGTTGTTGCTACATTGCGGGTATACATAATTTTTTGATTGAGGTCTATGCTCACGCAATTGCGGGAAACCAAGGAAATGGAAACAAAAGAATACAAAAACAAAAATTATTAAATTAGATTTTCATTGGAGACCTATATACTGGATAATTTTAATACTCATCGGGAGTTAGGTAATTCAATTGTTTTGCTATGATTAAAAATAGAATTTTTTCTGCGTGATGCAGGTAGAGCTGTCCGTATAGCCGTGTAATTTATTTCACTTCATATAATAATAAATTATTTTTGCAGTGATGAATGATGTAGCATTGAATTTGTACAGCTTAGTACCACACCCGATGTTTTTATGATTATCGACCAACTATGTACCTGAATTGGTAAATATTCTGAGAATATTAATACCAAAGTCATCAGACTGTGCCAAATTGAATGTCAATTTTAGTATTGGCAGTAGTACGAGAACAACTCGTTTTACGATAAAATCCAATTTCCCAATTTGCGCTTTGTGGTTTTCTTCGCGTCATTAGAGTCATTTCCTTTCGTGTTGGATTGGGTCGTCTGTAATTTTATGTCTAGATTTTTTTTTGTTTTTTTGTAAAAATAATTTCGAAGGCGTGATAAAGGTCAACAACATTATTTTATAATTTTTAATTAAATTAATTATCCTATAAATTGGCTTGCGTATGGAGTACATGCCTCTCATATTCTCCGCCTATTCCATATCAAACTGTATATTACCAAGAAGAAGCATTCCAAAAAATTATAATTTCAACGACAAAAAATGTTTTAATTAATTTTCTAATTTAATCAACAAAAACAAACAGAAATAATTAGAAAAAATAAACAGGCAAAACGAGTGAGAGTGAGTCCCATTTTCGATATCAGCACAACCATAAAACACTATACAACAATAAAATTGTATTTTTACGAGAAGACAACAAACTTAATTATAAAATTATTTCTTTTATCAAACAAAACTAATTTAGATTTTTTGTGTTATTGTTGTAGAAATAATTCAAAAATTGTTTGTGCTTTCTTTATTATGTATACAGTGCATGAAGAATGGTGCACGGGGGTGCGGGCACACGAGATAAGAGCGAGAGTCTGAAATTTTCAATTTTTATTATAATTTAATTTTCTTCAAAGCTTGTAAATTTTGTTGTTTTTGTGTTTTTCTCGTTTTTAATTTATATAATCAAATTAAAATTATAAGATAACCTCTATAATTAAATTGTTATGTTCTTTCATTTTTTGGTACTAATTGGTTATTGTTGGGTTTTTTACGAGTATTTTGGGTATTAAAATTAAAAAAATATTCCTGGTATTTCATAATATGATTGGACTGTCAATAAATTGTATGTAAAGGTCTTTCAAGTAGTTGTTAAACGGAATTTATGTCGAAATCTCTCAATGTCATGTTTGACCCATATAAAGAGACCATACTATTCCTCAGCGCCAATCATTGGTTGATTGATTAATTAGACTGTAGGTCCAAGTACTGGACAACTGTCCTGGATAACGCCGGGCCTATTCCTACAGCCTTGTTTTGTTTATCTTTCAATATCTTTCAAAAAATTGCAAAAAATATGTGAGGCATCCCAAAAGCAATGGTTCCTGGAAAACTGTCAATGTTATTCAATGCCAGATTAACTACCGGATTGGTTATTTTAAATAAATTTAGCTTATTTCGCAAACATTTCAAATGTTTTATTAATTTTGGTTACCAAAGAATATTCGTTTTATTACCAAATATAATTGGTAGGCCATCTCTCAACAAATGATGGCCAAATTCGGTGTGCAATGCCGAATTTGACAAAATTTTGGGATTCGGCTATAATGAATGGAACCCGACCATTTCCCAACCGATAACTTTCCAATTTATTTTGCAGAGTTGAGCTAGGATTCTAATAAAAAAGGTCAGCTTGTATTGGGATTTTAGCGTGTCTTTTTGATAAAGTGTAGAACTTTGATCATTTTGGATGAAACTTGAGCATATCAGAAACAATTTTCTACAAAATAAATTTTAAAATAATCGGTCAAGGAATCATCCAGTTCTTGAATTTACCATAGCCGAGCCATAATGGGCCTTAACCCGCTAAGAGATGATCCAGTCAAATTCAGCTTCCTCAAAACTAAAATTTGTTAGAAATCAAATTCAGCCCAATTCGTACCCAAAAATTAATTTATGCATCTTCCGCAGTATACTGTCTAAAAACAGATTACTAAGACAATTCTGCACATATCAGTCAATGAGGTGACGACACGAACGGACGAACCGCGCGGAAGGCTTCTTAAACAATTGGTGCATGAGCAAATCGTTGAATAGGCTTTAGAACTCAAATCAATCGATAACGCACTGAAACTTAAAGATTCTACAAATATTAATATTCCCACCAGTATATGCTAGCAGATGATCCTAGATCCAACGAGTGATAGCAGCTTTAAATTAAGGCGTAACGTTAGCAAGACACGCTTTAGCAAAAAAGGCTCCAACACCTGTGCGGTTAACATTGGAACAACTCATCGAAAAGCTGATTCATCGAAGAGAAGTTGCGAAAGGAGCTTAGATAATGATTTCGGAAATCGAAAATTTGTAGTTATTAAATATTGTTTAGTATGCATTTCAATCGAATTATTGCACGATGTGTAAATAGTGATAGGAAAATAAAGCAAACTGCACGGTATGCAATGATTATCAAGCACGAAATGATGTCGATAATAAACTGTTCAACCAGAAGCCTTAATTAATATTCAGTAAAGTAGATGGTAAATTGAACAGCTAAATTGATTTTTGAATAACATGTTCTGAACGTTACTGCTATTATTATGTTACATTTAGAATGTTGAAACATTGAGAAACACGTCATACAAAAAATACTTATAAGTGGTAGATCCGTTGAAAGCTAATTAATTTATGCATTGAAACTAAGAAAATTGCCAAGTTAACAGGTAAAATATTTTGCCAGTGTTCTAGTAAGTCTATCTATGCAAGATAGAACACTTATTTATCGACATAAACTTGTCGTTGAGGTTGTTCCAATTTGTTTGATGGTAGTTAAAAGAGGTGCATTTGGGATAAGATTAGTGATGTAAAATTACAGAAAATATGAACTAGCGATTGTATTGATAGTGAAATTACAAAATAGAGGGATGCAACATATGTTGTGGCCGGAACCTGAATTAATGTTACCACGAATGTATACATAGATCTCTAATACACCACTCTTGATTTCTGTAACGAGAAAACTGGTTAAATTCCAGAAATCCAACAAGCTCAACCAACTTCAGAAAACCATATTGGTCGTCAGGTTGAAGTGCAGGCAGAAGGATTATCGCAGGAGTCATCTCCGGTTCCGTCTCTCTATTCAATTTTACCAAGTCCTGACAGCGCAACCTCACGACTGCCATCGGTAACTACTCGTAACAAAAATGGAAAGTAAGTGTTTCAGTTGGTTCTTATATAGAAGGTGTGTGTCAAGATACCAACGCAACGTGCAAAAACATTAGCTACAAAACTAGAAAACAACTCATTTATTTAACTCGGATTTACAACAACGTCGAAATAAGGACAGCGATTTTAAAATCATTTATTGTACTTTTCAACAAGAGTAGTTCAATAAGTTCTTTAGTTCTATATGAAAGAACAGCAAAAATATTATTCAAAATTAATTTAAAATTTTAACATAATCTCCACCCCCGCTAACGCACTTTTTACACCCATCAAATTATTTATACAAACCAACATTTGTACCATTATTTGAAATTAAGTAAAAGGAAATCTGACTTTGGGCCAGATCTGGACAGTAAGGTGAATGCGATACAAATTGAACTCGCAATCTCGTACTATGTGTTGTGCAACATTCGCCTTGCGTTGTCAAGTAAAACGAGTTTTTGATGCTAGATTAGACCTCGTCGGTTTTTTCTGAGCGAATTTTCCAATTTATGAAAAGTCTAGCATGATACCTCAATAATTTTTCTTATGTATTGCAATTGTTTTAGCCGGAGATGGTTGAACCTGTAGCTTTTTAGAAATTTATTTAAATGCTCCTTTCTTGGCTGGGATTCTTTTTTCGACTCTGAATTGTAGTGATGATTCCACGTTTAATTACCGGTGACTATCTGGCTTAAACAATTTATCTGGATCGTCTCTACTCATTTGTAAAATTATCTTAGAAGTTTCGACTCGATATTTTCGAGCACCGTTTTGCAATTTCTTTTGACAGCTTAAGATGATTGTGTAAAATGGAGCTAACACTACTAATAGATACATTTAATATCATATTTTATTTTAAATACGTGTTTTGTTTGCCTTACAATAGAAGATTATCTGTTAAATTTGCCATCTCGTCAATAACAGCGCCTGTCAGTTTTTTACTGTGGGGGCCATCTTCCAGTGAATCTCTACCTTGGTTAAACGACAGGCCGTATTTCGTTTTTGTCTTATAAAATGGACTAGATCATCTTTTCATTCCTAAGTCAAGGAACATCTTAACATCGAATTTATTTACTTTTGATTATCAAAATGTTATCGAATGCCTTCTAAAAACCAATTTTAATAAATATTCCTAGATGTGAGATATCTTTTAATTGTAGTTTCTTCAGTGGCATTATAATTGCTGTTAAATCTGTAATTCCGTGCTAAATTAACTTTAGCATTTATACATTGTTAGCGTTTATATTCAACCTAATGCTTCGTCCGACAAATACCTTCAATTCTGTGGAATCATGCGAACAACCTTATAAGGCAAAGTAATTCAACTGATATTTTTCTCACATCTGATAACTTTACCTTAACATGTAACAGTAGCAAGGAAACGGAAAATGGAACTTTCTTTAAAAACGTGACTATTAATGTGGAAAGTTGTATTGCATAACTCTTCGTGATTTTGTAACATGCATCCTGCTTTCCAGAGTTTTTACGAAGCATCACCTGTCACGGTATGAATATTTTTCACTTATAAACCCGAAGAATATGTCTCGTTCGAAGATCGTTTTTTGAGATTTTATACATAAGCAAGTGACCCAAACTTTTGACAGTACTTACAAGTTAAGCAATCAAACATACATTGGTTGTGTACTGTTAATATGTTTGCCGAGTTTTAACGACTATATCTTTAAAGCTGAATATCATCATAGTTTTCAATACCAAAGCACTTTGAAATGATCATCTGCAAATCTCTAAAACCAAGCTCCAACACACATTTCAGTATTACAGATTTTGTCCCTAGCAGATCGACTACAACAAATGTTACAGTTTACAAGCAAATCTCTGAAAAACTATGAACAATTTATGCAAATGAACAAAATTTACACTGATTTCAACAAAGCTTTTGATTCAATCTGCCACCTTAAAGCAATACAAAGCTTGTAGAAATTTTGGTTCTCCAGCGCATTTGTGAAATGGATTTGGTCATATTTAAGTTATAGAGAGCAAAATATCGAGACCAATGATAACACACTCTGGTGTACCGCAAAACTAGCATCTAGGCGGGTTGTTTGTCAATATTTAAACTCTAAATGTTGAAGGAAGGCTTTACGCTAGAAGCTTTAAGCACCCTGACGTCTCTAAAATTTCTTTCTAGATGATTTTAAAATATTTTCGAACTATCTGTGATTTACCGATATACCTGATTGCCTTTTCCATTTTTAGTACTTATGCTTTTAAATTATAAGTTTCTTATCCTTTATAAATTCAAAATAAAAATGCAAAAAATTAAAGCTGGCACTGGCAAGAGAAGCTTTTGATTATTCGTTGGGCGTGCTCATCCTACACTGTTTTATTGCGTACCATGCCTTGTTTGCTAATCTGACGCTGCCTAGGACAAATGTATTATTTTCCAAGCGTTTTAATTCAGCCAGATGAATCTATTTAGCGAACTTGGAGAAGGAGTCAGATAATTTGGTATCCAGCACATCCTCAATAGCAGAATGAATGCTAGATACCAAAGTCATTATATCGACAAAATTGAGCAGCAATCGATTGGTGTTTCTTTTACAGGAATATGCTGTGACATGTCAAATAAAGCAAAATGAAAATCGTTATACGATTGATATCTAAAATACACTCTTCATGTGATTCATGGTTTTCAGACTGCCTTTTGAGATGTTATAATCCAATATTATCTGCGAGTTTCCGTTTGCAGCATCGATCTCGAATTCGAAATGCACCGAAGATAACGGAATCACAATTTTTTTTAGGTTTTGCATTGTACGCGACCAGTGTGCAATTCTCGCGGAACGCGAACACAGACGTACCGATATTACGTTTTTTCACTTGAGTTCATGGGGGATAAAGCGCTTGTCCTTGTGTCATTATCTAATTAGAGTCAATTTATGTTTTGTTGCATTTTAGCCAGAGCGAATGTTGTAAACAAGTTATCGGTAGTCGAGATAGGCGCTGCCACCTTACGAGTAACCTTACCAGTGTAAAGTGGATGTAAATAAAGTTGGAGAAAATCTAAAGACCTTTATTATCGGAAATGCAGTCGAAACAAAACAACCATCAATGAAGGTAGTTGATCATGGCTTGGTACTTTTAAACGGAAAAAAATATTTTAGTAGTTTAGATTTGCGGAATGGCTTTTATCATATAAATCACAAGGAATCGTCTAAGCAATACACAACGTTTGTGACAGAAGAAGGGCAATATGAATTCAGTAAAATACCCTTCGGATACACGTACTCACCCGTACATTTCGTCAAGTATATTCAACTAGTTTTAAAAGATTTTACGGATAACATAGGATTTTTGGTTTTTATAGACGATATCCTAGTTTGGACGGAAGGTTTATAGGGGAGTATTTAGATATCCTTAATGAATTATTTAGTACACTAGCAGAAAATAATATCAAGTTGCAGGTAAAGAAATGCAATTTTCTAAAAACAGTAATAGAATAGTTAGACTATAATATTCGTAGGTTTCGTAGGTCTGATAAGCTATTTCAGGAATTTTATAGAGCGTCTTAGTAGAATAGCGTCACCGTTATATGATTTAATGAATGGTAAAGATTTTGACTTCCAGAAAAAGCATTATAAAGCTTTTGTAAAATTAAAGGGATTATTGGTCACTAGGTCAGTGTTAGGCATATATTGTACAGGAGGCGAAACTCAGTTACATACTGATGCATCGTCGTCAGGTTATGAAGCCGTTTTTTTACAAATGCAAAAAGAGGATAGAGCATTTCACCCTATTATGTGTTTTAGTCGGAAGACGACAGATGCAAAGGCGAAACTACATATCTTCAAGTTAGAAACATTGGCGGTAGTCTATGCTGTCAAGCGATTTAGGCCTTATCTGTTTGGAATACGTTTCACAATCGTTACTGATTGTAATGTATTAAAGTTAACATTTCAGTAGAATACAGATTTATTATTTAAGAATGACTGAGAAGGATTTGTTTTTGAAAAGATATTCATATGTCAATTGAAGAATGAGGTAATAAAAAAAATTAAAATTCAGGTCGAAAAAGGAATTACAAAGTGATATGAAATTTGATAAAATATCCCGTAAAACATTTTCCGTCCATTACGACATTTTCGTCTCTTTTAGGGTCAACATAAATAAAAAAACAGAGAAGAGACGGAAATTCCTTTTTAACTTTAAACTAAAAAAACTTATTTTGCCAAAAATCAGTCGAAAATAACTTAGAAATGGATTTAAAAATAAAATCAGGTATGAAAATGACTGAACTGCGTAAAACAAAAGCTAATAGTCGAAATTAGCTACTTGTGTGCGAAAAATTAAGGGTCGATATGGCTATATATGGTACTAACAAAACAAAAATTTTGTGTTCTCCCTAAAAAATTTAAAATTCCTCCTTCCATCAATTAATTTCTCCTCTCTCTCCATTAAAGTTATTGGTGTAAGAAAAATAACAATTAGTGTTGATTAACAAATTCAAAATTGTTTCAAGAAATAATTACGCAAGGTAAGTTTATAATCAATCGAAGAAAACATTTTATTGAATTATTAAAAAGATGCACAGCTATCTTGATAATGTGAAAACAAAACAATTTTTACAATCATGACCACGGAATCACTGAAAATTGACCATTCGACCATTAGAAGACGAAATTGGCCTGAAAACTTTAACTTCCATTAGACGGCCGAAGCTGACTGACGAAGCTGACAGTAGGTGTTGCGAAATTAGTTTCTTTCGTCAACGATTTCAAGGAACGAAATCAACAACGATTTCGTCAACGATTTCAAGCAAAAAAAGTAACGGATTTACGAGGTTTTCTTCCAATCCGGAATCAGAAGCAGCCCACAATAACACCCAGAATAAAAAATTTAAACATTTGGACTAAAAGTGACGTTTAATTTTATTCCGGCACCAATGGCGAGTCCAGTAACTACTTACAATGATTTTGGAATAGCACCGCGAACAGAATTCGACCCCCCCCCTTCCCATATTACATTTAATTTATTTACAGATATAATCAGTGATAGGGATATATATGACCGGCCGAATGTTCAAATTACAGGACTAACCAGGGACAGTGCAATGAGAAATTTTTCGGAAATTTCGGCTTTTTCTAAAAGTAGAACTGTACATGTAATCCTCGAATAACCTGGACAAGCGCAATTAAAATTGCCAAACGTAACTAACTATATGCTTTAATAAACCATAAATTCAAAAATGATTCAGTGAAGTACGCAAATTTTATGAAAATGTAAAAAAAAATTGAGAGAAAATGGTGGTTTAACGCTGTTAAAAGTATTAAGTTTAAAATTTCATATTGATACTGTGAACTTTTATGTTGAACGCAGATTCGTCCAGAGATCTAAAAGTTTCTTGCCACGTATCGCCAATCTTTGCCCGAAACATACAGCGAGTACGCCAAACAAAGCACAACTGAGAGATCAACTTTTATATTTAATTTAAATTGATGGTAGGATTATAATCCATACCGGCAGAAAGTAAATTCAATGGGCAATCCACTTAAATGAAATATACTTTCTCGGAGAAAAACCAATGATACGATGTGTCTTTTACTTTTCTCTACCCACGAAATGATTATTCAGTTATACATCTCAGCTGAAGGCCGTGGGAATTTATTTTGTATGAACAATTGCAGTAGAATTTAATTTTTTGCAGAACTATGTTCCTTTTGAGAACGGATAAAGTCGTGTAGTGGATAAAATGTTTCGGTACTAGATTGGGGATTGGAATCCCACCAGGAAATTAAAAATTGATTGGAATTTTCTCATCAACTACGATCAATGACTTAATAAGGACAACTAAGGCCATTTGGTGGAGTGCAGATTTTGGACCCGATACCCATCGTCCATTTCAGGTTACTAGCTGATATATATGAGCTCGCGCACAAATTTGTTAAAGAAGTTTAAATAATGAATTAAAATTAATTGTTTTAAAATTTGGAATTTCTCAATGTTATCTAAATAAATAAATAAAAGTTAAAAAATCTGGTAATTTAATAAATTGTTAGAGGCCTGTTATTCATCTTGATGAATTATACATCGCCAGCAAATAAACAACAATTTTAGTGTTTAGTTGATTCTAAAACGTAGATTTGTAAATCCCTAAACTTATCATTATAGCTGGCGGCACTACCATTTTATTAAATGTGCGTATGACTGAATTTAAAAATTTAACTGTCCTTCATTTGACCTCACGATCCGAGCTATCTTATTTAGGATACTACACTGTCAAATGATCGCCTGATTCGAGTCGTATTCGTTCGTTAATATCGACGTACTATTGATGCATTACTGTATTGACAATAAGACCATCGGAATTGGTTCTCATCTGTTGGTCAACGTTGACTTACTATTATCTGACAGTTTTCGCTGATAATTTACCATCATGGTCTTGCCTATGTCGGTCAATTATGACTTACAAAAGTTGGTCTGAACAACTAAATTCTATGCAGTCATATTTGACCAACTAATCATTAGTACATTTGACTTACTGAAGTTGGTCGGATCTACCTAGACCTAATTGACTATGATTTTCGAACAATATCAGGAAATGATTAGACGCCTAAATTACTGAACATTTGTAAGCCATCAGACTGATTTTTGCCTCTAAATTAGACATACAGACGAATGCATAGTATGTATAGCGTATAATGCAAAGCCAGTACAGAAGGAGGCTCTACTGAACTCAATTGCGAAAGGAAACGAACCATTTCAAACAATATATCTGGATCATTTGGAACCACTAGAGGTGACTAGAAAAAAAATGTTCATATATTGGTTGTGGTGGATGCCTTTACTAAATATACTAAATTATGTCCAACAAAAACAACAAACTCCACCGAAGTATGTAAATGTTTGATTAGTTATTTTGATTATAATAATCACAGATAGGGGTACGGCGTATACTTCAAAAAAGTTTGCAGCGTTCATACAAGACCTTGGGATAAGACATGTGAAGATCGCCGCTTCTTCGCCGAAATCTAATGGACAGGTCGAAAGATATAATAGAGTAACAGTGCCGGTATTGGTAAAAATGGTGTATGAAAGAAAACTAGAGTGGGACAGAGTATTAGTAGGTGTAGAGAACTTAATGAACAATACGTTGGACAAATCTGTCAACGACATATCAGCAAAATTATTGTTTGGACTCGAACAAAAGGGAATAGGTTACCAGGCTATAAATATTAGAGGAGAGCAGCAGGTTGAAGAGGATAGGAATCTAGGAAAGATAAGAGAAAGGGCTAAGTCTGTTATTAAAAACAGCAAAAATATTACATCAATATTATGATCGAGGAGTGAGGAAAAAAGTTAAATTCAGTGAAAGAGATTTAGTCATGATCAGAGAAAGTTCGCAGCTGGGCCAAATAGTAAGCTGAACAAAAAATTCAAAAGCCCGTATGTAGTATATAGAGTACTAAACAGGAATAGATACGTAATTAAATATGTGGAAGGTTGTCAGGTATCTTCTAAACCATTTGAAGGTGTATTTAACTCAAGAAGCATGAGGTTGTATTCAAAGAAAGGACCGACTTCACAGATCCGAGTATGCCGAAGATTCGTCGGAGGATGACTAAGATAATTGGGAGGAAGAATATTTAAGCGAAGAATATGAAATCGAGTATTTTACTTTGCATGTAAGATAATTGTAAGTTAGTTATATAAGTAATACATGTGGTCAATAATGTAAACCATGTAAATGAATTTGAAAAAATATATGTTTTAGTTATGTAAATATTACAGCTTGAATATAAAATTATTGTATATAATGTAATAATTAAGAATTAAGCAAAGGCGCTTAAGGAATCAGGTTGGGAGAGCTTTAATTCCAAAATGAAATATTAATGTTTGTAAGAGAGATTATTTGAGTTGTACTCTTCCGGACTTCCGGAAAAATGAAGAAGAAGAATAAAGTCATAGGCTGAAGGTGGTCTAGATTACAAATTGAATAAAGTTAAGTAATTTATTAAAAGAGTTTTATTTAAAGAATAATCGAAAAGGAAATAAAAGCTTACAGTACGATCACAATCTACCTTATCACAAAAATATTCTCCGTTTACCATTTGCCATTGGAAAATGCAATAATTGGTCAAATTACTACTCTGAATAACAAAACAAATCAACTTGGTATTTTGATGTTAAGAAATGTCCGTTTTAGCGGTTGTTATTTGTATTGCGCTTCTATTAAATAAAATACAGTTTAAATTGATCGAAATGTACTAGCAAACATTTATTTTACCAATTCAATATAATATCATAGTTATGATATGTTGCAAGCACAAAATAAGTCAAACCATAATATCCATAAAACATACAATAAAATATTTTTATAGCACCAGTAAAACCTAAAATGTGACATAACATAAAAGAAGCTTATTGTTTTTGATTTTATAATCATAAATTATCCCATGTCTATAGTAATAAAACTTAATGTCAGGGATGGGACTTGAAAAAATTTGTATCAGTAAAGTCAATAGCTACTTTTCTAAATTATGGTCTACGATAGCTCAAGTTCCCAGCCTTGAAAAAAGTTATTTAATTTTACTACTTGTTTAGTACATAAACAAGAACTATAAAATATTTTATTTTGTACATCCTTACTCAACCTCATCGCATCCCCCTAATACGTATAAAACTTGAAGTTTTTTGTGTTATGGACTAATGTCAATATTTTATTAAAAGATAAAAATTTCTAATCATTTTTAGATGAAATATGATTATAAAATAAAATATATTTTAAGGATTTTTATTACATAAATTAACAAATAATTATCACCTACTCGTATACGAGTAAGGTTGAAATGCGAACTCATTAAGGATATTTATAGAGTGCTTTGATATAAACCAGTTCCATGTGGGGATCCAAAAATAATCTCTATAATTTCATAAAATCACAATAAAGACATTTTTTATTGGTTTAACTCAATTCGAGAATAGAAATGAATGAGTCATCGTATTTCTTGCATTTTTCTTATAAATCAGAAAAACACTTTAGCAAAAAATGAAATCATAAAAAAATATTTGTCGGAATCATCCTGAAGCGTAAACGAAGCAAAGTAAAAGGGAATGTCAATCAGGAATTAAAATCAGCAGAAAATAAAAAATTTATATATGGAATTTTGCAGGTCCTTTTCGCTTAAATACATAAGTGTGTGTGCAAAAAACTCAAAACTTTTTGCAAACTTTGGTATTTGTTACGTTTTTGTTGGTGGTAAGTCTCGTCACTATATACTGCCGCATAGATATCCAGGGATATTTGCCAAATTTCGAAAAATAAATTCAGATATACTTTTTTTCCCAATGATTTTTTAGCGAGAGATAATTTAATCAAAATAAACTTTTCTGCTGGGAGTCTTGAAGGAGAGCAGGAAGAAGCAGCAAAACAACAATAAATAAATCGAAGTGAAATATAAACAATGTTACGGTTAAGTTTTCTACGAAAGAAAAGAAAAGATTTCTGTACGAAAATTTATCCAAGATAAGGTGGAAAATAATAAGATACACGATATACAATTTTACCATAAATCAATTGGTAAATGTTACGATATTTGTTGTGCCGGAAAATATTTATATATTTGGTATCCTTAAAATTTGCTATCAAGATTTTATAGAAATATTTTATGTAAATTATAATTAGTTTCAATTACACACAGACTACAAATATATAAAGTTTGCTCAGGCTCTACAGAGATAATCGCTTGTTACAACATTAAATTTGGCTAAAACCAAATCACATATAAAATATTATTACAGATATTACGACAAATTTCTTTTTGCATGAATGCATACATACTCGTACATCTCGAATACACCACACATGATTTCTAAAGCGAAAACATAAACTTACCAATCTTCTGGTAAACACTCTTTTGTATACCAGGTGATTTTTTTAAGCTGAAACTTTCAAATATCTCGAAAACAAAGCACTCTGCGAAAAAAATGTCTATTGTGAAAATTAGTTCAATCCGAGGGGGGGGGGGGTGGGGGGGGGGGTTGGGTATATATATTAGTGCTAAAAGCAGCACCTCTCCTCCTCTTATCGTAAGTGCGGGGGGGTTAACTTTGAAATTAAAATAGGAATCCCTATTTTTTATTGCAGATTTGGATTCTACGGCTTAAAGTATGTAGAATTTCTTTGAAACATTTTTTCGATTCATGACAGATGGCGGTATAATAACGATTTTAAATTTTTTTTTTTAATTATTTTTTTCTGTATTTTGTTTTAACGATATCTGAATAACTGGGAAATTGTTACCTGGAGAAATGTAATTGGCTGGTGAATAAACTACTTTCAGCGTAACCCAGAAACAACGACGTGGACGTAGTAGTTTTCGGTTTCCTTTCGAGTGCTTGAATAACGTGAGTCCTCTCGGCTCTCACGTACCATGGTGCTTGATTTATATGGGTAACCTCGTCTCATCGTCTTTTAATTAAATTAAGTGCTAAAATGATAGGATTCGACTTCAATGCACTTCTTAATCCGCATTTTAAATGAATGTACACAACTGAGAAGCGTGTCTGCTTGAATTTCGGCACAAGCATTTATGACTCACTCAACAATATCCTCATGTGTTTTTGGTCTTTTTTTTTTTGAGATAGCATCACAAAATTTTTTTTGGCAGAGTAAGATAAATCTAAAAAAAATTTATATATATTTAATGTAACAGCGCCATCTATCATGAATCGAAAAAAATGTCTTAAAATAATTCTACGTACTTTAAACCGTAGAATCAGAAACTGCAATAATTTTAATTTCAAAGTTACCCCCGCCCCATTTACAAGAAGGGGAAGAGGGATACTAGTTTTAGCACTAAAATAACCAATTATCTTTCCAAAAGGAATCTTCTAAGATTTTTTCTGTAACCAGCAGCCTTCATGGAAATTAATGATTTTCATTCTGGTTGAAATCAAGTTGTGACGAGATCAAATAAATTGTCAATAGGCTATGTACTTTGCTGAGCTTAATCGATTATCATATCGCTGTACGAAGCTAAATTCGGGTGTCGTTTAAAAGATTTATGCCTAAGGTTTCCTCGTAAATTGGGAGATCCTAAAGATTTCTGGTGTTAAACGCTCTACCGGAGGCGGCAAGCTCAATAGGAGTTTTATTGCAAATATTTAAAAAGTATATCATTTACGCGAAAAAACAATTATGATCTAAAGATTCTAAATTAATATTGCAACAATACTGGCCCAGGATGAAACTTCATACGTAAAACTTTTCAATAACTTGGAAGATATCAATGATTTTTAGCTGAAATCAGTATACCGGAAGTGAAAGCTTCGATAGGAGCATTTTCGTTTTTTGCATTATATATTTTAAACAGACCTCAAAATGTGAATTTTACTGGTCGTTCCCCAGCATACTGGCCCAGTGACTAAATTCACATTGAAGACAGTAATTCTCTTGTATCGGATCACTCCACGGTTATCATGACAGTCAGTGAAATGGCAATTCAAAGAGATAGGGCACCCAGATTAACAAATTGGGATCTCTTTCGTGAAGTATTGGAGGAAAAAAGCAATCTTCAGGTGCCGATAAAAAATCCCCACCAGTTGGAAGATGACTTAGAACCACTCAATGAAGCAATACACAATGCTGCTTTGGCAAGTACCCCTTTTATATAAAATAAGAGGAAGATTAACATATCCTATCCAATGGAAGTTAGAGAGTTGGTAAGTCAAAAACGAAGGGCGCGTAAAACTTGGCAAATAACTGGAACACCGGAGAACAAAACAATTCTTAACAATTTAGGTAACAGTCTCAAATCTCTTCTTAAAAAATTTAAAAATGCATCAATCAACAGATATCTATCTCGCCTAACCGATGAAAAAAATTCTGATTATTCCCTGTGTAAGGCGACGAAAGGACTCAAAAGACCCAAAATGCAAGTGCCTCCACTTAAAAAGGAGGATGGAACCTGGGCAAGAGGTCCTAAAGAGAAGGCTATATGTTTGCAGAGTATCTCGAGGATACCTTCCAACCACTACCAAGGCAAACGGCCAATGACAATATAATGTCAGTCCAAAAGCTAGATGATTTTCATATACGCCCAGTAACTCTCAAGGAATTAAAAGAAGAAATGAAAAGCAACATGAATGTTAAAGAAGCCCCAGGATATGACTTGATTACTTGCCAAATAATCAAGGCTCTTCCAGGTAAAGGATTTCCATATCTATTACACATAATCAATGCAAGCTTTCGGTTAAAATATGTTCCGTGGCAATGGACAGTAGCAGAAGTAACCATGATAGCAAAACCTTATAAACCACCTAACGATAAAAAATCATACAGAAATCATACAAAAATTATTACTAAAAAGCCTTAAACCAATAGTTGAGGACCGACAACTAATTCCTCCACATCAATTTGGATTCAGGGAAAAGCACTTCACAATTGAACAGGTGCATAGAATCACCATCATTATTGAAGGAACGTGAGAACGCAAAAAAGTATGCTCCAGCACATTTCTGGACGCCGCCCAAGCATTCGATAAAGTTTGCAACAGTGGACTGGAATTCAAGCTGCATAGAGATCTGCCGTGGCATTTCTATGCCATACTAAGATCTTATTTATCCAATAGACATTTCATGTGAAATATGAAGATGAATACTCCGAACTAAAAAAAATATCTGCCGGTGTCCCACAGGGGAGTGTCTTAGGACCAATCCTGTATTTATTATATACAAGGGATATTCCAACAACAGATGAAGGAACCATAGCCACCTTTGCAGATGACACAGCAATCATGGCGATTGGAAGTAATGTCGCTGATGCAACGAACAAACTCCAGAAGATTACCAATGCGAATACGAACCTAATAAGACAAAATCCACGAATATTAACTTTATATATCAAAATGTTTCCCATCTACCGATAGTAATTATCTCACGACCGGTGCCATATGCAAACAAAGCTAAATATCTGGGCATGACACTCGATGCCAAGCTCAAGTGGAGATGCCAAGCAGATGCATGTCAAATAGAAAAAAGAATAACTTAATGTTAAGTGCAGTAAAATGTATTGGCTCATAGGAACAGGCTCTGAGCTTACAATATACGTCAAGCTGCTGCTATATCGGTAAATACTGAAGCCGATATGGTCGTACGGTATTTAACTCTGGGGATGTACTAAGCAAACAAACGCCAAAATGATACAGACGATTCAAAATAAGGTTCTCCGTAGCATTGTAAATGCTCCGTGGTACACAAGAAATGAAGACCTTCACAGGAACTTACAGATGAAATACATCAAAGATGAAATAAAAAAGCACGCCACCAAACACGAAATAAAGCTCCAGGAACATGGAATCCCCTATATTCGCCATATGATAGATAACCCTGTCGTTGAATTCTTTCAACTTCAAAGAACGAGGCCACTTGACCTAGTAAACATACCAAATTAAAATTATATTTTAAATAGGTTTAATTAATTTTCAGACAAACCATTAGGTTTCACCCCAACAAATCAGAATTATTTAAGAAATGTAAAATTTGTAAAAATTTGAAAGACAAATTGCTAGATGAGCACAGTCTCAGTTGGAATTAATAAAGGAAAAAAGATAGTTCTGCAACAATGAGACGTTTAGTTTATTTTTTGGTAGCTAATTAATTTTGTAACTGCCCAATAAATAACACTTAAATTTGTTTTGAGAATTCAAAATTTATTTCAATTAACGTACCAGATCAATGTATAACAGTAACAATGGTATGATGCGTTAAATTAGACGTAACATTTCATGAAAATAATTTGCGATTGCATTTATAGTTTTTAATTGTTTTCAGTTAAAACGATATCAAGAAATCAGCACGCCTGGTTGAATTTTGTCAAATCATGTGTCATTGTTACCACCGTGCCCTGCTGGCAAATGGGGTAATTCTGTTGATATATAATATTAATTCATTCAATATTACTCGCTCATCTTGAAAACCTTGAGTTTAACTACAAAACCTCATCAAAATAATGGATTTCAAATTGAGAATTATTATCATGATATCGTAATAAAATGTACATACCTTGTTGATACAAAAAAAAAAGCCTACAAAAAATGCTAACCATAAATCCGAAACATCCACCCAAAACATTATTTTTCACATAATATACAATACATATTTCCACATATTTTATGTAAGGTTTTTAAAACATAAATTTTGCAAAATACTGGTATAAACTTTAGACACATATTTCTTCATCATCCTTGCGCTTCTTGCATATGTGTGGAATAATATATCAAACCATAATATACAAATTCCCTGATGAAATGAAAAACACAAAAACACACTATAAAACAATACGGCAAATCCAATACACACATATTTTGGGTTCCTGTTGGCGTTGTCATGTGACTCGCTGTTAAGAGTCGGGACAGAACACTAACAACATAGGTATATAACAGCAACAACAACAATAAATACAAAAACACTTTCATTTTTGATACAAGCACGTACAAAGAATTTCATAAACAAATTCTATTATGTTTTATTTTTGACAGACGTTTTTCTTAAATTTTCCCTTATATACCTGTTTACCTGCATTTTCAGTTTTTCTGAGTTGTATTATTTTACGATATACTTTTTTTAAATATTCCAAGCAGGTATTATACGGAAAGAACCCTGGCATTTTTATACATTACTAGAAGGGCGTGAAATTTTATATTTTTAAAAGCATTTTTAACGTACCGAGTTTTTAATATTTTTAAATCGTTAAATGCAATAACAACGTCAGAAGTAATAAACTTTTAAATTTATTGAAATGATTAGGATAGATTTCAAGTGGTAAACAATTATAACGTAAATTTTCTGTTCCAAGTGGGCGGTGTACTTTACACATTCCGCCAAACATTATTTTGAAACCAATTAATTTGTACCTATTGAAGAACTACGCTAGCCGAAATGTAAGTATTTGTACCATACTCTCCATTTTAAGACTCGGTTTACGATCTACCTAATAGGAACTTTTCGGCAGTACCATCGTTAATATCGCCCCAAATGCAAAACATCATTTAGAAGACTACAATTTCCAAATCGTTTTATTAACGGCAAACTAAACATTTTAACGTTATCATCCCATAAGCCATTCGTTGTTCTTAGATGGTGAATATGTCGTGTAATTTTGATTCCTTTCTTGAACCAAATATAGACAAAAGCAAATTATTTTTTGTGACTAAAGACTAGACAGCAAAATTGAGATGATCAATTGGATCTGTTCATCGGCTAATATTTTTTTATATATCTGTGTAACGTAAAACCAAATTATCATAACTTTGGCATTTAATTTTAGAATTACTTAGAATTCAACACGGCTAGTTTATGGTATATAAAATTCTCGTGGGTTGACCTTCAAAATACCAAGAAACAGATTTTTGTGTTATATGGGTATTTTATTTTTATTTTTCTAGGAAAGTCACTCGCACATTTTTGTGGTATGGGCTTTCTCGAATACATTATTATGATTGGTGGATTTTATGCTATATGGTTCCAGGTTATTTATATATAAACGCTGAGCCCTAACAAATGTTCCTAAAGAATCCCGATTCTTGTGAATTTAGATAAGAAGTAATAACAGCAATATTTGTCCTAGAAATTCACATCTTTATTAAAATTACAATAAAACAAATAATTGAAATTAATTTATTATTTTCAGAAACGTTTTCTATAATTTCGAACTCGAACTCTCCGTGAGTACAATACCCATAACTAATATATTTGGTAAATTATAACTAAAACAACCCATACAAATTACCAATTCTCAAGTAAATTCCCTCCTTGCTACATTCAGCCTTTATTTACGTAACAAGCTAAAATGAAAGGATGCTGAAATATGATGTACTCGTATAACAACAAAATGAAATTGAAGTCATGCAAAGAACATTGTTTCATTTATTCTTTTTTAATTCGGCAGTTTTCGCAATAGCTCCATCTTTGCTAACGTATTCCAGACCAGGAACGAAGCCTTTCGAGTCTATGTTGTCAAACATTCGGCGTTCTGCAATTTTAGCTGAGAATTTTGTAGGAAATTCGACTGTCTTGGTAATGTATTCGCCGATCTCAAGAAAAGCTATCTGCAAATTTGGCAAATATTTAGAACACAATTAAGCTCGACGAAAGAGGTGCTAGATGATTTCGGCATTCTTATCCATCACACCATTCACGAGGTGGCATTTAATGGTGTCGACTTTACATCGAAGCATCACATTTGCACCGACCAATAGCGACAAAGATTTTGGCAATCCTCCAGGATTTTTGATGCCCTCTGGAATGAGCTTCTCTGAATAAACTTTGGTGATGTCCCTGGTAGCGTCAAAGATGAGGCCAACTGCTCGAATGCACATCAATTGTTTGCATTTTTGAGCATCGCATTTGAGTGCCTGACCGTTGTGTTCGCTGACAAACGTGTTTGTTTGTCAATTTGCCGGTGCGTTTTTTGTCGACATTGCCAAGAAGAGTTTAAACGTTATCCGCCTTTAGTTCACCAAGTCGCATATCATTCAAGAGGTCGATGAAAGTCGTGTCTTCGTCTTGTCGCATATTTTGAATGAGTTAGCAGAACGACAAAGTTCGCTACAAAAAAGCTGATGATTCTGAGCTCTTCGGTTGGTTGAAAACAAAGCTACCTAACTAGCAGAAGTTGCATCCAGTCGCCAAACAGCAAGATATTTATGCCACCAAAGAGTTAAGTGCTGTATTTAAGTGGGCGCAAATGGGAGTGTACATGTTCGAGCATCTCGTGTAGAACCATGCGAATCTCGTCGACGATGAGGATAAGAAATTCGATGTTGCGCCATTGCAATTGCAACTGTTTCAACTAAACGCCGGTCGGATTTGTTAGCTGTGTGTCAGTAGCGTTCCATCGCGTTGGACGCCCAATTTCAACATGGAAGGTAGAGTATGGCCAATAATCAGTTTAGCTGCAACAACAGTAAGTGCATTAACCTTCACCGAATCCTTATCCCCATTGTAACAGCGTCGAATATGCTGATTGGTAGAGTTTAGAGTGGCTAAATGGTAGTTCCAACTAGTGATGAACATTTTCAAACAATGTAATGATCCGGCCAGCAGCTTCTCGATTTTTTGCGAGGGTTGGTAACGAGCTTTTACTTACCAACATTTATCTTCGCCACTGACGATTGGAAGTCGTTCTCGTTCAGTCTAACATCGTTATACCGTGTTCGTCGTCGTTGTCATAGTCGATAATTGGATCGGCCAGCATTTATCAGTATCGTGTCCAGTGAATTTTCATACGCGCGCTTGAAGTCTTGAGCACATCTTAACTCCCAATAATGCTCCCTTAAGTGACCCTTAGTGTGCAAATAGTTCGGTTTCATCGTCAAACGGCCAATATTGGGAAAAATTGCTGTAAAATTAGTTCATAATGTCGTCAGCTTCTTTAAAAAATGGCACTCGAATGACAGAAGTTTACTCCGTTTACTTCCGTTTACGCAAGCGGAAATTTTGAGGAGTATCCGGTGCGTCGTATGCATCTTGATTTTCATTGTCTTTGTTAGCAATTATTTTAGTGAAATGAGGCATAAACAGCATAGCGGACTCCATCAGCAACATTTATTTAAAGATATAAGTTAAATGTCGATCGTCAATCACAAAGCTTCGACGAAAAAATTGCTTCAGTGGAAGCTGACAGAGTCGATAAACGAATTTATGCGCAGAAACTAGTTGCTCATGTTAAATGTTCATGCACATCGTGAGAAGCTTTGTTGAAGTGTTGCTAACTTCTTGTCTAATTTTTCGAATGGCGTCACGCAAATCGTAAATCTTTCATCAAATTGAATCATTTAAGCAAAACTTGACAAGTATTCTTTAACTCGCCTGAGGTTATTGTGCCTTACTATTGCTAAAGATCGCAAATATTTACTTCGTGCATGTAATATAAAGTATAATTATCAAAATTACATAACACAACATATAATATTTAACATAAATATAATAGTAAATCATTTGTGTTTTTAAACCAAATCGAAGAATTTTGCATTTTGTTTATATGCAAAACCTATTTGTATGTTACAAGAAAAATATTTACTTCCCGCATGTAATAAATGTATTTATATTTGTTTATAAATTGTATTAAATTGAATAATTTAAGCAAAACCTGACAAATATGTATATATACTTAACTTAACGGAGGTCATTTTTCCTTATTTTTGCCAAAGATCGAAATTATTTACTTCGTGCATTTAATAATAACCATAATTAGCAAAATAACAAGTAATAAGATTGCAAAAACAATTAACATACAAGAATATAACATAGATTTGTGTTTTAAGGTCAAATCGACGAATTTTGAAATTTAATATAACTTTAAACAAATTTTTATGTTACACGAAAAAAATATTTACTTCCTGCATGTAATAAATTTTCTGTATTTATATGGTTTAAAAATTGTATTCAATTTAATCATTTAAGCACAATCACACAAATATGTATTTATTAAAAATATCTGAGGTCATAATTCCTTATTTTTGCTAAAGCAAGCCAATATTTACTTCGTGCATGTAAAAATAATTTTTATTAACAGAGCAATAAAATATTAAGAGTCCAAACTACATTCAACATAAATATAACATCAATTGTTTGTGTTGTTAAACCAAATCAAACAATTTTGGATTTTGGTTTATCTTTAAAACCTCTTTGTACGTAAAAAAAATATTTACTTCCTGCATGTAATAAATTTTCTTTACTTGTATTTGTTTAAAAATTGTATTAAATTGAATCATTTATGCAAAACCTGGCAAATATGTATATATACTCAACTTAACTGAGGTTATTGTGCCTTATTATTATTAAAGATCGTAAATATTTACTTCGTGCATGTAATATAAAGTATAATTATCAAAATTACATAACATAACATATAATATTTAACATAAATATAATATTAAATCATTTTGTGGTTTTAATCCAAATCGAAGAATTTTCCATTTTGGTTTATCTGCAAGATCTATTTGTATGTTACAAGAAAAATATTTACTTCCTGCATGTAATAAATTGTGTGTATTTATATTTGTTTCTAAATTGTATTAAATTGAATAATTTAAGCAAATTCTGACAAATATGTATATAAACCTAACTTAACTGAGGTCATTGTCCCATATTTTTTCTAAAGATAGACATTATTTACCTCGTGCATGTAATAATAACCATAATCAGCAAAATTACAAGCAATAAGATTGAAAATACATTTAACGTACAAGAATATAACATCGATTTGTGTTTTAAGGTCAAATCGACGAATTTTGAAATTTAATATAACTTTGAACAAATTTTTATGTTACACGAAACATATTTACTTCCTGCGTGTAATAAATTTTCTGTTTTTATATGTTTTAAAATTTGAATTAAATTGAATCATTTAAGAAAAACCATAAAAACATTTTTACTCAAAAAGAGTTTGTTGTGCCTTATTCTGCTAACGAACGCCAATATTTACTTCGTGCATGTAATAATATGTCTAATAAACAAAGCAATAAATATTAATATACCAAACTACATTCAACATAAATATAACATTAAATGTTTGTGTTTTTAAACCAAATCAAACAATTTTGAAATTTGGTTTATCTTTAAAACCTCTTTGCATGTAAAAAAAATATTTACTTCCTGCATGTAATAAATTTTCTGTGATTGTATTTGTTTAAAAATTGTATTAAATTGAATGATTTAAGCAAAACCTGACAAATATGTATATTTTCAACTCGCCTGCGGTTATTGTGCCTTATTATTGCTAAAGTTCGCAAATATTTACTTCGTGCATGTAATATAAACTATAATTATCAAAGTAACTTAAAGATATAATATTGAACATAAATATAACATTAACTCATTTGTGTTTTTAAACCAAATCGAAGAATTTTGCATTTTGGTTTATCTTCAAAACGTATTTGTATGCTACAAGAAAAATATTTACTTCCCGCATGTAATTACCTTTTTGTATTTATATTTGTTTAAATTAAATTTTAATTAAATTAAATAATTTTAGCAATACATGACAAATATTTATATATACTCAAATTAACTGAGGTCATTGTTCCAGAAGATAGAAATTATTTACTTTGTGCATGTAATAATAACCATAATTAGCAAAATAACAAGTAATAAGGTTGCAAATACATTTAATATACAAGAATATAACATCGATTTGTGTTTTAAGACCAAATCGACGAATTTTGAAATGTTGTATAACTTAAAATAAATTTTTATGTTACGCGAGAAATATTTACTTCCTGCATGTAATAAATTTTCTGTATTTATATGGTTTCCACACTGGCTTCTACAAGTTTGCGAAAGAACTCTTCCAAGAATACCTTATTTTCGCGATCCTGATCTCATTCAAATTCCTCAGCTTATGATTTGCAGCTAGACAATGGCAGCTTGCTTCATTTGAAGAAAATCTTGCAAAACATAGCGATGACCAATTATCAAACAGACCTTTTCAATTTGCTGTAACAAATGATAAAGCTCTTAAAACGAATCTTGAAATAATCCTCCGAAAACGCGGTAAATCTTCAATTTACAACAGTGCAGATTCTGTTATTTCCGAAGATCCCGCTAATGCTCTCACTTAACTGATGAATTTCTAAATGTTTAAAATCATCTGTCAATCCTTGTCAAATACTGTTAATCAAGAGGGGAATAATCATTACAATTATTATGTTATTATGTCTAGATTTCACTGTATTTATTAATATATTAAGATTTATCTCGTAGTTTATTTTCTGTGACGTTTTGTGACGCCAATATGATGATTGACTGTGATATTTTATGTAGAATTTAATGTAAATTGGAAAAATTAAAATGTTTCGTGTTTCATCATATACGAAAAAAAAATCATTTATCAAAGTTTTTGGTGGCAGATACTATATGTATCACACTTACTTTTAATAAAATTATAAACTTTTTATTGGTTGCACAAATACTTGGTTAGCAGTGTACGGTGGTAACAAAATGTTTAACGTTTGCGGTGCTAACATTACGCAAATGAAATCTTCAAATAAATTTACTGAAATACAAAAAAATGTATTAAATTTTTATTGTAGCAGTATAAATTCAGAGGTGTAAAGTTTCTAATATCTTTCCAGAGTACCATCAAAAATTTTCATGGTTAATTTGGCAATTGAATTCATTCTCGTATTAGCTTTTTTAGTATCTAATGTATTATCTGCAAAAGGAGTACCCCAAAATAAACTTTCATAATAATTCAAAGTTTAATACTAAATTTTCACATAAAACAAATACAAAACTTTTCTCATAATTTATTACTGTTCTTTTATAAATTTAATACATTTTACCACTCTTGTGTAAAGCACACACAAAAAAACTTTTACGTTTTATGTTGTAAAAACCCTATTTAACAGACTTTTTCAATATAATATATTTTTTTTTTAATTTGACCATCCCCTAAAGAGCATAATACATAATAATAATTCCAAATCAACAGTAGAGGATCTCACCATCCTACTTTATTGTACCCCGATTTTGTACATAATATTTTAATATTTCGATGATCCCTTTGTAGAATTCCGTTGCATTCCCCTAAACTTCCCGCGATTTAGTTGTTATTTTGCTACAACTTGTATCAATTTTTTCGTTTTCAATATTTGCTGTTAAACAAGATAAAATGTGTAAAACATACATTTGTACAGTTTTCATCACTGAACTTTAAACACAATATGTACATTACACAGTTATACACTATACACAATTTTACAATGACTGGAAGGCACAAATTTATTGCACAGAAAAAAAAAACTGGAAACATTTTGAGTTTGATGATCAAACATAAAAATTCAATTTAGAATTTGTCTCGATATGTTGATTTCTGTTATACAGAAATGGCGCAATACTATAAATATTGCCTTAAAATTTGATCACAATATTACAAGCGTTAACGAATTTTATATAAGTAAATACTAAATAGCAATCAAAACTGTTATTGATAGTTTTGTTTGTATCAATATCATTTGAAGACGTATTTTGGTATACGAATACGATACTTACAATAAATTCAAGGGATGCTTTATTTATCCAGAGCATAACAAATTCCAGAGCATATATGAAGAATTGATCATGAAAAATTTTTACAACGAGATTTTCCTACATTTACCATTCGAAGAAAAAAAGTTTTTAAAATTTCTCAGTGGTTGTGCCTGTGGTGGTTTCAGGCCGACCAAATGTCGGTTGCTTCTCTACAGCCCATGCAGATTAACTGCTCGGGTTGAAACTTCATCCATAAGCTTTTTCATAAATTAAGAGGCCACAATGTTTTTTGGCTAAAATCAGTTCACCGCAAGTGGCAGCCTCTATAGGAACCAGCCATATATTAGGATTGGCATAACCTTTCAGCCTCGATATGGCCTTATATAAATTTATATGGAAATCTTCTATAACTTCCAAGACCTTTCTGAGCACGAATATATCCATTGATGTTTTGAAATGCTACGTAGTCGGGTGAGTGATGCGACCAAGTGGCCTGCATCAGTCGTATTTTCAATTTAATCCAATGGTCCAGTTTCAAAATTTCAGATGAAGCTAAATAAAAATTTGTATGTATTAAGAACTTTCTTAGTCGGAAGTGGTTCTTTATGTGTTTACCTGGAAATTATTAGGTTAAAACTTCATGAGCTCCTTAGTCCCAGTCATATGTTAGGATTAGCACAATCTTCCAGCTTCGATATGACCCAATATAATGGGTTATCCAAGTCAAGCTTGATAAAGTAAACTTAAAAAAAACACACAAAATATTCGGAATGTATTGTAATTTTTATTTCATTTTACAGATTGATCCTTGCCATTTTTAGTTAAACAAGATATCATTCAAATGTCCTCCACGGGACTTCTTACAAGCCTTGATTCTTTTGCGGTAATTTTCAATGACTTTTCGGCACATTTCGGGTGGTATCTCGGCCATTACCTTACGAATATTAGTTTTCAATTCGTCAAGAGTTTGAGGATTGTTTGCGTAAACACGATCTTTCGCGTAGTCCCACAAAAAGAAATCCAAAGGCATTACATCACAGGATCTTGGAGGCCAATTGACATCAGCCAATCGCGAAATCAAACGTCTAGGAAATTTATCTTGCAAAAGATCTCGATTTGCTCGTGTTACGTGACTGGTTGCTCCATCCTGCTGGAACCACATATCGTCAAGATCATAATCTTCGATTTTCGTAAAAAAATAATCGGTTAACATGCGGCCATAGCGCTCAGAATTGACGGTAACGGTTCGTCCATGGTTGTTCTCAAAAAAATACGGCCCAATCACACCACCAGACCACAATGCGCGCCAAACAGTGACTTTTTCCGGGTGTAATGGCTTCTCTACAATCAATTGTGGATTTTCTGAGCCCCAAATTCTACAGTTTTGCTTATTAACGTATCCACCAAGCGAAAAATGAGCTTCATCACTGAAGAAAATTTTGTTCGAAAAATCAGCATCGACGGCCTGTTTTTCCAACACCCAATTTGCGTATGTTAAATGCTCCATATTCTTAAATGGCAGAATGTCAACTAAATAAATGACAGCGTACTTGACGTTTATCTTTGACAGATGTCGGTATACAGATTTCTACTTTATCAACCTCGAATTGGATAACTCTTTACATTTATATGAAAAGTGCATAAAACTTCCAACAGCAATCTTGGCCGGAAATACCGATTTATTTCTTGAGTTTGTACTGAAGTTTGGCACAATGGCCCAGCTTCGATATGACCAATGCCTTCTATAACTTCTTCCATATCAATTCATATAAAAATCATCATCAAATCGTAAAACCTTCCTGAGACGGAAATAACCGATTGGCCAGGACCAGTCGTATGTTCAAATTTAAGTAAATGACCAAGTTCCACAATCTCAAGTTCAGTTAAATAATATTTTTATCTTTTAAGAACTTCAAGGGAATGGTTCTTTATGTTTTAAGTTAAAAGTGATTTTCAGTGTCAGTTGTTTGGTTGCGAACGACGAAAATAGCGAATAATGTTTTAAGATGGTACGTTATAGAATGAATGCTGACCAAATGGCCAGAACCAGCCATTGGTATGTTCAAATTTGTGTAATTCGCCAAGTTTCAAAATCTCTGGTTAAGTTAATTTAAAATTTGTATATATTGAGGTGGTAATGATAAGGGCAAACTGTGGTGAGAGAGTAAGCCATGATATAAAATTTATTTGAAAATCGTATGTAAGTTACAACACCTTTCTGAGTCGAGAATAGCGGTTAATAATTTGAGATGTTACGTGACAGGGTGACTGCTGATCAAGTGGCCAGCATTGACCGTCTGTTCAAATTCTAAAAAAATTTCCAACTTCAAAAATTTTAGATGAACTTAAATAAAAATTTACTCTTCTTAAAAACTTTCTGAGAGGGAATAATTCTTTATGATTTGTGTTGGAGCCATATCTTCGATATAGCAGGCCCAATTATTATTTATTCTAAAATCTTCTATAACTTCAAAGATCTTCATAAGCCGGAAAGAACAATGGCTGTTTTAAGATGCTACGTAATAAGGTAAAAACTGACTAACTGCCTTGCACCAGTCGCATGTTCGAATTTGAGTAAATGGCCAATTTCCAAAATCTCAGGCGAATTTAACTAAAAATGTGTACCTTTTAAGAACTTTCTAGATCGGCAATGGTTCTTTATGTTATAAGTCGTTAATAATAAGTACAAAATATAGTGAGATCCCTACTACCAGACGTCTGTAAGTATTGGAACAATTTTCTGGTTTCGATATAGCCCGGACAGACATTTATATAAAAGCCGTCTATAACATCTAAGTCCCTCCTGGGCCGGAAATAGAGATTAATGTTTTGAGATGGTATGTGATGAGGAGAATTCTTACCATGTAGCTAGCAACAGTCGTTTGTTCAAGTTTGAGTAAATGGCCAACTTCCAAAAAGATCAGGTGACTTTAAATAAAAGTTTGTATCTCTTAAGAACTTAATAAGCCAGCAATGGTTTTTTATGTTTTTAGTTCGTGTTCTTAAGGGCAAACTATAGTAAACTCTCAAGCGCCAGTTGTAAGTAAGGATTGGCACTATAAGCTGGAATATTGCTGCAATATTGCTCTATATAAATTTATATGAAAATTGTCTATAACTTCTAAAAACCTTTCTGAGCCGGAAATATCGATTATTGTATTGAAATGGTACGTGATAGAATAAATGCTTACTAAATGGCCAGCACCATTCGTATGTTCATATTTGAGTATAAAAATTTGTATTCTTAAAAATTGTTTAGGTTGGAAATGGTTCTATATAATATTTTGAGAGAAAGAAAAACTATGGTGAGCCTCCCAGCTCCAGCCGTGTTTTAGTATATAAACTTTTCATTATCCGATATAAATTTATTTAAAATCATTCATAACTTCCAAGACCTTCCTAATCCGAAATAATATATTAAGATGCTTCGTAATAAGGTGTATGCTAAAGAAGTGGCCAGCACCAGCCGTATGTTCAAATTGGTTAGGATTGGCAGAAGGTTCTACTTGAACTTTTACGTTCTTCCTATTCCGTATGTTTAAATTTGAGGGAATAGCCGCCTTTTTAAATCTGGTGAAGTAAATTAAAACATTGGATTTCATAAAACATCCTAACCCGGAAATTATTTTTTTGTGATTTGAGTTGGTCATAAAAATACCAAACTAATGTGAGCTTCCTAGTGCCAGTAGTATACTAGGATTGGCATAATATTATATAGCTTCGATATCCCCCATATAAAATTATATGAATATCGACTTTAATTTCCTATTTTGAAATTTGACCAGTTGAGTAACTTTGAATATACGGCTGGTTCTGAAGACTCTTGGTCAGCATTCAGCCGATGATGTACCATCTCAAAAGATTAATCGATATTTTCGGCCCAGGAAAATCTTGGAAGTTATTATAAATCTTCATTTAAATTTATTTGTGTTATATTGAAGCTGGAAGCTTGTGCCAATCCTAATATACAGCTGGCACTAGGGAGCTTACTTTCGCATTATGATTTCGAACTTAAAATATTAAGAACTACAACCGCCAAACCACATTACGGCATTTCAATATATTGGCTTGTAATTCTTTTACATAAACAACAATTATAGTAAAAACTGGGATGCGATATTTTGTTGTTGTGTTTATTAAAAAATCGTCTTTTAGAGGTATAAAATAAAAAAAACTGGGATGGATTAGAATAGTTTCGTGTAAATAATAATAAAAACAATCATGAGATGAAAAAACTGGGATAACTTCAGATACTCGTTAAGATCATTATCAATCATAGTTAGTTCCTAAAATTTTATAATTTTTAAAAGGTTTAATTTATGAATAATTTTATTTAATAAATTAAACAAAAATTTTCGGAATTAAAAAACATTTATAATTTATTTCGAGTAGGAAAATTAACAAATTATTAATTAATTAAATGAAAATATTATTTTTGATTTTTCACAATATTTTTGATCTTACAATAATTATTTATTTCTCTGAATCTTAAATGCTTTTATGATTCAAAAATATAAAATTAATTTAAATTTTATTTTCTAAATGGAAACTAGTGTTTTTTAAGAAATATTTTATGAAAATTTCGTATGAAATTAACTACAATTTGTGGGGATATGTGATGAAGGTAGGTAGTCTAAGTGCTTGATAAGTGACCTAGCGATTTGTTTCTACTAAATTTATTTTTTGCTATACTTTTTAACGGTTCCGCTAATTAGATAAACTAATTATCAAGTTAACAGACGAATTTTGCTATTTTTAAAGCAAATTTTTTCCAATCTTAATATTCCAGTTGCCGTAATTCCTCGTTATATTCGGATATGTTACACCTGCTCGATTGCCCTCCTGCATTACATTTTGCACTCTACTAATATTCGATATTAAATTCGTTTACAAGTATCACTGCTTAAATGTTCTAAAATACAAATTACATTCTGATTGAGTAGTGAATATAGTGCAAGACAGTGTTCCGTAGATAAGCAATTTGACACAGTACAGATTTGAAGATATCGACGTATTTGTGGACAAGACCAATGCTGAAAATGAAAATGGAATTATCTAATAGCCAAGTCGGATGTCCATTGTCCTTGGTGCCGATGATCTTCCCTTTTCATCTTCCAATAGTTCACATCAACATATCATGCTTCCAACAACGGATGAGCAAATTTTGTAATTTATTTTTTGCTGTATCTACAATAAACACACCTCACCAATTTATTATGTAGAACAAATTAAGCGAAAATGCTTCTATGAAACTTTGCAATCGTCAGGTTCCCACAATTTATGCAAACAGTTTAAGTATACAGTTTTCTGGATTAGTTATTTCCAGCGGGCTCAAAATTGGTCACAAACAAGTGCCACCTTACATAAACTAGTAAGTAAAAGCTTCTGATTTTTAACGTATGTCAAATATTTATTATACATATATATGCCCGCACGTCTAATATATATATATATATATATATATATATATATATATATATATATATATATATATATATATATATATATATATATATATATATATATATATATATATATATATATATATATATATATATATATATATATATATATATATATATATATATATATATATATATATATATATATATATATATATATATATATATATATATACGTACATACACTCCACGACACTTGATTATCCTCACTTGAAAATTTTTCATTACCTTGGTTTCAATCTTAACTAACTTTCCAATGAATAATACGCACACATGCAATGGGAAATGGAAATGCTCCATTTCGATTATTTTGCTTATTTAAACTGCGACATTTGATTACCCTCATCACTTTGTTTTTGACGTCAAAGGCGTAAGGTACAATCCTAACAAAGGTAGAAATTGCAAAGATTCTTGCTCCTAAACCAGAAAATTATTCCAATCTTGCGATCTCCAAAAAATGGTCGCAATTCTTGGAACATCAACAACTATCTCAAAGATCCAGAAAATTACGGAAACAATTGAGGCGGTCGCACAGCAAGGGCGACAACAGAACGGGAAAATAGAGCTGTTTTGCGCGAAGCTTCGAATTCGATGCTATCTGCAAAAAAAATAAAGCAGACAATTGGAGTGACAGCAAGCGTCCGTGCTAAAACCGAAAAACCACGTTTGTTCCAGCAACATAGACTAGCTCGATTGGAATATTACCGTGGACATCTGCATTGAAAGAGAAGATTGTTACAGGTAATTTTTTCAGACGAGAACAAGTTTAATTTAGATAGACCAGATGGTTTTAGACATTACTTCCATGATTTGAGGATATCAGAGCTATTCTTGTCCCACCGCCACAGCAGTGTTGGTGCCACCAAGGTGTGGGCAGCAATTTCTTTTCATGGTGCTATTGATTTGGTTGTCTTGGAAGGCCGATAAAACTCGCAAAGCTACATCGAGCTCATAGAAGTGCAAAAAATCAATGTTGACGAAATGTTTGAAGCTGAACTTTCCAGCAGGATAATGCAGCAATCCAAACAGCTGCACGAGTGAACAGAGGTTTGAAGAAAATAACGTGGCAGTTTTGAATTGGCCCGGCTTTGTTTCCGGATTTAAATATTATTGAAAATCTTTGGAGATGGTTATCGAGACAAATTTATTCGAGTGAAAGACAATACGAATGCCGGAATGACCTTATGGCAGCTGAGTATGATGCTTTCAAGAAAGTATCGATAGAAATTATACAAAATCTTTATAGGTCTTTTTACCTAATAGAGTTTATGCTGTTGTAAGAAAAAATGGAGGACACACTAAATATTCAGCAAAGAAAAATATCAAAACAATAGAAAGTAATGGGTTACTTAATTTCACAGTTGAAGGTAATCAAGTGTCGCAGTTTAAATAAACAAAAGAATAGAAATAGGGAATTTCCACTTCGCATTCCATGGAAGTATGCGTATTAGTCATTGGAAAGTTAGACAGGATAAAAACAAAGGTGATGACAAATTTGCAAATAAATTTGCAAATAATTAGCCGTATTATCCTATTAGCCTTGCCCTAATTAGCCGTATTATCCTTTTATGAGAAATTTCAAGTGATGATAATCAAGTGTCGCGGAGTATATATATATATATATATATATATATATATATATATATATATATATATATATATATATATATATATATATATATATATATATATATATATATATATATATATAAATCGTATTATCTCCGGCTGATGTACTGTACAATAACAGTGGTTACCAACACAGTTTTTGCAGATAATATTTAAATTGGCATAAGCTATTTGTATTATATATAGTCACAGCACAATTGTATTGTTAGTAAGTTTACTGAACCAAAATAAGCAAAACATCGCAAAAAAGGTTAACATGTTGATCAATAATATGCAATAAGCAGACAATACATGCATTATTCATAAAACTATGAAACAAAAATTGGATTCAATAAAATTAATAATTTTGTATTCTACATCGAGAGTAAAGGGATTGAAAAAATAAGAATATCGTTGCTACATAAACATAATTTATGATGCTCGTTTAACACAGCAAAAATAAGAAAATTTAATTCAAGAAATTGTTTCTTAAGCTGCATAAATACCATACAAAACTGTTATAGAGTATAATATTTTCTTTTATGAAATTGGTTGAACTAAATCACGTTCTGATGATTTATGTAAAACGAGTTTTAGATTTTTTTTTTTTTTTTGGGAAATCACATTTCATGCAGATGGAAATTTTTGTTTTAAATTACTATCTTGATACATTCTTCAAAAACAAAAATTCAAATTTCCATGTACTATGTATGGTACCACGGCGTGTTGTAAATAAATCGCACCAAAAGCGTCCAATGTTGATTTAATATTAATGCTTACAACAACCGTACCCAGGACCTTTTCATACAGCAGAAATACATTGTAGTATAGTGTACATTGTATATTACAACCCTATGTGATTGATGATGATTATCCTGTTGATAAATGTCACATTTCAGAGTTTTTGAAATTTCAATCAAACACTTCACCATTATTTTATGTTCGCTTTCGGTAACTTTTTGTTTTTGTTATTTCTTGCGATTTTTAGTGCGAAACCAAAAGATTTTCAATTTTACTTTACAAAATTCAAATGTTATATCATTTTTCATTCATAATGGATTTTAGAAATAATGAAAAACGTAATAATATTTTCACGTGATTGCTCAACCAATGAAAAGTAATAAATTTCATTTGTTTTTTTTTTTTGATACGATATTTTCCAACTGAAAACCATAAGTACTTTGAAAATGACTTCTTTTAGATTAAGTGTATGTCCCACACCACGCATTGATTTATGTGAGTTTTCCATTTTTAACTAGACCACGGTTTGATAAGATGCGTTTGGACGAAAATGAGAACAGTATCGATATTTGTATAAAGCAAGCAGAAATGTAAGCTGAAGCAAGAAATCATAAAGCAGCTTTTCATTTGCACTGGATCGTTTGACATTCACAATTATGTACTCAGTTATACTTGTGATTACGTACCATTATTCTCTTCGTACTTAATATGTAGTTAAAATCCCAGCTACGGAGTGAAGTCGGAAATTTTATTAGAAAATATATTAGTTATTTAGGTCCCAACACAAAATAATGAATTGTGAAATCCAACCGTATATTCAAAAATCTCATGATACCCGATCGACACAAGTATTGTTGCTGCTATATTATAAGCCAAATTCTTCCCTGGTTGGGTTAGGATTTTGATTGTATGACGGAAATGGTATTCAAATATAAGATGTAAATGTCTCCCAAACACTTTATCATCAGCGAGTTTACGTTTTTTTCATTTGGAAAATGTTTCTCGAAATATTGGGTTAACATTGTTTCTGACTGGTCAGCTGAATTAAATGCTTGTTCTTCTTGCAAAATTAATAATTGATTATGAGGAAGACCGACAGAAAGTTTCGTATCAGCATCAAATCTATAGTGCATTGGAGACACCAATATTCAATGCAAAGCTCTACTTGGACAGAATGTATTGCTATATATCGACACACCTGTTATCTGCGATCCGTTACCTACTAATAACTTTGATGTTCCCTCTTCTTCCATACCTTGGATCGCCTTTCGTTCAGGCTTTAAATTTTTAACTATTTCGGACCATTGGGAGTTGGCCATAAATGTGATAAACAGATCAGGTGCCATATTTTACAAAATTTGCCGCATGTCCCTCGAAGATCTCTCAATTGATGATTGTATAATCAAGTTTCAACCAGCTAAAAATCCAGAATTAGATAAAATGTGTTCAGGAACTCTTTGATAAAGTTCTGCTCTCAACTACGAGCTGCGTTTCTCGTTTGTAATTTATGTTGTTTGCCTCTATTTTAGGAACGAATCCACTGTGCACAGTTGAAACAATTCTTCAGATGTAATATAGGATCGAATTTATCCCTAATCCATCGTTATATTTACATTGGCTTTTAGGTTCCCATCCTTGTTTTTCGCAAGGAAACAAAAGTGCATAAGTCATTTGATTTATATTTGATGATTATTGCTGATTCTAAAAAGATGATTCTTCATCGCCGTTAACAAAAATGTTTGCAATCTCGCTAGCTGTTGTAATGTTGAATCTACGAGGATCTGGTCGTCTAAAAACCCTTCTAATTTTTGGAATTTGTTTTTTGGAATTTATTTCTCTCTCATCATTTGATAAGCATCTGCAAACCAGTTAACACGTCAAAGTAGATTATCCAACAGCTGCATAATCTGTGATAAACATCTATCATTTTCACGCGTTGCCATCCTTTCTGTGGTAGTTTATCATCGACTGGTTCCACATGAGTGGAAGTTCTATGATAATTTTGTCCCTGCACTTTAGGGCCCTTATTTGGAGGCTGTTCGAAGCAACTCCAAACATTCGGCATGCAAATGTTGTGAAAAGGATTGTTTGCATCTGTCATCATCTCCTGATCAGGATAATCTAGATCATTTCCATCAAAAGGATAATATTTGGTTTTTGTGGCTTTTTCTTGCCTTTCTGGCGGCCTAATGGGAATTTAGCATCTTTTGGGTGTTCTGGGACAAAATACAATGCACCACAAAACTGCACACCATTTTCGTTCAAATGGTTTGCCTCTGATCTATTCTGCTCAAATCGCTTTGTCTCCTCGCAGTCTGGATATTGCTGGTAGCAGTACGTTTTTGTAAGCATTCCTAATCCGTTTTGTTTTTTCCCTTAAAGCATGACTACTATTGTTCCTTGGTTTCGTTTTCTCTCCTCGCAGTATGACTATTTTTGTTAGCATAACGTGTTTTCAGGAATACTATTCGGTTTAATTTTCTCTCCCGCACCTTTGGATATAGTGGCAGTTGCTTGCTTCCTGGCTTCACGTTGCTCTTAATTTTATTTTAAAAGTCTTTGCCGTTTTTGATTACTATCCAGTTCCTTCTTTCGTTTAAGTTCCTCAGAATTCAAATTCGTTTATTCCTAATTTTCTATATTAAAATTGTGAAATAGGTAATTTATTACGCATTCGATCGCCAATCGAGTTGGCGCAAGTTATAGACTACAAACGCCGAATTCGTTGGCTTGTACTATCCCTTTCTCAGCTTACTGTCTGCTTTAAATTTCCTAATTCCATTCCAACCTTAACGACTCCTTGCTATATTGAAGTGGATTGCTGCATATAAAGCAATCAAATTATAAATTTTCTTTCTTATATTTCGATAAAGAATAAATGTTTACGAGCTCCTATCATAAATGGCACGAAACCATTGTAATAAAATCAACCCAGGCGAGGTCAGTTATATAGCAGCGAAGAAATATAATAAAATCATCATAAGGGAGGATGAAGCGTCGTTAAGAATTTGAAAATGATAAACAGAATTTTTAAAGATGCGTAAGTGGCGGTGCGAAAGCGTAAAAACCTTAAGTCTAAAACACGGGTAGAAAGTGAAGATGACAAAGATGGCGGTGAAGCAAGGTTATTAAGTTTGGATCGCCAAATCGGTTTCAAATCAAAAGAGTTTGAGTAATAGACAGAACACACGACAATATTTGTGGTATTCCAAAGTTAATTGGAGCATAGCTAGTGCAGCTAGTGCTTGCATGCTAGTGCTGTAAATGAGCGAACCAATAAAAATATAAGAAACGGAATAACAATGTAAAAAGTTAACAGGTCAATCACCCTTCTCTTTTCACGTACTAAACTTTTATAACATTTGGGCGCTTCGTTCCGCAGTTTTTCCGTCTGTGAAATATACGAGTTCGATTTCTGGCCGCAATGCAAAATTAATTGTTCGCGTTTGGTTTTGGGACATTTTGTAGAGTTAAAACCTAGCTGTGCCGCCCTGTCCCCACATAAGCATAGGTGGCCTTGAACGGGCAGGTAAACTAGCGCCCATCCTCGATTTGAAATTACAGTTAATTTGGAAATTCGTTTACCTGTACCCCAAATATTTTTAAGCATGCCACAGTCCAACCCATCCTTTACATTAGGTTTTAAACCAATAAAAACTCTTCAAAGTCTTTCTTAACTTAATCAAAACTCTACTGAATCTCTCTAAACTTGACTGATTCTTTACGGAACTCTCTACTTGACCAAAATTGTACAGAATTTTTTTACCATCAACAAAATCTTTGAGAAATCGGTATACACCTAACCAAAATTTTAATAAATGTACCGCTAAGCTGAACCTAAACTTTACAAAAATTTCTCTAAACCGAACCTTAATTACACCCTTTCTAAACCTCCTTCCCCGACCTAAACAATACAAAACCTTTAAACTTGACCATTACACTTTTTATTTATTTTCTTTATAAAAGAAAGTTTATAGTTTTTTATAAAATTGTCCAATCGATTTAATGTCCTTTGACGGTCAATTAATACCCCCCTTTCATTCTCGCACACAACACCCATTCACACATTACTGTATACCACCTGCGCATTGCAAGCTCCATGTCAACCTTTACATTGACATGAACGGTGGGTCGGCGCTGAATTCTGCACTCAAACAGAGGGTCTTAGTTGTGTTTATTAACGTCAACGATCGTAATCGATGACGAAAATTCGCTTTGCATCCAGCCTCTGGTGGGATTCGAACCCAGTACCTCCCGGTTCAAGTGCTGAAAATTTAAACTGCTAAAGGACTACATAAACTTCCACCTTAGCACTTTTTGAACAGAATAAACTGAACAAGAAAAAAGTATAAATACCTAAAAATTTGTTGTTTTCGCATAATCTTAGAGATTCTAATTATGTTGTCATTTGGACATTTTTTTGGGTAAAAAATTATTAACCTTATTTATTTAAAACAATTAAAACGGAACGGAGTGGAATGACTGAAAGAATGGCAGTCAAATGAAAGGAATTTATTTTCTTAACCTTTACTCTGTGCATTGGGGTTATTTTAACCCCAGCCGTTTTTAAAACCAAAACGTGCGAGAAATTTAGATAGCCTCAACTAAAACCTTTTACATCGAATCCAATTGAAAGCTTGTTAAATTTGACGTTATTTAAGGTAATAGGATTGATTTCAGAAAGAACCACATTTCTCTGCGCTGGGGTCGAAATGACCCCGTATATTTCTAGTACGATTGTTCCGATTGCGATGGCGATGTTCGATCAACTGTTGAACGGGCAGAGGCGGACATATGGTTTTATGTGCAAAATAAAAAATTTACTCGGAATAGGAGTCCAAATCCGCCTGACGTGGCCAGGACGCTTAAGTTTCTGATACTAATAGAAAGAGAAGGTCGAACTGCACATACCGCTCAAATTTGGCATTTCAAAAATGTATACCAGATATTAGAACTAATTTAACGTAAGAGTGGCTGAAACCAACAGAAAAGCACGAAAGTTCTATATGATGACCAATAAAATAGCAAAAGGACATCGGGTGTTGTATGACACAAATTCTGTAGAGATTTACACTCTTTTCGGAATTATAACATATGCGGGGTTTCATAAAAGTGAGACGAGCGGTTGGATGAGCTTTACCGCATAGACAACAGTTTTTTGTTATAGAGCGGTTATGTCGTTACAGAGAGTAGCAATTATTGCGATTTTAACGGTTTGATAACTACCAAACCAGACAAGAGCGATTAAAAACAGAAAAACTAGCGGCATTCCGTGATGTCTAGAACATGTTTCTAGCGAATGTTCGACCACCTTATAAACTATCAGAAAACTTAAAAATCGACGAGCAGCTGGTGGTAACTCGTGGCTGATGTTCGTTCAGTACATTCCATCCAAACTAGGGAAATATCAAATAAGCATATTCTGGATATGCCATGCCAAAAATTCCTACAAAACTAAACACACTTAATTGATGGAATTGACTCCATTAGACTATTTCTGATTTATACTCGGTAACCTGTTACCATATGATGAGGATTAGGAATATTTATGGGCGCCGATTTAACCAATGTTGTTGTATATGAAACTAATCCCAATAATACTCGACGTTCCGTTAAATCTGGCCCTAGAAATATTCCGAATCCTCATCGTATGGTAATAAGTTACCGAGTATAAGTCAGAAATAGTCAAATCGAGTCAACTCCATCATCCAATGTACTCGGCAACCCTTGTAAGCGGCGATATGTGAGTTTGAGTGTGTTTAGTTTTGCAATATTCAACTTTTACATGCGTCTAGTTCTTTATACTCTAATATCCATAAATTTAGGTATTTAGGTATACAGCAGACCATAGGCATGGTATTTGGTAAGTAAATTAAATATGATGTGTACATAAAACAGCATGTCATTATGAAATTTCTAATATTTTATAATACAGAAAGATATAGTAAGATTTTCTCTCTACCGACCGAATGGCATAGTGGTTAAAGCTTTGGCGTTTGGACCGGGAGGTACCGGGTTCGAATCCCGATAGGGGCAGGATGCAAAGGGAATTTTCATCCACAAATTACGATTTGTGATGAGAAGGTACACATCTATGACCCCCTGTCGAAGTGCAGAACCCATGGGCCGACCCATCTTTCATGCCAGTATAGGCTGGCATGGAGCTATGCAATGTACAGATGGTAACAAATCGGACCTATATCCGTACGTCCTCGATATTGGCGGACAACTGCGTAAGGTAAGGACGTAAATAAGCGAACTGCGAAAGAGTTAGGAGTGCTTTGGCCCCAGAAAAGATGGCAAAGAATAAAACCAAAACAAAAAAAACAAGATTTTCTCTAAAATAATTGTGTTACAACACATTACATTTTTTTTTCAAAGTAAATATTTTACTCATAAAAATATTAAACAGGTTTCCAAATCAATATTGTATTATTTTCGGGATAGGGTGGAATTTTGAGATGTTTCATGTTGTTTTTCGGGCCAAAAGAGTTTTTATCGTGTTTAGTGGAGACTCACACTAATTTTTTGAAAAGTCATTTTTCGAGATGGGTTTCGGGTTATCTTCATATCCGTATATTTATGACGTTGATAATATTTTATTATCTTATGAAAATTACGATAATTGTAAGAAGCAAATTTGGTTGACATAATCCCGTTTAGGATCAGTCTTTAATTAAAAATTTAAAGTAACTAAATTCCTTGTTTTTACTGAGAATGTATAAAATCTTGTAAACTCCACAACAGAAAATGAATATAAAATAAATCAACTAAAATAATTTAATGAGCAGTTCCAGTAAATAAATTAACTTTATAGTTATTTGTATTGCAACAATTCAACACTATGTGTACTCACATAAAATCCGCATTGCAGGCAGAAAAATAAAAACGCCATTATAAATTATTCATTATATCCGGAAAACAAAATTCAACAGGACGAAATACCATTTTTGGTCCACTTTTATAAATTGGTCTGTAATAAACTCTATACACGACTCGTATATCGCAACGACCGTAAATAATTTTTAACTCGAATGATTTTCATCTCTCCATTTGAATGAATAAATTTTGATTATGCTTCTGTATATAAAGAACTATTTATGGTATATACAGAACAGAAAATTAAAGCGAATTTTTATTTAAATAAAATACACATTAAACTTAATAAGATTTGGGAGTTGTATACGAGTATACCAATAATATTCGACCCGATCTCAAACATATTAAAAAAAATTGGTTTAATTTGTAGAATTTATTTATCTAAAATCGAAATTGATTTTTGCGAAAGTAATGAGATTTTTATCAAAAATATCATCTCTCTATTGTTCTTTTTACTTAATTCGGTTCTACAACGGTACAACGCTAAAAATATATCTAAAGGCCGCCGCCCACCAAAAGGTTGAGCTCTAAAATTTTCTTTATTTACGAGAATACCCGTTGGCCATATGGCAAGCTTTATCAAACATTCAATTTCCGAAAACCATTTGAGTTGTGTTTAAATTCCCAATGTTAAAGATTTTCCATGTTAAATTTTCCCAGCGCAATACCACACCGAGATTGTTTTTTATTTATTTGCATTAAACTTTCATATACTTCATCACCTGTGAGTGTTTACTTTTCCAATTTTCCTATTGAATTAAGTTTATGTTTCATATCGATGTTGCATATGGTATGTTACCTATAATATGTACACACACATTCGGATATATAAATTATCAATTTGTTTGTTTGAATTTTGCCATAAACATACCGAGTGTAATATTATAGAAATGGAAATATACATTTTCATCTCATATTTTCTATATTTTTATTGTTATTCGAATCGTAAAAGAGCAAGCAAAAAAAAATTTCAACATTCTATTTTAGAAATTATTCGTATACAGTTTTTCGGTACGAATACAATTTTTGCCTGGTTTTTTAGTGTTTCATTTATTGAAAAACTTTAGTGATTTTTTCTGTTGTCACCAATTTCATCGTTACGAACACTTGACGTACATATATAGGCGTTTTGTAAGCGCAAGTACATTAATTTTCCGTGCTGAAAAAATCGCAAATAACGGTCGGTTTATTAATACGAATTTAAAACATGCAAACTGAAGCTTTATGTACGATTTAGTTTGTGCTTCACGTTACCACCAAATGATGAAATTCCCTAGCCGACAGTTAACAAAATCAAAATGACAATAAATGAGCCCGAAATCGGTATGAGTAATAATGTTGGCGTTAAAATAATGAAAATCCATCAACTGATGATTTATGATTAAATTAATTTTATAATTCCATAAAAATAAATGTCATTGCTTTATTGTTCATCAAGCTGCATTATGTTATTCCTCCAAAGTATAATCTCCTATTTTTTCAATGCACATCGCGTGTTGAAAATAGTCACATTATATGGAACGATGAAAAATTCTTCAAATGGAAACTAATCAATTGGATGAAAACATTCGGCTATGACAAAAATACATTTGGGATAGTAATTCACCATTCCGATGAATTTCGGAATGAGTTCAATGGAAGTTGCTCGAATTTTGTTGTGAGTTGTCGCGCTCCGGCACACATTTTAAGTCATCCTGTTGTTGAAAATTTCCAAGGAACACAACAACAGAATTCATTAATTAGTTTGGAGATGGAAAGATAGAATGTCACTCAGATGTACTTGTTAACTAATTAATTTCTGAATTTCTAAATTGTTGTAAAGCTACTTGCTTAAAACGTTTCATATTAATTTCTTGTCTTGTATAAATTGGCGTCGACCGTTTATTTATGAGAATTAAGCTAAAATTATGTTTAAGCGAGTTATTTATAATTTTGTAACATATAATAGTTAATTGCAATAGATTGATAATATATAATGGTTGAAAGTGGGTAAATACTCGTATTATACTAGTTTGGGTTGTCAATGGCACATTAAATACAAATTTTATCGTAATTCTAGTAATGTTTTTGATGCTCCAGATGACTGTAAATATACGCATAATAGATGTTGGTCAATAATTTACGAGGTAAAATATTTCTTGATTTTTTTTAAATATAAATATAAGGTAAAACTTTTTTCCTAATAGTTTCAACGTGGCTATTCCACTTCAGTTTGGCGACTACGATCAGTCCCAGATAGGTAAGTAGTGATTCTAATCAATATTTCGCCATTGGAGATTAACATATTTAAAAGATCTTGTATTTTAACGATGTATATGTTTTTTTTCTTTTCCCTGATCTGTTCTGGTCCCGAGGCTCTCCCAACTCGTTCGCGGTTCGCTTATTTATGTCCTTATCTTTACACCTGTATTGGATACTGTAAAAGTTAGCCGAAAGTTTCCAGCCGAAAAGTAATGCAGATAGTGTCTTTGCTATACCAGCCGAAAGGTAATGCAGATAGTGTCTTCGCTATCCCAGCCGAAAGATGAGAATGCAGATATTGTTTTTACTATCCAAGCAATGCATCCATTGCTATCCAATTTGCATCCATTTAGCATCCATTTTGTTGAGAAATTCTGAAGGGGATACAGGGGTGTAATTTTGCAAAAACTCTCTATTTCAATATATCGAAAATGCATTGAATGGCCTGTCGTTTTCAAGATTAACGTGTTTTGTCATTGACTATGGTTATTTGAGAGGCCATAATGTTGGTCAACTTCGGCCTAATTGTGGAGAAAACCTGAAGGGGATGCAGGGGTGTAATTTTGCAAAAATTCTCCTTTTCAATATATCGAAAATGCATTGAATAGCCTGTCGCTCAAAATTAACGTGCTTTGTCATTGATGCTACTATGGTTATTTGATAGGCCATAATGTTGGTCAACTTCGGCCTAATTGTGAAGAAATTCTGAAGGAGATGCAGGGGTGTAATTTTGCAAAAATTCTCCTGTTCAATATATCGATAATGCATTGAATGGCCTGTCGTTCAAGATTAACGTGCTTTGTCATTGACTATGGTTATTTGAGAGGCCATAATGTTGGTCAACTTCGGCCTAATTGTGGAGAAATTCTGAAGGGGATGCAGGGGTGTAATTTTGCAAAAATTCTCCTTTTCAATATATCGAAAATGCATTGTAGGGCCTGTCGTTTAAGATTAACGTGCTTTGTCATTGATGCCACTATGGTTATTTGATAGGCCATAATGTTGGTCAACTTTGGCCTAATTGTGGAGAAATTCTGAAGGGGATGCAGGGGTGTAATTTTGCAAAAATTCTCCTTTTCAATATATCGAAAATGCATTGAATAGCCTGTCGCTCAAAATTAACGTGCTTTGTCATTGATGCTACTATGGTTATTTGATAGGCCATAATGTTGGTCAACTTCGGCCTAATTGTGAAGAAATTCTGAAGGAGATGCAGGGGTGTAATTTTGCAAAAATTCTCCTGTTCAATATATCGATAATGCATTGAATGGCCTGTCGTTCAAGATTAACGTGCTTTGTCATTGACTATGGTTATTTGAGAGGCCATAATGTTGGTCAACTTCGGCCTAATTGTGGAGAAATTCTGAAGGGGATGCAGGGGTGTAATTTTGCAAAAATTCTCATTTTCAATATATCGAAAATGCATTGAAGGGCCTGTCGTTTAAGATTAACGTGCTTTGTCATTGATGCAACTATGGTTATTTGATAGGCCATAATGTTGGTCAACTTTGGCCTAATTGTGGAGAAATTCTGAAGGGGATGCAGGGGTGCAATTTTGCAAAAATTCGGTAATTTAACATATCAAAAATGCATTGAATGGCCTGTCGTTCAAGATTAACGTGCTTTGTCATTGATGCCACTATGGTTATTTGATAGGCCATAATGTTGGTCAACTTTGGCCTAATTGTGGAGAAATTCTGAAGGGGATGCAGGGGTGCAATTTTGCAAAAATTCGATAATTCAACATATCGAAAATGCATTGAATGGCCTGTCGCTCAAGATTAACGTGCTTTGTCATTGATGCTACTTTGGTTATTTGATAGGCCATAATGTTGGTCAACTTCGGTCTAATTGTGGAGAAATTCTGAAGGGGATGCAGGGGTGTAATTTTGCAAAAATTCTCATTTTCAATATATCGAAAATGCATTGAATGGCCTGCCGCTCAAGATTAACGTGCTTTGTCATTGATGCCACTTTGGTTATTTGATAGGCCATAATGTTAGTCAACTTCGGTCTAATTTTGGAGAAATTCTGAAGGGGATGCAGGGGTGTAATTTTGCAAAAATTCGGAAATTCAATATATCAAAAATTCATTAAATTATCGAAATTGTGCTAATTTACACCCCTGCATCCCCTTCAGAATTTCTTCACAATTAGGCCGAAGGTGACCAACATTATGGCCTATCAAATAACCATAGTGAGATCAATGACAAAGCACGTTAATTTTGAGCGACAGGCCATTCAATGCATTTTCGATATATTGAAAATGAGAATTTTTGCAAAATTACACCCCTGCATCCCCTTCAGAATTTCTCCACAATTAGGCCGTTGTTGACCAACATTATGGCCTATCAAATAACCACAGTGGGATTAATGACAAAGCACGTTAATCTTGAGCGACAGGCCATTCAATGCAATTTCGATATATTGAATTATCGAATTTTTGCAAAATTGCACCTCTGCATCCCCTTCAGAATTTCTCCACAATTAGGCCGAAGTTGACCAATATTATGGCCTATCAAATAACCATAGTGACATCAATGACAAAGCACGATAATCTTGAACGACAGGCCCTTCAATGCATTTTTGATATGTTTAATTATCGAACTTTTGCAAAATTACAGCCCTGCATCCCCTTCAGAATTTCTCCACAATTAGGCCGAAGTTGACCAACATTATGGCCTATCAAATAACCATAGTGAGATCAATGACAAAGCACGTTAATCTTGAGCGGCAGGCCATTCAATGCATTTTCGATATATTGAAAATGAGAATTTTTGCAAAATTACACCCCTGCATCCCCTTCAGAATTTCTCCACAATTAGGCCGAAGTTGACCAACATTATGGCCTATCAAATAACCATAGTGAGATCAATGACAAAGCACGTTAATCTTGAGCGACAGGCCCTTCAATGCATTTTCGATATATTGAAAAGGAGAATTTTTGCAAAATTACACCCCTGCATCCCCTACAGAATTTCTCCACAATTAGGCGAAGTTGACCAACATTATGGCCTATCAAATAACCATAGTGACATTAATGACAAAGCACGTTAATCTTGAACGACAGGCCCTTCAATGCATTTTTGATATGTTTAATTATCGAACTTTTGCAAAATTACAGCCCTGCATCCCCTTCAGAATTTCTCCACAATTAGGCCGAAGTTGACCAACATTATGGCCTATCAAATAACCATAGTGAGATCAATGGCAAAGCACGTTAATCTTGAGCGGCAGGCCATTCAATGCATTTTCGATATATTGAAAATGAGAATTTTTGCAAAATTACACCCCTGCATCCCCTTCAGAATTTCTCCACAATTAGGCCGAAGTTGACCAACATTATGGCCTATCAAATAACCATAGTGAGATCAATGATAAAGCACGTTAATCTTGAGCGGCAGGCCATTCAATGCATTTTCGATATATTGAAAATGAGAATTTTTGCAAAATTACACCCCTGCATCCCCTTCAGAATTTCTCCACAATTAGGCCGAAGTTGACCAACATTATGGCCTATCAAATAACCATAGTGGCATCAATGACAAAGCACGTTAATCTTGAGCGACAGGCCATTCAATCAATTTTTGTTATATTGAAATAGAGAATTTTTGCATAATTACACCCCTGAATCCCCTTCTTAAGATTCTCAATAAAATGGATGCTAAATTAATGCAAAGTGGATGGCAATGGATGCATTGCTTGGAGAGCAAAATCAATATCTGTATTATCATCTTTCGGCTGGGCTAGCGAAGACACTATAGTCATTACCTTTCGGCTGGGATAGAAAATACACTATCTGCATTACCTTTCGGCTGGAAACTTTCGGCTAACTTTAATAAGGTCTGTATTGGCCAATTCGAGGACGTACAGATATAGGTCCGATTTTGTTACCATCTGCACATTGCATAGCTCCATATGCCAGCTTATACTGGCATGGATGATGGGTCGGCCCGTTAGCCCCGCACTCCGACAGGGGGTCATAGATGTGTTTCTTCTCATCCCAAATCGTAATTTGTTGATGAAAATTCCCTTTGCATCCTGCCCCTATCGGGATTCGAACCCGGTACCACCCGATCCAGACGTCAAAGCTTTAACCACTATGCCATTTTGCCATATTGACATTGACCCAATTTTTTAAAATATTTAAATCCGTCTGCATGTCAATCATCAAATCTTGCAAATTATCATATTGGCACAACATAGCAATATCATCAGCGTAAATATCATTGATAAATATTTTAAATATCGTTGGTCGAAATTTAGAGCTTTGTGGTACTCCAAGGCTGACTAATTCTAGGTCACTTTTAGTTCGTTTTAGTTCAACGAATTGTTTCCTATTTTGCAAAAAATTTTGTTATTTTGCTTAGCTTTGCTTAGATCCAGAAACATAACAATAAGATGTAAGCAAGCCGAAGTTGTGCTGGAGTTTTTGGTGAAACCAAATTTGTTTGATGATACGACATTGTTCAATTCAAGAAATGCCTCCAACTTTCTGTTAACCACATTTTCAAAAATTTTTGTTAATGAGTTAGGGATGGAAATCGGTCTAAAGTTTTGGAGTCCCAAAATGGAGCCACTTTTATGGATTGGGCAAACTTTTACATGTTTTAGCCAATCAGGAAGACATTAGTATTAACACACTGGTTAATTAGTTATGATATTTTATTAATCAACATGTAGGAATATCTTTTAATAAAGCGATTTGATATCCGATCGAATCCGGTAGCTGACATTGGTTTTAAATTTTTAATTATATCGATAATTTCATCATCTGTCACATTTTCAAGGCTAAACGGCTGAGAAGTACTACACTGGATGTAGTCAAATTGGAAAGATCGGAAAATTGCAAGTTTTTAAATAGATCATATACATTATTAATGAAATAAGTATTAAATGCAGCAGCAATTTCTGAATCAGTTACCATCAGTTCAATTATTTTATTACTTTGCTCTCTGTTTTGCTAAGCTGATTTGCTCATATTTTCCGATGCAATACTCTGAATTAAGAGATTTTTTCTTACGAAACCTTTCTATTAAACCTATAATTTTTGAAATGCCAATTGTCATCCAAGGCTCTAGATTTTTTTAATCAGTTCGCCAAGCTCATTCGAATGACTTTTAAAGGTATCAATTTGCTCTATTCTACTCCAAATCGTATCTTTATCTACTAGATCACAATTTAATACGTCCTTAACCCGATCATTAAAAGATGACTTAATAATTTTCTTTTTGCTAAATCTAAAATAAATAAATTTATGGTCAGAAATAGATGTATCTTCTAGACAAAGTTCATATCTCAGGTTATTGAGATGTGTTGCAACATGGTGAATAATCGTTCCTATGGTATTACTAACTCGTGCAGCATATTTTAGTTCAAATTTGTTTAACAGTGTGTATCCATGACATGTAAAAACTTCAATGTATTTTAGGCCACTATCATTTGACCGGGCAAGTGGTGCAGTGGTTAAAGCTTCGGCACTTGAACCGGGAGGTGCTGGGTTCGAATCCCATCAGAGGCTAGATGCAAATCGAATTTTCATCATCGATTACGATCGGTGATGCTAATAAATACAACTAAGACCCTCTGATGGAGTGTAGAATTCCGTGTCACGCGCCGACCCACCTTCCATGTCAATGTACAGGTTGACATGGAGCTTGCAATGTGCAGGTGGTATACTGTAGTTGTGTGAGTAGGTGAAGTAGGTGGGTTAATGATGTGGAGTGAATGAGTGGTATCACAATTGGCCTAAAAATTGCCTAAGTGTGCAGTAAGCAACCACTGAAACTTAACCTAGGCCACTATCATCAGACTCAGAATTCATTAAATTGATATTGGAATCTCCAATGAGGCTAGCTTCATTCAAACTTGATATAACTGTTTCAAGTTTTGCTAAAAAAGAATTAAAATCAAAACTGGGCGACCAGACCACACTATATCAAACACACAACATCAAACTCTACACGATTATTTAAAGCGACATTGTAAACGTCAGTAAAGTATCTATTGCTGTTTTTCCATCTCTCCACTTCATCTGTCAAATTGATACCTGTAATTAAATTGACATTTTAGTATTTCCAACAATGACTAGTTTAAAATAATTTTCAGAAAATATAAACAACAAACAATGTTTCAATTATACGAGATTGTGATGATTCCTTGATATCAGCAAGCGTATCGCAGTGTTTATAATTTTTCCAGGTCTGCGTCAGTGTTGACAGTGAAAACTTCAGTGTGTTCATCTTTTTCATTGGCAATTATTGGCTTTTTTATAAGCAAGTGATTTGCGAAAAAGATGAGCCCTTAAATCATGTTAATTCTTCTCTTATGTAAAGTTGTTTGTCATCTTCCACTTTGAACCCGATTTCATTGACAAACCGTTTTTTTCGTTGCTTCATTGTATTTAGCACATCGGACTTGGCAGTTTCATCAACAAATTATATTTTAATAAAATTTGATGGTGTGTTACCGATTTCACTACCAGATGCTCTCGTGATGTTCCTGATCCCAGATGTGTTAACTAGATTAGTATTGTCTATCTTTTCTTGCTGTGAATCCAACTCCAGAACATGGAGGATATTGTTGACTAGCTGCTTCGGTTGGATTGTTTTATTGGGTACCCCAGTTATTATAAAATTACTTTTAACCTCTTTATATTTTAACGTATCTAGATCTGTTTGTAGTCTGGGAATTGTATCTTTATATTTTACGTGATCCATTGAATTTGTTGAATTGTTCATCCGATTCTGCTTTCCAGATTGATTTCTGCATATCATTCAACATTTTCTCAAGTACATTCACGGTAATTGTAACTCTTACAGCAGCAGTTTTGGATGTTTCCGAGTTTATTATTAAAGAAGTGTCGATCAATACAGCTGATGTTTTGGGTGAAGTTACTTTGGATGCAAATGTCTCAGAGGACTTTATATTAGGCTGGCCCTTTTCAATTTTATTTAATGTAACTGATGAAGTTCGGCATAAATTACTACAATGCCAAGAAGGAGAACTAGCTAGTCGGGTAATATGCTGCGCATAAATTTTCTTACATTGGGGATCAAATTTCTCTTGGCTTGGATTTAAGTTTTTCTTGCCAGTAATATACCGAAGTCAACAACGAAATAAAAGTATTTTAAAACTACATTGTTTAAGAGTGAAATAGTTTGAGCTGAATGTCAAAAACCCTAAAGAAAAATTCATTTATCTTCAGCCGCAATTCATTCAAATCTAATAGTATTGAAAAACATCGCATTTTTTGCGAAGTACTAAAATATTTTGAATATACGGATTCGGAAGAAGGTCAGATCCGTTAAACTCGTTCTTTTTAAATGAAGGAATTAAAGGGGATCCCTATGAACTACAACCTTTGCATATCAATTAGATCTCACGTTCAATGAGAATTTAGTTCTTTATAAAAAGCCACTGTTTTTGGAAAATAATTGGGAACATTTTGTTGTGTAAGTGCAGTGTTACATAATCTGCGGCAGCTCGCTGGGGCTTTCAGTACTTTTTTCAAGTGATCGTTAAACGACATGCTCTTTCCTGTATCATATTAAGGATCTTATGGTTTAGCGGACCAATTTGACTACTCCGTTTAGAAGTTTGATGTTGTAACTAAGAGTAAAAAGATTTTTAGACTATCGATGGTACTTGTTATTCACTCCACAATTGTAATATTTATGGGGCTCTTGCAATAAGCAATTCTGAGTTCACGACCAATCGATACCTTTCCTTACCAAGAGACCAGCTGTTTAGATTTTTTAAATGCAACCCTGGTCCATTTAGTTTCTTTAAATGATTCTTTTAAAAAACTTTTAAAATATTACACGAGTTTTATTGAATCTTTTGTCCGAGTCCTTTTGTTCCAGAGTATAACTTTAGAACCAACATCCAACCATATAAATGCACAGAAGGATATTTGGTTCTTAATTTAGAGAAATTATTTTAAATAAAATATTGCCATGTTATTTGATGCTAAGAAATTGAATCCCACGAAGGCAAGAAACTTTCTGTTTGTTCTCTTTTGGACTAGTCATTGGCCAAAAACCTTGCGCAGTTATATCATTTCAATGTTTTTCACGTTGAAAACGTAAAAACGTCCTCGCACATCGAGGACAAGCAAAAATCGGCTCCAGCCGTTTTCATTTAAACTGGACAAGATACTGGATAAGATATGCGTGAAAAGTGCGACAGAAAACGAAAAACATCAAATCGAGTAGATTGGAAAACGGTCGATGTTGCATTAGAAGACCACTACGCACCAATTAGAAAAATCACCAATGCCATATTCGACCCTGGAGTGAAAATATTGGAAAGAACTGAACGTCGTCGTTCGTAAACAAATCAACTCACACGCAGACGCCCATCAAAAAATACTCGTCTCACTCCAAGTATGAGACAACAATGAGTGGTTTTGGCCCGGCAGCATCAGAAACTCACAGATTCGATTGGTATATTATAGTTTACCTCCGGTTTGTAAACAAGGTGTAGTTGTCGTTGTCTTCTATGACACTGTCAACTTGATAACTTTTAAGTATGTAATTGATGAATAGTTGTGTTAAGGCCCCCGTTGACTTCTTAATACCAAACACTTTACCGCATATACAATCGGAGTAGGACATTACACTAAAGAGCAAAGATCCTCGTCTCCTTTTCTATAAAAGTATTCATAGTTCATAATTTGGTTAATTTTTTGTGAATCCCTGTATGATGACATGCGGTAGATCACTCTCGTTCTCAGAAAACTATATGTCGGTTAACCGTCTGTAAATAAATTGTTAAGGAGAAGATATGATGTGAAAGATGAAAAAGTGTAGCGGTGCTTAGCCTCTCGTCTCCAGTGTTATAAATCAGCTGACCTAGCTATTTCTCGAGCTATAGGCTCTCGTAAAAAGTTCATTTTCCTGATATTCAATGTAAAGAGGCGGTCGAGACCAACTCGCCACTGGACTTGAATTATTTCAAATTAATCTGAACGCATGTCAACTTGCTGAGTATTCGATGGGCCATTTATTGATTCTAATGAAAAATGTTTTGTCTGTTTTGACGGTAGCTATATAGATTTCGACGAGGACAGTCCATATTTTTTTTAACCATTTTCCTAGCCTTGCCTTGATGACTGATATTGAAAACGCGTGGAGACGTTGCAGGCCTCGGTGTTTTATTGATAAATATTTTGAACCTCAAGTTTTAGTGACGGACGTCATTGCGCCAGGTCACTATTTTTGTTTCCTTTTTGCTCTAGGTTTTAACTGGCTTTACAAAACTTATGAGCTTTTCCTGTTTAGTAGGAAGGATTCCTCCTGAATAATAACAGCAAAATAAGCTATATTGTTTAAGCTTTTTAGGATCTGAGTAATTTTGATGATAAATGTTAATACTAGTTTTCGCTATCTTTCAATATCTTTCACCCCATGTTCGGTATTTACATGTTCTTGGCTAGAAGGCGACGGCTTATTTTATCATTCAACATGTTTCTGCAGTGTAATGGCGCGGGATTTGGCTTTTCTCGATAATTTTGTATTTAACGATAAATGAGCACTTCATTCACATTCAGTCTAGAAAATTTGATGGTTTTGATTTTAAAAACTTAGTTTTACAACACTTAACTATTATTTAATTTATTTACACTTTAAAAATAACTAAGGATATAAACAAAATAAATACAAGCTTAATAAAAACAGATTTCAGTGACAATTTTATTTCTTTATGGAAAACGTGGTTTCGGATATTCATCCTTCCTCAATTCCTTTATTATTACAACTAAATTGATTCCAACAGTTTCCGTCATTTATATACACGTTGGCGTCTTATGCCATAATCGGACGAATTACTAACACCTAATATTCCAAATAGAAAATTATGCAAACATAATTCGAAAACTCAACATTTCTTAAACAAATACCCAAAATATTAGTTGGTAGTCTTTTAAAACGAATGAAAAGTACATGGTTTCAGAAAATCATTGAAACAAACTTGTGTTATTGATTGATTTACTCGAAATGGAGTGGTTGAAGTTCAAGACACAGCCGGTTAAGAGTTTTGTTTATCTGCAGAAACATTGTTCGAAATTAAGTTACATGCTCTGATATTGACGTGGAGCATTTTTTGAATAAAGTTTATCATAATCGATATTAAATCCCAGAAAAAGACGGACCCCGGTTGACTTGGTTATGAGTACTAAACACTATTCGTTCGAAATTAAATATATTTAAAAATGTAATCAATATATTTCACCTCGAACTTGGACAATTTATCATTTTAGTTCAAATTTATATAGTAAAAACACAACTAGACACCCCCATCCAAAATTGCTGATAATATGTAAAATGGTAGGACCTTTGGCAATGATAAAAAATATTTTTAGAACGGTAATCCCGGTCTTGAAAAATACTTCCATTACAATTTATGGTAAGCGCATTGATCTATAGCATCACCACATATTTTCATATTTCTTTTAGTATTTAAGTATCGAGTTTAATCTTGAAACGATTTTCTTATTTAGTTTTCGTTGGTGTGTCTGCTTATAGGAAAGAACCTGCGATTTTAATATACTTTACTATGCTTATTTTGTTAAATTACCATAGAATTCACTAAATAACATTTTTCTAATTTTCTGAATTATGCTTTTCACAAAAACTTTAAGCATTACAAAACTTAAGAAAACTTTTACATCTAAACTTTTTAAGAAACTTAAAATTAATTACCTAAAATGCATTTTTCATCGTAAAAATCTTTATTATTCACTTAGGCTAATTACACAGTACTATATGTTTCCTTGTATACGGTGTGCATATACACCTAGCTCTTGCACCACATTTTAAATTAATTATAAAATGTTGGAGTTCTAAATTTTTTATAAATTTAATGCAACTGCTCTAATTAAGTTTTTCTTCTGAAACTGTGTAAGTAGCAAAAGCAAACGGTAAATGGTCCTAAATAAATAAAAATAAAATTTTGGTTCTCAATGACATAAATAATTGGTTATGCTTCGCGACGAATATTTTTATTGTATTTTGTTGTGAATAGATCAAAATCGATGCAAATGCAACGCAGAACAAAAAATTTTTTTTATAATAAATCACTAAGCTCACAGAACATGTGTCCTTATTACTTCAACTATCCAATAAATATAGATTTTCCAACTGAGTGCTAACACTTTACGTTAAAATATAAACTCAGTTCCAGAAAAAAATTCACGAAAATCGATTAACGTTTCCAATTTGCATTCAGTTAACAGGTCACATATACGAGTATATTGTGGTTAATAGTAAAATTCATATACTCGTATCAAAGGGGAAAAATAATTTTTCCCTTAGATATATAAAAAGTGGGCTGCCCTTTACACATAGAATTTTCAGATACTTATGAACCCTTGAAATCCGCAAGCCGCACATTTTGAGTTCGTTCTTTTGCACAGAAATTTAAACACATTTAGTGAAGGGACTGAGTTCCTCAGTAATAACACAGTACTTCAAAAAAAATATGATTGGGAGCAATTTCAGATAATTTCGATATCAGCTCAAGACATTCGTTTCGTTTGGTTTTTGAGCTACTTCATATTTACACCTTATTATGAAAACCACCTGAAATTTTGCAGGTACAAACAACAAATTATTCAGACGTTGTTGAATTTTAATGCAGTTTACAATTATAAAGCGTTTCCAATGAAGAAGATCTTTTAGAATAATTTAACGGTTTAGCTAATAACTAAAATAGTTGCCAATATGCGAATGTGTAAATAACGATAAACAATTAGGAAGTGAATATGTTATTGCCAACACCCAACTTACTTTTATCACGAGTGCACATAAATCTCAAACACACAACTCGTGGTTTTAAGAGACCAAAATGAAACTTACTGGCATTTTGGTATAAACTGTTTGTGTAATCAAAAACACTGTATACACAGATTTCAACTACGTTTCGCAAGAATCACCGAATTTTTAGGAAAAGCTTTTAATTATAAAATTACCTTCCGACCAATCAATCCTCGTGGACTGTAGAGATGCACAAATTTAATGGAATATAGTATTTGTTTAACAAAACTCGTGATTTCCCCGTCATTAACAAAACATTTACAGCTCGTAAAATTTTCTATATATGCAGCACCAATTGTATATTTTTATTTGGTAAATCACCCTGGAAAGATACAAAGTTCCAAAGCGTCTAAAAATTGTTAAAATTGAGCTTACTGTTCGTAATGTAAAGAAAAAATTGGAGATAACTAAGCTCGTGTTTGTGATTTTTATAATGTAATCCGTCAAAAACGTAAACGTACTGCTGAAAATACCGATACTGTGAACCAAAGTGTGGATGAAAATCGAGAACAATCAATTAGAGTCGTTCTCAATAACTTACATTTTCTTATGGCAGCACAACGAATATTATTCAAATAGATTTGCTTTTAAGGCGTATAAATATATAAATGAAGCCCCGGGAACATAAGACTGTTCATCCAAGGCTTGTTTGAAAGATTCATCATGAAGAGAGGCACTGCATATAAAGCCACATATTCTTTTTAGTCCACGAGTACATATTCACTACCAACAGTTCATTTCTAGCCTAATTTTCTACGTTAATACATGTTTAGGATATCCGCACTAGTTTCTTCTAAATATTATCTACTGTTGGTTCTGCCTTTTGCTGACTGCAACTAACTCAAACGGTTTTACCCTTTTGAGCTTTCCAATTATTTTTCATTGGTCAAGCAGTAGTACTTTGTTTCAGAATCTTTGGATGATGTTCAGGTTAATCGGTTAGTACAACTCAACAGCTGAATACCGTCATCGGCTTTTATAGCATTAGTTTATTATGTGTTGACAATTGGGAGTTCCTTCCAAAAACAGTATATTTGTCGGTGTTGAGGTCTGAGTTCTTCACATTTTTTTTGACATGGTAATGGGATCTTATTTAGTACCACAGGCAATTGGTATATACCGTTAGTATAACTAATACGTACAGGCTTTGTTTCGTTTAACTTAATGCAACAGAGCTTCATCCATAAGTTAATTCCATTTTTTGCACTTTGAAGAATATTTGTTGCTTACTCTATGGTGTCAACCACTGATTGTGAATGGAAGGTATAACACCAGAACCAGGACAAACGAGTCAGGAGTTGCGGCTCGATTAGTTGGAGGAACTAATCATACAGCTTGATAAAATTACGCGTTCAGAAGATTGGAAGAATCATTAATATGCCACTACTGACTAGAAACTATCTAGGAAACATGTAGCAGCCATGGAGAAACATTGGGTTCCTCTTCACAGCCGAAATCTGACTGTCACCGTACGGAATGATATGTATCAAAGACTCGCACTTGACACAGGTGAAGAATAACAATGAGATCTTCGGGAAAATGACTGTGCTACTCTTCGAAGGCCTGATGCAGCTACCGCCAATTTTAGGAAACCAACTCTTCAGTCAACCATTAAGATTAGCCTCGGTACTTTGCACCGTGATACCACATACGCAAATATGCACACACCACAAATACATCCATTTTTGAAAATGACTCCAGATAAGAAGGTTGCATGTTAAAATCACGTCGGGATCACCACTGTACGATATGTGGGTGTTTTTAATTTATGACAACAATATTTTTCATTATATTTTATTTTTTGGGCATTTTTAGTACAAAAAATCGAGAAATCAACTTCAGTGGATTTATTCGCCAATGCCAGTGTATGTGGCCAATTCATGAGTGTCTCGCGCTCGTTCGCTGTTGATTTTGAAAGTTGATTACTAAATGTCGGTTATTAAATATCGCTTATTAATTGAATGTAGCATGGTTGAATGTCGCGAATTAATATGTGTCGTTGATTTAAGTTCAATACATTAATAATTTCAGATTTGGACACATATGGAGCATCAAATTGATCGGGACATTCAAAGGTTAAGTTAGATTTAAAGTTAGGAAAGTCAACAAAATTTGTGTAAAATAATCTACAATTTCGTTTAAATCAGAACTAAATTGTTGGTCAAAATAGATTGTAAGCAGCAGCTCGGATGTTTTACATTTGGAATTAAAAATTTTTATTTTAGATTCAATAACCCGTAAATACTCATTATAAGCCTCTCTGATGTTGTTAATAAACTGTTTATGCAATACCAGATTTTTAGTTTTATTATATAAGCAAGGATGACTCTTCAATTTCACACGACATTTATTTTTATAGTTAAGTAATTTAATCAACCCGTTAGTGAAGAGAGATGGACAATTTGGTAACGGTTTACAACATTTGGATGTACTCAATGTTAGATAAAGATTCAATTAACATTAAAAATATAACAAAAAAATCACGTTCATCATCAGAAACCCGCATAATATTTGGTAGATTGAAATCTCCGATTACGATATACAGGGTGGCTGACACGTAGTGTTTTTTTGATGAATTTTATTGAATCAAAGTAAAAATCGTTCACAAATATTTAAATTTTCAAATTGTATTAGCAGTTTTCGATTTGGCCACCTTTAGCCGCGATTAAGGCCTTCAAACGGCCGACAAAGCTATTGCATGCAGCACGAAAGTGACTCTGCGTTATTTTGGCGAATTCCCGGCGAAACGCACGCTTGAAATGATCGGCACTTTGGTATTTTTTGTCCCAACCGTGCTCTTCAAAATACCCTAAACCGAGAAATCTGCCGAATTTGCATCAGGTGAATTTGGTGGCAATTGAGCAGTGGAAATGAACCGCGGAACGTTGTTTCGCAGCCAATCTTGATGAAATGTCAAGAAAATTGCCTGTTAAAATGTCTAGACTCTATGGCCGAAATGTCTTTGTGCCCAAGGCTTCAACGGTCCCTCCAACACATGATCCCGATAAATTTGAGCATTTATCTTGGATACCACGGTCCAAAAAACGAGCGGTGAACGGCTTTTGGAAGTTATGGCGGCCCAAACCATCGCCATCGGTGGCGCTTGGTTTCGAGTGGCAATCCGTTGGTCCAAATTTTTATAAGAACGGCCGGGCAAGTAAATCCGGTCGTTTTGCTTGTTCACATATTGCTCAATAATGAACGGTGACTCATCGGAGAAAACCAAATTCGGCAAATCGCCACTTACGTGCAAGCGTAACAACTCCTTTGCTCTTTCCACTCTAACTTTTTTTGAGCATCGGTGAGACCATGTGTTTTATGGAATTTCAAGGCCATAAGTACAAGATGATCTTTCAATATGTGCTACATGAAATGTTCGCCTCGCGAGCCATTTTTCTGCCACTACGGCACGGATTCTAAGCCAATTTGGCCTTCACCTTTCGAATGATATCCGGCGATGTTGCAGTACGTTTCGGTCCACCACCATGGCGTTTTGCAATCCTGCCAGTATCGTTATAACGATTTATGGTGCAATACACAAACATTTTATTCACATGCAGATGTTTTAACTGGTTAACAAGTCTGCGGCTGTGGTTTTCCAGCCATATATAGAGCAATCACACTATGACGCTGGAATTCCATTGCGGATAACTTTTTTTCTTTTGTACGCTTGTAAACAATAGAATGAACTGTCATTAGTGTAAATTTGAGCGCTCTGTATCACTTGTTTGACAGCAATGACAGACTGAAGTTGGTAACACTTCGGGTCAATCATCCGGTAATTTGTGCTCACCTTATCAAATTTACCCATTTGATAAGGAGTGCACAAATTTTATCGTAACCGGAGATTTCAATCTACCAAATATTATACGGGTTCCTGATGATAATTGTAGAAAATATTGAATACATTTCCAAACTAGTTCGTGTTGGTGTGTAGATGGTAACGATTACAGTAGTTTGACAGAATATGTTGTACGTCCTGCTACACATTCTAATGAAGGTGGTGTTATCAACGCCTGGCTAGAAATGTTTTATCAACTGCAATTAAAACGCCTTTTCCTGATGTTTTTGAACTATTATAAGAAGACCGGTCAAAACGGTGATGTATTCATGGAGTTTAGTTTCCGTAAGTGTATCTATATCATATTCAGTACTAATAACGTAATTAAAAAATCAGCAAACTTCGATGACATTCCACTAACATTTTCATAAAATATAGTTAGATTTGTATCATGAGAAGTCGACTTGGCATTTGGGAAAGTCCAAAATATTAATTGTAATCACATTAGAATTCATTTATAATATTAAAAGTAAGTTGCAAATGAACAATCCAGAAACAATAAATATATAACGCAGGAAACTAAAACTTCCAAATTCTGCAGGTAACATTAGAAAAATTGTTCAACCCTTACCAGGTGCTCGTGACAAGGTGGTCTTAAACTACATAGAGTAAAATAAGAAGTACTCTTCTTCCAGTTTTCGTATTCAGAAGGAAAAAATTAAAAGAAATAATACAAGACGAACGCGAACCAACTTAAATTACCCATGCCATCGATCAACCCATTTTGTTCCATACCATCAACCGCATAAATTTTTAATTAAAAGCTAATAATAATAACAATTATTAATTAAATAAAATATTTTTTTATTTAAATAAATAATTAATTAAATATACAAACAATTTTAATAAAACCACCTACACAACACCTTTTCATGATTTATGTTCTATTATTTTCCAAAAAAAGTTCTACCTCAAAATGTGTTTTTTTATTTATTATTTAATATCCTGTGTATTCTTCCGTTCAACACGAAATTTTAATTACATTTGTGAATATTTTTTATCAGCTTTTCGACTCGTATTTTATTCATACATATACAAATTTTGAAGATAATCCCACAAACACCGCATATCTTATATTATATACACCAATTTTGTATACGTTATTAGGTTTCACATGTGAAAATTAGAATATTTATGAAAATAAAATGTGCGTGTGGCGCGGCACGGTGTCATTTTACTTTTTTCCAAAATAAAATATTTAACCGTATATAAAATTGGTATTTAAATTAAATAAACATCTAAAACTCATTAACCCTTTGTTACTGCGGTATTTTGCTAGAGCGGAAAATAACGGATGGGAGACAGGTAAATTTATATTTGCCGTACATTCTGCAGGTACTCAACGCTATGTCAACGATCAAATTAACCAAACAATGTGTTGAACAAGATTCTGTAATCTAAACTGTATCAATTTCTTAAAAATGAGGAAAATCGCATAAAAGCGAAGTACGAGTATATTAAAACTATTTATTATCAAGGTTAGGTGAAGTAGAAAATTGAAAATAATTGGAAAATTCTATACACAAAATTGGATCTAAACTACATTGTGAAAATTATCGGAAAATAGCGAACATCATAATATTTAATCGAATCACGGTGTACAGTGTTAACATAGGTTTATTGTACAGGAAATATCAATAAAGCTCAATGACCAATCACCACTATAACATACCAAATTCTATTCACAACCTGGCCGGTATAAATAATTTATTTACAAATATCAAATAATTTAATTTTATATGGTTTTACAGATTGCACTTTATCTATACGGGAACCGTATATTTTTAAAATTATTTTAAATATTTTTTGCATTTTCATGTTTTCATTTTTTCACCCTTATTCATACTAATAAATTTTTAATCAGATCTAAAATAATATTGAATTTTAGTTTCCAACAAAAAACAAATATTTTTAAAATTAAAATTTATGTGTCTGGTCCATTGGAATTTTTTTTCTTGTTTTTGTAAAAATTGAAATATAATATGTTCGTAGTTTGTGTATCGTACTTACTACTACAAAATATCGAGAGATAGAATTTTTAAAAAAGTTTTGTATGTTTATCTGCAACTCATGGTTTAATAGGATATCTTACTTACTCTGAATAATAATTTTAGCCATTTTTTCTAAAAAGTTATAAAATATCACTTTCTACAACAAAGGTTATAAATTATAGTGAAATCGTATCAGCCATGATCAGTATGCTATACTTAGAAAAGTTAGCAAGTACTAAGAAATACTTAGCTGAAAAATGGGGGATGAATATGTTGTGACCATATCAACCAACTTTCGTTTACCCTAAATGTATACATAGATTTCAACTAGACCACTCTTGTACAATCAAAAAAAATGTTCTGCTTAAATTTCAGAAACCAACAAGATTACCAACTTTTACTTTTTGGGGGTTTTTGTAAATGCCACACTTTTCAACATAAATGCAACGATTTTAAATCGTCTAATGAAGCTGCCACTTCCGGTACAGAGATTTTGCCCAAATTTCGCAAGAATCTGTAACGGAATTCTAGTTGATTTCGTTATCCACCCCTACATAATCTAAAATTCTCTATCGGCATACCCTTCAAGGTAACTCGTCAAACTATATCACAATTCATGATTAAGTACCATGCCGATATTTCACATTGCTTTTGGGCATACACGTTACTGCAATTATGGTATATGTTAATACTGTGGGAATGAACGTAGACATTAAATAAATGTAACTCGATCTCTATGATTGAATCGATAAACGTTTTTAAGGCAAATGGGTGTCCAACACCGGATCTTAAAATATTTTAGTCGCCTGTGGCAAGTTCCAACTCGCTCTTCGGGGGGCGAACTATTATTTGTGGTGGTATTTGGAAATCAGGGATTAAATTTTCTTATAGTTTCTGTCATTTTGTTTTCATCAATGCACCGATTAAAAATTTATGTTACACGGTTTTTACCACCTTGTGTAATACTCCAGCCGACGCATATCACACTGGCAAGGGTGAGTGTTGTGTTCAATCGCTGGTACCCTAAAATGTTGTTACTCCTCTGTGGACAATTTAACTTGCAGTGTAAGGTTTAGCAAGCTAAATGGTTGTCGATTAAAATTCTTATATGGAATTTCCAAAAATGATTTTATAGTTAAGAATCACGTCATTTTCTAATTCAGTTTTTAAATTTTAAATATGATCCCTCGGGATGGGGTTGCCAGTCTTCCCATTGTTAGGTTAGGTACATCCAGGATGCAATTTATTTGGTTGGTAAAACTCTGTTGTCTGCTAGTGGATGAGCATTTGAATACGAGGTGACCATAGGCCAAATTAGTTTGCATCGTAAATTCATGGAAATTCGCAGCAGCAACCGGCGAGTTGTTGTTCCCAACGAAGTGAGCGATTCGGCCTGCCACTCACACAGTCTGGTCGTCTTCTAAGGAAGAATTGAATGATGATTGTGAAATATGAGGGCAATAGAAGTGTCTTACTTAACTTGGTAATTTAATGAAGCATGAGAACGTTTTCACCATGGCAATGAGTCTCACTCTCGTTATATACGGAGTTACGAATAATATTGCTGGATTGGGCTAATACTTCATATTTTATCAGCTCAATTCGGTTTACATTTTCCTTTTTCCTATCCTCGTTTGACCCAAGTAGTGGAAATCTTATCTGTCACCTCGTTGCAGGGGTGGAGTTGACTGTGGTTGTATATATGTGGAATAATTTTGTTTTGTAATTTTTTTGTTATAAGTTTACAATTTTTTTTTAGGTTAAATAAAGTTAGGAAGTTTCTAGTGATGATTTTCCAACGAAATTGGAAGCACCGCCGTAAACAAAAACGTGGACGCGTACATCATCCACTTTTCCATTAGACCATCTATGTATAGACGGGCATTTACGTAGATAATGTAATGGTAAAGTGAAGGCTGGTATATCGTACGCGATATTATGAATATACCAGCGTCATTAGTTATGAATATAGAAGTAATGAAAGTATAATACTAAGTTTAGTTTAAAGAAAGGTTGAGGTTGGCTCAACCCGATTCGAATAAGTTAGCAAAGTGGGATTGAGGTAGCGCCATCAGCAATAATATATTTTAATTAGTAAGTTAAGTTATGGATTACAAAAATATTCAAATTGAAAATTCATTTGAACTTAAAATAAATATTTGAACTAAATTAGTCTAAATTAACAGAGTAGAATGAAAGTGGTAAAGATAATGTGATACAGGGTAGGTCGCGATGAAGGAGTATCATGTCAAGAGAATCAACTAAACATACTTCCAATGCTCAGGCCAAGTGGGAACAGTTTCGTACGTTATATTTTACAGGAAGCCAAGTCATTTGGTTGTCCTTTAACTCAACTCCCCATCTGGCATAAAGGAAATTATCTAGACACTCGGATCTATATGTGAACTATCAAATTCATTAACTCCATGTCTAATTGTCATTGGAAGGATTATTTGGAGATTAACCTACACTGTGTTTATTTTACGCCAGATTACGTTGGAGTAAAGAAAACGACAAGCTAGCTAGTAATAACATCGAAATGCATATCCGATAAATCAGCCCGGAGCACAAATCCAGATATAATAAAATCATTGTGTACCAATGGAACATCACTTTCTGCGAAAACTTTGCTGCAATCATAGGAACAGAACTGAATATTAATATTTCTGAGGATTCACATCAAACAAGATAACATATACATTTGAACCTCAGACAATGCAATTCAACTAAACCTGGACTATAAGTCTTCAAACTGAAAATTCTATCCAGCTATGGAGCTTAAAAATTGATTATGATTTGTGATAACTAGAACGTGAAAGTAATACACATATCTAGAATAAGTCATAAGCCTAGGACAAAATCAACATGAGGGGTATAGGTCTTGACATTAAATCATCACCAACCATCATTTGCTAAACCAGACCGATGGACAATTTCTTCAAAGTTAGAGGACGAATGTAAATAAGTCGTCGGCATGACATATTGAGGTATGAGATTTATCCATCGTAGTTCGACTCGGGGGTTTTACCAGCAAAACCATAGCCGAGGACAAATCAATTATGTATTGATATACAGCAGGGATGGATATGTCTAACAATCAATATTTTACTACGAAACACATCGTGGTAATAACAGCCAGATCTATAAACTACCTAAAGATTTTGGTTCTCATCAAATTTATCTCAAACGAATATACAAAGCCGGAATTAAGAAAGCAGTACTTCATATCAAGTACGCGCGATAACTAAGTAGAAGGAAGCAGCAAATAAGCAGCAAGAAAGATTTCAACGTTACTGTTCTTTACTCGATGTTCAGCATAACCAATCAAGGCAGCATCCAGAACCAGTTCAACATCACTATGTAAATCACATTAACTTTATTCATTTTCGTTTATTTTCGTACAGGTTTTGTAAATTTTCCTTAGATTGATGAAAATTCAAATCTTGTATTTTCGTAGGTCCATTAGTTGTTGTTAATTTTTATTATATACAATTTTCTAAATTGAAACAAAATTAAAATTCACTTTTTGAGTTATCTTAGCAATCAATTTTTCTTAAAACTATTTGCTTAATCTTGTAATATGATATACGAGTATACCTTATTTAACATACAGGATTAAAACGATTGCTAATTTTACTACTGTAGGTAACTAGTTTTAGAGAATAATAATTAATTTTAATAATTAAGGTTAAGTTGCCCGGTTGAGACTATCTCAGTGTGTGGAGCGTCCGCCACGTTGGGCTGCTCAAAGACTGAAACTCTAAGCCACGTGCCTTCTAAATACAGCTTCATAAATTTTTGTGATGACACCACAAAACTGACCGCCAGTAGTGGGAAACCGGTGACGCATTAGCGGCTCTTTTTCCTATTCAATTGACCTCTGTGGCATACCACTATTACTATATACTAACCACATTTATGGTAGGGATGTGTTTTTCTTAGTTTTGTTTTATTAACATATGTTAGATAGGGCTTAGAATGTTAGAGTATAGGCCCCAAATAATACAACCGCGGTTAGCTCATCCTGCGTGATGGGTTGATGAGTGTTCGTTTTCACTACTTCAGGGTCCGAAACCCATACGTTCCCGTTCCTGTGTTTTTTTTCGTTTATTGTTCCCCAATATGCTTAATCACAATCTAGGGCACAATCTGAGGTACTCGTAAACCCACCCATCCCCTCTACCCGCCTGAGATGCGGGAATCGATGCCGCGTGGGGTAGCGAACATATAGTGGCTAAATCTGTGAAACTGGGTTGGCTTTAGCTATTGCTAAAGTCTAACCCGTTTCAGATCTCAAAATTAACGGAAAAATTTTAGAGTAAAGTTTTAATACTAATATTCAATCCATCTGGAATACATCTTTGAATAGTTAACCCAAATTTCGATCCCGAAAAATTAAATTTTTTGCGCTGGTAATACCATTTTAAATATACTATCATGAATAAAACTTGGTACGAGTATATCGATGACCAATGCCTAAAAACTCAACTTCTATTAAGATATAAACTGAGCTCTCATAGTGGTTATAGGTGGGCCATTCTCGCCATACGGTACTAATTACATCGTCCTAAAACTTTGCACTACCAAACGTTAGGACCAGAACTACTCAAGAGTCATAGTGAGACCGATGATCGTGATATAAAGTGTGTCCTCAAAGTGGCTATATATGGGCCATTCTCATTATGAGATGAGATATTTAGCTTCATTCTGAAGCTTTATACTCGTAATAAATCGTGTCAGATCTACTTTTTCTGTCAGCAGATCTCTCGATATGATATTAAGGCGAGCTTTTGGAAATATTTTTTTTTCGAATATGTCTTTATTTTTAAATAAATATGTTTACTGTATCTTGAAGAAAACCTATTATTAAATTGAAGCTTTAATTGTTTATGTGTTTAATTGTATTGCAAACGTCTGATTGGGCTGAAAGTATACGATATTAAAATCGGGACACATTTTACTACCGAGATAGTAAATTTTGTTTAGGCTGATATCATTAAAATGTCATGACATAAATTTTTAAAATATTTAATATTAAAATATTATAGAAAATCTAATAAATATTTTAAAATATTATAGAAAATCTAATTTTAATGTTGCCATATAATTTTTTTGGGGATGAATGGGATGGGATGGCACAATTCCAATTTCATATACAAAAAGCTTTCTGTCAATTTCGGTTGACCGATTTCGACAAAAAGTCATTGGGATCTTCCAATTTGTGGAAAAAGCTTAAGTATGGAGTTTTGCTAAATAAATAGATGCTACAATTTCAATGCGATTAAAGGACGAAATACACCAAGCAACAGCAGCAAACAGCAAATTAAAATATTAGCTCATTCGCTTATGTTATGATACAAAAACATAGTTCGAGTAGAATGATTGATGCAGAAGCACCAATTTTCTCTTCTTGGCCGCTACTCATAAGCTCGATAAAAATGACACAACTATATTTTACAACTAAAAGAACACAATTTACTGCGTTGCTCTTGATGAGTTTCAACCTTAAATCATCATGTATATGTTAAAAATTATTATGCCTAAAGACTGTGAAAATTTGGGTGCATTCGTTATTCCCACAGTATTAGTACTAAAAATATATTTTTATGGAAACTTCCAAATCCGGTGGACCGATCGCGATCCAAAATCACTGTGATCTCACGGTTTATGGAAAAAACTTAAGTATAAAGTTTCATCCGGATGAATCAATCTGTCTCGGCTTGTACACGGGCCGAATTTTTGTGATAACAATTTCTTTGTCAAAACCGGTAGTTTGCATATTTGATTATGGATCATTAAATTCATAATAGTTTTCTCGTAAATGATATACTTTAAAAAATAATTGCTAAAAAAAAAGAAAAAGCTTTTATGAAAGCTGCCACTTTCGGTGGACCAATTTCTACTAGAAATCACTACAATCTCTTGCTGCTTTATGACAAATAATGATAATTCGTTTTTGTGTTAGTGTTAATAACAAACTGGGATGATTAATTGTAGCTAGTATCTGTCGAGAAGGACTTCTAGAATTCCAAAGATTGAATTGGATGTATGTGATTCTGTGGCAAGGTATTCCACCCAATTTGCGAGGCTCTGTCAAGAAACAGCATTAAAGATATAAATTAATATTTAGAACATTTTTATTACTTTGCCTAAAGCAAGCTAAAAGTGCGGTTCTCACAAATCTTTTATTAAATTTGAATTATATCAAACACATCGGCGGTTTGACGAAAAACAAAATCTCAATCAATCATGACTTGCTTTCACAGAATATTAACGAGCTAAAAACTGAACGCTAACACCTCATAGAACGATGACTGCTTAAATGCTATTGAAAGTAAGCTCGATAAACTCCTTCTGATATTCAATAATTTGGACTCAGAAGTTAAATTATTAGACGTTCTTAATGACAAAGTTGTATCTATTGTGGCTATAACAACGAATTCCATTCTCAAAAATATTCCAACCCAGATAACCGAAATGTCTGAGCATTCCTTAGGTAATCTCACAAACAACAAAGACCATTTCAAACAAGTCACTAAGTCTTTATACCAATTTTTTCAGTGTTGGCAAATTTTGGTAACGCAGAGACTCAGCTCACTGCACACTAATACTCTTAAAGTGTTTAATACACTGACAAACAATATTTCTGAAATTAAGCCTAATAAGTGGCCAATTGCTAGTAGTGTGCAATGAATTTAACTACTCTGTCAATAACGGAAGCTCTGCTATTATTTGCGACTCTCCAGACGCTACCTTAATAGCCGAAACATTTTTACCCAACATGCCTAACAAAATAATTATTAAGAAGAACAAAAGAAAGACGAAATCCTTTACCGCAAATAATAATAAATCAAATCAAGCAGCTTTTTGTCATCTTCCGAAACCTTTTGATTGAAATCTATCAAATTCATATACGACCAACACGCCTAATCTCAACATACCGATTAAGAATTCTCAACCAGCAACCAAGAAATCACTTCAAGCATCTAAACCTGCATCTGATGTCGCCTTAGCCTTATATCTAAGGACAGTATCAAAATTGATGTCTTTCTTCGTCACAGAACTTCTTACTGGAAGCACTTCGGCCGATGCTATTACTCATATATAGAACATTCTTAAATTGCCCTATCTATTCGTCAAAAACACCACAAACGATTTCAATCATCTACCAACACGTAAGAGGTTTTTGATCTAAACCTAACATCGCTTTATCTAATATTCGTTATTACCTCATGATATCACTGCACTGGTTGAACGGTAGTTTTTCTATAATCCAAAGATTTTGGAGGCCTTACCGCCGTCCAATCATGTTTTCAAAAACATGAGCTCTTAATTCCTAATACTCGCATCAACTTGACAGTATCTGTGTCCAAATTATAAGGGCTCTAAGGAAGTTTTTATTCTGAAACGTTATGACTTTTAGAGGATTCCAAAGCTGGACAAAGCTGACCGCTACCATAAGCATGGTACCATAACAATTATTTTATTTGTTTTAGTCTCTTCATGCTAAGAAAGAATTATCCTAGGCGACTTTAACATGCGCAATATCAATTGTGTTGCGGCTGAAAACGATTGCTACACAACAACAACTGAACTTTCAGCTACCTATGAACATCTTCATATTGGTAGTGTTAATTCATATGATTTGCGACAGAATAGTCAGGTGTTCAATAAAGATGGTAAGCAAATAAATCTCATTTTCACATCGGATGCTAACAACTCGTTTGTTTATCGATGAAATTTGCCTCTATGAATGGTAGATCATTATCAACCACCATTGTCTAGAAACTTTGTTTATGACTACGATGCCACTGATAATGTCGTCATGTTCGAAGCTTCTATGAGGTTTAACTTCAGAAAACCAAACTTCGACCTTCTGAACTGCCTCTTGCATGAAATGGTTTTTTCATTTACTGCTGTTCTGTTCTGGGGGTCAAGTCACGTTCCGTGAAAATATAAAAATGGAAATTTTTTGTCATTGATAATCAGTCAACTAATTTTGATTTCACACCGTGGAATCTAAAACTACGTACGAATATTTCAAAGTATTAAATTACTAATGAAAAAAATTTTTCATTTTCATTATTTCATGAAACGCGACTTGACCCCCCATGTGTCAATGTCTTTGAGTGTTTTCTGAAATTTGGACTAATACTGTACAACAACCACCACTTAAAAATTCAAACTGAAATTTTTGGGGATCTACGTATATTCTTTAAATTCATCAATTCTAAGCGTACATCTGGTGGCTATCCTTCCATCCTCAACTATCTCAATAATTCTTCTAACCACTATAGTAATGATTCTAATATGTTCGAATCATTTTTTCTTCCAGATTTCCAGAAGATAATAATTTTACACCTGATTTTAATTATTTATATAATTCTTTTGAAATAAGAAACATCATTTTATGTCCGGATAATGTCTTGTTTAAACGAAGACTTTTTATCAGGTCCTGATGGCATCCCACCTATAGTATTTTTGAGATGTAGCAAGTCTCTCTCGATTCCCATCTGTGTGCTTTTTAATTAATCTTCTTTGCAACGCGATTTTTTTCCACAGCTCTGAAAATAATCTTACGTAATTCCGATACACAAAAAGAATGTTATACGTTATGATATCACGAAGTATAGACCCATCGTAAAAATACTTTATCTACCAAAAATATTCGAATGTGTCATTTACAATCGGCTTTATAAGTAGAATCTTCATAGTGCCGTTTTAAGACAGCATAAACGGCTTGACTCTTATTTGAAATAACCGAGGACGACCTAGATAGATTTGTGGTGCAACATCAATCGCCTTGAGCTAAATGCAGCTAAAGTGTTAGGTAATTCCATTCTTTTGGAAAAAATAAATACTATTCCAGACAACCCAGATATGGTCTCTTTACAACGAAATACACATAAAGACGATCGAAGTAGCAAAGAAACAATTTTAACGCTTCGCGTTTTATCACCAAACATGTTTAGACCTGCTAAGGCATCCTAGTTAGGAATGTCCTCTTAATTTTTTGCAGATGAAATCAATGAATAAACGCCGTGCCTTTCTTTATTTTAACTTCTTTTTACTCCTAAACACAAATCGGTTCTACATCCCTTATCTACCACAGTGCAAACCGGGAACGGATCATGTCCAGAATGCTTAGTCCGTATGTAAAAATAAATTTTTGTTGTCCTGTCATTGCAACAAAATCTAAATCTAGATTGTGATTCTGGGCCACTTTTGGACCTTTTGATCCGAAACACCATCATTTGACCATCGACCAACGATCACAGTTACAGCACAAAATGCACAGCTTCCGAGTTGTTCAAAGCTTGGACTCCGTAGAACTAATTTAGCAAGCTGTAGGACTGAAATTGTACAAATTATACACGAAATCGCAGAACTAGATCGAATGCTCGCGTTAGATATATTAGAAGAAAGCCATATTTCATGGCACTCTCTCATGAAGTTACTAAAAGGATGCTTGGGACCCGTTCCCATTGAGTGACGGCTTGCTTAGTAGACTAGGACAAACCAAATAAATAACGCCTCAGGATGAAGGACGCCTTGTTACAGATTTCTTTATAATGTATGATTAATCATATTCGTTTATTTAGACGATCTGCTCAGCACAACATCCACTTTTGCAGAAAATGTTTCTTTGTCGTTTGATATTTCAGAGAGATTAGTAAAAGCTGCTTAATCAATAATGCCGAGACGAGCCTGTTCAACCTTAAATAAATTGAATACCTTGGTTACGTTAGACAAAACAGTTAGACAGGTGAAAGGGTTATCGATACAGCGAAATTGCATCGCCATTTCGTCAAATTGATTCTTGACATTATTGACTACCATTTCAAATTTTTTAACAGAGAGCAGGTGATTTCAGGGGACTGAAGAAACTGACAAACAATTCGAGTCATTAAACTAGCTTTAATACCGTCATCTATTCTTGGCACATCTGACTCGAAGCGTTTTTCTGATAGTATGACACCAGTTCCGCTGGGACGGTAGCTGTGCTTTTTAAGAACGATGAGGAAAAGGTGAGTCGACGATTATCTTTTATGTAACAAAAATTAAAGCAGTTAAACTAGCAATTAAAAAATTCGGTGAATATGTCAATTGTATTCCCTTCCCCGAACTTACAGTTCATGCAAGCCTGACTTTCTTGATATTCGCAAAAGATACCACCTGGAAATCTCAAGAGAACAATTTCGACATAGAATAGAAGAATGGCTAAACTAAAAATAACAAAATCTTTAGAAAACTGCCTTAGAAATACAATGTTCGTCTAATTGACGAGAAAGCATGTTTGCGCCTTAAACCACAAATGGTTGTGATTGCGTTGAGCGCATTATCTTTAAAAACTAACAAGTCGCACTGTCAGGATGCTTCGTTTTCACCGTTCATTTTTCATATTCATAACGAAAATGACCATAAATGAAAAATCTGTGGAGCGAGAACATTTTGGCGAATACCCATCTACATAGTGCAATAGATAAAAACTGTCCAATTTTCGACAATAATACTTTAGATGTTTCTGTGGATCATCAGAGTGCCCCAAACATGGCCCAGTCATTTTATCACAATTATAATCAATGATCGTGGAAATTTTTATAATACACGTAGGCTGTCCAAATTTGAAAGAAATTCGACACATTTCTATGTGAATCGTCAGCGGGTTCTGTGGATTGTCATAATGCATCATTTTGGGCAATTCATTTTTCATAATTATGGCTATTTGTAATTTATATTTATGATAAAATTAACGAGCCAAGGTAAAGGTGCTTGATGATACGCATAGACATGTGGTGTATTCGCCCCACAGAATTTCCAACTAATTAATTGTCCATTCATTATGACAATTTAGCAGGCTAAAATTGGGCACTCTGACGATCCAAATAGACATGAATCGATTCATTGAATCCATTGAGGGACTTTTTCTTTGACTCATGATAAAATGCACAGGACATGGTAGTATATTTATCTGGAAATGGGCTTTTGTCTATTGCCAAATGGCCCATGGAAATGGGCTATCTATGTGCCATAATACCCGCAGATTTTGAACCACAGAATTTTTATTAAATGGTTTTTTGTCTATACTAAATGAACTGGCAAGGTAGGACACCCTGACGATCCACATAGATATGTGACATATTTTTTCGAAATTGAATAGTTTTCGTATTTTGCAGTATGTGACTTTGTTGGTGGTTATGTCCAACTCCAGGATTCGATCCACAGAATTTTCGTTATAATTATAAAAAATGAAGGGGCACTCAAAAACAATTAAATTTAAAAACTTAACATTTTTTCTGAGATGATTTGACTTTGCTATATACCATAATGATATACAAATGACCAAATGGCTAATTAAAACACAAAACGATCGAAAATCATAGCAAAAAGCAACACTATATAGTTATTTGCACACACGACTCAATCAAAGCATTTCAGTGCCACATTTATCTCGTACGTTCACCGGTAATTACAGATATTTAATAAACTGCAATTTAGCGATACACCATCAAATTACAAAAGTAATGAACTAGTTATAAAAAAAGCTCATAAAATTAAAAGCTTTTATGGTTTAAAATGTTGTTGTAATATTTTAATTGGTTTTATTGATAAAAATGAACAAAAAATGTTTTGTTTTATAATTTATGGTTGTTGGATCGGTTTATGTGCATTACACACAATACATAATGTTTTCTATGTACAACATAACCATAAACAACAAACAACTATGTTTAATGGTAAAGTTCAATAAGTTAAACCTTTTTTAATTAACTCTATTGTATCGGTTGCCTAGTAAACCATAACTAGAACTAAATTAAATCTAGTAATACGTATTGATTTACAATTAGTCTGATTAATTAATGCATGCATATATTTTAAATAAAATTTCCATTACAAAAATTAAAAACTTTTTACATAAAATATATTTTACTAATAGAAAATTTGTTTCCACATCCAAAAAAAAAATTATTTAAATACAAATTTTTATGTTAACACATCAAAATGATAAACGAGATTTTAACTTCGAGAAGATGATGATAATGATGGAAAAACTATTTTCTTCAACAAATTTGCACAATTAGTACGTATATATAACTTTTTGGTATCATTATGTCGAAAATTATTTACTTATCTCACTGCGGAAAAATGGAAAACTTTATCACTGCAAAATGTTTATTCAACAGCTTTTAAGAATTTTATAAATTTATTTTAAAATTATTGGTTTTATAAATTATTTTAAAATAATTAGTGTAGCGTTAATAATAGACAGATAGAAGTTTTTGAAAATCTAAATACACTTTGGTGGTTGTGTATTATGCTGTGCAGCAGCATTTCCCCTTATTTATCTTTTCAGCCAATATTTACAATACAAGTAGTTCATGATGATTTATTACTGCAGATAAACTACATAACTCAATGAAATGTTATTTTAAAGATGTAAAGAACTGTGCCATATTATTTCATAAAAAGGGGGCTTACATGTTTAGTCAAACGAACTATTTCGATTTTTCATGTTGGATGAAAATGCTTGTGACAGTATGTATGATTTGAAACTAAGTTTGGGGTGCCAATCAGGAACCAAGTAGAGTGGAACCTCATTAATGAATTTTTACTTTATTTTACGTAGTTAAATAAAGTATAGTAATTATGAAAAATGTTGACTTCAAGACTTTTTAAAAAAAATCTCTATGTGTATGTTTGTGGTTCCATTAAATGTATGTAGCTACTGTACAGCCCAGAAGGATCTACTGAAACGGGAAAGCTTCATACAAATTTTTTTCTCATAAATTTGGAGATTCCAATGACTTTTAGCTGACATTTGTGTACTGAAAATATATACTTTACAATAAAAATTATTAAAAACTAAGTATATGAAGTGATCCCACCATTTTATCCCGCAGAAAATAATTTTTTTTAATCAGGCAACACTAACATATCAATAACCAATTTGCTGTTGTGTGAAGTTATCCCAGCCCAGATTTCGATTCATTTTTTTCAAATATACTATATACGGTACCGAGAATAGAAAGTGCAACACCCATAAAAATACACAAAAAGATGTATTTTGCCAGTACGACACACGCTTAAAAAAAAAATTGTTTTAGAAGTGGTTCTTTGTAATATAACACACATTTTATGGAAAAACAAAATTTCATGGTAATTGGTTTTATTGTTTTTAAAGCCATTATAATTTTTTAGCATTTTCAGGTAAAATTAAATTTCAGTTTCAAGAACAGGTAATTAATGTTGAGTCACTTTTTATTGTAGTTTTTTTGATTTTTATGGTAAACAGGTGTCTTACAAAGTAATAAAATGTATATTTAATATTTAGTTGCCCCGCCTTTGTTGGCAATAACAGCTGCAATCCTTGTTGGCATGGATTCAATTAAATCTTGCCGGTACTCGAGGGTCAGTTCTTTATACCATACTTCTTCGATGATTGAATTGAGTTTTTTGGATGATGACGGCATCTTTTTATTGATTTTCAGCCCCATTACGTGCCAAAGGTTTTCAATAGGATTCAAATCCGGTGAGTGTCCAGGCCAATCCAGAGTGGGAGTTCCATTTTTCAACAGAAAATCTTTAACCTGAAGAGAAATAATAATAATTAACTGTTTCTGATTTTTTTATCGTTTTAAATATAAAATTAGTAAATGAAAAAAAAATAATGCTTACCGTTTTTGCTCGATGACAAGGTGCGGAATCATCTTGAAAAATCACAGACTCAGCACTCAAAAAATGCATTTCAATGGAAGGGAACAAATAGTCCTTTAAGATTTTTTTGTAGACTTCTGCGTTGACTGGTTTACTGGATTCTATCCGATCCAAAAAGGTTAAATTTACTCTCATCGGAGAATATAACTGTTCGCCACTGCTGTAAACTCCAAACAACCTGATTTCGAGCCCATTCTAACCGTTTTTGTTTTATTTTGGTCGTAAGAAATGGTTTTTTGCCGGGGACCAGGCCATATATCCTTTTTCCCGGAGATGGTTACGAATCGTATGAATCACGATTTCATTGCTGGTTTGTGCGATGAATTCAGCCCGAATATCCACAGCAGTTTTAAATCGATTGGCTGTTGACATTTTGATAATTTTGGAATCTTCTCGAGCAGTTGTCTTTCTTTTCTTGAACCTGTTCCTTTTTTGCGTTCAAATTCACCGGTGGAATGAATTTTAAAAAAAAAACGGTTCACAGTCGAGTAATTGCATCCAATCTCAACAGCAATCTGCCTCGATGACATTTTAAGTGGTCCAGACAATACCAGAATCCGATTTTTCTGAGCCGTTACAATATTAATAACTTTCGAATATTTATCTCAAACTAACTAAAAAAGTTAAACAACGATTGCATTTATACCCAAAAAATAAATCAGCCTCCTATGATAATTAATGACAAGGGAAATTAGTACAATTTTACCTGAAAAATATTGGTGTTGCACTGTCTATTCTCGGTACTGTAGTAGCGCAGCACAGAATATTTATCAACATTAATGAAAAACGAAAAATTATCAAATTTATTAAATTCGATTTGTTTTTGATATCGCGCATTTGCTGCAAGAGTGACACAATCCAAAAATTTGAATTTTCCAGTAGATCAATTTGAAAATATCACTCAAAATTGCTTGTAAAAACTGCGTTTTTCAAAAGTAAATAAAAGTAAATACAAAGTAAATAAAAATTCATTGATTCATTCATTCAATACATTGAAATAAGTTTACAAATTTGACTTGAAATAATAAAAAATATAATAAATCCGCTTTGGAAAATTTTAAATACCAAAAAAAAATCACTGACAGGCACAGAATTGCCTTAATCCACTTTTAAAATTATCTTTAGTTACACAAAAATCAAATAAACAGTTAATTCTATTGAATCTCTTACACATCATCTTCACTGGTTCATTATCGCCATACTTGGTTCTATGTCGGTCTAAGTGGAGGAAGTCATGATCTCTTAGCTGTCTACGTTTAGCACATCCGGTGCGTCGATTAGGCCTAGTAGGAGATTTCCAATAAATTTACTTTTTAGCAATTCGTGTCTATTTTCTAGAGTTGTTTAGTTGTATGTCCCGCACCCGGTTAAATATGGTGGTTGTCGCTGTATGTTTACGTGGTATGGTAGATTATGATCATAAACCCATCCGTCTTTCCAGGTCAAGTAGCGTACAAACTTTTTTTGAATTTTCTCAATACTTTGGATATGATCTTCGTAGAAGGGATACCATATATATATTTACAGCATATTCCACCTTTCAATCATCCGTCTAACGTTTGACAAACCCAGCATGGAGTTCGCTCTAGCGATGCACCGCTTAATGTGCTTAGTAAAGCTCATGTTTTCAACGAAAGTAATCACTAGGTCTTTACGTTCAATTACTACCTGAATGAGTACACCATATACCTTGTAGCCTTGTGTAACAGATGAGTTGGCTTTACGGTGAAATGATAGAGATTTGCACTTTCCAATATTGAGACTCAGAGAGTTAAATTCGCACCATAACGCAATCCTGTCAATAACTAGGTCTTTACGTTCAATTACTACCTGAATGAGTACACCATATACCTTGTAGCCTTGTGTAACAGATGAGTTGGCTTTACGGTGAAATGATAGAGATTTGCACTTTCCAATATTGAGACTCAGAGAGTTAAATTCGCACCATAACGCAATCCTGTCCAACCTACAGTCCTGTAGGTTTTTGGAATCGTCGACTGCCTTTGTTGATTTTGAGGTCATCTGCGAACATTAGGATATTGGAATGCTTTATTACTTCAGTAATACCATTAATCATGATTTTAAAAATCCATGGGCCAACGTGAGAGCCTTATGGTACACCAGAGGTTGCTTGTATTATTTTCGACGTTCTACCTCCTCTTTCAACATATTGTATTCAATTACTCAAATAAAATTTGAACCCGGCTACAAACTGGCTGGAAAATCCGAACTTGAAAATGTGTTCCAAAGTTGTACAATGGCTAATGGAGTCGAAAGCTTTTGCAAAGTCGGTTTATATCACGTCAACTTATTTGTTCTTCTTAATTTCTTAAATAGCATAGCTAGTAAATTCTACAGGACTTGCAGATACTGATCTTTTAGGCATAAAACCATGTTGATATTGTGAGTTGCATATTACTAGTTCAAATAATTTAGTTGTAGCAGATATAGATGTAATACCTCTGTAGCAAAAAAGATTAATTCTTGATCCTGTTTTGAAAATAGGCGCCACTCTAGTTATTTTCCATTGTTTGAACAAAATGCTTAGAGGAATTGCCAAATTTTTAGAATTTTTTAAAAATGAAGCCGGAATACCTTCAGGACCAAAACCTTCTCCAAATCCTACCAATGCTCGCTGGATGTCTTCTGGCTCGATGTGTGGAGTAAATATGAATGTACAATATACACTAGTGGTTGGATCTTTATAATTATTAATGTCCTCTGCGTTATAAACAAATTGAAAAAACTCATCAAGCATGTTGGTTATGATCTGTGGATCACAATACTTTTGATAAATAAATTCCATCCAGGCTGGGACACCATCAGTTTCGCGTTTGGTTTTAAAAAAATTCCAAAAGTGTCTGGGATTGCCTTTTATTTTATCCTTTAGATTGCGAATATAGCTTCTGTATCTCAGAACCTCGCTTCTGTGTACCATCTTGGGAACATAAGTTGAGCTTTTCTTTATAAGCCTTGTCTTTTGGTTTTTAAAACTGATAAGTTGATCGTCGTACCATGGAGGATATTTGTTCGGTTTGCTCATAGACACGAAGATGAAAAAATCCTTTAAATAGATATGTGTAAATTTTTTCCACATTTACATCTATGTCATTGCTGTTAAACTCGGCCTTCTAATTTATTTGATCAACATATTGTTGTAAGTTATTCGAATTGGCCTTTCTGAAGTTGTAATATGGTTTCCGGTTTTAGTAATTTTGGAACATGTTATTCACATTGGTTTCCAATATTATTTCTATTACTTTGTGGTTTATATCATTAATTACGAAAGGTGTTGGTGATTATCCTATTTTTAATAAAACACGTACGCAAATTCGTATAGACTTATTATTGATAACAATTTCAGCATATAATTGCTTGATCAATGGATTCGTTAAATCTATAACTCTTCGTTATTAACTATTCGTTATATCTATCTCGCTTGGTTGGGGTGAGCGATCACATCTATAAACCACATATTGACTAGGGAAAAATTCCGAACTCAAGATTTTATCGTTGAATGAAGTTTCATAGATGATATAAACGGGAAAAAGTGTTTTTAAAACAAAATTATGAAATTGAGCTGCCTTTGAAGACATTTTGTTTACATTTTGAAAGTAAATTATCTGTTTAATAGTTTTTTGGGGATGTGACAAGGTAAAATTGTCTACGTGGCGCGATGAAGCTGGCCGGAAAAATGCCTTTCTTTTACCCCAATCAAATTCTTTGACAAACAGTCCCGCTGGCCCCAGAGTAGAGTTGATGGTGCTTTGAAACACTCGCCTAGGATATTGATTGTATATGATACGTAATCATATTTCCATGCGTTGGGTAAATAGATCGTCAGTATCCGGTACTGAATTATGTATCCGGCTAACGCAAAGCCATTTTCTTGGTTGCGCCACTCGAATCGAGTAGTCGTCCATTATCAATATGAGGGACCGGTATGGTTGATTGTGATGCTCCGGATAGATTATTATTTCTTGATGATGAGGATGGTGATGATAGTGATGATATGGTATGGTTTTTGTTCACTTGACTTGGTGATTCGGTCCGAGGCTTCGGATATGGACCTTGTGTATTCTTACATCCTCAATCGGATCTTAATTTTTATAATTCTTTAATATTTTGCTAATTTTCTTAGAGTAGTTTCTAATATCTTAAACTGTTAATTTCTTTCGCGATGCAATTCGCGAATTCATTTTTTCATTTTTTTATGAAATTTAACCTAATTTGGTAGAAATAATTACATAAGAGAGTATCTTTTGATACAAAATTATAAAAATATGACCTATTGTTAATCGTTTGATTCGAATATCTGAGAAATGAGCGATATAATTTAAAAAAAAATCTGTAAAATTCTGAGATGCATATAGTAAATAGTAAGAAACTGTCTAACATGCAAATAACGCGCTTTTCATTTGAACGACACTTGTGTAGTTAGTCCAGCCCAAAATGTTTATCAATATTATCAAAAAGTATCAAAAAACTGTAAAGCTGCGAAGCATTATAGTAGTGGAAAATTATAGGCAATGTAAGAAAAAATTCGTTCCATGGCAAGTTCACTCAAATGAACATGGCTAGGATTTCATTGATTTTTAATTAAATTTTCGACACGCTCGATAAATCTAAAACTATTGCGCTATAGCAAAATAGGTCTCGGATCAAGGTTACACGATTATGAGATGTACTCGTATGCACTAGTAGGTAGTTTTAGGCTGAATTAGAAGAAAATCGTTTCCCAGAGTTCATTTTCGAAAACTTACCATGGAACGATTTTCTTGTAATTCAGCTTAAAATTAGCTACTGTGCATATATCTCAAAATCATGGAGCCCTGATGTGAAAAATTTTTAGTATTGGCGAAATAATTTTAGTTTTATCGAGCATGACGAAAGTTTATATAAAAATCAATGAAATTCCTAGCCATGAGTTCGTTTTCGTGAACTTGCTATGGAACGATTTTTTTTTACATGCGGCCTATAATTTTCCACTACTATAATGCTTCGCAGCTTTACAGTTTTTTGATACTTTTTGATAATATTGATAAACATTTTGGGCTGGGCTAAAGACACAAGTGTCGGTCAAATGCAAAGCGTGTTATTTGCATGTTAGATAGTTTCTTATAAAATGCAAAAAAACCTAGCAAGGCCAATGAAAAGCATTTATTAAAATTTTGTTCATAAATTTCGTTTCGGCTCAAAAAAAAATTATAGCACCTTGTTTAGTTTGGGTTTTAGAGCCCTTTTAAAATTGTAAGTAGCGAGTTTTAAAACTGACCACATTTTATAACGCGTTTTGCACTTAATCGGCTAAAGCTTCATCGGCAATTGACGAAAACATATTAAGTTAAGTTGAATATTCTATTTGAACCATTTGTGTCAGTGCTAGTGGTCAGAGCAACTTTTTGAATCATTCGTAAATAAAAGAATAAAATAAAATAATATAAGACATAAGAACTGCTTTAGCAATATCACATAAATTATAAAATTACTTACTAGCGTACAGTAATATTCAGACTTACAACTAATAAATGATTAAATTCGAACTCCTTGATGTTCTTCCGAAACTTCACAAATTGGGTCTTGCAGCGCGTCTGTAAGCGTACTGGAGTTGTTTGGATTTATAAAGTATCCTTAATAAATTAATAAGATTAATTAATTAAGCCTTGTTTAATCTAATACCGAGTTCTATTAAATTTGGGTTCATCCGTGCCAAGTATTTTCCTCTTTTCGTAATAGATTTCGATGCTCCAACATCGGATTTATAGGTAACTTCTCCGCGAATTAAATTTTTTTTGAGATATTATTGAAAATGGTCGGGATTCGTTTAATTTAAAATGCCAGCTTGGTAGGAGGTCGAATTATAATCCAAGTTTCTGTTTTCCAGTCCTTCACTGGGCAATCCACATCTCCCAGCTCACCGTGTGCTTTGTATAATTCGATATATTCGCCTGGTTTAATTATTGTCTGTTTATTGCGTATCTATGAAAATTAAAATTTTTTAAAAGATCATCGTAAAAATAATACTGTATTTCGCAGCGTTGGTTGAAATAACTTTTACCTCCAACCCTAGGAGGTATATATATTCGAACGCCCTGGGATCGGAAATACCATTTACCGACTTGTTTGATGTTAACTGATGCTTCCTTGAACAACCAAGAACAAAGCATTCCAATCATTATAGAATTTGTATTCTGTCCACCGCATCCATCAGCAACTCATCGAACTCTCGCCTTTCCGTTAAGGTTTAGATTGTAAAGGCGCGTTGGTGAACGGCTGTTGTAATTTGATTGAATCCTTTCGAAGATCAATTTTTCGTCCAAGTATATAAAAAACACATTCCTTCGATAACGGAATTCTCGATGATCCCACTATTATTCTAAATGGACTGTGACTTTTAGTAAAACCATGTATTTTTGACAAATCGTCTGCTTACTCCGGTGTTAAGCCGAAAAATGCCATTGCTCGTCTTTTATGTACTATCGTTTGAACCATTAAATCTTGTTCTCCCTTACTGTCGGTTTCAAATATCATCCGCTGCTTAAGCATAATACACGTCGAGCTTAAATCAGTTGCCGGAGTATTAAAACCGATGTTAATGTAATTATTGAAAATATTCCGAAAGTAACTATGTTTATGATCTTGTTAATATTTGGCTCACTAGGTAAATATTGTAGTTTGGTAATCTTGCTACGGCAGTAGTGTACCTTGATTGTTCTAAATTTTCTGATAAAGTTTACTATAGCATCCATTTTATATTAGTTTCGAGTACAAATTCGGTCCCCTCCTTGACGGTCAACTGGTCCGAGACCTGTATTCAAATGCCTTTTTGCAAGACGAACCACTCGATGTCTTTTAGCTTCCAATATTCCAAAAAAAAACTACTCACGAGATGTTTTTATTAGTTATTCTCACGTAATATACCATGGACACGATTCTTTTTAGCGACGAATTTTAGCCCCTGCGTGAACGTTTTAATGCACTTGCGTAGGTTAATATAAAAGAATCTGACTTACTCAGAACCACTTAGACATCTCTACGATTGACAGTTATTGGCCTTTGAATAAAAGAATTTCGTGTGTCCCCTGAGATTGATTGTTATTGGCCTTTGCATAAACGGCTTCCAAGTATTAGTCTGTTTTGTGTGTGTGTGCGATTCATGTGGATTGTTTAACAAGGGAAGTGTAATAATTGATTTATAATAATTTAGTTTTTGTTCATCAATAAAATGAATCTTTTTATTGTTTATTTTAAATTTAGTTATTTTATTAAAATTAAGTCGACGCGTGATATTATACATCACCAAAAACAAATCAACAAAATACAACCATGATATATTTTTAATCGATTTTTTTAAAACATGTAATGGTTTCATTTACACTTTTTGACTGTTGTAAAAATTTTGTTATTTTGCCAGAAACTCCATACCAATAGGTAAATATTGTTATTTGCCAATCCTGCTATACGGCAAGTGTGAAGTGATTTTAAATTTTCGGATGAAGTTTATTAAAACACTTTTTTATGTTGATTTCGAGTGTCAATTCGAGCCCATCCTCGACAGTCAATTTGTCCGAAACCAGTATCCATATTCGTTTTTGCAAACCGAAACAAAACGCAACTTGGAATTCGAATTCGAGAAGTTATTTGGTTTTTTAACGTAATATAGCAAAAACCGAGTTCTATATAACGACGAATTTCCCCTCTCCCCCCTTCAGGGAATTTACCGTACTTATATGTTGGTTAATAAAAACGAATAATGCAATATTTTCATCGAGTTTGTGTAAGACAGTTTGGGAAAGTGCAAAGCGTCACGGCCGTTAATTAAATTGCATTGAAAAGTGAAAGAATTTTTTTTGTGATTGCAAGTTGACACAATTGGTTGTACTTAACTCTTGTTTAAGCAAGAAAAGCGCTCTCCAATTTATTTATTAACTGAAATGGGGCGGCGGGGATATTGTAATGAACTTGAAGAAATAAGTTACTTTTTTCTTTTTATGCAATTGTGCGGTATTGATTTTGGCTTAATTATAATGCCACGAATGAAGGCTAAGCAATTCATTTTTTTACCTGTTCCGTAGTTCTCGGGTTCTTATATTATACGAATTTTTTCGCTTTCGTACTTTTCCACCATTTAAAACAACGGAAGGGCGTTTTTCACTTTCCAATAACTATACTTACTATATTTGTTATTGTTAAATTTCAATTTGGTAAAAATTACTAGAGGGGCAAAATACACGTCTAAACATTAAAATATTTTTTCGAGCTAAACAAATGTCATCACTTTCGTTTTGTTCGAAATGAGAACAGAAAATTATAAATTTTGCACTCAAAATTATTTTTTTTACATTTAACAAATAAACAAAATTTGATACTTTTTGATTCCATCGTCAGCATTTGAACGATATTTCTCTACTAATCTAAACTTGGGCGGTATTTTTACTGGACTAATTTTAATTCAGATTGGCTTTGGTAAAACCAGGTTTAATGAGAACTCGTTTGAGTTATACTAGGTGAATGTTTGGCGAAGGACTGGATCATTTCAATAATTTAGGTAACTGGCGGTGCACAAAATTTTCTTTAAAATTCTGTATTTCATTGTGTTATCGGAGTTGAATAACAGTCGGACGACAAAAAATATCAATCCCAACATAAATTAGTAGATAATTATGCAAGCAAGCAGAAGTTTCGTGGAATTGCTGCTTTTATCACAAATACGTTATAAAATATTTAACCTTTAAATTAGTAATTATGCCAGTTCTATAGGTCATTATACCGAAATCATCCCAAAAATGTATACCTTGAATGAATATAATTTATTTTAAAAGGGAGGTAATTATTTTAAAAGTACCTTCCCGATTAACGATATAGTATAATTTCAATCTATATAAATTACGTCTAGAGAGATGTTAAATGCCACAATAAATTCAATCTAGAAAGTACGACCCTAACAAAAATAATTCCTAACCCTTAAAATTGATTTATGTAGAGAACTTTTTTGTGTTGTTTGTCTTATTTCATTTTAACTTTATATCTCGTTTCGTATTGTATACCGTATATACCGAGTGTATATATAGGGTTGAGCGATATAATCTGTAAATTTTCCCAATTTTCTTATGTTTATATGAACAGCATCTTCATTTTTTTTTTGCGATGCCGCTTTCTTGTACTGTTTCATTTGATTTATTTGCTTTGTACCAAAAAAATAAAAGTATGTATTCTAAAAATAACAGCTTTGGTAAATAAAAACCGGAACATAAGAAAAAAAAACTTTTCTTTATTCGCTTCTTTAATTTAGGAAAGTTATCTGCTTTTTGCCTCATATTCGATCAATACACCATACAACCGAATCTATTTTTTATAAATTTGGCAAATATTATATTTGTTAAAATTAGTCGATATAATATTATTGTGTATAGCGTGGGTATGGGAAATACACATACAACATAATAATAAGAAAAAAGGATCGGATAATTTTCCATTTCAGGATTGACGTAGAGGAATTATTTTGATTGTAAATGCTTTATTTGGAAAAGGGTATGAAATATATTCGATGACCTAAGATTTTATTTATTTATTATATAAATTTTACACATGCCGGCGAATACGTATACTCGTATATACCAAAACTTACAGTTAGCTTATAGCCTCCTACATCACATAATTTCACCCTTTTAACGATACGTGTACCCGTATAACAATAATTTTTGCTTTTTATTTTTCCGGGTTTTTGTCACAATCTATGTTATTTTCCACAATCGTTCTCGTTTTCGAATTTCGGATTCGTTATGTTTGTTACCGTATACACACAACACACTCGTACATTTCCCTAACGATAATGATAAGGACCACGAATTAAGCATGAGAAGAATTTAAAATTAGTCACAAAAAAATTGTTTCCCTTTCGGTTACAAGTTCTACATGAAAGCACACAAAAACTAAAAATTAACAACTCTTTTAGGAGCTTTTTTATTTGATGCTTTAATGATTTTAAAAAATTTTATTTTTTGTGTGTATTATTTAAATTTAATTGGGTTTTGGTTTTGTCATTAGATTGAAAATATATGTATGGAAAATAGCTCGAAATTTTTTGTCAGTGTTATTATGTATATATGCTGTTAATGTATTCTTGTCACAATATGAGTTATTTCAGTTTTATTTTTTTAGTTAAACATCTACTTGAAAGTCAAAAGTTAAACAAATTTGATTGGAACGAGTTATTTATTTATTACAATGTGAAGGCTGATGAGGTCAAAAATAAAATGAGCATATTGTATGAAGCTTTCTTTTACCCTCTATTTTGTTCATTCATATAATTTAGCGATCACCCACCAGGTTCTTCGATTTAGAGCACCAAGCTCGGTGAACATTTTTAGTTCAAAGTGCATAATTGATTCATTCGATGTTCTCAGCCACAAAATCATAAGAACGCATAATTGCCATTACTGAACTCCCAGATTCAACTTCAATAGAATTTTTAAAGTTAAAAGTAGTTAAATGACGTCATTTGAAAGCCAATGGTATTCTTCTACAAGAATTACTATAACCAATCCATCTATCGATAAAACACATAATAATTCGGTGAAGATTTGTGTACTGGAAATGATAGTTTCTATAGGAGCTTTTTCAATTTTTGAATTGAACATATGTGGTAAAAAAATCGGTTTTTGGCCACAACCACCAAAAAATCTCTAGGTATGTGTGATGCCGACCAGACTATGGATTGACTGATAAGAATAACACTTGACACTTACGTTTTTTCCATAAATTGGGAGATTCCAATGAGTTTTGTTCAAATTCGATCCAACGTTAGTGAAAGCTTTCATATGAGCTTTTCTTCTTCTTCACACATTTTGAAATTATATAAGTTATAAGAAAAATGACTATTAACTAATATACAGTACTCTAAACCTGCACCGACCAAATTAGCCCGCCTCAATGAAACCTGCACTATAATGTATTATACATTTATTACAATTTATTACAAAAAATCCTGATTTTATTACAGTTACCATTTTCGAGGAACGCGTGGACGGTTTAGTTTACAATTAAACCTGCACCACCAAAATTGTCACTTTGATGTAGCTGTGATATAGGGATGGTCCTTGAACCAGAATTTATTTATTACAAATTGAATAAGTTAGTTCAAGATCCCCTCTTCAACTTGCGTAAGGGTGAATTTCACCCCGAAACGATTAGTTATTTCAAATCCGTCAATTTATCCAACATTAATATTTTTTTACACCAGACTGCCACCAGATTAACCAACTTTAATATTTTTTTACACCAGAGTACCACCAGATTTCGGGAAAAATGTTGCAAGAAGTCTTGTCGAGAGTAGGTCAGCCTTATCCAGGTGTGTAAACAATTATTTTTGTTTCAGGTTACACGGGAGTGGCTCAAAACTGTAAAGTCTTCAAAAAATAAGTTGTAATGTAAGTAATTTAAATGTCGATTTTACCACGTTTAATAATTTATTACACCAGACCGCCATCAGATATTGTGTGAAATGTTACGCCTTAGACCTTGTGGAGGGTATGTCAACCTTACCTAGGTGTGTAATCGATTTTTCCACCATTAATCATTTATTATACCAGACTGCCACCAGATATTAAATTAAATGTTACTCCATGGGCATTGTGGTGAGCAGGTTAACCTTATTCAGGTGTGTAATGAATAATTTTTTAGTCAGTTTCCACGGAATGTGCGCCAATCGGTAAAGTTGAAGTTTTATAGTACACATTTGAAAACTACGATTTGGAGTCAATTCCGTGTAACCTGGATCAAAAATAATTTATTACACACCTGTAAAAGGTTGACCTGGCCTCAAAAAGGTATAAGGAGCAACATTTACTCAATATGTGGTCTGGTGCAATAAATTAATAAATTTTGCAAAATCGACTTTAAAATTTGACGCTTTTACCGTTCGGAGCATATCCCGTCTAACCTAACACAAAAATAATTCATTACACAAGTGAATAAAGTTGATCTGCCATTCATAACGACCACAAAGTAATATTTGACTGAATATCTGGTGGCGGTCAGGTGTAATAAATTATTAAACGTGGTAAAATCGTCATTTAAATTACCGATTTGAAGCCTCTACTGTTGGGACCCAATTCCCCGTATCCTGACACAAAAATAATATATTACACACTTGGATAAGCTTGATCTACCAACCACAATGTTCAAAGAGTTTCATTTGACTGAATAAGTGGTGGCGGTCTGGTGTAATAAATTATTAAAGCAGATAAAATCAACATTTGAATATCCTATTTACAGCCTCCACCGTTTGGAGTCAATTCCGCGTATCCTGACACAAAACTAATTTAATGTACACCTGTATAACGTTAACCTTCCCTTTACAACGACCACAGTGTAACATTAGACCGAATATCTGGTGGCGGTCTGGTGTAATAAATTAATACCTTTAGCAAAATCGACCTTTAAATTAAAAATTTGAAGCCTTTACCGTTCGGAGCCCATTCCATCTAAAGTGACACAAAAATAATATATTACGGATAAGCTTGATCTACCAATCACAATGTTTAAGGAGTAACATGTGACTCAATATCTGGTGGCGGTCATGTGTAATAAACTATTGCATGTGGTAAAATCGACCCTTAAATTACCTTTTAGAAGCTTCTACCGTTTGAAGCCAATTCTGCGTATCTTGACACACAAATAATTTATTAAACACCTGGATAAGGTTTACTTGGCCACCACAATGCCCGAGGAGTAACATTTGACTCAATATCTGATGGCGGTCTGGTGTAATAAATTATTAAAGGAGGTAAAATCGCCCTTTAAGTTACCTTTTTGATGACTTTACAGTTTTGAGTCATTCCCGTTTAACCTAACAAAAAAATATTTTATTACACACCTGGATAAGGCTGACCTACTCCCGACAAGACTTCTTGCAACATTTTCCCCAAATTCTGGTGGCGGTCTGATGTAAAAAAATATATTAAAGTTGGATAAATTGACGGGTTTGAAATAAATAATCGTTTTGGGGTGAATGTTTCCCTTAGGTAAGTTATAGAGGTGGTCTTGAACTAACTTATTCAATGTAATTAATTTGTATCAAATTCTGGTCCAAGAACCATCCCGATATCACAGCTTCATCAAAAGTTACAATTTTGACGGTTCGGGTTTAATTGTAAGCTAAACCGACCACTCGTTCCTCGAAAACGGTAACTGTAATAAAATCCTAATTGGTTGTAATAAATATGTAATGAATTACAGTACAGGTTTCATTGAGGGGGGCTAATTTGATCGGTGTAGGTTTGGAGCACTCTAAAATACTCTAAATTAATTTTGCAACAATACCGGTCCAGATGAGTTTTCCAAAATTTAAGCGGAAATAATGACAAATATCTGTTTTCAGCAAAAAATTTGCCTCCTGCACAGCCCAGACGAATTGATAGTTCGAACTTCACACATAAGCTTTTTTCATAAATTGGAAGGTCCCAGTGGTTTTTGGCCAAAAACGGTTCACTGGAAGTTGCATTTTCCATATAGAAACTTATGCGTTTTTTGCGAATATTTTGAAAGTGTGTAGCATTTACGAAAAAAGCAATTGCAACTAAAAGATGATAAATTAAATTTCAATCAAAATAAGTTCAGATCATTATTAAAGTTTTACTGGAAATGCGATTTGACTATTCGGAATGAAACTTCACATTTATCATTTTACTTTATGTAACGTAGTAAAACAAAGCATAGTAATAATGAAAATTTTGACCTTTAAAGCCATAAAAGTAGTTCCAAATATCTCCGTGTGTAGTGCCGTTCTGACTAAATGTTTGTAGCTTCTATAAAGCTCAGCCGGATAGACAATCTGGGATGCATTTTAATGCTTTAGCTTTTCTCATAAATTGAATTTGAATTTTGGGCGAAATTGATCCTCCGGTAGTGACAAAACCGTCGATTTTTTAAAAGAATTTAAATAAATTAGGTAACAATGACGATATGCGACAAAAAATTGTTTTTAACAAAAATTTGGACCCAGTACAGCCTAAGCGGATTGACTGTTTGGGAGGAAACTTCAAACATAAGTTTTTACTTTTAATTAGGGGTGAAGGGGCATCGGGTGCACATGATGCTTCCTGCTAAATAACCCATGAGGCTCTGTTGATCGAGATATGGCGGAATATCCTAACACTGAAAACCTAGCAAATTACGTTCTACCTACTGGTTCAAACTAGTAGTTACGTCAAATACTAGTCCTTTAAGCAATGAGTTCACAACAAAATAGAATTTGTACCACAGGTGGCACCCCAACTGCTATAGGTTAACTAATTCAGCCTCTAACGAGATCGGCTCGATGAATGTTGAGGTGAGACGGACATTGCGATGCTCGTTCGTACGAAGTTCAAAAATATCTAAATCACCACCCAGATAAATGCAACCCGCAATTCAGCAGGAAAACTAAAATGTTAAACTACGCGCAGTAGACTTAGCGAATCAGAAAAATGGCATCCCAACTTAGCAAGCGGAAGACCAGACAAATCGAAGTTTTGGAAACTCTTCTTACTAGTTTTAATGAAAACAATCCAATTGCCTGTGCTACCGCTGAGTTCTAATCAGATAACGAGAAACTTGCAAAACAAACTAATTGAATGCATAAATGAAAGAAATGACCTAAAACAGACAAAGACCTTAACTGTCGATAGAAGTTGATGAGCATCTGTACCTCAACAACACCAGCAACAAGGTTGCAATGAAGGTCACCGTAGCTCGCGTAAATTACGCCATGTAATTTACACGATTTCGACAATAAAATTTAATATGTCAAATAATTTGAGGTTATTAGCTTTCTTGTGTTTCATAACATCGTTTCGATCATACCCATAAGTATTATGATTATTTTAGCATTGGTAATATATAAATTTTGGATTATAAGTTTGATAAATTCTCGGTTTTTTAATTCTTAGCATTGCCACCAAATTGTCTAACTTGAAACAAAATTTAATCAGGTGTCACAAGGTGTATAAATCGCACTTCTTTAGCCAGCACAAGGTGCCCTAACACCAATTCTCGTTGTCGTAACGATAATCTATCGAAAACCACCAGTCATCGTTTTTAAATCAAGGTTTACATTTTTTCCCGATTTGTCGTTTGATCAGTTTCACAACGAATATTGAAGGTGCAATTTCAATAGAATCCTGTTCTGGATATTTGTAAATAGCTTTGTATCACTAACGAAATATGGCAGCTAACTCCTGCATTCGATTTTCTGTTCAACAAATTAAAATAATTTATAAAGGAAATAAATTATGGAAGCGAAAATAAGCGACAACGAAATCTTTATGATTTATTGGATGAATCACTCCCTGCTCTTTCGCGATTCATTTTTCCGTCTTGCTTTACGCAATTACTGCCAAATCAAAGGCGTGTGGTCATTGAACCGATTTAAGTTACCAGTTGCGCATTGCATCTCCATGCCAGCCTATAGTACTGGACAGGGAAGATGGGTCGATCCATGAGTTTTGCACGTCGATAGGGGTCATTGTTCTGTTCATTTTAATCACAGCTCGTAATCTGTTGATGAAAATTTGCATTTGCGAGCCGGCACCTCCCGATCAAAACGCCAAAGCTTTGATCTTTGTGTCATTTGGTCGGTATATGCTGGGTCAAAAGTGACAAGCAGAAAATTTCTTTATTTGTTGCCCATTTGGAAGAGGCAAATTTCATGAACAAACTAGTTGATCTTAGCATAAAAGATGTAACTTTTTGGAACTGAAAAATTAAATAATAATAATTTAAATGTTTATGCTCCAGGTTATGACTTTATAACTGGTCAGATAGTATGAACGGCTTCCCGGGAAATGCTTGCGTAAATTACTTCAAATAATCAAAATGGTTTTTCAGCTGAAATATGATGCACGTCAATGGATGGTGGCTGAAGAATTTATGATTCCTAATACTCGGTTTAGGTTACCAGCTTAAGATAAAAAAATATTTGACAAATTTGTGTTTAGAGAAAATCACTCGACCGTTGAACAAGTTCAAAGAATAACTGACTCCATTAAGTATGCATTTGAGAATAAGAAGGTATGCCCCAGTATTTTCTTAGATGCAGCACAAGCTTCGTGCAAAAATTGGCACCAAGAGCTTGAATTAAAACTGCTTTTAGATCTTCCTATGGAATTTTATCAAATTCTTAAATCCTGCATTGCAGATTGGAACTTTCGTGTTAAACTTTGAGAAGAGTATTCTGAATTATAAAGAATATCAGCAGGTATACCACAAGTTAGCATACTTGAACCTATTCTGATCTTCCTTTATTGGAGAGATTTGCCGAATATTCTTTTTACTACAGTAACTCTATTTGCAGACGATACAGCGATCCTAGGGAAAGGAATATTATTTATTATTTAATTTGGAAAAGATATATCGAAAATGTTGCTAACACAGTTAATAATTTGACCTGAAAATAGAGCGTCTTGTCAACATGCCAACTTTAGAAGCCAGAATGTAAACTGAATTTCTGTGGTTCATAACTCAACCTAAATTCCATATGCAAATTTGGCTAAATATTTTGGTATGTGCTTTGATTATGCGCTAAGTTGAAGGGAGCACTGGCCAATGGGTAGAAATTCTGATCTCACAATATATAACCGATTGTCTCTGTATAGACAAATACTTAAACCAGTATCGACCTACTGAATCTACTTTTGAGGGTTGTGACAAGAAGACCAATGTACAAATGATACAATGCTTTCAAAACAAAGTGCTGCGAGGTTTTGTGAATACACCATGGTATATTACAATCGATAATTTTCAAAGCAACTTGCAAGACGTCACTGAGGAAATAAAGAAAGAAGCAAATACGTACAGTAATTATCTCGACATCAAAATGCGACATGCGTCGAATGTTGGGCACCACCAGTGGAGCAAAAATATTCCAAAGACAAAAACTACTGAAACTGGGCAGTTCGAATTAGAATACGAAATTATTTTAAAATGATAAACAATAGCTTATTCACCATCAACCGAGGAACTAATTTAAGATAAATAAATTGTAAGTTGATCACTGAATCAGTCGTAATATTGAATACATAAAAAAACAATAATTTGGTGGTCCCAATGATGTTGCAGCTTCCATATGAGCTTTTTCAATTTTTGCATATTCTTTGGAAATTAAATTAATTCTAAAACGTTTATAAAATAAAAGATTCAAAATTAATTTTGAAATAATATCGGTCAAAATCAGTTTTCCAAAATTTAAGCGGAAGCAAGAAATTGCGAAAAACGGCCCCAAATGCGAAAGAAAAGTTTCTCTTTCACCCAGAAAATGCACCGTTTCACAAGTAGTTGGCAACGATAGCAAATTTGCACGATTTTAAGATCGGTTCGCTTCATAATCCACCGTATTTCCTGATCTGGTTCCTAGCGACTGGTCCCTCAATAATGTTTCAGAAAAAGAGCTGTGGCGAAATAATCGCATACAAAGAATTTGCAGTTGTCATTTGAAAAAGGAGAATTACACGGACACACAATGCATAGAAATTATGGAAACCACTACCGAAATTGTGTTATGTAGAGACGGTTCAGAGCTTCTCGTCTTACAGTAGTCCGATTAATCGAGAAGTTTGAGGCGATTTGGTTAAGAAACTGGAACTTTTACGAAGCAGTTTACAAATATTTTGACTAATACTCAGCATTTGCATGGTTGCAAGGTTCACTTGACAAAACATATCATCGTCTCCGATGATTTACTGAATTGCCGGGTTTAGAGAACTGATAATAAGAAAGTGACCTTTCATAACGTCTCATGTAGCTACCTCGGGCCACTGATTCGTGTGCATTTTGGACTGTCGGAGTAATTTAACCGTTTTTATCCGAGAATGAAGCTGACAATGCGATCACCATCAACGGCGTTTGCTTGCCGTGAGGTGACAAACAACCTTTTCTCACCTCAAATTACTGAAATAGTATCGAAGACATGTAGTTTCAACAGGGTGGTGCAACCTGCCACTCAGCAAACGAAACAATGAAATTGTTGCAGGAAGAGTTATCTCACGCCGCAGTGATGTGAATTCAACACCAACATCATGCGATTTGATTTGATTTTTAGAAACAAAATGTGTATCCAAAAAATATCAGAATTGAGAAACGAGATTCGAAGTGCCATTCATGAAATTGAGCCAGTGCCAAAATATCATCAAATTTTGTCAACAGGACGTACGGCCTCGGTCATTTACCGGATATTGTGTTCCCTACATAATGGAGGTTATTTATGGAACACTATACTCTGTATTATAATAAAAGCCTTAGCAATTTTCAAATAAACACCGCATTTTTTCAGAACAGGGGGTTTTCGTTGTAACGAATGTATCACTGAAGAAACCTATGGTGATGAAAAAAGTCGAATTTTGTAAAATAAATGAAGCCAAAAAATGTAGATTTTAAAAAATCTCTGTGTGTCTGAGTATGTGTGGTGGTCTTAAAGTTTAGCCTAAACGAATTGACTAATCGGGGTGAAACTTCATATTTACGATTTTCCCTTAAAATAAGATATTCCAGTAATTTTTAGACGAAATCGGTCCACCGGAAGTGTTCGCTTCCATAGGAGCTTTAACGTTTTTTTGTAAAACGAAACTTTAAATGTATATCATTTACAAGAAAAATAATTAATAACTTAAACATTTTAAATTAATTTTGCAACAATATCGCCACAGGCCAGTTTTCCAAACTTTAAGCTCAAGTTTTCACCAAAAACAGTTTTTTCCAACAAATCGGGATGCAATTTCATAATTATTGTAATTTATTTATTTTACTGGCGCTACATTCCTTAGTGGGACTTGGCTACCTTATTTCTAAGCTTACATAATCGAAGCTTGCATAATTGAATCCTAAAGCAAAAAAATTTATGACGGGAACTGATGACGCATTGTCTCTCTGTTTTACGTACACCTAAATATATCCCCCTCATACTAAAACTTTATCAAGATTTGGGAGGTTCCAGTGATATTTGGTTAAAATTGGTTCACCGGAAGTGACAGCTTCCAAATATTTTGAAAAGAACCTTACATCTAATAAGAATTGATTGTTTGGGATGAAATTTCATAGTTAAGATTTTTCTATAAATTGACGGTCCATCGGAAATGGCAGGAGCTTTTTTTTCCTACAAATATTTTAAAAAGTTTAAAGTATTTACGAAAATGATTAAAAACAAAATTATTGTAAATTAAGTTTCAAACAAAATGTCTTCAGATGTTTTTTTTATTTTCCGGGCGGATTGAGTATTCCGAATCAAACTTCATAGTGTAACGTTTTTCACTAATTATAAGATCCTTGCAAAATTTGACGTATATCTGTGTATCGGAAGTGGCTGCTTCGATGGGAGCTTTACCAATTTTTGAAATAATCTTGGGAAGTTTAACATTTACCGAAAACAACAACGTGTATTGTAAATGTTTGTATACAGTAGTGGTAAAAGAAAGTCGGGTGTTGGCCACAACAACTTCATTTCACTCTTTTTTATTTTCTAGCTGCCAATAAAAGTTTTCCTTTTTTTGAAAATACTCTGATATCCTTTCAAACTATTTCTAAAATATCTACACACACATTATAAAATGAAACATCAACCAACACGATACATTTTACGATACCTGGGTTGAAATAAATTTATCCCAAATGTTGTGTATGTTCACCCCATTTCATAATAAGCCAAATACATTTTTTTTATTTATTTTGTATTAGACTTGTTATCCCCAATTGACTTAATATTCCAACAACAATAATATCTATTTTATATATCTTAGCTTAGCGTGTCAATTTCAATTTAGAAATGTTTCGACATAGCACTATACACATTAAATTATTGGCATCTAGGAGGCTGCGAGAAGAAGATAAGATATCATACTTAATTTTTAATGGTTAAAATGGTTTTTAATGTCGTGTCATTCAGTTTTGTATCCATTCATGATTTGGTTATGGAAATCGCCAATTTATTGAGATAAGTGAATTTACTAGAAAGAAAAGCACATCATATTTTCAGTAACCTGTAACACTAATAAAACCTGATACTTTTAAATGAACGTAATAAATAGTTCATACTTTGTTTCAGCTTTACTGCGGACACCTGTGTATAACGCTTGCATACAGCGGAACAATATTGTAACAGACGTTTTACTGCAAACTCAGTTATACATTTTTACTGCAGAATAATAATTTCGTCTTATTGTTTTTATTACAATATCAACTTTGTATATTTATTGCAGCTGGAATAAAACTGTTAAACGTATCAGAAATAAAATATTAAAAAAGCTCTTTACAGAGCTTTCATACTACGAGAAAATATATAACTACTTTTTTCATTACATGAATACAATGAAGATTGAAGAATGAATGTATTAATATCGCCCCAATTAGATACGTATGGATTGGTAAATATAATTCGCGTGTGAACGATTTGTATGTTTAGAGAATGAAAGTTCAAATGGATACGGCTACCTACGCATATTTTTATTTAGACACGATTTAAGGGAAATTTCTAATTAAACAGAATGTTGCGTGCGTTATAGTTTAGTGGTTAACACTGCCCACTGAAGTGGTCGACCGGTAATTTTATGTATCGAAATCCTATGTAAATCGTTTTTGATGTGGGTGGATCTTTTGACGTTTTCATTATCCAAAACAAATTGTAATTTCATTAAAACAATACTAACTGTAAATTTTATTTTGCTATTCTTGGGAGCTTAATATAAATATATTTTGTGGAGTAAAGGGGGTTGAAATAAAGATAGTCAAACAATATGCAAAAAAAGTTAGACGTTATTTTTAACTTTCTTCCAGTATATTCTTTCTTAGTTAAACACGGAAAATAAAGTTTTATTATGGTAGCTTTTCACTACCGAAAAATTATAATTATAAAATATTAATTTAAATTACGTTAATTATATTACCAATTTGTTTCCGAAATCTTCGTAAATACAAGGATCAAATTTAACAAAAATAGTGGGTTAAATCGACGACCCAGTAAAATCAAAAGGATAAATATAAGATATTTATTTTAACGATCAAGATCATTGTCTCAATTGAGCAATTTTGAAGATTCTCTTGATTGTTTGTTTTTATTTTATCCGTAAAAGATTAAATGAGAATATAATTTTTTCAGTTGCAGTTGGGATTTTAAAGTTAAAATACCTAAAATAAGCTCGTGCTTCAATTTGAACAAATATGTGATAAAAATAAATACTACCTAGTAAAACTGAACCAACAAGGCCATCCTCAGGTTAATTCGAATACAGTCACGTCAATTATAGAATCCGCGGAAGCGAATCGCTTTGCTAATTTCAATACCATCCCGAAAAATATCGTAATTGTATGGAAAACGCATTTCTAATCCCGAAATAATTTGTTCATCTATGTATCTACGAAATTTGTATTAATTAATATGAGAAAGCTAAAATTATCCCGAAAAGTTACTAAATTAATAATGCGATACGATTATACAGATAATAATTGTAATATTTAAAATAATTTCCATAAATATTCAATGTTCGAGCCTGATTATCTTTATCCATGTATTACTATGGTTGTATTGAACTTTTCCATTTTATATGAAAAGTCGGTTAAATTAAAAATTTAATTGCTGGAATCCAGGAGATATCCCCCCCGAGATTATTTGCTCAAAAGTTCGGTCCATCCATCTCAGGTAAAACGCCAATAGATCAATTCTGAACGTTGAATATAAAGGCTTGATCTAAAGCACAATCTCAGCATCGGTTTCATATCTAAAATGGGTTAAATTTACAATTTATTTGCGGAACTTCTAGGGAAAACCTCATCGGTATTTGCTCAAAAGATAGGGATAAAACCAGAGACGATTGAGCTCTTGGAAAACAACATTCGGCGAGTTTTTAGTGAGATACAGCCACAATTGCTGCGAAGATTGATCGAAAATTGGACCTCCATTTCGCCACATAGCCTAAATCATATTCAAGCATTAATGGCATAAAATTATCTATCCAATATAGCTAGTTTTACTGATATTCAAAATGTTTTTCTTTGTTTTATTTTAATTAAAAATTGTGAACCTCTAAAAAAACACCCGTTATAGTGGTGAAATTTGATATCCTAACGACATTTATTGGTAGAGCGGTGATTCTTCTTTTGGTTTTGTTGTTTGCTGTTCTAGAGCTAGTTGTTTCTTGATGATTAACTAATTTGTAGAAAACTCTTTTGCGGTGGACAGTAAAGTTTCTGCTGGTTCTGGTGAGTGTTGAGCTTTCATTTTTTAACTTGGTCTATTATTCCGATTAAACACCTAATTGGGTTTCCCTTTTTAATTCTTCCTTATCCACTTGTAATGAATTAATGTCCTCATTATTTGCAGGGTTAGGTGTTGTCCCAAGTAGTGTCCGTGTTCCAACAGCTTTTATGAGTTTCCCATTTTAATTTCTCTTTCTTTAAAAATGGGAATTCTTCTTTTGATTTAGTTGTAAATTTCTTTATTACTCTTAAATGTTCACGGAGTTCGATGTTTTCTGTCTTCTCCGATCTTCTCCGAAGATCTTGATAATCTTGATAATTTGGAGCTTCATCCAAATAGGTTAAACAATCATTGGGCCACCCCAGAATCAATTGGGCCAGCCTCTGAAGAGTGTGATTTTTGCAGCTTATCTGCGCTGTACCACCTCGGATATATGAGACATATGCTGAGATTGTGCTTTAGATCAAGCTTTTATATTCACCGTTCAGAATTGATCAATTGGCGTTTTATCTAAGGTGGATGGACCTAAATTTTGAGCAAATAATCTCGAGGGGGATATCTCCTGGATTCCAGCAATTAAATTTTTAATTTAACAGACTTTTCATATAAAATGGAAAAGTTCAATACAACCATAGTAACACATGAATAAAGATAATCAGGCTCGAACATTGAATATTTATGGAAATTATTTTAAATATTACAATTATTATCTGTATAATCGTATCGCATTATTAATTTAGTAACTTTTCGGGATAATTTTAGCTTTCTCATATTAATTAATACAAATTTCGTAGATACATAGATGAACAAATTATTTCGGGATTAGAAATGCGTTTTCCATACAATTACGATATTTTTCGGGATGGTAATGAAATTAGCAAACAAATGCACCAAAATAGAAAAGGTGTTTTTCGGACTGGTTTTTCGGGCCAACTTCACATACATATCGAATGTGGATTTTTAAATGCATATAATAAAAATTAAAAACAATTGCTATAAATCAAAGTTACCTGGGAAATATGTATTAATTTCCACACAAATCATTTTTTATGATTCCCCGCATCCACGCAATAAAATAGTTGCACATCTATATGATTTTAAATTTGGGAGGGAAGGGGAGCAGGGAAGAAAGGGAGCTTTCTATGACGCAATTATAAAAGGGATCAGGATCGGTAACCGGTTAAAAACGTTGAGAAAAACCCCAGTTAAAACGAATGAAATATTTTCGTGTCATAATTGAAATTTAAATACAACAGGAACAAGTGCCGAATTAGATCCACGAACAATATTTAGTTTAATTAAAAGAAGACCTCAAAAATGCAGATTCGAAATGCGAAAAAGACTTTATATTATTAAGGAATGAAAAAAAAACGTTCAACCCGTTTTTAGATTCACAACGATTTTGAGGTTTTATATCCAAATACCTGTAATAACCTGAAAACTAAGCTTACGGATTAGTTTTGTCAACATATACTAACAATCTCTGAACAAATAGGCTAAACCAAACCTATTGTTGAATAATTTTAAAGGTAGAATTATTAATATTTTATCCTTCAAATTTATTTAATATATTTGTATTTTTTATCATTTTAGCATCAGCTGCACAAAAAGGTTGTGGAGTGAAAAGTAGAACAGATATTAAGTCAGCCGGTGTTAAACTATTTATATTAAATGGACAATTGTTTAAAGACTAATTATTTTTGCTCAAGAGAGAAATAAATCAAATATATCAAATCTTATTTGATCAAAAGCTTATCCGAACAAATAATATTGAATTTAACATAAAATACGACGAAAAATTGAAAAGCTTTTTAAGTATTACTATACTAGTAACATTATAATAGGTAGGGAAAAAAATTCGTGGCATTTTTCCCGGTAAATGGCTTTACATTCATATGTCACAGTAGCCATTGATAGTATCAATGGCAATTCTTATATGTGTTTGAAAGGTGACATTTTAACTTGTTTTTTGACATACAAAACATTAAAATCAGTGAAGTGGTGCAAGCGCTTTCGTTCTGGAAATATGGATGTCAAAGATGCATCTCGCTCTGGTCGACCAACCACTGGAAAAGTCGATGAAATCATGCAGAAAATTGAAGAAGACCGAAATATAAGCAGCCATGCAATTAAACCATTTGAAAATGGCTGGATACAAAAAAAAGTTTGACGTTTGGGTACATGAATTAACAGCTATACATTTAATGAAACGAAACGAAATCGAGCCATTTTTAAAGCGAATGATTACTGGTGATGGAAAATGGATAAGATACGATAACGTTGTGCGGAAAAGATCATGGACGAAACGATGTGAAACTTTCCAAACGGTATCAAAGCCACGATTGAAGCTAAGAAAGGTAATGCTGTGTGTTTGGTGGAATTGGAAAGGAATCGTGCATTATGAGGTGCTGCCACCATACTAAACAATTGATTCTAATGTTTACTGTCAGCAACTAATGGGTTTAAGGTAAGCAATTCAGTTAAAACGCCCAGAATTGATCAGCAGAAAGGGCTTTGTATTCCATCATGATAACGCTAGACCATGCGCATCATGAGTTAATCTACAGAAGTTCTATACTACAGAAGTGCTACAGTGATGGGATCATGGCTCTACCAAAAAAATGGCAGAAGGTCATTGATCAAAATGGCACATATTTAGTTTAATAAAGTACATTTGAAATTAGACAATTCTTTGTTTCAATGTCAACCCAAAGAACTTTTTCCCTAACCCTCTATTTTCGACATCCCATTTCAAAAACTATCTACTACGGTGAAATATTGTAATACACTACTACCAGTGGCACTATCCTGGTAATTCTCCGGGAGTACGGAATTGGGGAAATAATTTATATTTGTAATTTCTGTTCAGAGTATTTTTGTCCAACCTCCTGTGGCACTATTCCCGCTTTCCCCGGAATTAGGAAATTGGAAAAAATATGTTCATTGTGTTTATGTTTAATGGTGTTTTCCAAACACCGGCTTATTACAGACTTATTGACTTATTTGACGCCATATTGAATAAGTCGGTCCAATTCATTGTACCGATTTATTTGTGATGTAATAAAAAAAAACAAAACGCAATTTCTTTTACATGGAAGAAAACAATTTTTTGACATGTTGGTCGTTGCCACTAGATTGAAAATAAAAACTGCATGTATTACATCATAGAGCAAAACATACAGAAGAGGGCTGATGTAGTGTAAATTTTATTCTGTTCCGAGGTTAATATATTTTACTATTGACAATCTTTATAAACCAAACAAGAACAATGAACTATAAAATAGCTATGCCGATATGTTTAGAAGATACAAGGGATAAAGGGAGAGATATAAGGGATAAGATATAAGGAATAAATATAGGAAAAAAAATTGTGTATCTCGGAAGAGAAATTGGCTTATAAAATTTGCACTACATGATTCCGCTATTCTGACGTTTCTGTGTAGACGTAGTTATTCAAATAAGTCTCCTCACGAGGTAACTTATTTGAATAAGTCGGTGTCCACAAATAAGTCGGTGTTTGGCAAACAGACTAAATTATATTTTTCTGACCTTGATTGGGAAACTTTTATTTCACAAAATTTTTAAAGCGAAAAATAATTCCCCATATATCTTTGTTTCTAAAATAGTTACTTCCGACTAATTCCAAGGGAAATTGTGACACAGTTATGAGTTTAGTATTATTTAAGTAAAATCTAACTAAACTTTGAATTTTTAAAATGTATAATTATGCATGATGAATTAATTAATTGTATAGAAGCCTCTCAAAATCAAAATTAAAATATTTTCCTTTATGAACTATTTTTATTATTGCAAAATGATTTAAAACTTTAACTGTGATTTTTATATTTTAAATATTTGTATAAAATGAATTATGTTCTTTCTGTTTTGTACCAACAACTATCAATTTGTATGTATCACACTATGTTTTACACTAAATAGATGTTTTCGTTGACTTTTAAAATAATTTAGTTTTGACTCAAAATAAAAGGATTATTACGTATTGTATAACTCTAACGGAGCTGGTTTTCTTATTTTGGGTAGTCAATTTTCATTCCAAATTTTACAATTTTTAGCTAGTAATTTTAGCAACATATAATAGCGAAATTGTTTTTCACGGCCCACATGTAGGTACAAACTACGTACCACGAAAAGAGTCTTATATTTTAATAACTTTAACGTCTCTAGGTTAAGTTCGCGCTGGTGTAAGCTATTAGACGTTAAAAATCACGTCTAATTTCTAACCGTGTATAGCGCCCACAACACGTTGACAACTTACATTACCGATAGTATGAACGTTAAATGTCAATTTTTATAGAAGCAAATTATTTATTTAATCTACGATTTAATATACGAATTTTGATATTTAGGTATAACTAAAGGTTCGATTCCAATGCGCGTCACACCCTCTGACCTGGTATATTTAAAAATAGCTAGAAGCCTTATTAAAATATTTGAAAGAGTTGTTCGCAATAAAATGATTCATTTCGTGTAATAATAAACCTTACAACCGATATATAAAATATAAATATAGATTTCTCAAAGTAATTAAATTTGTTAATTAATATACTTTCCTATCTGGCCGATAAATTAAAAGGAAACTCGGCAAACTTAATTATTTAATTTCCACTGAAGATTTTACAACAATCGTTTAAAAATTGACCAAGTCTCGTGGAGAAATATCACATTCAAGAAATTTATTAAAAATTTCGATTGCACCGCTGACCAATTCAGATTAAACTTGGCTGATTTCTGATGGCTTTGGAATTGAATTAGTAAATTACGTAATTACACCACACAAAAATTTAAGTGATTCTTGTGAAGGAATTTTATAAAAATATACAATGCCCATTCAAATTATATGCTCCAATTAACAACTTTTTGATTAATCCAATATATAATGAAAATTAAAATTAAAACCAATGGGGATATTCTTATAAATATTATATGCTTTACATGAATGGCAGCTTTCAATATTCAAATACTCGAATTAAGAAAACTTGTATTTTTTTCATATATAACAAGTTGCAATCAGCCCTGTAGGCATACAACATTTTTCAAGAAAATAAAATATAAATTTCCCTACAGAGCTTTTCATGCTTTATTTAGTCCGAAACGAACAATTTTTTGTGTGTTAAAAGTATGAATTATTCCGATTTATAAATTTGTGAAGCATATCTCTTATCCTTTTAGCCGCCGAACATTTCCTTTTTTGTGTTCTGTTATGTAATGATATTAACTTTGACGAATTAGGTCTTCGGGGATTTTTATCTATTTTCTACATAAAGCATATACTGCACATGAAGGCTAGCATAACTAGAACACTTGTTGTGCTGATTTTTACCAGAACATTTTTAAAAGTCATGTGTCCTGATTGTCTAGTGAAATTTTGGTTGTGAATATATACGAAATTATATCCTGTTTTTAGGATAGCAACAAAAAAAGTGGAAATGAAAATGAAAAATCGTTCCCAAATGACCAAGCATACAGAAACAACGAAATTATAGAGATTTTGCAGTTTTATACTCATTCATCTTAATTTGCATTGTCATGAAAAATTACCTGAGAATTACATAAAACTCGATTTGTATATTTTATATTAGGGGAGAATATTAATTTTTGGTCTTGTGAATTTTTCTTATATTTTAATTTCAAATATATGTACTTAGATTAGGTTTAGTCTATAATTTATGTTTGCCTAGCTTTGTCTAAAAGCAACAGTACTGTAAATACAATGCTAGAATTTATGCTTAGGTCCTAAGTTTTGCCGTGGCATTATTACTATTATTATTATGAATTAAAGAATCATTATCAACAATATTAAATCAGTTATTTAAAGTCAATGGAAGAAATTAGCTTTGATACGCGACATTTCGTCTAGAGTGGCGACGCTAAATTAAAAACGCAAACCCTTACTAATTTAGAGGCAAAAACCGATCGACTCCATAATAGTACGGAGATACTTCAAAACTATGCCGATTTAGAAGGACTGGCGTGTGGCGGTTTTAAATCTTTTAAACTGAAGACAACTCCTGGCGATATTCCTGGCGAAAATTAAATTTACAATTCAGTATACACCAGGGCTGATAAAAGTAAAATATAAAATTGTTTAGCAAATTTTTGAAATAAATTAATCTTCCCCAGGAAAACGTAAATTTAACCTATTATTGCACAACATATTAAAGTTCTAGTCTAAACGATTATACATCTTTTGTTCCCATCCTGAACAGATTCGTTTTTACTCCTTTTTCAAGGCAAACTGAATTTTGTTTATATCGACCGAGATTTTCGCAGATTTTCGAATCGCTATATCGATCGCTATCTCGGTTAAAAAAGTAGTTTTTAAAATGTCAGAGTGTGTGTATGTCTATATGTGCGGGTATGATTCCTTGCAGACCACTTGTTGTTGCTCTCTACAGCCCAGATGGATTGACTAGATAGGAGTGAAACTTCACGCTTAAGCTTTTCAATTAAAATGGGAGATCCCTGTGATTTTCGACCGAAATCATTTATCGGAAATGGCAGCTTCCATCGGAGCTTTTTCGTTTTTTGCATATATTTTTAAGGTTTGCAATTTATAAGAAAAACGGAAACTTTAGCTGGCAGGTCCTAGTGATGTGTGGACGAAATTGGTCCACGGACGTTTAAGGTTCATCAGGAGTTTTTCGTTTTTTGTAAATATTTAAGAAAAATATAATTTATGAAAAAAACGACTAGGAGCTAAAAGATTGCAAATTTGAAAATAGAAATTTTTGACAAAAAAAAATTTTCTAAGCAAAAATTCGGTCCCAGTACAGATCACGTGGATTGTTGGTCAAGATGCAATTACAATGTGAATAATATTTGATCCAAGGTTGAAGCTTCCAATTTGTAATCCTATATTAGTAGAGCTCTATTTTTACCCTTAAATTTGCAGTTTAAGAAGTCGTATTACGAAAATTTGTGTCATGATAACAACAAGCGTACGTTGTGCGTGCGGTAATGATAAATGCCTTGGGTAGCTATTGGTAGTTGTTGTTCTTGTATTTGTTGTATTCGTTTATGCAAATTTCCTGACGTCATCCTCTTCAGTTGATATTTCCAAATCGCGTTCAGTTGGTAGATACCTTTGGTAGGTTGATGATTCGATTCTGGTTGTAGTTGAGCTTTTAGGTATATTGATGAGTTCTTGATCACAAGCTATAAAACCATGTAGTACTTCTTAAACTAAGAAAATCTAATTATTGTTCTTCAATTTAATTTACGTATCTCGTATGTCTCTAAATATTTGTTATTATATTTGATTGGGTTTATGGAGTGAATTAGGTGTAGGAATATAAAGATATAGGTTCAAAAATTTGGTATTTCTCTATGTTACTCATTGGAAATAGTTCAAAAATCAAATATTGGCTCTGAATGACATGTTCTAATAAAAGATTAGTTGTTCGTAAGCTTCATTTCGTCCGGGTAGAGAAACAGCTGCGACCTTATTTTATGTGTTAAAAGTGGTTATCGTTTTATCTTACTGAAAGTTGCCTTTATATAAAATATAGCATGTGATTATCAGACAATTCGCATTTTGATAAAAACTGTCTTCAATAATAAAAAATCAACACGGTCAACCATTCTTGAAAATTTAATCTTGTATGCAAAAAGCTTTTACGTAAGGTGCCACTTCCGGTATACAGATATCCAACATATTATGTTCTCCCAATTTATGAAAAAAATTAGTATGAAATTTGATTCCGTAAAGTCAATCCGCCTCGACTAGAGATGCCGATTTTTTGTGAAATATAGTTTCTTGAACAAAACTCGTCATTTCCGGTAAGATTGAAACTTCATCTACATAATTTTTATTTTAATCGTTATTTTGGTAAATGCGATGCTTTCCAAAAAATGTATTTGTAAGAAACGAAAAGCTTATTTGAGAGTTGCTGAACAGTTTTATTAACCTCACGGGTTAAAAAATTATGTCAGTCTACAATGGGCGAATAAAATAGGGATAATTGTGATAACAATTTATTCAAAAGTCTAAAGATTCAGGACGCTATAAAAAATCTACCGCTTTGTGGAGGTAGTAGGCATACTCTATATGAATTTATAGAGAATGTTGGAGGAAATCCTCACATTGTGAGAGCAATAAGAAACAAAATCTTGCGCCAACGAAGTTCTAACTCATGAAAGGCAACCTAATCACAGATTCAGCTGATAAGCGCAACGAAACAAATGTTGTGTGGAACTTATACAGCACTTCGCAGGCAACGACCCGATACAGAAATGTTATGCTCGAATAACTGAGATCCAAAGCATGATTATATATAATATCAAGCTTAATGAAACCAACGCCATGCAAAACGTGATTTTTACCAAGAAATGTGTTTTTACATATACTTTACGGTACACATACTACCATAGAGAACCTATGGGAGGCATTTACGAATTGCCTCAAAGAACAAAATATGGCCTACATAAAAAAGGTAGTAACATTCACTTTGTATCTGTTCCACTGATGAATTAAACTCCATCGCCTTCGACGTTTCGGAGCGTACACGTTGATTGGGAGCGTGCAATCAACACGAGAATTGATGATATCACGCACAAACAGTGCGGAAGCTACACCTCGGCGATTATATCTAGACGTTGCAGTTTCTAAATATTACATCGATTCTGATAAGGCGGAAGAACGTAGTCCTCATCACGCATGGATGATAAACGTCGTAGCGCGAACACAATAAACTGTTTATAGATACTCTCAATCCTCTCAGAATGACAGTGGTAGGAGGGTGACCAAACAGGAGATGCAAACTCCAAAATGGACCGAACAAAGCATACGTATAATGATGTGAAAGTTAACTGGTCACTAAAGTTCTTGCAGTTTCGTTTAATGAAGCCAAGCATAATGTACGACTTTGAAATAATGGCGTTAACATGCCTGGTAAATGTAACATCAGATTCCGAGATCACACCAAGATCCAAAATAAACTCAACCCGATCAATGGTTTCGTTGAACAGTTGATATTGATAAAAAAAACAGGCAAGCGGATACGGAAGAAAGAAAGAGTTTTGCATTTACTCACGTTTAAAGCCAGTAAATTGTTAATTGACCAACTGCAAAAGCGGTTTAAGTTATCTTGTAACATTTCGCAGTTTAACACACGTCGTTAATAAATAATGAAAGCAACAGTGGGCCGATGTGGCTACTTTGAGGCACGCCGGATGGCGCCCGAGATAATGGAGAAAAAGAATCCAGAATGCTAACAGATTGCCAACGATCTGAGAGATAAGAACGCAACCAGTCGGTGGGAATGTAATCACGGCCGAGAGTCTCCAACTTGCTAATAAGAATGGAGTGATCTCTCACATCGAAAGCCCTTGCGAAGTCTGTGTAGACAACGTCAAGTTGCTGCTTGGAGTTTAGACAAGTTAGACACGTTAGACCTATCGGGATATAATATGCTGAAAAAGAGAAATAAGTGTCTTTGAACCATGGACTAAAACAGTTTGAGTAAGACAGAGAGAATGGCGATTCAACGATAATTACTTACCTCACTTCTATTACCCCCTATCAACACATGAGATTTTCTTGGGAGCTGGAAAAATACCACGACGACAAGAAGAAAATTGCAGGGGCTAGACTTACAGCAAAACGTTTGAATAGAATCGGCGGAAGATCGTCATAACCCGCTCCTTTACTAACATCGAGAAGGAACAGTTGATCCAGAACCTCCTATTCGGTAAATTTGAGATGATCGAAGTGGCTTCTTGCAAAGAATTTGACAAACAAATTGTAAATGTCGGATGGCTGACTGGCGATGGTGATCTGGTAAGACATATTCGACGAAAAACCGGATACCTTTTTCTTCCTGTTAATGACGTTCCAAAATTTTTTGGGATTGAAAGTCAAAATATTATTGAAAAGAAACCAATTAAGGGCCTTAAATTCCTTGCAGGCACTAACGAAATCGGGATAGTATTCTACACCGTAAAGCCGAGCAGCATTAACTCGGTATTATACCATGGCTCCCGAAAGCCGGATTTATTATTGAAAATCCGCGGAACGCGCCTGTCAAATTCGCACCGCGCTATAAGAAGTCCTAATCGGCAGTGCTGAGAAATTCATTCAAGGGTGCATAGTCCACCGGATAAGTTAAAATCACCCACAATGATAATTTGATCACAAGGGCGCCCTTAAGTCACCCATAATGATAATTTAATAATAATTAGCTTCCTACACCACAATACTGTCATTATAGGCCATTTATAAAATTAAACCGAAACAGCAACGGAAACAGCCAAACAAGCAACAGGTTTACGTTTAAACCACCAGTGGTTCTACCAAAAAGAGCAGAATCGAAGGACCACAAGTTTAATAATAATCAATATAACTAATATTCGACTGTTAACCCAAAGAATGATTACCAATTCCAGCCAATGGGTCTCCCAAAGATCCGGTGTCAAGAATTACATACAAATAAAGATCAGCAGACTGCTATGTACAAGAGCCTGAACTACACTTCCTCGGTCGGTCGACGAAATTTTCATCCAGAAGCCTCCCATCCGGAATCGGATCAAACGTGTATACCCTTCCAAATATACAAATACTCACCTTAACAAACCCAAAATATTAGAAAGTTCGTTCATTCTTCATTCTTCATAACTATGTTTAAAGATAATCAGATAAACCAAAAAGTCTTTCTTGGATTTTTTCTGTTCAAATTTCATAAATAAATTGATGGTTTAAAAAGATTGGAGACGATACAATAACTAGACGTAATTTTAGATCTTGCTAAACCTGTTCTTAAAACCAACAAGGTCAAAATCTGCCTATTATTGAAGCATTATATTATTCGGCATAAGCTCACCCTATACTACCGAGAAGCAAGTTGAACGCTGAGCTTCAGATTGATGTAGAAAATGGGGATGTATACATCATCCCGACAATCAATAACGACAACTTAATCATGCCGGAGGGAATCTATCACTGCAAAGATTGGTCTGCGGTTTCAGAAGTTGTGAATTACCGGAATTGCGATTGAACAACATTGCCGAATTATTTAAGAAAACATGTCGAGCAGAATCGTACATCGATTTAAGGTGAAACAGTACTAATTTACTTAGAACAGAACATCTTACACAGAGGAAATTTCGGTAATTTTATAGTTATGCCATCAATATGAAGAATTATTTCTCAGCACAGAACAACGTCTATCTTTTACAAATACTGTAAAAAAAATATGAGAGATGAACAAAAGTTATCGATACCCTCATATTCATAAGTCGCGATAATCGCAAGTTAAACGAGAAGACTATTGAAGATCTATACTCTGTACCAAACATCACCGGTACATACTAGAGAAATTAGAGAAATCAACCGTGGATCTGGAAAATTGAATTCCACCGGATAGAGGTGATAAATCAAAACATCCTTAAAACCGCGGTTTTCGTCGACCACGGGTACGGGGTGAAATATATTTTTTTTTATAACCTTTTAACTAAAACATGAGTTCCTTCAGCGAACGAGCTTATCTACCGCCAATCTTCCACCAACCGAATCTACACGTTGTCACCACAACATTATTGCGGTAACAGTAAAGAGCTTCAACGATTACTAGTTCAGCGATTTACTTCTTTCACTCTCATTCTTGGTAGAACGATGCTTTTATTCACCTTAAACCTTGTTTGAAAAATTTAGAAAGACTTATAAGATCTTAAAGTCTTGTTGAACATTTTAATACCCATAACCAAAATATCATGCTATATAAGTGTTTCTTTGATTTCTTGATGTTAAGCCAGCTTAAGTATTTCGTTACAAAAAAAAACCATGGAATTAATATGAATAACAAAGGTATTATACAATCTGATATCATGTAATGGATATAAGCCATAAAAGTGGAACATGAGTACGTTTAGAAATTAATCGAAAATTTTACCAAAAAAAAACGTCTAATCAAATTTTATGTTGTGAACAAAATTATTTAATAATAATTACCTCAGGGAACCATAAATGTTTATTTTTGGATTAAAATCGACATAAAATTGTTTTTCAGGTTAACCACAAACATGTTTGTATCGTACGATGTGTGTGTATGAAGGATATACATATGTAGGTGCGTGGAGACTGGGTAGGCCTATTAACAGTATACGTATATGTTAATTAATTATTTTACAAATTTGTATTAAACCAGATTTAATTAATGTAAATTGGATTCTAAATTTAGATGAGTGTTCGGTTAATTATTTCTACTAACTACGGTATGTATTGATGAAGATTGCACCAAGTCAACAATACGTGTAATCAAAAGTTAATCTAAATTTCATTCAATTAATACGAAATCAAAATCACATATCCTCGAGCGCAATATTTTTTTGGATTTAATGCTCGTATGTGCTGCTGTTGTTTTAATTCGAATTCAATCTGATTTTGGTGCTGAACAAAAAAAAATCCATATATACCATTGTTTTATACCGAAATAATTGGAGCACATAACAACATCAGTTAAACTGGGAGAAAGCAGCTAAAAAAATAAAATTTATAAAAAATCTGTAATAGCTTCTATAATTGATTTTCATTTTATATAATATGTGGAACACATATACGGAAAAGAACGGCAAGTAAACTTCTTATCTCATACGACGTGTTTCTATGCTTCATAGTATACGTAAGAAATCGTATACGGTGTTTTTATATACAGGGATTTGAAAATCTTAATCTATCTATAAATTTATCACACCGTATACAGTTCCATCCATAGCATAATAGTTTTGTAAATCTTTCTATAGGGCATTGAAAATTTTTATTTGAAACTTTTCAATTCAATTATCGGTTTATTGTGTACAATTTGAGTTAAAAAATTAGAACACGTTTAATTAAACGTATTATACCAGCGTATAACGATTGCATTTTTAATGGACCTGTTTTATTGTACATAACCCTTTTAATGAAAAATTAATATAATCATAAAAAAAAAATTCCATTAAAATTAAAAATAAATTTAGGATTCCTCCGCCATTATTTGGAGGATAAAATAAAAAAGCAGCACGATGGATTTTAATTACACAACCAATACGGCAAAAACACTTTAATTTCGGTATATAAATACCTGCAGTATTTTAATTCACATCTCCCGTGTCTTACGTTCTATATTGGTATAGCTACTTGGTACTCGAAATGCGCACAAACCGAATTATTTATGTGAAATAATTTAAACTTCAATTTTATGATACGAAAAAACAAAAAAAAAAAAAAATTAAATAAAATTTGGGACACCGTATACGTTACGTTCGTACCTACTGTTGTGTAACGTATGTACAAGTAAAAACTTAATGAATAATAAAAATGCTATTAAATTTTATGTTAAGTTTATAGCGGTGGTATATTACGTGAATATAAAGGAAATTGTAGATGAATTTAAAAAGGCGCGATGAAAATATGACAGTAATAATTTTACTGAACGTACTCGTTTCGTACAAAATATCTGCTCCATTGCAGACGTTTTTATTTTTTGTGTGCTTATGCTGTTAATTTTTTACATCCACATATTCAGGTAGATATATATTACGCTAACACTTTTATTACGCGAGTATTTAGGTATGTGAGTTAAACAAAAATACAAAAAAAGTTTTTCATAAAAAATGGAAAATATATAACTGGATCGTGGAATGAAAATTCTATCGTTGCTGTGTATACCCTTAATACGATTTAATTTGGATTTATGCAATGAAATTATTTTTAATGTTTTGTAATATTTTTATTCCTATCAGTACCTATATAAATTTGTTAATTTGATTTAACTAGATTAATGACCACCATCACATTATATTTGTGGACTTATTCGGTCAGATATTCGTCCGGATTTAAAATTAATCTTGCCGCACTTTATCTTTATTTCAATTATCTAGCTTATATAAAACAAGAGCAGAGACTAGAACACTGGAAAATACATCGACGACCCGATATAAAAAATTAACGGATGCGACAAATAAAATTGGGAAGTCATTGACTATCCTAATTCTAGTCCATACAAACTTAACAATATAAAATAATGACACAATATTTTAGAATTGCTATCTGGGGGTCAAGTCGCGTTCCGTGAAAATAGGAAAATGAAAAAAAAAATTCAATGAATTGACCATAACAAATTTTAGTTTCACGCACAGTGGAATTTAAAATTAGATACTAATGGAAAAAGCCTTTAGTTTTCATTATTTCACGGAACGCGACTTGACCTCCTCCCTGGAATGCAAATGGCCTTGCGCAATGCATTTCAGAATTATAAGTATTTTTAAAAACACCAAGAACTTATTCATGCCTAATCTCAGAAAGTCATTTTACCAGAACATCGTATGTCAAAATACGCGGATACCAGTACTATCAAGAGCTAAGGGTAGGACAGTAATATTTCTTAACTGAGCAAAACCGGCTGCTTTCATTAATAAAGTATCCATATGAACCAACTTTGGGTCAGATTCATTCAAAGGTTGTTGTTCATGTTCATTTCACATTTAATTTAGATTTATTTTTTCATATTCACATAATTCAAGTACTTTAGTAAATCAAAATTAAAATAAATAATAGTTTCAGTAAGGCCAAAAGGTTAGGTATAATAGTGACAGCCATTTATAAGATTCAGTCATGAATATTATTTAGTATGGTACTATTTGAAATATACCGTTGTACAGTTTGGGGTCGCAAGAGGCTTTATGGTTTGGTTACCGTAAATAGACTGTTGTCAAATTAATGCACAATTGAAAATATTATCACGAAAGCTTTCACGATTTGCTATATTCAGAAAAACAAAATATAAATTTACCCGATCATACTAAAACAAAAGCTAAATATATATAACTCGTGAACAAAATCAATTTCGTGAACAAAAAATTAATAAAACTATCCCGAATGGCCTTTCATTGCAGCATAATATAATATGTAATTACAATTTGCGGTTTGGTGATCGTAAAAGGTATGTTGCAACAACCAAACTATTCAACGTCCCGAATAACCGTTTATAGTAACACAAAATAATACGTAATTAGATTTGACGGTTTGGTGATTGTAAAAAGTCTGCATTAAAAAATCGAAATAATAAACTACCCCGAATTATATTATTCGTACTACAGAAAACCTTCTGTAGTACGAATAATACGCAATAACAATTAATTTGCGACCAAAAAAAGTCTGTATTAGAAAACGAAATAATAAATCAGTTCGAATAATTCTGTCATAATATATAAGACAACGACCGAATGAATTTCATACCTAAATGCTGACATTAAAAGAAAAATTATTTTGTGGTAAGTGTGATTTTGGTTATAATGAATTGGGTAATTAAAGTGCTTCGACTCATTATGCGAGTATTATGTCTGCCCGTATTTTTAACTTACAATAAAACAAGGTAAGATTTTATAATTATATTTGCATTATGAATAAATGTAATAATGTAATATGATATCATATCATATCATATCATATCATATCATATCATATCATATCATATCATATCATATCATATCAAATCATATCATACCATATCATATCATATCATATCATATCATATCATATCATATCATATCATATCATACCATATCATATCATACCATATCATATCATATCATATCATATCATATCATATCATATCATATCATATCATATCATATCATATCATATCATATCATATCAAATCATATCATATCATATCATATCATATCAAATCATATCATATCATATCATATCATATCATATCATATCATATCATATCATATCATATCATATCATATCATATCATATCATATCATATCATATCATATCATATCATATCTTATCATATTATATCATATCATATCATATCATATCATATCATATCATATCATATCATATCATATCATATCATTATCGTATCATATCATATCATATCATATCTTATCATATCATATCATATTATATCATATTATATCATATCATATCATATCATATCATATCATATCATATCATATCATATCATATCATATCATATCATATCATATCATATCATATCATATCATATCATATCATATCATATCATATCATATCATATCATATCATATCATATCATATCATATCATATCATATCATATCATATCATATCATATCATATCATATCATATCATATCATATCATATCATATCATATCATATCATATCATATCATATCATATCATATCATATCATATCATATCATATCATATCATATCATATCATATCATATCATATCATATCATATCATATCATATCATATCATATCATATCATATCATATCATATCATATCATATCATATCATATCATATCATATCATATCATATCATATCATATCATATCATATCATATCATATCATATCATATCATATCATATCATATCATATCATATCATATCATATCATATCATATCATATCATATCATATCATATCATATCATATCATATCATATCATATCATATCATATCATATCATATCATATCATATCATATCATATCATATCATATCATATCATATCATATCATATCATATCATATCATATCATATCATATCATATCATATCATATCATATCATATCATATCATATCATATCATATCATATCATATCATATCATATCATATCATATCATATCATATCATATCATATCAAATCATATCATATCATATCATATCATATCATATCATATCATATCATATCATATCATGTCACATCATAGAATGAGGCAACTTTAAAGCGAAAAACAGATTCTGGGAATCAAATTGAACTACTCCCAAAGGAAGAGAGCTATTTGAAGCAGGCGGAACATTAGAATGTGAGTTTAACTCCAGTACAATGCCAACCTACTGGCCTACGAATCCAAATAAAATTCCTGACTATATAGATTTATATATATCAAGAGATATCATCGAAGATTACTTATCAGTCAAAAATGAAGCAGAGCTATCGTCAAACCATGCTCCATTCTCCATTTAACAGTAAGTGACACGGTAATAAGGAAAGTAAGCCATCTAAGACTAACAAGTAACAAAACAAACTGGGAATACTTTCTGCACCTACTAGAACAAAACGTCAATCAACAGGCGCAGATCTTGACCGCTTACATGATAGAAGAATAACTGGAAAGCTTCATTAGTGTGAACACTTTCAATGAAGCTTTCCAGTTATTCTTCTATGAACAAAAGAATCTTAAAAAACTTGTGCCACAAACTTAAACTACTTATAAAGGGGATTAATAATGAGTCAATTGCTAGCTTTCTAAATAACCTGACATGGATTATTCCCTGTAGAAAACCACAAAAGTTTAAAAAAGAATAAAGTGCAAGTATGAACCATAAAAATGGTAAAGGAAACCTGGACTCGCAGCTATAAGCAAAAAGCTGAACTGTTTGCTGAACAGCTAGAAAATACATTTAAACCTCCAACTGGATAAATGGATAATGAATATTTAATACCTGTAAGCAAATTGGACGAGGTATCTTTGGTAATAGTTACTCTGAAAGAAATCAAACAAGAAGTAAAAAAATGTAAGATAAAAAGGCCTTGGTTCGACTTGATAACTGGGCAAATAATTAAAGCCCTAAGCACATAATTAATGCTACTTCTAGACCACGTCATGTTTCGAGACAGTGGAAAGGAGCAGCCTTCATAGTTATTCCACAGCCGAATAACTCGCTAACCGACAAAACATCGTATAGGCCAGTTTCCTCACTAAAATATTAAGGACAAAGCCGTAACTATACTATTGCTGTAAATCTGAAAGTCGCAACTTTTTTACTGGTCACCACCAGGAATCGAACCCGGGACTCACGAACAACAACATCAAAGATTTTTAAAACACTTTTTCTCAAGAGACTAAAGCCAATTATAGAGACCAGATAAAGGCACTCAACGATAGAACAGGAACAAAATATCACTGATACTATTTAGGAGGCATTGGAAAAAACGAAAGTACTTTCAGCAATATTCTTAGACCTAGCCCAAGCATTTGATAAGGTTTGGTACATTGATCTGGAATTTAAGCTCCAACGAGACTCTTCTAAACAACATTTTGAACTGCTAAAGTCTTACATCAACGACCGTTACATCCATATGATACAGGAAGGGGAGTACCTAAAACTAAAGAAAATATTGGCAGGGGTTTCAGAAGGTAGTGTTCTGAACCTACTACATTCAATTGATTTACTAAACATAATAGAACCTAGCATAAGAAAGTTTGCTGATATCACCGCTGTTACTACCACTGACGCTAGTATGGTTAAGTCAACACAGCAACTACAAAATGCTATTAATATAGTGAATAACTGGACAAAAAATGGAGAATAACACTAAACGAATCGCTCGGAATTCAAAAGGAATAATTCTCATGGACTTTCTGCGGATAGGAAGAGCGATCACGAAGCAGTACTACAGTGAATTATTTGACCGATCGATAAGAAATTGGGGGAGACACGGCCCCATTCGTCTAAGAAAAAAGTGCTGTTTCACAACGATAACGCACCAGCACATTATTCGGGAACGTCCAAATTGCCTGAACTGCGCTACGAATTACTGCCGCACTGTCTGTCCCTTAACTTGAAAACATGACTTGGATGAATGCTTCTGATGCTAGCCGAAAATTTCAGCCGACAAAAACTGCAATCTGGACATATTTTGTATCAGGTTTTGTATAAATTTTCGCCGAATTTTTTTTTTAAAAATCAATATATCACATAATTCGAAGGTTTAAAGATCATATGAACTGAGTAAAGTTAGACCAATTTCTAAACTGCTGGTTCCCATATTTATAATTTGTCGTATTAGGGTGCTATGAATCTGACTTACGGCACTAACAATGAACACCTGTGCCAAAAATCAGTGTATATTTTATGTAGCATCATAGTGAAATAAATTAAAACTTGGCTGCATGTTTAGTGGTAATTTGGACTGGGTGATGTTAGACCAATTCGTAGGCTGGATCCCGTATTTATAATTCATCGTGTTAGGGGGTCCAACTACTGCTCACATAGCGACCCTGATACTGAGATACTTCGTCGTTTGCATTTGTCACACCGAAAACAGGCATATTGCTGCCTTTGGTTACATATTTACGTATCTACCTGATCGACTTCACGGAGTTACTATATTTCACATTGATATGCGCCTCAAAAGTCTTGGAAAATATCGGCGAATGTGATACAATCTAAGAGTGTCCACATCAGCATCTTGCCCTTGGCAACTGTAGATCACTGATTGTCCGCTACTGATCGCCTACCATATACAATGGGTATCCGTCATTGCCTGTGTTGGTGTTGACAATCTCAGGTCTCTCGGGTATCGCTTGAAATATTTACCATCGATCATACTGAGTGTACCGTTGTTGAAAACTACGAAAAGTTCATGGATTACCACTGCATGAAATTTCGGATTAACAGCTTGATCCGGGATTTTGGCTGCGATAGTGGAATCAATTTCAGTTGATCTTATTTTTTAGAGGAACCAAATCAAAATGTGTGCATGAAGCAGTACAGTATATCCAACAATGATCTTGGCCATACAAACGGTATGATGAAATTCATCAATTACTTTTTACCTTCACTCAGTCCAAATTACCACTAAACATGCGTCCAGCTTTTAATTTATTTCATTATGATGCTACATAAAATATGGCCTGCATTTTGACCTAGGTGTTTACTGTTAGTACACGACAAATTATAAATACGGGACCCAGTTATTTACGAATTGGTCTAACTTCACACAGTTCAAATAACCTTTAAACATTGGAATTATGTGATATTGGTTTTAAATTTTTCTCGGCAAAAATTTACTGCTAACGTCAATAACATGTAATTTTCGCCTAATATCAATAAAATTTTGTACTACCACCTGATACAAAATATGTCGATAATGCAGGTTTTTGGCTAACTTCAGTAGCATGATATAACCACCATAAAATGACTACCACCGCTTCTGAATGATGAAGTGGCCCATCGAAAATTTCTATCCGAATAATTTTTTAAGCAATCTACACTACTTTTCATGGTACTCGTATACAGTTGGAATTTTTGTTGCATTCTTCCATGTACGTAAATAAAATACTAAAAGCATCCTCGTAGGGCAAAAAGAACAACGGAAAATATTTTGTATAATCTCTTGAGTTTTTCAAAAACTTTTTCAAATAATTTTTTTTTTCCAGGCTAGAATTTTATTTTTCATAATACAAAAATTGTAAATTTCGTGTACTTTGGTTGTTTCAACATGGGCATATTTTTTATTGTTCAAAAGTGTTTTAATGATTTGCTGAGAAGTTTTGCAGTTGCAGTAGTACGAGAAACATCGTGTTCAACATAAGCTCACAAAATAGTTTCTTGCAGATAAGGGAAATCGATATAACTTCTGTCTAGTTCGATATCACAATATGTCACTCGAATTTTATTTTATACGAGATACAAACTTCATAATTTAATATGTTTATTATGAGGATTAAATTTAGTCATGTATGTATAACTTTATATGTCGTATAAGAATTCTTATCATCATCATCATCATCATCATTTATATTATTGTCATAGCTTTTGGGTACATTTTCAAAGAATATTTCTTATCACAATTCTAAATCATCTCATAAATATATCAATTATTTTATGATATGGTAGATTTAAACATTATATTATATGTGCATATGTCTTACATAACCTAAAAAAAATGTTATTTCGAAATAGTCAACAATAGATGTGAGGTTTATTATTTAGGATGTAGGTTCAATGGGGATTTATCCTCTTTAAATGAATTTATGCTTAAGTTAGTCATTTAGTTTTTGGTATACGAGTATCTAATAAATTATCTGAGCCTAAATAAACTTAATTTTTTGGTATGGTAGCTCGTTCTATATGTTTATCGGATTCAAATTTTAATTGGTATTCCAAGAATTTTTCATATTATTAAAGTCGGATTTGGAGAGCCAAAATGTAATATTTATCTATAAAACGTTAATCTCTTTAGCCGATTTAAACTTTTTGTCATTAAAAATTCAAATTTGTATGCGTACTCATATTAGACAATTAAGACAATTAAGTTTTCTGGTAGTTCATAAACAGTAAAATTAAGCTTTAAAGATTCTTAGAAATTTTATATCAGATATTAAATGGTATTTAAGCTTTTCATGGCAATTGTTGACAAATAAAATTTTAATTTGATTTCTAACTCACTTGGTATAAAAATTCTATTTTTTTATGGAGAGAATACTCGTACAACGACCACCTTGCTATTAAAATTTATATTCTTATCAGAGACAACGAGTACCTTTTTATATCAGTTGTTACACCTCCGGTGTTGGCCTCACAAGAATTTACTTCCATCCAATTGAATTAGTTTGGTTAGTTGTTTCCATTCAAACATTTTCATTGGTTACAATGCAAATGTTCTAATTGGAAACTAACCTAACATTTCATCCTTGTACCTTCTGCACTAAAAACAAACAAAAATCATTTACGAAAATATGTTTTTTGTGTCAGCGATAACGGGTTTCCTAGAGTTCCTATTGTGTAATTAAAAATCATCAGAAAACCTACAAGATCAACCGGTGGTAAAAACTCAATTTTTAAAAGGAAACTGCCATGACATCCAATTCCAAATATGAAGCCTAATTTTGATGAAATAATTTTTTTTATCAAATCATTTGGTCAGTCATAATTCAGTCATTTCCGCTTAAATTAAAAAATGATTTTAACTAATTTAGGCTGAAATTAAATTAATAATCTTTTGGCGTTTCTCTTTTGAAAGCAGTCATTTCCGTTGGTGCAATTTCGGTCCAAAATCAAGTTTAAAGTTTTAAAATTTCAAATTCGTAATTTTTTGCATTTCAAAATCAAATTTTTTCAAAACAAATTTAGCTGGATTTTTGGTTCTTCCAAGAAGTTCTGGAATTAGGCCACCTGGGACGGAACTCGATCAATTGTTAACCGATTATGATAGTATTTGGTATGTTGGATGGAAATGGGATTTTTAAATGATTTTTGGAAGAATTTCTGGAATATGATCACCTGTGACAGAACCTGGTAATTTCTTAACTGATTATGATGGGCTTGAATATGTTGGATGGAAGCGGAATTTATAAATGATTTTTGGAAGAAGTTCTGGAATATGGCCACCTGAAACGGAACTCAGGTCTTTTCCTAGCGATATGTTGGGATTGTGTATGTTGGAGGGAAATGGGATTCGTCTGTTAAGAATCATATTTCCATCCAACAATTCTATCATAATCGGTTAAAAATGGGCCGAGTTCCGCTCCAAATGGCCATATTTCAGAACTTTCTCTAAAAATCGGTTATGAATCCTATTTCTATTCAACTTACCCAATTCCAGAACTTCTTTCAATAATAATTTAAGAATTTTATTTTAATCCAATATACTCAATCCCAACACAATCGGCTAAGCAATGGTTTGAGTTTCGTCCCAGGTGGCCATATTCTAAAACTACTTCCAAAAAGCATCTAAGAATCCCATTTTGATCCAGCATACTCAATCCCATCATAATCGGTTAAGAATTGGAAGCAATGAATTTGTTTTGCAAAAATTTAATTTACGAATTTGAAATATTAAAACTTGAATTTGTTTTAAAAATATTTGAATTTACATTTAATTGAAGTTACTTTGAAAAAGCACGAATTTGATTTAAAAAAAATTGTGGTGACTTGTAAAAACTTGTGAATGAACTAACAAAAATAGAATATCATTTGCAAGGTCGTGAATTTGAAATGCAAAACCTATATCTGATCAATCAATCTATCAGGGCTGTGTAGGAACCATATTTTTGTTAACCATTCTTTTGTTTTTTTATGGTAACCGGTAAAATTTCTTTATATGGTTTCTCAGATGACCCTCAGCAGGTCGCGTATCAGGCGGTGGTGGTTTTTGCTGAAGTTGTATAAGAAGATAACCAGTCCGAAATCTGGCTAATATCATTAAAAACAAGAATAACGTCAGTGAAGAAGATTTCAATTCCAATTTTTGAGTTATGCAGCGCAAAACACTCCAGTCAAAATTATTTACAAAGATATTTACAAAGATTATGGAGTAATGAATGGATCGACTCAACAATTGTTCTAGACTGGATTTCTGCACATCTTTGGAATAGGACGGGTAAAATATTAGCAACAATGAACACATCCCAATGGCGATACATATATACTTAAAGGATTATCCAGCTGTATAAGCATCTAAGGGACTAGAACCTGATCTGTTGTATTTTTGTTTATGGTGGAAAGGGCCGGAATGGCTAGCAGATGCAAGCAAATTGCCAAGTAACCAACAAGAAGCAACCACAGCCGCTCTGGATTACAAAAACATCAAATTTTCTTAATAAAGTGCATCCAATCAAAACACTTTAATTTTGAAATAAAATTATTAAAATTCAATAAACAACTTCCATCGTCATGTAATCTTATTTACCAAAAACAATCCATCGATCAAAATGAGTTACTTCGAGTTTGAGGCACAATTACGAACGCTTCAATTACATACAATATCAAACATCCCTTGATATTACAATCCAAGGACAACCTCACAGAAGTAATAGTACGAAAACACCACTTACGTTATTTGCATGCTGGACCAACGCTAATACTGGCAAAACTTCGCTCACAGTATTCCGTAGCTGTGTAAATTGCGTATTTCATGAGCGTTTTACCTAGCACATCTAAAGAGTTGACCAAATCATTTTTAAAAGTTGGAGTAGACTGCGAACTTTCTTTTTAATTCACCTAGACAGAGGAAGGGGTCAGAAAACCTATAAGGCCCGAATCTGTATATTTTTTGGACATATACTGCGGATGCACATACAGAGTTAGTCTACGACCTAACTTCCGATTGTGATGTGATTATAAGCGATAATGATCCGCAACCATTTACGCGAGTTGTTTAAATTCATAAAGTTTAATGCCAATTCTTTTTAACATTTTTTGTTAACAAGCCGCAGTTAAAAGAGTCAAATTCCACTTGCGCGTAGAGTAACTGATGTACACGTACTAACACTGGCGGAAATGACTAGGCTACTTGCGAATTTCCGTCAATATGTGTACTTGCAGAGGACAATCTTGATTACTTAACGCCGGTACACTTTTTAATTGGCCGCACCCCTTGTAGGGACTACGGTATGCGGTAAAGTAGCACCCCTTGTAAGGACTAGGGTTAAGAGAATTCTTAGTCCGAAAAAGTATTCATTTTCTGAGACCGGGGTCTTGAGATTAGGACAAATAAGTAATGGTCGTCTTTTTTTAAAGGAATCGCACTCTGCCATGCAACTCATGTCAACTGCCTTTTGAAACTAAAGTGATTGCTCTGTATTTAATATCGATGCGACAGCGTGAACGTTGAGATCTGTCTCAGGAAATCATGAATGTTATGTAGAGACGGGCGGGAGGGGGGGGGGGGCATTTACCAGGAATTGACGGCACTCTTTCGGAGTTGTTGATATTCGAACGGAGGACTATGAGAAACAGTATATTCAATTTGATACGATTAATATTGCAAAGGGAAATCTTGCCTATTAAATAGAAAGTGGCCGCGATATTCCATCTTTAAGAAGAAACACACTTCTCCGATAGAGAGCACGATCGTTCGCTATCAACTAGGATTTTGTTAAAATCGGTAGGCATAAATTAGATTGTTGTAATCGTCAAAAAATCTGAACATCAAAAAGTTTATATGTATAAAGGTTTGGCTTAAACTATATCAGAATACCTTAAAAAAATGTACGGTAAGGCAGAATGACAATAACGCAGTAAAAATCCAGTTTCCAATATGAGAACAAAGAAACGCTAAGCTGAATATTTCAGCTCGTACAAACAGGTTTTTGCAAGTATAATATCAGTCAAGGTAAAGATTATCGATATGTTCGACAATTTTAACTTGCTGATACGAAGTGGAAGAATATAATTATTATAGTAAAAATATTTAAAAGAAAATTTAATTTTGTTCCGTACTATCAACAACTTGAACATACGTTCTCATCAAAAGAAGCCCCCTACTGCAATTGTCCGGATAAATCTATAGACGTCAAGGAGTCTGAAGAAGAGCTTGAACCTCCAATGAACAAAAAAAAGTAAAAAGTAAATTAACTTTAGATTTGGAAGTTATTGTAACGTCTCCGAGTTTTTGACTAAGGAAGCGGTTGGAGGCAAAGCAACAAGAAGAGGTTTGTAGGTCAGTGGTGGTGTATAGAAAAAAGTATGTTTGCAGCGAAGTGATAGACAAAAAATATGAGGTTGGCTATGAGCCGCTAGACAGAGAGCGAGTCATTTTCAGGAAAGTGGAAGACACAGAAATGATAGGGGAAGGGATAAGGATGAGGACGTTTGCAAGGTGAATTAAGTTTTAGAGGTGGAATTACCATGTTCCTTGAATTTGTTAAAACTACCCGTTGTAATTCCCTGAAGCAAATTTAAATAATTAAATGTAATCTTCTAAAGTTGTAAATTCACTATTCATATTTTTACTTTTTGTATGTAGTAAAGTGTAAAAATTGGTTGTAAAATAGTTCTCTGTGGGTGCATTTGTGTGTGTATCGTGCGTTAAAACAAATTGTCTGTATTCTCTACAACATAAACGGATAGTGATCGGGGTAAACTTCTTACTTAAGTATTTGCATAACCTGCGAGATCCCAGTGATTTTTGGCTTGAATTGGTCTACCGAAAGTGGTAGATTCCAAAAGAGCTTTTTCGTTTTTTGGGAACATTAAAAAAAATCATTTGCCAGAAAAACAATAATGGCCGCTTACAAAAATATTAGTCCACATCAGTTTTCCAGAATTTAAGCGAAAATGACGATTTTTGGCAAAAAGTGTTTGTCCAAAAGAAAACCCAGCGGATTGAATTCATACTTAAAACTTTTCCATAAATTAAATTCAATGATCCTAGTGATATGCGGGGGAAATCTGTATACACTTCACTTCAAACGCCAGCTCTTCTAAGGAAAGCTTTCTCGTTTTTTAAAGTGTTTACAAAATATTTTAAGAGTCCATTATAATAAAAAATATTTTAATTAAAATTTGGTACGAAATTGGCCGGTTAATTCAGAAGAATTAACTGATCGGTTTTAAATTTTATATATCAATTTTTTCATAAGCTGGATGGTCCTACTGTAATTTGGCGAAAATTAGTGTACTGAAAGTGACTTCCTTCGTAGAAGCTTTTTAAATTTTCTAAAGCCAATCAAGAGTCTTAAGGTTCTAATAAATTTAAAACTTAAATTTTCCAGAAAGGTTATGATATATTCGAGGTTTTTATGCATTTGTGATAAAAGAAAGTCGGGTGTTGGCCACACAACTATACTGTCCCTCCATTTTTATTTAGATCTAGTAAATTTTACTGTTGAAAAAAAATTTTGTGTAGACTTTCAAAACACATTATGAAACTTTAATAACTTTTATGTAATACTCGTACATCATGTAGTGACATATAAAGTAATATTTAATGAATACCTCCCGTGTTGACGAAAGGAAAAAAAATGTTCTCAAAGATTAACAATTGAGCTACAAAAGTGTTTAGATATTGAGCTGGTCTATTTCATACCACCAGCAACAATGCTAAGTAGTTTCATTTTATCTAAACTTAATAGTGCTCACTATTAAAGTTTATTAATTGCAAATGATATAACTAAAATATAAATAATTTTTAATTTGCTCTAAATATTATTCAAAATTATAAGTGAACCAGTCATCAGTTCAAAATGTCACAGCTGATTTTAAGCATATTTATGCCGAGAACCAAAAAGCGTTGGTATAATTAAAATACAATATTGTACCACACCAAAAAACGTTATAGGAATCAAAAAACCAGCCACCACAAATATAAAATAAATTCTGTGAAAAATCAGCAGATGTGGTTTATGATTTTTCCCGCTCGAGTTTTTTTCTGCGCTTTTGTTATTTATTTAAAAAAAACAACACATAAAGCGTTTAAAGCTCTCTTCCAATTTTAAGTAAATATTCATCACGTAACATATTTTTGTTACATAATCTACTTACGAGTACGTACGATTTTTCAACATATACGAAACCATAAACAATTAATTAATCAGTTTATGAGTTCATTATTTATAAATGTGGTGGATTTATCATCATGGTGTGTGACGAAAGATCAAAGTGCTGATTAAATCCTCAATGGAGTATACCTATAGGTATAGGACGTATTGATCCGTAAATATTTTGAGATATTTTTCACCACTTCAAAATTTTTTATTATTTTTATGTTTGGTTCATTATTTGTTTAACAAATTTTCCGAATTGAAAAATCCATTTTCATATCATATTTTTTAGTATTTTATGTTGGTATGTGTACATATACGTACTCTTATGTATGCCATATACATATATTGTTTTTATTGTTGTTATCTCAATCGAAAACATTGTCATGGGATTTTTATTTACAAAAATAAAATGAAATCATATTTGAAGTTCAATTTGCCCAATTTTCTATTTTATATGCCTTGAAGTTTTGTGTTTGTGTACACATATTTGCAGTTCGTTTTGTGTTCGAGGGTGGGGGTGATTGTTATGTTATTCTTCCAGTTTTTCAATATTTTTTCGAGGGTTCTAAAGAAGTTAATATTCCCTGTTAGTCTGTTTCTTTATGTATTTTGCATTTTCGAGAAAAACAATTTTGTCAAATTTTTTTTGTATACATTATGGAGGTGATAAAGCACATACAAACCTTTAACCTATACTTACGACTACAAAGGAAGTTTTCGTCTCTCAATATAGCCAGACAAAAATTAATTTGGCCTATATTTTATTCAGGCAAAAACAGAAGACTTAAACGTTTCTTAATTAGAAAATAATGGTTAGATCTACTGTTATACATCCATTTATGCAAACCCAATTAATTTTCATTTGCTTGTGGACTGAATTTTCTTTTTGGTTTTTGTTTCTTTAATGGCAGAAGGAAGCAGCAACGTAAGAATAATTCGATCGATTAATTATTAAATTTGTAAATGGTGAGCGAATATTGCGTTTTGGGTTTGTGTATGTACAAGTACTTACCTAAGATAAAATTAGAGGTAAGAGATGAGCTTTATTGAAAATAACAGTAAATGGTTTTCATCATTTTAAGACGGAAGTAGCAATCTCGAACACCTGAAGTTATTTTGAAGATCTCAGAGTGAACTGAGTTTTGAACTGACCTTGTCATGCAAACAGATGACAGATTTTTTCAAATCCTCAGGAACTTTCAAGTACACCCTAATTGTAGGCATAAAATTGAGCACATTTCTTTAAGCTTTGTGGACAACCTTATCGAAGAAAGATCTCGTTTCAAAGAAAGATTGGCACACAGATGGAACCTAAGCCACAATTTATTGACAAATTTGCTTAAATATTAATTGTTTTTGACTATATACAATTTAGTCAGCGTATTGTCGAAATCGATAACGGCCTTAATATTTACATTAACTGATATACAAGAAGAAAGTCGCATTGAGATCATCTCATTGTTAATTTGATACTCCTTTATTCTAATTTTGATTCGAAAGCTATAAGTAGTATACCAAAATATTTCGATAATTTCTTTTTCTTTTTTTTATATGAATAAATTTATTTATTCAATATTACAACTGATTCAGAGATCATCTAGTAATGTATCTATCTTAAATTAGTTTCTCCGTTTAAGATGAGTAACCTATTGGTTGCTCATTTTACAATAATTCGGCGGCTTCTGTCTTTGGACTCTCCTCGCTCCATTGGTGGTGTCCAACATACGACGGATATATGCATTTTCATGGTGAGTTAATCGCTGTAAGTGATTCATTGCTTGTTTCTTTATTTCATCAGTGACGTATTTCAACTTAAAGTCTCTTTGGAGGTGGTCATTCCTAATTACCATAAGACATTCACAATCCGTCGCAGCACTCTATTTTGAAAGCATGTTATCATTTGTACCTTGGCTTTCTTGGCACAACCACGCTGTATAGAAGCAATTTGTTGTGTGTTCTTGAGACCTCAGAATTTCTACCCATGAGCTAGTACATTTTCTAAAGTTGATGTATAATTCGTCGTTTTTCTTCTTGATGCGTTCTTTCCATCTTAGTTTAGCATCGAGGGTCATGCTGATTTCGATAATGAAGATATAAAAAATCAACCAGGAATGAAAGTCGATAAATGTCGGTAAGGCAGATTCACAAAAATGTCGGTCGAAAATGAAGATAATGCAGATAAGCCATAATGATGTTAAAAAGTAATATTTTTAAATCAGAAATGTTTATTTTATTCCATTAACGAACAATATAGAAAAAAACAATTTTTTAACTAAATTCATCAAAACTAACATACCGAACTATTTTATTACAGGTCAAAAAATTCATTTAAAATCGTTAGAATATAATATACATTCAAAATTTAAAAATTTCTAAAACTTTAACATTTATATTGTAATGGATGGAAAGTAGTTGAAATGAAAGGTCTTGGTAGTAGACTCTGGACAAAATTTCAGGTCATTTTTCATGTAAAAAGGATAGAAAAAACTTATTTGAATATATCACACGTACAAAATTTCCGGATTTCTCAAGTTTAATGTTCCAAATTTGGCTTGAGCTATACCTTACTCATCTAAAAATTTCATATCTCAATTACCAACATTCCCGGAAGGAATGGTAGATCGAGTACCTCATTTGCCTTCAGCAAAGAGTGAAATGGAAAACCAATTTATAATCCATACAAAATGGCATACTGTCGATCAAGGGCAACATACTTCCAGCCATTCAGTGGCTGCGTGGTAATGTTACTGAGTTTCATCTTGGTTCAAAAGAGCTGTCACTCTAAAAATTAGGCAAAGCAAAATGAGTCACCAACAAAACATGTTACCTCCTTCAAATATGCTGGACCAAAAATGAAAATTGTGCGTTTTTGACAAAATTGATTTTTATTCCATCTATTACTGTCTTCCAGTCATGAGAAAATTAGTTCGGCCACAGCTGTTAGATTTCAAAATCTGGAATTTGTTAATGATAAAATTATGCAGGAATTGATGGCCAAGGGGCCATTAACAGAAGTTTGAGATCCCTGGCTAACCTATCTAATGAAGGATACGCTTGACAGCTAACGAGTTTCCTACCATTGATGGAATTTTAAAATCAAAAATAAAAAAGTTGTAGTTATAAATAGTTATTTTTAGTGGCTTTGGTAATTCTGGTTGTTGATTGGTTCGTGACGCAACCGCACTCCGGTCCTTGCCACCACATTAAATTTCCGATAAGTTCGCTGGAGAGTTCGCTGGTGGTTGAACTTGTTTCATTGATTACCGGATGGTGCGGTAAGTAATATAGGTTTTCGTATTGTAGATCGATTTGATCAGGTGGTATTAGCTCCATGTGACCGAGTGGTTCATATTCTGCCATAAAGCTTGTATAGTATCGATACAGTTCCCGGTTTTTCGACAGCTTTTGCTCCAGTGAGCTGAATCGTCTGAGCGCTTGATTTAAATAATTTCCCAATATGGGTTTGTTGGGTTTGAATGGTAGTGGTATGATGAATTTACCCGAATCCTTTATTTTTAGGTATACTTGTCGAAATGTTTAATACACAGCTTTTCTTCTTTAGTG